>JALPQD010000435.1:0-600000 GCA_023101885.1 Typhlomys cinereus | reverse complement strand
TGTGTGTGTGTAGAACCACGGGCGAATTTGGGAACCATCATGGACCGCCACTCCACTTCTTTGTTTACTCTGCCCCGGGATTCACAGGCTCCGCCCTACCAGGGCCAGAAACGCAGCCCCCCCCCCCCCCCGCTTCTGCTCGGCATCTATATGTGGGGTCTAGGATCCGAACTCAGGACCTTCGCCTGAAAGGCAGAGGCTTAACCCCTGAGCCACCTCTCCAGCCCCCTTAAAAAACTTTCTTTAGATGTTTGTTTCGTATGCATGTGTTAGCATGTGTGCAGAGCAGTGTATGTGTGCAGACCGGAAGCGTAGGTGTATGTGTGCAAGGTGGAGGTCAGAGGTCGACATTGGGATCGGCCTCAAACGCTCCTTTCCTGTCTTCCCCTTCCTGATGATGCTCTTTGACCGTTTCTTACACACATGGTGCATTCTTGTCTCTGTCCCTGCTCTGTTCTCCCCCTCCCCCACCTCTCTCCCCTCCTCCCTAAAGACCCTTTTCCTTTTGGTGAACCAGGTTGTCTTTGTGATCTTGGGTTTGGATTTGCCCACCAGAGTCTGGTAGTCTCCTGAACGGGTGGACCACGGACAGGATCCCTCGAGGAACCCACAGCTTCCCAACTCACCCAGGCCGACCGGCCAGCATTCTCCAGGGAAACTCCTCGTCTGTGTCCCCGGCCCTGGGATTACAAGCAGGCTACGTGCTGGGTCCGTGGGTCTGGGTCCGTGGGTCTGGGTCTGGGTCTGGGAACCGGCCCTTGAATTTCCACAGCAAATGCTTGCTGGATGGGTTTTCTCCCCCATCCCTGTTGTTTTTGGAAAAGTCTCCTTGGGCAGCCCAGGCTGACCTCAAACTTGAGATCCTCCTGCCTCAGTGTCCAGAGCATTGGGATTCGGCACAGCTGCCAGTTTGCAATCCTTGACTTTATCCAGTGTTTATGTCTTCGCTTTGCCAGGAGTGTCCAGAACACGGCAGCCAGTTGGCCGGGCCACCTTGCCACCAAAGAGAATGGCTTCAGCATAGGCACGCTTGCCCCTCAGATCGAAGTCAAGGCATGGACAGAGCCATGCTCACCCCCCATGTTCCTGGATGTCCTTTCTGGCTCCTTTCTGGCATCTGACTCTAGGGTCAAAGTCATTAGGGACACCCAAGGGTGCCTACCTACCATCTGCTCATCTGTAAAACCACCCTATTACCAAATGAATCCACGTGCCCCAGAGCCAGGGCGTGGGAACACCGCCTTACCTTCTACCACTGCTCACAGCAGTCTGGAGCCCTGGTGTTCTTTCTAGATCATTCCTCCAAGCCTCCTGAATTGCTCGTTATATACCACCCAGCACCTGTCTCCATAGCTGTGGGGCTTCCTAGACGCAAGATGAAGCCTGAGGGACTAACGGAATGCTGGAACTTTTTATTTAACCTTAAATTCCATTATAGAGTCCACATTAGATGCAATTTGTATTTCAACTATAAAAATCTTTCAGTAAGCTGAAACATGACCTATAATGGCCTGCATACCCCGGAGCAATGTCTTTGAAAGAAATCAATTGCACTCTCTCTCTCTCTTTCTCTCTCTCCCTCTCTCCAAACCAGTAGCCAGAGGAAAGGTAAAAATCCTCATACTGATTGAACCCCAACCCCAAAGCATGATTTCTAGGCAGTAATTGCTCTGTACAGTTAGAATGCAATAGGTTATTATTAGATCACAGATAGCCTCGAATCCAGATCTGGAGCCTTTCATATAGTCTCTCCCAGCATTCAGGCTGGAGCCAGATGTGTGCAGCTGCACTTCAGACTTGCACCGCCATCTTCATTTAACCTCGGCATGCCCGAGACGTCCTCTGGTGAGGTGGGCCGAGGTGACAGCTGGGTCAGTAAAGCGCTCGCCCTGCACTCTGAACACTTGAACTAGATCCAGCAGGATCCAGAGCTGGGGAGAGGGAGACAGGCAGGTCCCTGGAGCTCAGGAGTACTCTGGCCAGCTTAGCCTGCCGCAGCTCCAAGACAATGAGAGGCTCTGTCTCAAAACACAAAGACAACGTGGACCAGGGCTCCTAAGGCAAAGGGCTGAAGTCGACCAACCCACGTGTTGTGTGAACTTTTCCTAGGGAGACAAAGACAGAGTCTGCTTGCCAATGACAGATGAACATAAGCATCCATCGAAGTCCAGCTTCGCAAGCCACGGGTGTATACTGGGCTTATTTACAGAGTACAGATGAGGGGTCATGGGTGACCCCAAAGCAGCTCCCCCACAGCAAGTCCCCACCCCACCAGCATGAATGAATTCCTGTGGCTGGAGTCCTCCCTTTGGTTATGTGCACATTATGCACCTCTCAAAACCACCACAGGCTGAGGATGGGGTGCAGAATCACTTAGGGCTGGCAGACAGGTGCAGGGAGGGGATGGTTGAGGACTGCGGAGCCCACTGCCTCCTTCATAAGAGAAGGTCAGCAGGCTCAATCTTGAAGGTCACTGGCAAGCAGGCAGTCACGAGCGCTTCTAAAAACAGTAACTACACTTAGACCGTGTTCCTCAAACACACATGCCAAGTTCTTCTGCACCCCCCTGGATTCAGATCTAAGATGGACACCTTTTTCCCTCCAGAAGATCGACGCTGAAGGTAAGATGCCGCCTGCAGAGCCCACGCAGGGTCCGTTTTCAATACAGCCTCAGCCTTTGGTGTCAATAAAGTTTGATCCACTGAGGATTGATTACTAATGCCTTAGGAATGCACTGGTCAACCATGTGTTCTGTTCTGTGGAGATGGTAACTAAGGGCTAACATGGGATGAGGGATCCAGATGCGCCTACACTGCCAACTGCAGGCATCAAGAGCTGATCAAAGCCAGTGGCTCAAACCACCCCTGAAGTCAGCCTTTCCCAGCCACCGACACCCAGCCTGCTGCGAAGGAGCTTCTCATGACTGCCTCGGGAGACTGCAGCTAGAAGGACTGCCCAACACCGGCCCACTGCTTGGGAGGCTGAGGCAGGAGGATCGCTGCAAATTCAAGAACAACCTGGGCTACCAATGAGATAGATACCAGGCCAGCTGCTGCACAGCAAGACCGTGTCCAAAAACACACCTGGGGATGAGGGCTGGGGGCCAGAAAGATGGCTCAGGGGTTAAGCCTCTGCCTCGCAAGCACAAGGACTGGAGTTCAGATCCTGGATCTCATGTAACAATGCCAGGCAGACATGGTGGGTAATCTGCACTTCTGGCTCTGGAAAGTGGAGTCTAGAAAACCCCAGACTGAAGCAAAAAAGGAGGTAGAAGCAATCCAGATGATTCTGGAAGTTTGGGGCTTCACAGGAATGTAGTGTCCTCTGATACACACAAGATAAAATAATTTTTTTTAAATAAAAGCACCAGACTCCCTGTCTTTACTCCCTGTCTTTACTTAATCAACAGTTTTCAACAGTGCTCTGCATATAAAAGCTGGGTCCATTTCTTCTTGGCCCCACCTGACTCCTTGGAAGAACTCAGACATCAGAGAAAGCCTGTGGTCCGACTGGAATCAATTCCCAACTCCTGTTCCAGCTGACTGGGGCTCCGGAGTTTTCTCATCTGAAGGACCTAATGAGATTTAATCTGCCCCCTCGTCTACCTTCTGCGTACTTAACAAATTAACTCAAGAGGCTTGCGGCACTTTAGATTTACTAACGAGAACGTCAGACCTTAACAGCAACAACGGCCCGCCAGCAGTTTCGCTAGGACCCAAGGGAGCCACATTAACTTTGCACAGAAACCGAGCCAACTTCCTCTCTCCCTGTGCTTCCTCCCTCTCCCCCCAGATCAAACCTGGAGCTCTGCACACTCCCTCCCCCGGGACCCTACTAATGATATTTATTGAGGACTAACGGCAGTACCCCTGAAAGGAAGGAGCCACCAGTGTTCTGATCCCACACGGTTGTGGCCCCAAGACTACTCGGTGATGATGTTCGGTGACAGACTCAAAGGCTGTAGTAAAGAGGGTGCCTACCTGCCCGGGTGCGGGCGGATGGGACGGCGCGGATGGGAGGGAGCTAGGACGGGCCCAAGGCATACCTCCAGACCAGGATTTTGACTTATCCAGAGAGGATGCCTGGCCCCTCCCCCAGAGTCTAAAACCTTAGCCCTGACTCCATGCAAATGCAAGATCTAAGGCTCCTCCCCAACCTCCCTAACTGGACCCTGCACCAGGTCCCAAGTTCTGCCTAGGGCGTGCGTCGAACCTCCTCCTAATAAGACCTCAAGCCCGGACCAACATTTTTTTTTTTTTTTTTTTTTTTTTTTTTATTACGACGCCGGACCAACATTTTGACCCGGGCCCCGAGCCTGCAGATCCCAGTGCAGGACTCCGCCCCTCCAAGCACCGCCTCTCCACGTGCGAACATCTCAAGTTCCCGCCCGCGATCCGCCTTCGGAGCTCCGCCCAGCCCGCCCTCGGCGGCGCCCTAAGCCCCGCCCCACCCTCAAGCCCCGCCTCCTGAGCGCCCACCTTGAACCCGCCCTTCTTAAGCCCCGCGGCACAGGAGAGCAGAAGGGATGCCTCGCCCCAGCACATAGCTACGACTCGCCCCTGCCACAGCCCCGCCTCCCGGGCCCGAGCGTCGCCCAGCCCCGCCCCGCTCCTGGCCCCTGGGCGCCGCCCTCTCGCCTCGCCTAGCCAAAGCGGCGCCCGCAGCCCCGCCCCCTGGCGTGGCCCCGCCCCCTAGAGCGCCGCCATCTTGCCCCGCCCCCGGGTTTTCGCCGGCTTCCGCCTGTTTCCCGGCAACGCCGGCTCTGCCGGGCCATGGCGTCCGAGGACCGAGCGTCCGTGCTGCGGAGCTTCGAGCGCTGCTTCCTGGCGGCGCGTGCGCTGCCCTCCTTTCCCTGGCAGGTGGGCGGGGGGCCCGGTTCGGGGGGTGCACGGCGGGCACCGCCCCATCGGGGCCTGCGGGGTCACGGAACCGGCACGATCGCGATGGTTCCCTTGTGGGAACACAGCCGGGCTCGGGTTCCAGTCCCCGCGGGACTGGAGCACGCGTGGCCCGCCGCGACCCCACGCGCGACGAAACTGCCCCGAAGGCGGCCGGCGCTCCCGGCTGCCCTGGGGTCCTGGGGCGCTCGGGCCACGTGGCCTTTCTGCCGAAGGAGGGGGGGCTTCGTGGAGCGTGCCTGGCTGGGACGTCGGAGTGCAAACGTACCCCCCAGGCCCTGCCCAGTTTTGTCGGAGGTTTAGTTACTTGACATTGACCACGGAGATGCCGTACGTTTCTTAACCCAAACTTAAATCTAACAACATCCTCGCTGTTCTGCGCGGTCCGGGAGGACGCTCCACCGTGGCTGTGCTCTGCGTTTTTGAAGGAGCGAGTTTATAGTTTATAGTAGGGCAAAGTAAGAGAATAAATTGTAGGCAGCACAGAGAGCAAAGGTAGAGAGCCGAGAAGCATGCAGCAGGACTGGCTGCAGGCCTCCGGAGGAAGTAGACCATTCACAGTTCCGGCCTGTCGTCACGGGATGAACAGTGTTGGGCCTTGGGAAGGGGATGGAAATGCCGTGCATCCAGCTCTGCTCACCGATGCAGTGTTTTTATTCCAACAATTTACTTTTGTTTTTAAAGAAATAGGCTTTTTCACTGCTGCCCTTTTTCCTTGCCCACCCGCCCCTAGTGGGGGGCCCGGGAGGACCCTGAGGTCACAAGCTTGAGGAGGGCAACCCTGCTTCCAGAGCTAGCTTCTTAGTGATGCTAAATAGCACCTGGTCACTTGCTAATGTCATGTGCCTTACATGCACGTCTCTAGTCGCTGTCACACATAGTCATTCAAGGCGTTCTCCGGTTCCCCTTCAGTGTACCCAAAGTGTGTTGTCACAATCTGGACCAGAAAGGCTGTTAGGAAGGGAGTTGGGTGAGCTAGGCGACAAGGTTGGCCAGAGAGACAGGCTTCCGGCCATGATTGATTCCTGACTTAAACCCTGTGTGCCACGACCGTGGAGGAGACAGACGGCATTTCCATGCTGGTATTTACATTAGTAAAGGATGGCATAGCGATTCTGGGACAGCCTCTGCCCGCCCGCCTGCCCGCCCTGCTCGACCACTGGGCAGTCACAGCTGGAGCTGGGCTTCCGTGGTCTTTCCCATGCTCAGCCATGTGTGGCCTGTTGGCTCCTGCTTCTGATTGGATCCTGGTCCCTGGGCAGAGGTCACTTGAGGCCCTTTGCTGGAATATTCTAACGCCCTTGGGAATAGTATCTTTATTTCTCTCTTTTTCTCCTCGGAACAGAGCCTTGAAACTAAGTTAAGGGAGCCGTCGGGGTCTGAGCTGCTGCTGGACATTCTGCAGAAGGTAAGGGTCCCAGACGTCCGGGACATCCCACCTGACCTCCTACCTGCCGTGACAAGCTGACCACAGAGCTCGGTGACCATAGAGCACAGTGTGCCTGTGTCTGCTCAAACACAGAGCCATCCCGCTCAGCCCTGCGTGTGGGCACTAGCACTTCTGGTTCTTATGTGAGAATGGACATATATCTGCAGGGAAGGTGTGAAGTGAGGGACGACAGGAGTGGGCCCCACTCCAGATTAGCTAGATGCTTTGAGAGCATCTTCATGTTCGAGGCCAAAATGACGAGGCCCTTCGCAGGTGCTGAAGACCCAGGTGGGGTCTCCCCCTGGGGGAGAAGCAGGACCACCAGGGACCTTGATTTTCTTAGAGGTAGTGGGTGACCTTTCTACAAGGCCAAAGCTGTGGTCTCTCTCCCCAGAAAGAATCAGTGTATGCTGCTTATGTTTGCCCATGAAGCCAAGGAAGACCCAGGCATTGCTCCATCCAGCAGCCCACCCGAGACATTCTGTGCTGAGCCAGCAATACAGGCCAGCCTGGGCTCTGGAGCAAGACCCCACCTCAGGAGGAGGAGGAATCCTGGGGGTGAGCAAGAACTCCCGTGGGTAGCGTGGCGTGACAGCAGGTGTGCTCTCGTACAGCGACATCCACGCTCACAGCGACATGCACGCTCACACACAAAACTAGTTTTATAAATTTTTTTATTATTTATTCAATTGTGTGTGTGTATGTATGTGTGTGCATGTGTATGTGTGTGCATGTGTATGTATGTGTGTGCATGTGTATGTGTGTGTGCGTAGAACCACAGACAAATTCGGGAACCACCATGGACGCCTCCACCTCCTCCTTGTTTATTCGGCCCTGGGATTCACAGGCTCCGCCCTACCAGAATTGGAAGAGCAGGCCGCCTCCGCTTCCTCCTGGTGTCTATACGTGGGGTCTAGGATCCGAACTCAGGACCTTCCGCCTGCAAGGCAGAGGCTTAACCCCTGAGCCACCTCTCCAGCCCCACAAAACTAGTTTTTAAAGCTGATATTGGGCACCTGGCCCTCACGGCATGTTTGAAGTCCGTGAATTCTTTTTGAGCTCCATGCCCCTCATGGATTCCATGTCTGGAGCCCGGTGAGCTCCGTTCTGTCTCTCTTCTAATAAACTCTGCCTTAATCCTTAAAAAGGCAAAAAAAAAAAAAAAAAAGCTGTTGTCAGCGAGCCCCAGCAGAAGCCCCGAGGGCACCTTCCAAGCCAGATGCTCCCTGCCCACCTTTCAAAATGCCAGAGCAGAGCCACATTTCCCCAGAGCCACGTTCCCCCGCCTGCAGCCGCTCACCCCCATGACTTCTGAAGGCTTCTGCTGACATCTTGATCCTGAGGGTCCCCACCCAGGCAGCCCTGACTCTTCCATGTTGGGTTCCTGCCACCCCCACTTGGGCCTCACAGCCTGAGGGATAGGTGTCTGGTGTCCCCCTCACCTCCAGGAAGCCAGATGGCCCCCCGCTAGTTGTCACAGCAGATTGGTTCAGTTTCCACTGGAGAGAAGGGTCCACTGGTCCAGCTGGGTGGCGGGTTGAGAAGCCGAGGGACGAGGATTATAAGTTCAAGACTGAGCTGAGCCACGTACCAAGTCCCTGTGTCATCCAAAAAACAAAGATGAGTCTCACGCCGCCGGGGTGCACCAAGCTCAACTGTCCTTGCTGGAAGCTCCTAGAACCTTCTCTGTGGGAATCTGGCAAGCAGCCTTGTGTCTTTGTCGCAGACGGTGAAACACCCTGTGTGCGTGGCGCACCCGCCGCCGGTGAAGTACACCAGGTGCTTTCTCTCGAGACTTGTGAAGAAGGTGAGGCGGGAGCGGTCACGGAGACCTGCCAGGACGCGCCTTCCTGACCCCGTGCTGACTCTGCAAGCCCCGCACAGAGAGCTCCCTGGCACAGGCCGCCTGCCAGGCTTGGCCCCTGAGCAAGGCCTGGGTGGGCCTCCCTCACATGCTTCCAGAAGCCTGGGCCTCCCCGCACCAAGCAGCTTGCCCTGCTCGCCTGACGTCCTAGCGCCCCCCCAGTAAAAGACGCCCCCTCCCCCCATCCTGCCAGCCTCAGGGTTCTGACAGCCCTGCTGTCCTCCCCCTGGGTCCCTGGCTGCCCGTCGGCCCTTCCCAACAGCTCCTTGTTGATGCCCATTGGCGGTGCCCAACTCTACTGTAGAATCATGGAGCTTAGCGGCAGACCGGCTTCAGCCGGCTCCTCGTGTGAGGGTATCCTCAGCAGCCCGAGCATGCGCGTCAGCTGGCTGGCTTCCTTCTCTGTCACCTGTGCCCAGCCCTGTCCACGGAGGAGCAGACGCAGTGGGCAGCATCTGGCTGCTGCTGACATCCCCGTGGCCCTTGGCTGAGGTTGGCTTTGTCCCCAGCACGAGGCTGTGCACACAGAGCCTCTGGACGCTTTGTACGACGCGCTGGCAGAGGCCCTGATGACCACGGAGTCCACCCAGTGCCACCGGACCTACTTGCTGGTATGGAAGGAGCATGACCACACTGCCCGCGCCTCTGTGACGCGGAGTCGCACATCAGGGGCCTGGGGTCAGCTTCTTGGCCCAGCACCGTGAGATCACACTGCTCAGCGCCAGTTTGTTCTTTTTCATTGCTGAGTAGCATTCCAAGCAGGCTCCCAGCCCCCCACTGCTGGCACCCTGGGAGCTGGGTTTACCCTGCTGTCTTTGTGCAGCCTTCGGGAGCCCCCGTGACGCTGTCTGAGAGCACGGCCATCGTGTCGCACGGCACCACAGGGCTGGTCACGTGGGATGCCGCCCTCTACCTTGCAGAGTGGGCCATTGAGAACCCGGCAGCCTTCACGGACAGGTAAGGGGGGCAGCAGGGGGCACCAAGGGAAGGCGGGGGGACCCTGGCAGTCAGGGACACAGGTTCTCCTTTCTCCCAGGACCATCCTGGAGCTGGGCAGTGGAGCCGGCCTCACGGGCCTGGCCATCTGCAAGACATGCCGCCCCAGAGCGTATGTCTTCAGCGACTGCCACGGCCGCGTGCTGGAGCAGCTGCGTGGAAACGTGCTCCTGAACGGCTTCTCCCTAGAGCCAGCCGCCGGCACGGACCCCACCAGCCCCCAGGTGACAGTGGCTGAGCTGGATTGGGATGAGGCCACGGCCTCGCAGCTGTGGGCCTTCCAGGCGGACGTCGTGATCGCAGCAGGTAATGAGCCGCATGAAGGACTGGCTGCCCCACCTGGCTGGAGAAGCTTGGCCCCTTCTCTCAGCCAGGTCTGCAGGCGGGCAGAGTGGCCCGGGGAGCACAGCGTGGCTTCCAAGCCGCGTCTGGCTACTTTGCCACCAGGACCTAGTCCTGGGCTGGGGACCAGCGCTGGCGGCACAGCAGCTCAGGCCCCACTGCTGTCTCCTGCATCCTGGCCCCATGTTTCTCTGGGACCACAGAGGGGGCATCCTGGTGCAAGAATGTGGTCCCTGAGAGAAGGTGGCACTTGGCTGGACCAATAAAGACGCCACAATGGGAACGCCTGGTCCTGCATTCCATGGTAGCTGGGTCATGGCATGTCCCCAGAGGACGTCTAGGGCCAGGCTAGAACTTGTTCCCTAAGCACGGTCTGGACGGAGACACAGAGCTGGGAAGGGGTCAAGTGTCTGCCCAGCTGTTCTTCCCTCCAAGGGCTACTCCCACCCCAGGAAAGCTTTATCAGGCTGGGATCTAACATGGCCACTGCTCAGCACCCCCACTTGGGCCAGGCAGCCACGCTGGAGGTCACGTGGCCGTGCTGCAGTGTCTCCGTGACGGCGCTTTCCCTCACAGATGTGCTGTACTGCCGGGAAGTGACGCTCTCGCTGGTCAGGGTCCTGAAGATGCTCGCCGCGGGCCAGAGGAAGCAAGTCCCCGAGGTCTACGTAGCCTACACTGTCCGGAACCGAGACACGGGCCAGATGTTCCTGTCTGAGCTGGGTCAGTTCCCAGCCCATGGGCACCACACTGTCCCCAGGAGGGCTCAGCCAGGCAGTCAGGAAGGCAGAAGGGACGGGCTGGCTGGAAGCCCCGAGCTGTGAGTGGCAGGACTTCCGGCAGGGTCGGGAGCTGGCAGAGGTAAAGGCTGCCCAGCTCCGTGGTGGGAGGGCCAAGCCAGCAGCCTTTGTACGACTCACAGGCCTGTTTCCAAGCAACCCCAGCTTTTGGCCCTGAGTTTGGATCCCCAGTTCCCATGAAAAACTGCCAGAGGAATATAGGAGCCCACCTGTATCCCTGCCTGAGAAGAGCCTCTCTCTGGGAATCCTCAGAGCAAGCAATACACAGCCCTGATGATGTGCTTGGGATTTAGTTCACTCGGGCTCGTAATGATACGGAAGAGTAATCAAGGATGATCTCTAATATTGTCTTCAGGCCTCCGAATGTACACACGCGTGCCCACAAACATGCATGCACGTGCTCACACATACAGGAAAAAGCCTCGAGGCTCTGAGGAGGGGCCACCGGTGGGCAGACACAGGTCCTGACTGCGGCTCTTGTCTACTGTGCTGCCAGCTGGCTGGACAGGTACAATAGGAATCCAGTGGGTTCACTGGCCCCGCCACAGCATGCTGTTCAAGGCCAGTTCCTCCCCCAGCCTAGAGGCCAGCTCAGCACCTGATGGGCTGCAGGTCCCCGGCCTTAGCGACCAGCTCACACACACGCGCCCAGCAACCAGCTCACACACACGCGCCCAGCAACCAGCTCACACACCCCCGCCCAGCAACCTGACACCCTCTTGACTCCTGTGCTCTGTTTCAGACCTTGCAGGGATCCCCTGGGAAGTGGCGCCCCCTCACGCGAAGAAGCTGTTCCCTTATGAATCCCACTCGATGGTGGAAATCCTGAAGCTCCTGCAGGGTCACTGTGGCTCCTGAAGGGACCGAGAAAGGGAGCTCGCTGTCTCTCTGGCTGGACCTGAGTGTCCTAGGAGTGGCCCCCGCCTCACAGAAACTTCGCCACCAGATGCGGACACGGGCTGAGAGCAGCAACTCTCTGGTGCAGATAGAAACTGTTTTATGAGGTACAACAGTCGAGGGCTCCTGCAGCGCCACAGGCAGTCAGGCCGGTTTCGAGGCAGGACCAGAACAGAATGTGAGCGACATGGAGACCCAAGGATGAGGTGGGCGGGGCCCCAGATGAGCAGAACAGGCCTGTGGCTCCAGCGGCTCCTTCATGCTTCTGACGGTGAAGGGTGGGTGGGTGGGTGACGCTGGAACCACTGGCTCAAGGGCCTGGTCTCTGGCCCGCAAGGTCACGTGTCCACCAGCAAAGGGAGCACAGTGTGCTGCCAGCTCTCGTGCCACCGCGGCTGCTCCGACGCCCTGAGGTTCTCCCGGAACTGGTCCAGCTTGCCAGCGGAGTTGGGGAACTCGGAGAAAAGCACCTACAGAGAGAGAGGATCAGAACTTGGCTCCCTGCCCAGGCCCCTCCTCTCCCACCGCCCTGGGCTACAAATAAAGTTCCCCCGGAACCCAGCGGTCTGACCCGGTCTGTGGCTCCTCTCACGTCATGCGAGGACTGAGGGCTTTTGTGATAGCAGCACACATCCTCTGTAGAGTCCCTCTGCCCCCCAAATGCCCGTCTTTACTGTGGGTGTCAGGTTCCGGGCCCTGGCCACGTGATGGCCGACAAATCGTCCCTCTGCCTCGGGGTCCCGGAGCTGCCCGTGTTGTGGGGCCCAGCACGGGGGCGGAGCCCACCTGCAGCTGAGCCGCCAGCTCGTGCGCGCTCTGGAACACCAGCCCATTCTCTTCGTGTCTCACCAGCTCATGCAAACTGCAGGGACAGCGAGAGATCAGAGATGCCCGGGGACAGGGGACAGCGGGGCCCGCAAACACCCTCAAGTGCAGCTGGTGCCGGCGGGCCTTGTCTGTCTGACGGAGCATCTGGACAGAGGCCTGGAAAGACACGTGACGTGAAAATGCCAGGCAGACGAGGAGAAAAGCAGGGGGGACGACACACCCGTGCAGAGAATCACGTTGGCTTCTTTTCTCAGCTCTATACCCATGACCCAATCCCAGCATGCCTGGGTTTGGTTCCAAACAAGGATGGTTTCTGAAGGTCACAGGGAGATTCCATCCTCTTGGCCCTGAACTTGAGCCCCTTGGGTAGCTGAGGCTGCTCCAGTGCCCATGTGCAATGCTGTACTGCACTCAGTCTACACACCCCTCCATATACACAGTCCTCTCCGGACCGCTGGCCACGCCCCCTTCAACGTAAGTGCTACGTGAGTAGCTGTCACTGCAGGACTTGGGGAATAACAAGCCCGAACTTGTTCAGTACAGACTCAACCACAGATCTCGCTGGGTGGGATCCTTGTGTGTGTGTGTGTGAGAGAGAGAGAGAGTGTCCTCCCTGTGTATCCTAGGCTGCTGCGTAGCCCAGGCTGGCCTCAACCCCAGCCCTCCAGTCTGCAGAGTGGGCACTCTCCCAGCACAGGACCGCGATGTCCACAATGGTTGATGGATCCCGTGGCCAACATGCAGCAGACGGCAATGGGCTGAGGCCCTGCTGGGGCAACTCATGCTGCCCGGCTGCGGGGCCACCACTGCTGACCTGGGAATGTGACCCCAGGGCTCGGCATCCACTCTTACCATTTAAACTTCACGGCACAGACAGGCAGGCAGCACCCAAACATGTCCACCACCTTCATGGGCAGGTCCAGGCCACTGGAGGACGTGTGCAGACAGATGCCCAGGTCTGCGGACCCTGTGGAGAGACGGTGCCTCACAGGACCATCCCCAGAAACGGGCAGCTGCTGCCAGCCCAGGGGACCTGGTGTGCGCCCAGTGCGCTGATCACTGGGTGCTGCCCGAAGCTGCCTTGTAGCCGCAGCTTTTCCTTTGCGTGTCCTGGCCAGCTCTGCTCAATTTCTCTGCAAAGAAAAGAATTCCTGAGCAGTCACTGTGTGCAGGTACCGTGATGAAACTTCAGGTGCAGACCGCGAGCCTTCCCGTGGCTTATTTGCCAGGCGGCCGCTGAGGCCCATCCTGCTCTACAGATCTTGTAGATCATCTTAAAAAGAAGTGCAATTAAAAAAATTTTTTAAAGAATTAAATGAAAAAGGAATGAAATCCAGCAGATCTAACAAAACCAAAGGAATTTGGACGTGGGGCTCACGCCATGATCTCCCGGGAGAGGCTGGGGCAGGAGGGGTGTAGGTGAAGGCCAGCCCACACTACACGGTGCGACTCTGTTCCGAAACAGAACAAAACACAAGTGCCGGCCACCCTTGCTGAGCCTGCCCAGCCCAGCAGATGGACCCCCAGCCCTGGGAAGCAGGGGACCAACCAGAGGTCGAAGAGCACAGCACTCTCCTGGGGTCTAGCTAAAGCTCAGAAACAGTTCTGGGCACAGCCAGAGGTCCCTAGAGGCCATCCTGCTGGCACCGGGGCAGGGCAGGTGCAGCCCGAGGCCCCAGCTCTGACCCAGAGCTGGCATCTCCATTTGTGAAGATGATTTCAAAAGGAAAAGAAAACCCCGCCTGGAGGTGCACTGCAGCAAGAGGACTAACCACGAGGTTGCAGGCCGGCCTAGGCCGCAGCAAAACTGTGCTGTAAAAAGCCACACGTGGGGGCAACTAGCCCCTCATGGCCCTCCAGTGCCATGAGTCCATTTCCAACTGCCTGTTTCTCATGAATTCTCTGGCACCCTAGCCCCGCATGGCACTTTTTAGTGCCATGAGCTCTGTTTCATGTCTGCTTCTCATGGAGGCGTCCTAGCCCCTCGTGGCACTCCACATCTGGAGTCCATGAGTTCCAACCTTTCCTCTAATAAACTCTACCTTAATCCTCAAAAAAAAAAAAAAAAAGCCACGCGTGGTTGTTCACCTGCCCCCAGACTTGGAGGATGTGGCGGTGGCAACAGAAACACGTAAAATAGAGCTGGCTCAGCAGGCAGAGCTGGTGCGGCGAGGCGGGCGGGGGCACCTGCTCTCTTGCCCCGTGGCCTGCACCGAGCACAAAGCCCACACGGTGGAAGAAAACCGACTCCCTAAAGCTCTCCTCTCACGCCACTCTGCCCTGGCGAGCGCACGCTTCCACCTTCCTTCTGGACCCGCTCACCTAGAAGCAGGGGGTACTCCTCGGCCTGCAGCCAGGGGGTGCACACCTGGATGCTCACCTAGAAGCAGGGGGTACTCCTCGGCCTCCAGCCAGGGGGTGCACACCTGGACGCTCACCTAGAAGCAGTGGGTACTCCTCGGCCTGCAACCTGGGGGTGCACACCTGGACGCTCACCTAGAAGCAGGGGGTAGTCCTCGGCCTGCAGCCAGGGGGTGCACACCTGGACGCTCACCTAGAAGCAGGGGGTAGTCCTCGGCCTGCAGCCAGGGGGTGCACACCTGGACGCTCACCTAGAAGCAGGGGGTAGTCCTCGGCCTCCAGCCAGGGGGTGCACACCTGGACATGCCGGAAGCGCTTCTGGCGGATGATCCGGCCGTAGTGCTCCTTCAGCGGTCCTTTGCCTGCAGAGAACAGCGCTCACCACCTCGGCTCTCGTTCCAACCGCCCCTGCAGGCTTCAGCCAAGGACCCCACCACCCAGGGTCCCAATCGAGCCCTGAGACTTGGAGTCCCAGGGGAGGGACTCCCATCACCACGGCCAGCAGGCGCAGAGCTGCAGGCTCCAAAGGAGGCCAGGACGGACTCCGGGTGCAGACAAGGGTCCCCGGCAGCACTGAAGGGACGGCGGGCTCCTGCTGCCACAAGGGGGGAGTAGGATGGGCAGCTCCCGGGCCTCCTCCACTCTGCTCTGCCTTCCTCTCACTGCCGGCCACAGCGGCCTCTGCTTTCAAATTAAAGAAGCTTAGGACCAGGGAGCTGCTGCAGCAAGTCAGGCGCCTGCTCAAAAACCTGGAGACTAAGTCCAATCCCCAGAAGCTGGCGTGGAAGGAGAGAACTGACTTCTGACAACTGTCCTCTGCCCCCTTGTGTAAAGTAATTAACTAAAAACAAGTTAGAGAGGCTGGAAACCTCTGCAGCTGTGAGATTCACATCTGCACCCCACAGCCTGCCACAAGCCCGGGAGCCTCAGCTTCCCGTGTACCAAGGAGATGTAGGAAACTTTATGCCCAGCTGGGCCTGATGAGCCTGTGCTAGCTCCTCAGAGGTGGAAGCAGGGGGCTCACAACTCAAGGCCTGCCTGGGCTACAGAGTGAGTTCAAGTCTGGCCTGAGTAACTTAGACCTTGTCTCTAAACAAAACAGAGGGGCTGGAGAGATGGCTCGGGTTAAGCCTCACAAGCAGAAGGTCCTGAATTCAGATCCCAGGTCCCATGTAAAAACGCCAGGTGGAAACCATGGTGGCCTACACTTCTGGCTCTGGTGGGCGGAGCCTGGGAAATCCCAGAGAGAAGCAAGAAGGAGGTAGAAGCAATCCAGGATGATTCCTGAAGTCACCTTTGGTCTTCTGCAGGGACACACAGTGCACATGCGCGCGCGCGCACACACACACACACACACACACACACACACACACACACGCACACAGAGTAAATAAACTACAACAATATAAGATAAAAGCGCTCTGGGGATAAGCTGAGTGGTGCTTGTCTAGCGTGGGTAAAGCCTGGGAAAGGGGGAGGGGGAAGAAGGGCAAGACACCCCTACCCCACACAGACACCCCTACCCTACGCAGACACCCCATAGAGCAGGTGAGGGGTAACAAGACAGTGGCGGGTGGAGGCGTCTGTAAGATGCAATTCCTCCTCCCTTCTCCCCCTTCTCCTTCCCTCTCTTCCTCTCCTCCTCCCTCCCCCCCCCTTCCTGCCCACCAGGACACCCCACCTGGCCAGCACCTGTTATCACACACACTAGGGAGGGAAGGTTGTCTCCGCTCACTGCCAGTTGTTCAAACTCTGTTTTAAAAAAAATAAACACACACTAGTCAGGACAAAATAAAGAACCTGTAGGGGAAGGAGAAGGATGGGGGCTGCTGGAGGTGGGGTGGGAGTGGGGTTACTAGCCTGAGATAAACTCAGATCCAGGGACGACACAGGGCACATAGCTTCCCACATCCTCCCTCACTGTATGTCCTCAGGCTCGCCCACCCACAGCCCCAGAGTCAGGGCCCCTCGGCACATCCACCAGGCAAGGTCGGGAGAGCCCCTTGTGACTCAGTGGTCCCACAAGCCCCAAGCGGCTGGCGTAGCCACACACCTACTTTCTAAGGCAGCCAGCAGTATGGAGAAGTCCTCGTCCTCTGTGAGAAGAAAAAGGAGCGTCACAGCCCACCCAGACACCTCCCCCCATGCAGACTCCTCCATCCCACGCAGACACCCCTGCCCCACGCAGACACCCCTGCCCCACGCAGACACCCCTGCCCCACGCAGACTCCACCCCACGCAGACACCCCTGCCCCATGCAGACTCCACCCCACGCAGATCCCCGCCCTGGCTCGAGGGTCCGTGGCGTGGAGACAGACCTGTCCAGCTGGTGCTGCTGACCAGCAGCGCCGGCCGACCACGCAGACGCGTCACCACGCGGCCCCGGGCGTCCCTCTTGGTGAAGGCCGACCTCTCCGTGGCTGGGTCTGAGGGGTCTGAGCTGAAGGGAGGGAGGGACGTGAGGTGCTGCGGAGCACGGCGCAGCCAGGAGGCATCTTCCGCTGCAGCCAGGACGCGCCCCACGCATCAGCCGCGCTGCAGACATGCCCCGGCTGCGGCACTGACGTCACACCAGCAACCACCACTCAAGCAGCTCCCCACGCCACCCCCTTGTCGCTGTGACACCCTGGCTGCCATCACAGCTACCAGAGACACACCAGGACATGTGCAGAGCTGCCAGGTCCCACCCGCAGTCCCATGAGACACCCTGAGGAGAGAGCTCCCCAGCCTGCCCCCCCAGTGTGCAAGCACTTCTCCCCCTCCCCAGGCGGACAGATGAGGGGGGCAGAGTTCAGTTCAGACTCACTGCTAGGGCAACAGAGCAGGCACTGCTTGGGGTTTCTGTTTCCCGTGTACGCACACGTGCACACGTGTGCATACCTATCTGTGTGCATGTGTGTGGAGAGCAGGAACGGACACCAGACGTCTTCCTCTATCACTCAGTTATGTATTTGAGACAAAGTCTCTCTGGCCAGCGAGCTTTGGGGATCTGCCTGCCTCAACCAGCATCAGGCTCTGACACGCACCGCCAGCTTTTAACGGGTGCTGGGGATCCACTTGGGGCTCACGTTGTGTGGTAAGCACTTTACCCACTGAACCCCTCTTTTGAGACAGAGTCTCAGTACATAGCCCAGGCTGGTCTCAAATTCACAACCATCCTCTTAGCCTCTCAAGGGTTGGGATTAAGGGCACACACCGCCATGCCAGGCACCAAGTGACAACTGAGGACCCCCAGGCAAGTGGGTGGGCGCGTGCCAATGAGACTATTTGCAGAAACAGGATGCAGGCTGCATGTGCTGGCCCCTGGATTCAGGAGTCTGCAAGAGGCTAGGATACCTGGAAGACGCTAGAACGTGCCTGCGGTGGGCAGGCGGGGAAGGGGCGCAGCGCGGGGAGGGGCGCACCTGCCGCGGAAAGGTGCATACTGGCGGCCCAGCCTCAGGAAGAGCTCGTGCTGCTGGTCCAAGGGCGTCTCCTTAAAGAAAGACGCCGGCTTGTCGTGGACAGTCACAGCTCTGGAGTGAATGCAGCAGAGAAAGACGTGAAGATGAGGCCATGGAAGGACCAGAGAAGGACATGGAAAGACGAGGAACCCCGATGACAAGCCCCTAGGGGGCTAGCACAGACCACCTGCATGGGGGACAAGTCCACCACCTGCCCCTGGCCTCCCAAACTAGAGGCCACCTCCCCAGGCCACTTCAACACCATACAGCAGCTAAGCTTCCCAACCACTTCCAGCGCCCACACCGGTGCTACACCTGCAGGCTGACGGGCATCCCAGGCCCCGTACCTGATATGCCAGTTCTCTGCCAGGTCTTCTCGCATTGCATTGGTCACACAGAGGTTCAGGTGCGACAGGCGCCCAAAGAACCTCTCATACCTACGAGAGCATCCGAGAGATCAGCAGCGCGCCAGGAGGGTCTAGACACCACCCGCCTCCTATGACACCCCTGGAGAGCTGCAGGACCAGAGCCCCCCTTCCTCGTACTTTGCCCCTTCCATCCATATCCTCCCTGCTTCAGTTAGTTGCCTCAAAAAGAAACCACATCCCACGCAAAGTGTGAGAGCGCTCTGCACACAACGAAGGAGAGGAGCAGAAGGAAGACCTCAGAGCTCAACCCCCTGGGCTGGAGAGGTGGCTCAAGGGTTAAGCCTCTGCCTTGCAGGCGGAAGGTCCCGAGTTCGGATCCTAGACCCCACGTATAGACGCCAGGAGGAGGAAGCAGGGCGGCCTGCATTTCTGGTCCTGGTAGAGCAGAGCCTGTGAATCCCGGGGCAGAGTGAAAAGGAGAATGTGGAGGTGGTCCATGGTGGTTCCCGAATTCACCCGTGGTTACACACACACACACACACACACACACACACACACACACACGCACGCACGCACACGCACAATTGAATAAATAAAAAAAAAAAAAACCCGGGGCTGGAGAGGTGGCTCAGGGGTTAAGCCTCCGCCTTGCAGGCGGAAGGTACTGAGTTCGGATCCCAGATCCCACGTATAGACACCAGGCGGGAAGCGGGGTTGGCCTGCGCTTCTGGTCCTGGTAGGGCGGAGCCTGTGAATCCCGGGGCAGAAGGAGGTGGAGGCGTCATGGTGGTTCGCGAATTCGTCCGTGGTTCTACACACACACACATGCGCGCGCACATACACACGCACATGCACACAGTTGAATAATAAAAAAAAAAAAAAAAAAAAAAAGCCAGGTGGAAATGCCTGCAGCCCACACTTTAAAAAAAAAAAAAAAAAAAAACCCAAAAAGAGCTCAACCCCAGCCACTCTGAGTTGGAGCCACAAAGGTGGGCGAGTGGGGGGGCCTTCGACTCACTCGTGGCACTGAGGAGATGAGCAAACACAGAAATAAGAGGCAACAGGTAGCCTCAAAACAGGAAGCCGATTGCAGGACAGAACTCGATAGGAGCAAATTCACCGCCAAGCTGCCAGCTGGGGATGTGGCTCAGTTGGCAGATTGCTTGCCTAGCATGCATGGGGACCTGAGTTCAATCCCCAGCACTGCATAAACCAAGCACAGTGGTGCCTGCCAGTAACCCAGCACTTGGGAGGTGGAAGCAGGAGGAGCAGAAGTCCAAGGTCATCCTTGGCCACATAGTAAGTTTGAGAACAAATCTGGACTACATGAAACCCTGTCTCAACAAACAACCAATGACTAAACTAGACAGAGTGCAACATGGGGGCTGAAACGGGTCAGCCTGGGCTATAGAAGGAGACCCTGGAGAGAAGGGGCAAATAGGAGAGAGGAAGGGGGAAGAAGTGATAATAAAAAAAATTAAAGATGATTAAACACTAGCAGGGCTTTGCACTCTTTCCCCTCCAGATACAGAGGAAGTTCTGGAATGGGACTTCCTGGGGCTGAATCCTCACACTCGCCATCTGTGGAGCAAGAGGTGACCTTGCTCTCTGCCTACTTCCCTATCTTGGAAAAGGAAAAGGACGGAAAGGCTGACAGAGGGCAGAGAGGCAGACACTCACAGTCCCGCCCTGGGCCAGACATTCAGCAGGCACTGGGCGACGGTCAGGAGCCACCTGGCTTTTTCCTTTGAGCAAGGATCGAGCCCAGAGGAGCCAGGCCTCGGCTGCAGCCAGCTAATCCCCAGAGCTGCAGATACAGCTCACAGAGCACAGCCTCCGACGCGCTCCAGGTTCACTCCCTCTGAGGCACATCGGAGGAGTCACCCACATCGTCCCCGTTGCTCACCACTCGGCCAGCCGCACAAGAGGGTGCCGGGGGCCGTGCACCAGGCCCATGATGGAGAAGCCGTAGTTGTGCCAGTCAATGACCAGTTTGCTCCCACAGAGGCAGCCCGTGAACCAGCAGACAGCAATAGCAGGCAGGCCTGGGGGGTTCTGGGAAAGACAGACACGTAAAGGCAGAGGAGGAAGAGTAAACAGTGATCTTAATAGAGCCCTCAGCGGTCCCCAGGGAGAAGATGCCCTCCACACTGAACTGGAGGAGAAATCATAAAAGAACCAGAAGTTCAGACCCCAGAACCCACAGCCATAGGTGGTCATCCCGTTGCTTCTAGGCAAGACGGGATGTGGAAACAGGAGAATCCCCGGAAGCTCCTGGGCCAGCAAGTCAGGCACGGACCGCGGTAAGTAAGAGACCCTGATTCAGACAAGGTCTCAGTTATCTTCTGACTTCCACATGTGTGCAGCATAGCACGCATGCACTGACACTCACACATGACGACACACACACAGATGGAAAACAAAATAATTTTAAAAAAAAAAATGTGATTCTAGGTGCCCTAGCCCCTCATGGCATTAGTGCCATGAGTTCTGTTCTGTGCCTGTTTCTCATGCATTCCATGAGTTCCTCACTCCTCATGGATTCCAAGCCTAGGCTCCGTGAGTTCTCTGGCATCTTAGCCCCTCATGGCACTCCACGTCTGGAGTCCATGAGTTCCAACCTTTCTCTTTCTCTCCTCTAATAAACTCTACCTTAATCGTCAAATAAAAAAAAAAAAAATGTGATTCTAGGGCAGGAGAGATGGCTCAGGGGTTAAGACTCTGCCTGGAAAGCAGAAGATCCTGAATTCAGATCCCAGGTGTCATGTAAAAACACCAAGCGGAAATGGCAGTGGCCTGCCTGGTGGGTAGAGTTTGGGAAATCCCAGAGTGAAGCAAGAAGGAGATAGAAACAATCCAGGATGATTCTCGAAGTCATCCTTGGTCCTCCACAGGGACACACAGTGCTCTCTGACACACACACAATTAAAAAAAAAAAAAAAAAGATGTAATTCTAGACAGTAAAATTGGAGAGGGGAAGAGGTTAACAGCTTAACTCTAAAACCAGACAGACTCCTTAGGTTCAAATCCTGACTGCCACTCCCCAGCCTGTGCAATTCTAAGTTACTTACAGAACCTCTCTGTGTCTAGCAGTCCCCACCTCTAAAGGAAGATGCCATCCCTTAGGGTTCTAGAGACGTAGCAGGAGCAGCTTCGTCAGTGCAAGACGGTCAATAGATAAGGCTCCACCCATCACAAAACCTAAAGCAGTACATATATTGCTCCTATTTATGCTTTGACAATTGCACACAGATACATAGTGTATTTGGATCAATGGACCCTCCATTACAATAGACTCTTATCTCCCTCCCAGTGCCTAACCTTCTCTTCCAAACAGGTCTCTCTCCTCCCTCCACATCTTTTCAGTTTACTTTGAGTTGCCTGCAGGTGCTGGGCATGCCAGCTCACTGAAGAAAACTAAGCCCCAGTCCTGCAGCCATTAACACCAAGAGCTCTTCAGCTAGAGGTGGGGCCTTGCGAGTCCCTCCCCTAACAGTGCAGAATGCAAGGCGGGCAGTCTTAGGCAGGAAACCCACAGGTGCCATGTGATCCTGATCGTAGTGGTCTTATTTATGATATTTGTGCCTTCTGAGTGTGTGAGGTGGTTGGAATCAAACACAGGGCTTCCTGAGCTGCACCCCTACCCCGATGTGAGGCTTAAAAGGCGGGCAAGTGCACTGCCAATGGCGATGCTCAACAAGGCTGGAACGTACCTGGAGGAAGATGTAAGCCGCGGGTGGATGCGCATCAGCTTCCACAGCAAGTACACTGCCTGGAGTATAACTTTGACTCCATAGTGGAGAACATGGGGCCCCACTGCAAGACAAAAAACATGCGTCTCAAAAGGAGCTCTTGGCAGTCCAACGCTCCCCAACACACACCTGAGTCAAAGGGACAGACCTCTGAGACCCTGAAGCTCCACCAGCTCCACCGTCTGAATCCTGTCGTTCTGCAACAGCTCTTCCCGGGGTCTCGTGTCTGGAAACCACATCCAAGCAGCACAGTTAGAGTTGGTTGGATGTAGCAGTTCACATTCTAGAACTTGAGGAGCTAAAACAGGATAGTGAACTGGAAGCCGTTATGGCTACAAAGCAAGACCCTGTCTCAAAAACATAAAGGAAGGGAGGATTCTGCAAAACCCCTCGGAAGCCAGAACAGAGGACGAGGTGACGCTGCAAGATTCTACTAGAATGGCCACAGAGGACCCGAGTCGTGTCCACTTTCCTTGATGACCGGCATACAGTAGGAACACAATTCATGCAGCCTCCTGGCCCAACGCCCCACTCCACCCAAACTCCGCAGACCAATCAACTGCACTTGGGGACCAATCGGCGCCACTCCCACCGGATGGGGCTGAGCCACCCTCTCAACTCGCAGGCGCGTCTAGCCAGTGGTGCCAACCACAACACCAGGACACCCACGAGGCCCAGCGCGTTAGGAAGCGCCGGGCAGGAGAACAGCAGCGCCGCCCAGCCGTGGTCCCCGAGCGGGGAGGGCCCCGGCCCAGGCTGAGGACCCTCCCGGGCCCGGGACACTCACGGCAGAACGCCAGGAGCGTCACCGAGAAGCCGCTCTTGGCCAACGACAGCGCGTGGTATTGCATGCGGGGGCTGCGGCCCACGTCGCCCAGCACCACGACCGCCACGTGCCGGGCCGCGCTCGCCCGCCGCCCGCGCTTCCACGCGCCCAGCAGCAGCAGCGACAGCAGCGGCAGCAGCAGCAGCAGCCCCGGAAGCGCCAGCAGTGCCGGGCAGGACGCCGCCATCTTGACCGGCGGCGCCGGTCACGTGACTCGATCGCCGCCGCGCCCTCTCCCCCAGCGCGCTATGCGCAGCCGCAGACCGAGACTCCGCGGAGGGGCGGGGCGGGCCTTCGAGGGGCGGGGCTTTAGAGGGCGGGGCCGGTGGGGAGAAGGAGGACGGGATCTGGAAGGAGGCGGGGCCTGGAGAGGATTCTCTAAGGAGTGGAGGGCGGAACCATGACCTGCCGAGAAGTGGGGGGGCACGGGCCACGCGGAGTCATCTGAACTGTGTGGTTCCCCTTTGAAGATAAAGCTGCACTTTTATTGGAATCTAGAAGCTTCTCCTGTGTGCGCGTGTGTTGTGTGCAGGAGTGTGCTTAAGTCAGAGAGCAACTCGGAAGTTCTCGCTCCTTCCACGTGGATTCCCAGGGCCGCAGGAAGAGTTTGCTCTGGCTCGCAGTGGAGGGGGGAAGCGCAGGAGGCAACTGCACCTGTCCTGCACGGTCGGGAAGCTGAGAGATGAACTGGTGCTCAGCTAGTGCCTAGCACGCGGTCTCCCGTTTACTGGGCTTCAACCACAGTGCTCCAGTTTCCCTTCTGTTGCTGTCATCTATCCATTGAAACAGCGGAGGGGACGAGGGCCGTATTGCTGCTGGGTTACACTTCATTGGTTTGCAGCAGAGTTCACACCAACATCAGGAGTCGGGGGCTCAACACTATCCAGGCGAAGAGCTGAGAGGGGCGCATAATCTCTCGCGTCTGCTGTAGACTCTCTCGGTCCTGCGTGCTGCCCCAGGAGTGCTCCCACCACAACACCGGGGTCTTCCCCCATCAACTAGGTAATCTCCCACAGGTTTGCTCTGGGCTTAACTAAACCCCTCACAGACGAGCTCAAAGGCTCAGCTGCAACTGTCCAATTGGCATCTACATCTAAATGCCAACCAGTCTATGAAAGGGTGCCTTCCGCTTTTTGGATGGGCCTTCTCATTTCAAATAACCTAAACTAGACACACAGGAGCCCAGAAATACCCGAGGCTTCAAGATTCTACATGCTGTCAAGCTGAAAGTCAATATCAGCCATCACAGAGGGTAGGTAGCAGGGGAAGACGGACCCCCATACTCTGGTCCCTCAAGACCCGCCATAGTTAAACTGCATGTGCTGGGGCAGCTGCAGACCACCACTGTGAACAGCAGGGGGCGCCTTGGCAGGCCTGTGCTCAGGTAAAGGCAGGGTTCTTTGCTGCAGAAAGCATTTCAGGATGATGGAGTGTGGGACGCCAGTGTGGAGCTGGTAAAGAAACGGTTTTAAAATCGTTTTAACTTAAACCACAGACGGTAAGAAACAGTGCTACAAGCTTCAGGTCGGGGTGGAGATTGAACTCTGGCTTGGGCATGCAGTTAGTGGCGTGGTACCACAACACATCCTCCACCCTCTTCGAAATTCTGAGTCAGAGTCTCTCTGAGTTGTTCAGGGTAGCCTTGAACTCACTATGCTACTCAGTCTGGCCTCAAACTTGCAGCAGACCAACAGAGAGAGAAAGAGGCGCACAGCTGTGTTTCTCACCCCAGGGCAGCCGCAATCTATATTCAGGACTAGTCTGACCCTATTGTGGTCACTGTCTCCAAGTCCCCTGGGGAAGAGGAGTGGAGGAAGGGGCGGGCACAGGGTGTTACAGGATCTGGCCTGGTGCGGCAGGGAGGGGCCGGCTGCCAGCTGAAGGCCAGTCATGGCCAAGCCCGGGCTGCTTCTGCTCGTACTGCTGGCCCTGCCACCCAGACCCTCCTCTCTGCCGTGGCCAGACGGCACACACGGCACCGTGGCTGGCCTGATCCTGACGGCGCTGGAGAGAGCCACCTTGTTCCTGGAGGGCAGGCTGCCGGGAATCAACCTGGACGGCGTGGTGGGGTTCCAGGTGCTAGAAGGTACGTGAGCCTGACCCCCAAGCTGGATGCTGGGAAAACCAGTTCCAAGCCTAGGGTCCTGAACCCAAGGATCTGGTGACCCCAAGAAAGGTCTGTCTCAGGTACGGAGGGGATGGGGATCCTAGGTGTGTGCTTGGCCGGTTCTTACCAAAGTTTGTAGAAGGAGGAAGGACAGAAAGGCAACATGAGAAGGATCTGGAAATAACACTATCAGACAGAATGAGTCCTTTGCCAGCCCTACCCAACTTGCGGTGAACAAGGTGGGCAGAGGGAGCTCTTTCAAGAGGTCCCAGTGGGAGGTGGGGAGGGTGTCAGTCCCCTTGCGTAAGGGCGACTTCAGACAAAGGCCCCACCTGTTTCCTCCACTTCAGCCCAAGTTCAGCTGGAGCCTGAGAAAACAGTCAAGAGTTTATTTAGCTTTGGGAGACAAAAGGTCCTGAAGGAGTGCGCTGGAGATGGGCCAAGAACACATGCAAACACACACTTGCATGAACACACATACACACCTGCACACCTGTCCACATAGTACATTTGCATGCACACAACTGCACGTCCACACAACTGCACATGCAATATGGACATCCTCATGTATGCATGCACATACGGATGTGCATATGCACGGACACAGTCACATACACATGCATGTACAGCACATACATGCGCCTCCCCAGTCTACCCTACTGAAGACCCCATGCCTGGAGCCTGCTTGGCCTGTGCAGTGAGCACCTCCAGCCCCCCTCTAGCATGCACTGTAGCTCTCTGTCCACCAGGCTCAGGAGTGGGGGGGCAATCCCAGGCAATCCCAACCGCTCTCCTGCAGACACCCAGGACTCTGCTAGCCCCTCCCGCCCAGGTCAGGACCAGAGTGAGACAGGGTGCATCCAGCTGTGTCATGCTCCTCTAGAAATTAAGAATTATTGGGCAATCCCAGTGTCACAGTTCGCCTGCATGGTTGCTGATAAATCACCATCAAATGGCTTAAGGGAACAAGAGGTTTATTTCCTTACAACTGTCCAGTTACAGTTCTCGGTCCACCTTAATGGGAGAGCATGCACCAATACCAGGGTGAGGGAACTGGCCACACCATCTCTACATAATGGATGAGAGAGGGACGATCCTTGCTTGCCAGACCAGCATGTCTGGCCAAGTGTACACAAGGATGCCAACTTCCTCCACCAGCTCTCAGTATTTTATTCATCTGTTCAGGGCCTAGTCCTACCCATCACAGGCTTTCCTCATCAGCTAGACAATCTCCTGCAGGTTTGCTGTGGGCCTACCTCAACCCACTAATTCTCTACAAATGTGCCCACAGCTCAAACCCCCAACGGTCAAGTTGGCACCTGTGCCTAACTATGACACCCAGCATGGGGGAGGTTGAAGTAGGAGGATCATGAGTTCAAAGCTAGCTTGGGCTACATAGTGAACATCTGTCCTTACAAAACTAACAGGAAGCAGGGAGGGAAGGAGGGAGGAAAGGAATGGTGTTAATTCTATATGAATTATAGAGGTCAAGAGCCCCCCAGTATACTTAGAGACCCGTGAAAATGTCTTAGACAGTACATGGACGGACACTGACCCCAAGAGCAAAGGGTGCCTTCCAAAGGACAGCCCCCCGTGGTCAACAGTCTCCCTGGTTAATACTAAAGGCTGAACTCCTTAAGTGCTAACTTTGTACAGTGGCAAACACTGAACTTTTCCTGAACGTTAACTCATTTAACTCCCCCAGAAGGAGTAGCAACTTATTACGGAGGAAAAAGATTAAGCGACTTTTTTCTGGTCATTGGATGAAAATATATCGAGAGTCAGGACTTGAACCCGAGTCCTGCGATTGAAATCAAGTACTTGGCTGCATCCAGAGCCCATGCGAGCCCCACAGAAGCTTCATGTCCACTCAGGGCCACGGTCAGAGCTTTAGTTGTTTACTCTGCACACACGGCTGGTCAACTGGCAGAATAAATGACCTCTGCCTCCCCCTGTCACCAGAGCAACTCCAAGGCGTCCAGGCAAAGTGGGCATCTGACCCCCTGCTGCGGCCACTCAGCCTGCGTGTCGGGAAGCTAGCTGGCATGCTGTCCGACCTCCTCCAAAGATCCATCTTCTACCTCAATCTGAGTGACCCCGTGTACCTAAGAGGTAACAGGAGGGAGGCATGTTGGCGTCCACTGAAATCCCTGGGCGTGGTCCCCTGAAGCAACGCATGGAAGGGACAGTTCACCCCAGACACCAGCCAGCCCTGGGCGACCGAGTCACTTTCCAGCTGTGATTCAGGTCCCTGAGGCCAGGATGGACAGGCAGGGTGGACGGGCAGGTCTCTACAAGACTCATGCAGTGCGTGGCCAGCTGCTTCCACGGCTCATAACATGAAGCACCATCTCCTCTCCAGCCTCGAGGGATGCTACAGAGCCCCCCCCATCAGGCCTGAGGGGCTGTTCCCGGCAGGGATGGGGACACGCATGACATTTGTACTCTCAAACACTGGCACTGTCTCTGGGACTCCGGATGTGAGGGATGAACAGGGTCAGGAGCTGCTGGCTGCCTCATCTTCCAAAGCAGCCCAGCACACACACTTGCGCACGTGCACACTCATGTGGAACGAGATGGAGAGACTGGTCCCTCACATCCCTCTCCCCGCCCCCCATCTTTCTCGGACATGGGAGGGGATTGGCTGGTAGGCACTGATCTTACTAGAACTCAGCTGTCTTGCAACCTACCCCAAAGGGTCTGAGCATCCCAGCACTTCAAACCTCCAGGGATCGTTCCTACTGGTTAGAAAAAGTACCCTGGTTTTGCTGTTAGATGGGGGAACCCAGCGCACAGTGACTGGCCAGACTAGCTGTCAGCACAGTCTCGGTCCAAATAAATGAAGACGCTTGTCACACCCATGTATGCACAGTGTGAGTGTACACCTGCGACCCCCGTCCCTGAGAAGGTAGAAGCAAGAGGGTCCGGAGGTTCAAGATCATCCTCAACAAACTACATGGGACCCTGGGTCAGGAGTTCAAGGTCGCCCTCAACAAGCCAGCCTGGGCTACATGGGACCCTGGCTTGCTTGTTTATTTTGTTTTTTTCAAAGAAGGGGGAGAAGGGGAAGAGAGAGAAGGGAAAGGAGGAAGAAGAGAAGGAGAGAAAAAGAAAAGAAAATCTGAAGGTGAATTAAACCTGGTGCCCAACCACAGGCCAGGCTCAGGGCAGAGCTCCAGGGCACAGATCCCACTTCCCGGGCTGGGGGTAGCCAGGGGAGACTTCGCTCCTGGCCATTCCTCACACGTCCCCTCGTCTCCCTGCAGAGTTCCTGCCAAGCATTCAGCCTGGATTTTGGAAGCTACCCCGGGCCTGGATGCGAACCAACACTTCCCTGGTCTACGGCTGGCTGGAGCCGCTGGACTCATTCTCAGAGGAGACCAGTGATGCGTGCCTCGTGCAGCTGCTGGGGACAGGGTGTGCACCCCCAATCCCTGCTGGCTGAAATCCCAAGACTCCCCAAGCCCCGCCACTGTGCCCCTTCGGCTGTACCCAGAGCCTGTGCAAAACCAGTCACACAGGCACTTGGCCGCCTCTTGCACCTTCCATGTCTGAATTCTTCCTGGCACAAAGCATTCTGGGAATCTCATTACGCCCAAAACAAAGCCTCCTCTTCTTTGGTCCCTCCAGGATCCCAGGCGTCTTCCACCCAGCAACGGGGGGGGGGGGGGCTTTCTGCAGTGGATCCAGGAAGACAGGACTCAGCCTAGTCTCCCCCATTTGTACAAGGTCCAGGGATTACCCCCCCCAGTTCAGGACTCAGGGCACAATAGGCATGGAGGTGTCTTCTCTCTCCGCATCCACAGAAGGGACCTTGCTCCAGGGAGGGACCCGCTATGCTGGTCTCCTCTGTGATTGGGCAGGACCGTCAAGCAACATGAACAAGCATGTAGGGTCCATCCCCACCCACCCCTCAAACTGATGGACTGAGAGCCCTTGGGTAGGGCTGTGCTGGGAGAGATGACATCTGGGGTCCCCACAGAGCAGCTGCAAGTCACAGTCCCCTGCAGGTTCTCGAGCCCAGAGCAGCCTGGTCCTCAACTTCCAGGAGACCCAGGACACAGCCGGATTCCAGACTCAGACTCTGTCCCCAAACAAAACATGCCCCAGGACATTTGCACTTTATTTGGCAGCCCCAGGTGCCCAGCTGGGACTCTCCCGTGTCCTCTAATGTTCAGTGGGTGAACAGGGTAGGCAGACACAGGATGGGCTGGGCATGGGGCACCGACTTGTTACCCTGAGCTAGCTTCTCACAGGACCGTCGGCAGTCAGCCCTGTGGATTCTCGGATTCCTGCAAAACCCTCATGACCAGACCCGGCCGCACAGGCTACAGCTTATCCCACCAGATGCTCTTCTTCCTCTGGGCCAGAATGGTGAGTGCTGTCCAACTCCTACCACCCCGCAGTGTGGGGTGACCCACCGCCCAGGTCCTCAGCCCACCCTGTAGGTGCCAAGCCAGGCTGGTATTTGCAGAGTGCCCCCTAGTGCCTGCTCTCATGCCAGGCATTACCTGTCTGCATCGCCCACACATGTGAGATCTCGAAGGGTTAGTGTAACACATACCGTACCTACCGCCTTCCCTTTCTGGAAGACTCGGAGGTCGGCAGTGTGGTTGGGAGAGAAGGGAAGACCTGCCCCCATACAGCCTCTGCCAGCCTGTCTCAGAACTTCAAGAGTTCCCAAGACCAGCATGTGTGTCTCCATGTCTGGCCTCCAGCAAGGATGCACGGAAGGTGTGTTCCGCCACAGCCAGCATTACATCCGCATCTTCTGTGCCAACATGATGGAACTGAACCGGAGGGCCGAGGCCTTTGGATACGCCTACCCCACCCGGGACCTCTTCATGGAGAATAGTGAGCCTAGTCTCGGGTCTTGATGGGGTGCTCATGTGGGGTGCACATGCGCGCGCACACACATGCACACACACATGTACACAGGGACGCTCCCAGATAAGCAGGTAAGATGTAAGATGCTCAGTTACATTTGAAGGTCGAGTACTTGGGAAGCACACTGGTAGCGTAAGTATATCCCCACGTCAGATGCAATATCTCGATATTAAAGTGCATCCTGCTGCTTGTTAGAAATGCGCATGTTGTTATCTTTTTTTTATTATTATTATTTATTCAATTGTGCATGTGTGCGTGCGTGTGTATGTATGTGTGTGTGTGTGTGTGTCCCAACGGCTATACATGGGGTCTAGGATTCGAACTCAGGACCTTCTGCCTGCAAGGCAGAGGCTTAACCACTGAGCCACCTCTCCAGCCCCCGCATGTTGTTATCTTATGATTGCTCTGTGTCCCCAAAACTGTTCCAGACAGACTGACAAATATACACCCAAAGTCTAGGACGAGGCAGACAGGGAGCCCCTAGATGGCTGCTTCTTTGTTGGGGTGTCCAAATCCCTCTACTAACTCTGGGTCCAGCCGCTCCTGTGATCAAGGCCCTGAGCGGACGGTAGGTCGGGGCCCCGGAGTCTCCTGGCAGACACAAATGCTGTCCACTTTGTCTGTGCCTGGTCAGGCAGGAGTGAAGGGGTGGCAGGCAGGGACCCTAGCCAAGGGGACTGGGAGGGACAGGCCTGCAGAGGGACTTCCACGTCTGTTTGCAGTCATGTTCTGCGGTATGGCTGGCTTCTCTGACTTCTACAAGCGGCGCTGGCTGGAAGCTGTCCTCAGCTGGCAGAACCCCAAGGAGGGATGTTTCGGGAAGCCTGGTGAGCCGGGAACAGCGGTGTGGTGTGTGTGTGTGTGTGTGTGTATGGGGGGTGGTAACTGGGTTTCTAGGGCACATGAAAAAGTGATGCATGGATGGGTACCGAGATTTGTAACACATCTGCACATGCATATACGTACAGAGGGAAATGAGCTTGGAGTTTGGGGAGTCCAAAGTGGTCAGGTGGGGAGACAGTCTTGTGGGGAGACTTGCCCCCTGAATCTGCAGCCACAAGTTCCCTCTTTCAGTAAGTCTTCCAGGGCATCTACAAATGCACCTAAAACCTTCTGGGCCCAGGAGAAAGTCAGAGCTGAGGGAAAGAGGTAGAAACCCCTGAAGGAACCAATAAAGTGACCTCATGACAAGTTCTGCTAAGGGCCATGAAGAAAACAGCAGGCTGGGAAATCCCAGAGCGAACCAAGGAGGAGGTAGAAGTAATCCAGGATGATTCCCAAAGTCACCCTTGGGCCTCTGTAGGGACACACGCCCTCTCTCGCGCTCTCTCACTCTCTCTCTCTCACACACACACACAATATTTAAAATACTAAAAAAAGAAAAAGTGAATAATGAATGAATAGGTCATGGACACGACTCAGTAGCAGAGTTCTTACCGAGCATGTGGAGACCCTAGACTCAGCCCCCAGCAGTGCTACCCAAGAAACCAACAGGAGAGGCCGAGAGAAGGGGAGACCCAGAGACCAGGAGAGAAAGGTCTGAAGCAGTGCGTCCTGTCTCACAGCACTTGGGAGGCTAAGGCAGGAGGGATGCTGTGAGTTCAAAGCCACCCTGGGCTACAGAATGACTCTCAGCTCGTCAGAGCTACAGACATCCTGTCTCAGAACAAATCAGTCAATCCGAGTTGACGGGGAACAAACCCCATGGGTGGGCCGGGCTGGCTCTTACATTTCCCAGAACCCCACTCCGGATTCTGAGCCACAACTGGAGCAAAGACCAGGAGGGGGGGGCGGGCACTGGGGGGTTCAGCAGGTAGGCTGGGGGGCACCTCTGGGACCAGAGAAGCCTGGGGTCCCAGTTTACTTTGTAAAAGTTAAAGTTCACCCAGAGTCCCTCGTCTCTGACTCTTCTCCAGTTCCAAAGGGCAAAGGGGACGTGGCTCCCCTGCGGCCGGGCGTTCTCAGAAGAGTGAGGAGACGGGAGAAGCTGTTCACAGGTGACTTACCGACCGCCCGGAGCCTGCCTTCCTAAACTAACTTTCTTCTCCCAGTGCTGGAGAGAAATGTGCTGGAGAGAAATGCCAGAGCTGTGACCGTCCCAGGCCAAAGGGCCAAGTTTTCTCCTGGGGGGTCTCCACGGGTCTCCCTCTTTCTATCTCTCCCCCAGACGGCTGCTCCTGCCACAACACAGCCACTGCGGTTGCAGCTCTGGGCGGCTTCCTCTATATCCTGGCAGAACACTCCCCAGCCAATGGAGAGCCACCCCCCAGCCAGCTGCCACCCCCCAGCCAGCTGCCACCCCCCAGCCGGCTCCCACCCCCCAGCCGGCTGCCAAGATGGTGACTCTGCATCTGACGCCCGGAACTCGGAAGGCAAGCGGCCCTGTGGCGCTTCTTAGAAGCTGAGGAGCTGGGAAAGTGACTGGATGCCACCCCGGTTCACTGGACGCTCTAGTGGAGGGTCAGACAAGGTGGGATAGTGTTGGGGGGGAGATGACACACTGGTGTGAGCAGAATACAGTTATACCACAAAGGCTCGGAGCTCGGTCTGTGTATGAGTGCACATGTGCATGCATGTGTTATGTGAATGTGTGTTATGTGAATGTGTGTTATGTGGATGTGTGTATGAATGTGCACGTGTATATGGATGTGGGTACGTGTAGGTGCATAGATACCTGAGTACGTGTGTATGTGTATGTGGGTCTGTGCGTATGTATGTGAGTGTGTGTGTGTGTGTGCATGCGTACATGGGTGTGGTTAAGTGCAGGGGCATGTGTACGTGACTGTGTGTGTGCATACATGTGCACAAGTGTGTCTGAAACCAATCTTGACATGATCGGAGCAAACCTCCACCTCCCGGGCGTTGGGAATCCGGTGTGTACCTCTATGCCCTGCTGAGGGGAAGTGTTATTTCCCAGCCTTCAGGACAATCTTGGGTGACCTCTGGGTCTCTGTGTTCAGTCCCCAGTTCCGCTGGACATGGATTCTGAGTGGACTCCGTGTCTTGGTCTGTTTCCCACAGCTGTAACAGACTGGCAGGTTGCGGGGGGGGGAGGTGTTTATAAACAATGGAAGTCCAATTGGCCGACAGTCCTGGAGTCTGGGAGGTGCGGGAGCGCTGCAGTCTGTACATGTCGATCATACACAACCAAACAACATAAGGGAATAAGGGGCTTTATTCCGGCTCGTGATTCCAGCTGCACAGGAGTGCCCACATCAACACCAGGGACCTGGCCACAGCACGTCCACAGGGATTTCAGAGAGGGGCGCAAACAGCACTTACCTCACAAGTATGTCAAAGTACCGAAAAGTTCTCTCCATCGCATCCACCTCCCGGGAACAACCCCCTCACCGTGGGCAGGGGCTTCCCACATCAACTTGACAGTCTCCTGCAGACCTGCTCAGGGCTTGTCCTTACTAATTCTTCACGTACGCGCCCAAAGGCTCAGCTTTCGAAGGTCGAGTTAGCATCGGTGGCTGACTACCACAAAGAACATCCTGCAAAGTCTTGGGTGCTGCTTTGTCATGTGGCAGAAGGGCGAAGACCATGCCTAAGACAGAGAGAGGGTGCGAGGCAGGGAGGACTTATGTCAAATCCAGTCTCATGATAACAAAGTCATTCCTGAGAAAAGGAGTGGTCCTCCAGGAGGACCAGCCCCCCACACACACAGAATGGTTCTTGGCAAGATGACTATCAAGGTTTCTGCTGCAGGTCCTAGGACTAGCCGCTGACCAACGGCCTTCCTGAGAGATCTCCAATCTCTGGCCCAGGCAGCACCTTGCTTTCTGTTAGTTGAGTTACTTAGGCCTGTGTCCTAAAGCAGCTGACCCCTCGGAGACTCTCGTCCCCAGTCTCCCTGTCTTCTGACTTGGGGGGGTCTCCCTGCTTTCTCTGGAGCCCTCACACTCACTGGTTTAATATTTGAGAAATGACCTTCTAGAAAATTCTTATGTGTTCAGCACTGTCTGTGGAGCGGATGACAGGCTGTGTATAGGTGCTGCATATAACAGGACAGAAAACGCAGCCCTGGAGGCAGGAAGTGCTTTGAGCCCATCATCCTGCTTTGCTTTGGGGTAGCTGCCAATCACCTCATGTGACAACCGGGCCACCAGAGGTCTGGGCGGTGCAATGGCCTTTCAGTAGCCTGGCACAGTGGCACACACCTGTGTCACAGTACTGGGGGGTTGGAGGCAGAAATTCAAGGTCATCCTCAGTTTCTTAGCAAGTTCATGGCTAACTTGGACTACATGATAATCTGTCTCAAAAAAATAGTAATAATAAAATAAAATACCAGTCACTCCTCTTATGTGTATAGGAGCTTCAAGATCTCTCCTTACACCTAATCCTTTCCTAGTGGCCCCTGGACACTCTCCCGCAATCCTTCTTAAGCTGTCCGGCCCAGAAGACTGTGCCTGGAATCCAATGGCCAGCATTTGTGGGGAACCGGGAGCCTAAATTTAATGCCCTCTTGGCACTCTGGATCCTTTTAGAAATTCTTGCTCCTAGGACCGGACACAGGCTTGGGAGAAGTCGGGTGCATATAAGTGGATTAGGGGGCCACGCCCAGCCCAGCCTTCCTGAAGCCTAGATGGGCGAGTGACGGAGGTTTGACGCAGGAAGAGGCCACAGTGGACAAGTCAATCTCCAGAAAGAAGCCCCATCCGGAAAACATAAGCCAGAGCGACAGAGATTTTTGTCTCATCCCGCGGGCAGGCGGTCACCAAGGCAACAGACAACAGATGCTGGAAGAAGTGTGGGGATACTGCCAAGGGACGGGGACACTCAAGCAGCCACTGTGGAAATCAGTATGGAGGGTCTCCAGGAAAGTAAACACACATCTGCCCCATGACCCGGCTGTGCCTCTCCTGAGAACAGACAGAGAACCCCAAGTCATGGTATCTCAAAAACACCCACATCCACACCTCCCCATGCTCTATTCACGGTAGCAAGGGGAACCGTGTCTTCGCTTACAGTGGAGTTGCATTGGGCCTAAAGGAGGATGGAATTATGGCCCTCACAGGAATGGGCAGAACTGGAGATGACCACAGCTAAACAAAACAGGCCAGGCTCAGGGACTGGGAGATGGCTCCACGGTTAAAGCGCTGGCCGTGCAAGCAAAAGAACTGGGGTTTGGATCCCCAGATCGCAGGGGGAAATGCCCAGGTGGGTTTGTGGCTGGCTTGTAATTCCCGGAAAACAGCTTAGGAATCCCCAGAGCCAGCAGGCAGCCAGACTAGACCCAGTGGTGCAAGCTAGGTTTAGTTAGAGATTTGGGTCCAAAATAATGGGGTGAAGAGTGTTTGAGGATGGTTTTACACACACACACACACACACACACACACACACACGAGCGTGCGCACAGTAACCCACATGAAAAGCACACACACACATATACATGAAAAAGACAAAAGTAAGCCTCAGAAAGATAAACGTTGCCTGTTTCCTATCACATATGAGACCTAGATATATACGTGAGACTTGAAAGCAGAACCCTGTGGCAGGGGGAGGGGCCTAGGGAAGAGGGAGGGGCCGAGAGCAGGAGGGGGGGCCGCGGGAAGACAGATGAGCCTACAGCAGGAGGGGACAAAACCATCCCCTTGCCCAGGCGACACACGTCAGGAAGAAGGTGACCCGGACACCGGCATGAGCGTGGAAAAGGAGACCCTATGGCTGCTTCCCCGGGGCGCAAATGAACTGAAGGGGCCATGAAGGATCAGCAGCAAAGCCAGCTAGCCCTCTCTCCTCACTCCAGCCTGAGCCCCCCCTGCTTCCCCCACATCCTGCACTCGGCCCCCCTGCCTACCACCCACCCTCCCTAGACAAGCTGCCCCGCGGTCAGATCACAAGGGCTCTCGGCAAACAGATGCCCGGGCGCTCTCTAAGTCCCAGGGACCTGCGCTCAGAGGCCCGCAGCGCCCCAAGGCCAGGCGGTCAGTCAGTGACTGTGACTACCCACGTTCCTGCCCATCCTCCTGCCAGGTACCTCGGTGCCTGTGGCGGGCTGACGGTCCCCCCACCAGCCACCCTGCTCATACAGTGAAGGCCTAGGCCAGGCTCCCTGAATGTGAAACAAAGACACTGTGCTCCCCGACTTTTAGAACAAAGGTCTCTGCTTCGGAAAACCGGGCAGACCAAGCTCTACCACCTGTCCCCAGGATGCCAACCTCGGAGACAAGCAACGGTGAAGGGGGGGGGAGGGAGACTGAGGGATGAGGGGGGATGGGCAGGAGGTTTGGGGGAGAGAAAAGCTAGTGCGGCCACACCAGGAGGAACAGGTCAAGGGTCTGATAATGTCAAGACTACCTGGGTGCTGATGTGAGCTTTGGGTTAAACAAGGGAGGGATCATGGGGGACAGGAGGCAGGTCCCCGCCTCCCCTTCCCTTGTGCCACACACTTCCTCACAGTCTATCACAGATCTAAGAGCTGAACTATTCTGTACAGGGAGGGATGGGGGCGTGGTCTTCCTCTCTGCAATCGAGCTCCTATTACACATCCTGGAGAGGCGCTGAGCGCTTGCTGAATTTAGAGACATAAACAGGTTCCTCTGGCCATTGGCCACGCCAGCAGGTGGAGGGATTCTAGAGCTATGGTCAGTGTTGGCTGTGGCCAGTCAGAACCCTGCATTCTCATGGGACAAAGGGGCTCTGAGGCCTGCAGCTGGATCTGAGAGGCACCCAGCACACTGGAGCCCCTCAAAGCCAGGGTCAGGGTACACTGAGCCCCTCTAAGCACTTTACGCACCAGACAGTATAATGCAGACGGAAGGAACTAAGAAGGCTTAAGGAAACAACCTCAGGGCAGGAAGCTGGGTCAGTCAGCAAAGCTCTTGCCTCGAGGATGAGTTCAATCCCCACGACCCAAGTGAAAATATGGGCAGGATGGAGCCCAGACCACAGCAAGTTGGGAGGTGGAAGCAGGAAGATCTCCACAGTCACTAACCAGCCGTCCAGGCTAAGTTCCAGCAGACAGCTTCTGACCTCCACCTGTGCATTCCATCCACACCCTCACAGTTAGGATTCCTGGCTCCAGCTTGATGGTCGCTGGCTCCCCCCACACACACACAGGCGCTTTTAGCAGGGGTCCAATATAAAAGACTGATCCGACCACACTTTGTGGGCTGGACTAATATCCTGGGAAGTCACCCCCAGACCCCGCCCCCAGACCCCCATCATTCGCCTTTCCTCTTCTTTTCCTCCCTCTTTCTCTCTCTCTCTTTCTTCTCTCCCTCTTCCCACGATTGGGCCAGCGGTTCTGGAATCCCAATTATAATCCCATCAAGTTCATGGTGTGCTGCATTCTTATACTTTACACCCAGACAGAGAGAGAGAGAGAGAGAGAGAGAGAGAGAGAGAGAGAGAGGATGAATAACAACTCCAGACTCCAGAACAAGCTCACGCCCCTGCCTGAGAGATGGAGCTCCCAAACCAGCCACCTGCTTGGCTTGTAGCTCTGCAGCGCTGGGCCCATAGCTCACCTTCTCTGGGCCTCCATTCCATTGTCTCTTTCTGTTTTTGTTTTTTTTTTAAATTTTATTTACTTTGTGTGTGTGTGTGTGTGTGTGTGTGTGTGTGTGTGTGTGTGTGTGTGTCAGAGGGCACCATGTGTCCCTGTGGAAGACCAAGGGTGACTTTGGGAATCATCCTGAATTGCTTCTACCTCCTTTTTGATTCACTCTGGGATTTCCCAGGCTCTACCCACCAGGGTTGGAAGCGCAGGCTGTTGCCATGTCCATCTGGCATGGGATCTGGGATCTGAACTCAGGACCTTCTGCTTCCAAGGCAGTCTTAACCCCAGAGCCATCTCTCCAGCCCTTCATTCCATTTTCTGTACTACAGACATCACAACCGCACTTGTATTCACGAGCGAGCAGGAAAATGGCTATGGGCCCAGCACACACGCCACCTCTGGGGCTTGACCAATCAATCATCGTCATTTACTAGTGACAGATGTCATTCCCAGACAAACTGCTTCCAGACCCTTCTCCGTGTCAGCCAAGCTCCTGCTGGGTGCCGGGCCTGGCTCTAAGCGCAGGAAATGGAGGAAAAGACCCGGGAGATGTGTCCAGAAACATCCCCAGGGCACCTCTCCTAGGCCAGACTGTTCACGGGACTCGGCACAGTGTTGGGACACGCAGGCCTGATCTCCAGCCCTGTGCACGGGACAGTCGGGAGCGGGGCTCAGACCTCGGGAAGTGACTCCGGTAGCCGAGGCTGGCCTCAAATTTATTATGTAGCCTGGGATGAGCTTGAACTCAAATGGGGTTTATCTGTATCATTTCAAGGAATAGTTCAATGTTAAAAATCATTTTATGTGTTAGTTTTTTCTGCATTTCATGTTTTCTTCGGAACATATAAGAATATGTTGGTTGCCTTTTATTATAGAATGTTAGTGGGTCATATTATAGAATGTTGGTGGATGTTTTCTTCTGTTAAGACATGGTCAACAGGTATTTCTGTGACACTATGAACAGAGCTGTAATAAGGGGGGGGAACAGGAGCATCTCTTACATTCCAGTATCACCTCCTTTGCATCTACATCCTGCAAAGGATTGGTGGGGTCTTGAGGTAGCTCTATTTGTTTCTATAGTGCTTTGCCAACTTACATATGCAGAGATGTACAAGACTAACTCTTCCTCCACATCTCTGCCTTGGATTAATAGCATTTCATGCTAGGATGATTTGGTTTTGCATTTTCCTGGGGAGGGCCAAGTCGTTTATAAACCAACCTCTCTCTGTCTCTCTCTCTCTCTATGGCTGTCTCTGTCTCTCTGTCTGTGTCTCTGTCTCTGTCTCTGTCTCTCTCTCTCTCTCCAAGAGTTTCCTGCAGCCCAAGCTGGCCTTGAACTCACTATGTCGCTGAGACTCACCTTGAATGGATTTTCCTGCTCCTAACACTACAATTGTAGGCATGTGCATGGCACACAGCTCATACTGCGCTGGCATGGAGACATGCTGGCATGGAGACATGCTACGCTAGGCAGGCACTGTATTGGCTTAGCTCCAGCCGTAGCCCACAGGCCCTTTAAATTCCCGAGAACAGCAGCCGCTACGCTACATGCGGTTCATGGAAATGAGGTCACCCCAGACCTCAAAACCATCTGTAGGAAGCTATCTGCATGAGTGTCAGTTTCCAAGAATCAAGGCGTCGGCCCGGCCAGACTCCCTCTGAAACCTCAACAACTAGAGCAGCTCGCTGTGCACCTCTCCCAGCGCATCTCGTACCTACCCCGTCATGGATCCTACTTAGCACTGCAGTTTCTCCTCGAGTTGCTGGTAAATACACAGCCGAGTCCTTATCCAACCATGTTGTTTGACAAGATCCAGCATGGCAGCATACAGTTTCAAGGAAACAATTTCTGGAAAAAGGACATGTCATTATTTGATATAAATAAGAGAAATAAGGAAAATATGGAGATTGTCAGGCCTAAAGCCTGCTCGTAGGGGAATGACACATTAACATCTAGATGGGCAGTTGCTAGGTGCTAGAGATTCCTCCCTATGTAAATTAAGTTTTGCCTCTGGCAGGAAGAATCCTTCCTCTAGGAACTGGGTGTGCCTATCTGTTCTTAAAGATCCCTTTTGTGGACTGGGTAGGTTATTACCTCCCCCTATGATCCTTTCCCTATGCATTTCAAATATGTTAATATATAGACCAAATAACTCTGCTTTGAGGTGTGGTCCATTTCCTTTTAGCAAATGAGCCTGCCTTTCACTTCACCTGGAGACATCATGTCTAGTCCCACACAGCAAGTAGATGTCACTTCTGCCTTCTCTTTGTTGGCCAGAATGTATATACACTGATTATGAAGAGATCGGGAGAGTAATTTCAAGAGTCCAAAAACACAGGTAGGTAAAATTCCCTCAAATATGACTCTTGCTAAACTAATTCAGAAATTCAACGGATATGAGATTATGCCATCTGTTCACAAGAATCAGTACACAACTATTTCTCATAAAGTACGTAAGTTATTAGAAAGTAGAAAGAAAAAACGAATTCTAATATAGTTCCTACCATTATGACCCAAATATAGGCCATCTTGTATAACAGCTAGAATTTGGTATCCTCCAAAAAGGAAAAATTAATTGTAGGCCACGCTCCCCTCCAACTGATTCAATCTTCACCTTACCAGTTGCAGAAATATATGATAGATATGGCACGTGGGTAGTTAATTGTAATGAAAAACATGTTCCTTATTGAAATCTAAAAGAGCTCAACCTCCTAGAGTATCCGAACTAAAACCCAAAACAGTCTTTATCAAACAATAAAAGCAGGTGGGACCTAGATTCTGTAGACTATTTTAGTGGAGCATTATAGATTAGATAGATTTGGAGATACTGGGGGAATGGTCCTGTTTGCGATTTTAACCCTCAAGCAATGGGTTAGGTTCTTGAAAATTCTTTATCCTAAAAGTGGTTCCTGCTGACTGGGAGGGCATGTGTCTCTTTGTTTTTCCTGTTTGTGGGTGTAGCGACGCATTCTTTGCAACCCTGAATTTGCTTCAATAAACGGGTTCAGATTCACTCAAGCTTGGAACTGTCTGTCTTTTCTCATCCGCTCACTCAGCCTGGAACTGTCTTCCTCATCCGCCGACTCCTTGTCCTTTAGTGGGGAGACCCTCGATCGAGGTTGCAGCTGGACTGCAACACAACTTAAGGGAACGAGAGGTTTATTCTTGCTCATGATTCTGGCGTATACCTCACCGTCCAGCTTGGCAGAAGAACTCATTCCAAGATCAGGAGGCGCGAGAACGGGTCAGGACACTTCCACAGGAAGTGAGTGAAAGGGGGCAAATGTCCCTTGCCGAAGTACAGTCCCCTCTTCTTATCCATGTGCCCAGCGACTGTTCCCAGCACCGTGGCCTGATTCTTCCCCGGAGAAGCAGATGATTCCCACAGTCTTACTCAGATGTGCCGAGCTCAGCCCCCTAGAGTCAAGCCGACACTTGTCTGCCGCACACTGGGTATCGCTGGGCATGTAGTCACAGTCAGCCTTGCTTCTACACATGTCTTTTTTGGCAAGAGAAGTGTATATAACAATGGGCTGGCTTCATTACATTTTTATGCATGTATATAATACAATCTTAATCACATTCACCCCCTCCCATTACTCCTCCTACAGTCCTTGGATTCCACTGATCCCCTTTCTCGTCCCAACTGGGCCTCCTTCTACATGTGTGTGGTGATTTTACAGGACCTTGGGCAACTTACCAGTGGGTACACCCTGAGAGAAATGTCTCTCTCCCCTCCCCAGCAACCAATCACTGCCTCTAGATCCTCAAGAGAGGGGGGGGCCTGGCGAGCCCCGCCCCACTCCCTGACAGGACCTGGATGGTGTGTCTTTCACTGATCAGAAATCCCTGGGGATCTCATCTTCCTAACCGGCCCTGCAAAGGGCCAACCATATAAGGGCACATTCCAAGATTGGGGAGACTTGAACTTGGGGAAGGGAACACTACCCAAAACAGATGCGGGACCGTGACCACTCGGGGCTCTGCGGAGCAAGCGGCTCAGAGTGGGCTCAAGCACAGAGGGTTCACTGTGGCTAGAAAGAGGCAGCCAGACCTGCATCCCCAGGCCCAGACGGGACTGGAGGTGCATCCAGGGCTGGCCTAAGCATTGGACTAGCCTACCTCCCCTCGCTCTGGCCACACCCTGAGATAAAAGCTCGCGAAGGGATTAACGTTTCCAGCCGGCCAGGGCCCAGTCCCCATGTCCAAAAACCACAACCAAACAATGTACACATAAGCGTAAACGGCGATATGAATGAAAGGGAGAGTTCATTTATCCCAGCCAGGCTGGTCTGAGCTACGTGTGTCGCCGAACACGATCTTGAATTTCTCATGCCCAGGCCTCCGGACAGCTGGGATTACAGTTGGTTTGCCACCGCACCGGGCTTCTGGGGCTTTGGATTCTGGGCTGGGGGAAGCCGTGCCTCCAGCATGCTAGGCAAGCGCTGTCCCCGCTGAGCCTGTCCCAGATTGTTTGTAATTTTGTGTTGCTTGCAGTTGTACCAAGACACAAAGTTACCTACCACCCCACCCTCCCCACCCTACTCACTCCCCCCGCCCTCCCCCCAAGCCTTACCTTCCCTAGACGTAGGTTGAAGGAGCGAGATCTCGCAATATCAGCAAGGTGACTAGGCCTTGAGATGTGAGAGCCGCCACCAGCGGTCTTGAGTCACGTGGGACGGGCCCATGTGACAGAAGCCCCAGTCCAACATGGCAGCGCCCACCCGGCTCCAGCTGTTCTTCCTGCTGCCGCTGCTCGGCTTCCCCCGGGGCGGTGTCCTGGGCGGGCATCCTGGGCTCGGGGTGAGTGCATCCCCTGGGAACGGGCCTGAGCCGGGTCTCCCGTCCTGCGGGCTCACGATCGCCCCGATCCCCGCAGGGTTTCCCGCTACGATTACCTGCTGCTGCCGTATCCCCGCGGGCGGCGCGCGCCCGCCTCGGGACTGCGCCCGGGCGCGCGCCGGCCACCGCGAGCACGAGAGCTGGCCGGCGACCCCCGGAGCCAGCCGCAGACGGTGCGCACCTTCGTCTCGCACTTCGCCGAGCGCGCGGTGGCGGGTCACCTGACGCGGGTCTCGCGCCCCTGCGCACCTTCTGGTGCTGGAGCCCGGCGGGCGCGGAGGCTGCGCGCACAGGCGCCGCGCCACCGTGAGGGACACGGCCGCCCCCGCCGGCTGCCTGGTGGCCCAGAACGGCGGCTTCTTCCGCATGAGCAGCGGCGAGTGCCTGGGGAACGTGGTGAGCGACGGGCGCGGGGTGAGCAGCTCCGGGGGACTGCAGAACGCGCAGTTCGGGATCCGCCGCGACGGGACCCTGGTCACCGGGTGAGGAGGCAGGGAACCCCTCGGATGCGGGGGTGCAGCAGTCACCTAGCCCGAGTCCTTTGGCGTGCACCAGTAGAAATCGGAAATAGGCAAGAGATGTCCCGAGGGGTCCTTGGATCACTTTTGTAACCCTTGGAGTTTGACAGTCGCCAAAGGGGACAATGCGCAGAGAGGCGCAACAGGGGGCGCTGTCCTCAGTCCCCGCTCTCTTGTAGCGGGGCTAGGAGGTGGGTGTTCCCCAGCTTCGGGGCATGACCCCTGGGGCTCACACGGCCACTAGGGCCTGCAATTCTCTTCTCAGAAGTGCAGGCAGGTCGGTGTGGGGTGACGGACTCCAGGAGGAAGCAGGGCATATGATATCTTGCACTAAGGAGAGTCAGGTTGCTCGTGAGACCCACGTCATTTTGCTAGGGGACAGCCAGAAGGCCGAGGGCCAGCTGTAGTTAAAGATCTGTTGAGGAAGGTAGCTCAGGGTTAAGACTTTGCCTCACAAGGAGAAAGTCCTGAGTTCAGATCCCAGGTCTCATGTAAAAAAAAAAAAAAAATGCCAGATGGAAACAGCGGCAGTCCTGCACTTCCAGCCCTAGTGGGCAGAGCCTAGGAAATCCGACAGCCAGGCTAAGAGGACTGGCAATCCAGGATGAATGGAGTCACCTTTGGTCCTCCACAGGGACACACAGTGCCCTCTGATACACCCGCAAAATAAATAAAGTTAAAAAAATGGATAAAAAGATCTGTAGCAAGCCAATTTTTGAATTGAGTGAAGTGTAAACTTTTGGCAAAAAGAGTAGACATTGCAAGAGAGTGATATCGTCACGGCCTGCTCAGCCCCATTCAGTCCTGGCTGTGTCAACATGCAAGCTCAAAGAGTTGCAAAGTGCTACCTACCTCTGTGCTTGGGCCCAGGCATGTTCCTGGGGTACAGGGGAGGGTCTGGAGTCAACCTGGGGGGACAGGAGGGCTGCCCCTGCTGGCGACTGAGCCTCTTGCCCATGGCTGGCTCCAGGTACCTGTCGGAGGAGGAGGTGCTGGACAGCGCCAATCCTTTTGAGCAGCTGCTCAGTGGCGTGGTGTGGCTCATCCGCAACGGAAGCGTCTACATCAACGAGAGCCAGGCCGTCGAGTGCAGCGAGACCCAGGAGACAGGTAGCGGAGGGGAGGCTGCAGGGTCCTCCCCAGAGTTCCCACCGGTCTTGAGCAGTTGGTACTGTGGTGGTGGGAACCAGGGACCCCAGGTTTAAGACAGTCCACTGCAGGAACTTGTAAGGGAAAATGTTTGCAACAAGCTGGAAAGACCCGGAGGGCTGAGAAAGGAGAAGTTGGGGGGAAGGGCCGGGATGGCTGAGCAGTGTGACCCTCCAGATAACATGTCGCTGGGCTGCGACTCGGGGGGAAGAGTGCCCACCTAACACGCACAAGAACCTCTCAGTTCCATCCCGGCACCAGAGAAAACAGGCTCATGGCGGTAATCCCAGCATTCGGCAGGTGGAATAAGAGTGTCAGGAGTTCAAAGCCAGCCTTAGGACATAGTGACAGGAGATGTATTAAAAAAGAAAGAAGAAAAAAAGAGAAAAGAAAAGAAAGACAAGAAAGAAAGAAAGAGAAAGAAAGAAGAAGAAAGAACGGAAAAGAAATAAGAAAAGAAAGAAAGAAAGAATAAGAAGAGAAGAAAGAAAGAAAGAAAGAAAGAAAGGGACAATGGTAAGGAAGGGACGGTGTGAGAGAGGAGAGAGAGAGAGAGAGAGAGAGAGAGATAGAGCGCATCCCTGTGCACCTACAGGAAATGGGACCCCAGAATGTCCGGAAGCTTGTAAGTGGGCCAGCCCCGCTTATACAGCCGCAGCAAAGACATTGTGTCTCCAGCAAGATAGGAAGATTGATACTTGGGGTTGTCCTCATACTGGAGGTATGCCTCCCACATGCATGCTGTGGCCACGGAGAGAAAAGAGATGGGGAGGATGGGGGGAGAAAGAAAAGAAAGAGGAAGGAAGAAAGAGAAAGAAAAGGAAGAAGAAAGGAAGGAAGGCTTCTGGTATTAGGCTCCTGTGGGTGAGCCCCAGTGGTCTAAGTTTGCAGGTACATCCTTGGTGACCCCAGTGAAAGACACTCAGGGTTAAGAGCCACAGAGGAGCACACTGGGATGGAAGAGAGGAGCGCTGGCCCTGAGGGGTCACTGCTGCTTTAGGTGGGGAGCCGGGGAAGACAGCACAAGAAGTCAGGCCCCCAACAGCTGCACTTGGAGCACACGCTCCCACCCAAGCCAGGGGAGCGTAGGGCTCTGAGACAGAAAGTTGTGGCCCAGTGCTGAGGGGGGTGGCCAGGCATGAGGCCCAGCGCTCCTGCCAGGACCATAGACTTTGTTCTGCTGCCAGTGGACGCTGTAGAGGTTGCCATGAGACGGATGTGTTGGAAGGGCCATCTGGCTGCAGCAGGAAAGCTGACTGGACGGGGGCAGGGAGGAGACACAGGTGCATTCAGGGGAAAGGATGCGTGACCTGGAGTTAGAAGCAGACTGGAGGTGAATCTGGTGTTTGACCAGACTTGGGGGAGGCTGGGAGAGGCTCCTGACAGGCTCGGGTGTGGTAACAGGCTCAGGCGGGGTGCCATCCCCCGCACTGATAAGAGGAGGAGGACACGGCCTCTGGTGGCCCAAAGGCCCCGCCCATCAGCAAGGCTGCTTCCCCCTCAGGTTCCTTTAGCAAGTTTGTGAATGTGATATCAGCCAGAACAGCCGTGGGCCACGACCGGAAAGGCCAGCTGGTGCTCTTCCACGCCGATGGACAGACGGAGCAGCGCGGGTGAGTCCTCCGAGCTCCCGGGAGTCTACGTGCAGTAGCCTCTCACCTTCCATAAGAAGAGGGATCCGGTCACGCCCTGCTTCCCAGAATTCCCTGTTCATCCACGCACACTTCTCCTTCATTCTTCCCATCTTGACATCCATCCACCCATCTACCCGTCCATCCATCCTTCTATCTATCCATCTACCCATCCATCCATCCTTCTATTTATCCATCTACCCGTCCATCTGTCCACCCACCCATCCACCCACCTACCTATTCATCTGTCCATCTACCCGTCCATCCATCTTTCTATCTATCATCTACCCGTCCATCCATCCTTCCATCTACCTGTCCATCCATCCTTCCATCTACCCGTCCATCCATCCTTCCATCTACCCGTCCATCCATCCTTCTATCTATCCATCTACCCGTCCATCCATCCACCCATCTACCCGTCCATCCATCCTTCCATCTATCCGTCCATCCATCCTTCCATCTACCCATCCATCCATCCACCCATCTTCCCGTCCATCCATCCTTCCATCTACCCGTCCATCCATCCTTCTATCTATCCATCTACCCGTCCATCTGTCCGCCCACCCATCCACCCACCTACCTATTCATCTGTCCACCCATCCAGCCATCTACTCATTCATCCGTCCATCCTTCTACCCAAATCAGGACACCACACCCCATAACATGCACAAGGAGTGATCTCCCGTAGTCACTCCTTTCAGGAAGCGACCAGGACATCTCTGGGGGCCCTTTAGAAATCCGCCAGCCCGGGGATTGTGACAGCAGCTGTTGGCTGTGACACTGGACCGGTGGGACTCAGCCCCTCCTCTCTGCACAGCATCAGCCTGTGGGACATGGCCGAGTTCCTGCTGAAGCAGGACGTGGTCAACGCCATCAACCTGGACGGAGGAGGCTCTGCCACCTTCGTGCTCAACGGGACCCTGGCCAGCTACCCATCGGATCACTGGTGAGCCCATCTGAGCTGCCCTTGCGAGGGCGGAAGCCCAGACCTCGCCTAAGCTGCTATTAGCTGGTATCGAGACCCCTGCACAGCGGGCTCCGGGCATTCAAGGGGGGAGCTGGGTCTTTCTTCTCGGCATGCGGCACTGAGCAAAAAGGTCAGGAGGAGAGTGGGAGACAGCTCAGGCATGAAGCGCCTGGTCGTAAGCCCCAGGCCTCCCTCCATCCCCTGAACCACACGTAAAAGCCAGGCATGATTACGCGCGCCTGTCACCCAGCCCAGGGGAGACGGGGACAGGAGGACACCTTGACCAGCCAGCCTGGCCTACTCGGTGGGTTGCCCTCTGCCCCCGAAAGCAAAAGGTAGATGATTCCTGACACCCACCTGAGGTCGTCCCCTGCCCCCCCACGCATGTGCACCCACATGCCTGCAAATGGAGCCGGCCAAGGCCCCTCCTCACACACGACACCCCCACAGCTTGGAGGACAGCATGTGGCGCTGTCCCCGCCGCGTGTCCACCGTGGTGTGTGTGCACCAGCCTCGCTGCCAGCCGCCAGACTGCAGCGGCCACGGGACGTGCGTGGACGGTCACTGCCAGTGCACGGGGCGCTTCTGGCGGGGCCCGGCCTGCAGCGAGCTGGATTGCGGCCCCTCCAACTGCAGCCAGCATGGGCGGTGCACAGACGGTGAGTGGGGACCCCAGGATGTGGGGGGGGTGATCCAAAAGGGCCCCCCACACTCTCCCACTCCCTCACCTGGCCTCTCTGGTGTTGCCTTCGCAGCTGGCTGCCGCTGCGACTCTGGCTGGATGGGATCTAACTGCAGTGAAGGTGAGGACCCCGCCCCTGGGACTGTGAAGGAGGGGGCTTGATGTGCCTCGGATGCTGCGGGAATGGAAACTGCCCGGCTCCTGCTCTTGCCCCTTGTGTGACTGTCGTTATGGCCACGGAGCCCCCAATGACGCAGAAGCAGCCCCCTAAGCTCCCGTAGGGTCATTTAGTATCAGTCTCAGCCCTCCACCCCAACTCTCTGTTCTCATAAGGACCCCAGGTTGTCCGCGCTGGATCCCCCTAGCTTTAGGATGATGTCACTTTGAGAGCCTTCACTTTTTTTTTTAAACAGGGTCCCATGTAGCCCAGGATAGCCTCAAATTTGCTCCATAGCCTAAGGTGACCCTAACTTCTGATCCTCCCGAGCATCGCATTTCCAGGGGTGTTGCACCACCTCGAGTCTGTAAAGTGCCCAGGATGGAACCCACGGCTTCATGGGCCCTAGAAAGCACTCTGCTGACTGAACCGCCTCCCAGGCCAGTCCTGAGCCCCCCCATTCCCTCTCCGCAGAGTGTCCTCTGGGCTGGTACGGGCCGGGCTGCCAGAGGCCCTGCCAGTGCGCACACCAGTGTCCCTGCGACCCGCACACTGGCAACTGCAGCGACCCCCAAGGTACAGTCAGCTCAGGGGGCCGGGATGGGGTCCGGGGATGAGCAGACCCTCCCCTCCCCTACAGCCCGAGCCTTGTGTCTTACAGTGAAGCAGTGTCTCCAATCACCCCCGGCCACGCCCAGGGCAGAAGAACTGTCTTTCTTCACCAGGTGGGTACTTCCGCAGGACCTGGCCTCCTTGCCCCGCCTCCTCGAGAAGGCGGGGCGTCTGCCCAGGACCAACCAGGCAGGGGTCTGGCAGGCAAGCCTTCTGCATCATAAGCTCAGGCACAATCATCGCGGAAGCAAGCGCCCCAGAGAACAGGTAAGATGGAACCTCAAGCCACCGCCCAGGTCCACGGCGGCAGCTGCGGGCTTGATCTAGTTACAAAGACTGAGCTCAGAACTCAGTGCCAAGCACAGAGGCCCCCCAGGGGTTCAGTCTCCAACGCCACAGCGTGGTGGTACGCACACACCTGTGGCCCCAGCAAGCAAGAGGACCAGGAGTTCAAGGTCATCCCGGCTATATAATGAGTTCAAGACTGAGAGGGTGAGCCAGAGGATGGCAAGTTCAAAGCCAGCCCGGGAGACTTAGTGAGATCCTAGCAGTAAGAGGGCCGGGAATGTAGGTCAGTGGCACAGCACGTGCCTAACATGCACCAGGCCCTAGATTCAGTCTCCAGTATTGGGGGAAACTTAGCAGCATCTGAAAACCAGTAACATTCACATCAAAAAGTGTATCTGTGTGTGTGTGCATGTTGATGTGTATGTGAGGGCACGTGTGTATACAGGCGCAGATGCACACGTGTGCATGTGTGTATGGAAGCCAGAAGACAATTTTAGGTATTGTTCCTTGTTTTTTGAGACAGGCTCTCTCTGGTCCGAGGCTGGCAGATTAGACTAGTCTGGTTGACCAGTGAACCCCAGGGTCCACCTGTCTTCACCTGCCAAACACTGTGTGCCACCACACCTGGCTTTTTTAAATTATTTTCTTTCCTTGGGCTCTGGGGAGTCAAACTCTGGTCCTCGTGCTTACAAGGCAAGTGCGGTCGCAGCCAGCAACCTCCCGGCTCCCACAGATAGGACCTAATGGTCCTCGAGCATCGGAGCACGTGGATCCCTGCTGACTGTCCCCCGTCCCAGGAGGTGTCTTCACTGTGCCCTGAGCCTACCCTGCAGCCCCTACCCAGGTGTCTCTTCTGTCCCAGGACCACCTGGCTGGCCCTCACCCTGGTGCTGGTTTTCCTGCTGTTGATCAGCACGGTGGGCAACGTGTCCTTGTTCCTGGGCTCCAGGAAAGAGAGGAATCGACACCTGGGAGGAGACTACGCTTACCACCGGCTTCAGGAGATGAATGGGGAACTGCTAGCCGGCGAGAAGGATCTGGCAGGAGACACTCACGACCCCCTCAAAGACTGACAGAGCCCGCCGTTGCCTGATGGCCTGCTCTGAAGACCTGTGCCCCTTCCCTGTGTGTGTGCCCAGCCTCTTGCAGGGGAACGCTCTGAGCCACAGATGTGGCCGCCTGCCTCCGCTCGGCTCCCACCCGTCCACCTGCTAAGGGGCATGTACCACTCCAGCCAGACAGCACCCTGGAGAGACCCCGCCTGCTTCCCCACCTGCCTGTCTGCTGCCCAGGGTTTGTCGCCCACAGGGGTCCGTGCCAAAGACTCCCAGGAGGCCACTAGCGAAGGAAACTCAGTGGCCTGATCATAAAGAAATGATACCCCCCCGCCCCCACCCACACAGGGGTGGAACAGAGAGGGGCATGGCCCGCCCATCCAGCCACCTCACATACCCCTTCCTGCCACCTCGTCACCGACTTGCCAACGGATGTTCTGCTTCCTGCGCCTGGAGGAGGCCAGGGAGTGAGTGAAGTCGCCATGTTTACAGACCTGTTTCTGTGTCCTGTTGCCGAGAGGGTTTTTCTATATTGCGAATAAATCGAGATGCTGAAAGCAGCCGCCAGAGGGCGTGAGAGATCCAAGTCCTGGACTTGAGACACCTGGGGCGTGCGTGGAGCCGCAGTGCCTCCTGGGTAGTCCAGTGCCACACCTGCTTTACTTGATAGAATAAAAGGGATTATTGGCCCGTGTTCAACAAGCAACGGTCACCGCCACGGGCCAACCTGCAGTGCGATGTCAGCGCTTGGATGGCCCCTCCCCATTTCCCATAGATTGTTTTTTCTTGAGACAGGGTCTCATGTAGCGGGGCTGATTTCACCGTGTAGCTAAGGATGACGGTGAACATCGATCCTCCGCATTCAGAATGCTGGGATTCTAGGCAACCGGGGTTTCCTGCTTGCTGGACAAGCTTTCTACCTACTGGGCGATGTCACCACCTTAGAACTGAAGTTAGCTGCCTGCGTTTAGGATCAGCACTCCCCACTTTGTAGTTTCTCTTTAGAAGAGAACGCCAGGGCATCCTCCCGACCTCCCAGCCCGTGGATTCCCCACGATGGGCCCAGCCCTGTGACTGGCAGAACCTGTCACCTGTGACCCATGAAGCATCTTCGGGAAGGGCCTGGAAGCTTCTATGAATACACGACATTACGCGCTTGGTGTTTGCGACAAACTGAAAACTTGCCATTTCTCGTGATTCTAGGGTTAATGGGAACTGAAGCTGCGGAAGAACGATTGCTTCAAGATGAGAAGCTTCCAGTCAGCTTGTTGCTTTCCTGGGGAGCTGGGGATGGAGCCCAGAGCCTTGTGTGTCCTGGTGGGAAAGCACTTCACCAGGACACATCCCCAACGCTCGGGGTCATTGTGCTCAGGTCACACGTGTCTACCATCAGCTGATGGCAGGCTGGGTGGTCCCTAGGATTCAGTTCCAGAATGCCTGACTTCAGGAAGCTAACTCAAGCTTGTGGCCAAGGTGGGGGATGAGGCGGAGAAAACGGAGGACAGAGAGAGAGTAGTGTGCCAGGTCTCTCCCTGGAGTGGGTGTAACCTCGCTCTGCTGCCTCTCGGTAGCTAAAGCAGGTGACTAGGCTAAAGGCATGGAACACGGGCTCTACCTCTGCCGAAGGGTTGTAAGGATGGGAACCTGGGACTCACTCAGGGGTACCCCTCGAAGCAGTTCCCAAGTACAGCATAAGTCAGACCCCCTTCCCCACATCCCAATGTTCCTCTGAATGTGCCCCAGACCCACTGACTCAGAATCTTAGGGATGCAAAGGAGAGAACCCTGAGTCTGCAGCTCCCACAGGGTGGGGGAATCCAGGCCCAAGGAACACCAGAAAGTGTGAAGACGTTCGTCCGAGCTGCAGGGGACTGGTTGGGAGTCAATGTAATCAAGTCATTACAAAGGCCCCCTCCCCAGCCTCACATAGTAATGGAGACCTCAGGACACATGAACAGACCAGAGGAGACCCTGAAGGAGACCTCAGGAGTTCTAGATTCTGGACAGTCACCTCCAGGGACATGACAGTGGCAGGAAGTCTTCCTGGAAGCCCAGAGTTGAGAGAGACCCCAGGAAAGTCAGATGGGAGCTAGCACTCTGTCCCAGGCTCTCTGCACTGAAACCTACGTGTGCGTGCATCTGTGCACCTGTGTATGCGTGTGCATCTGTGTGTGCACTCATCTGTGTGTGTGCATATGTGTGCATTCACCTGTGAGTATGTGCATGCATCTCTGTGTGTTCATACATTCTGTGCGTGCATCTGCGTGTGCACATCTTGTGTGTGCATGCATCTGTGTGTGTATGCATCTGTGTGCATGCATCTGTGTATGCATACATCTGTGTGCATCTATGTGTGAGTGCATCTCTGTGCATCTCTGTGTGCATGTGTGTGTGCATTCACAAGTGCGTGTGTAACCACCCTGTACATCACATTCTCAAAGGAGTCTGTGTCTCAGAAAAATCTGGAATGCAGAAAGGCACCCAAGGGTTTCCGACTGTGGTCCTTGGAAACGCTAGTGGGGCTCAGGGGGATGCAGAGCAGCTGGAGAGAGTCAGCCCAAGACTCTTCCCTAGCGACTCCGTGCCTGAGGTCCTTTGGGAACTCCCACCGGGCGCTGCTAGGTGGCAACTCAACACAGCTTCTGGGCCACAGGGAATTCGGGGTATGTTTTGCCCTCTCTGACCCTGATCCCAGGAGGCTTCAGGAAGAAGGGAGGGGCGAGGCAGGCATCGGCTGAAGCTCAGTCATGAGCCAGCTTGTGCCCTTCAGGAGCTGTTGGCCCCCAGTCCCCAGCATGCCTGTAGCAGCTTTGAGTCAGCTGCGCTCCAGCCACAATCTATGGGGGAGTCACAAGAATGAATTAGAGAAGGAACATGAAGGAGTACGTGAATGAAAAAATGAAATAATGAGTGAACATGTGAATGTATGAATGAATGAGTGAATGGATGTGTGAATGAATGTGTGAAAGGACATGTATGAATAAGTAAATGTATGAATGAGTGAATATGTGAACTTATGAATGAGTGAATGAAACTATGAATAAGTGACTGAATGAATTATATGAATGACTGAGTGATGGATGTGTGACTGTACAAATGAATGAATGCACAACTGAGTAAGTCCCCAGGGTGGCCCCAGGGAAGGGCTGTTTTCCCTGGTGGGAGTCCACAGGCCGAGTCCCCCACAGGTGACTCTGGAGCCATCACGCAAAGGAGCCGCACCTCGTCTGCTCCCCAGGCCCGCCTCTACCTTCGGCTTCACAGGGGGAGCTTTTCAGAGCCGCTGGATGGACGTGTGGTGACCCTGTGCTTGGTGCCGAGAGATCGAGGAAAGGACAGGCCATGGACTGAATGGGACTATCAGGAACATGAGCCGAGGAATTCTGGGGTGGTTTTGGCCTTCTGAGATAGGGCCTCCCCCAAGCTCCTGGCCATCCTCCTGCCTCAGACTCCTACATGCTAGGATTGCAGGTGTGCACCAAGCGTCCAGGACAGTCTCCAAGTTCTGGGGGGTTAGCAACAGAAGACACAGCGTTTAATGCTTCCGGTGCAATCAAATGCCAGAGTGAACAACGCGCCCAAAGCAGACATGGCTGAGAACGACCCACCGCGTCACATCCCTTTATTTCGCACGAGAAATGGTCTCCAGACCGAGGGAAACAGCACTTAGTAAGCACCTTCTGTGTGCAGAGGCCTTTGCACCCAATCTTGCGCTTTGCCCAGTGCAGCCCAGTGAGGTAGGCACTGCTAGCCCCATTGTACAGATGAGGAAACTAAGGCACAGAGCAGGCGAGGCGCCCCTAGAGGTTTCACAGCTGTCGAAAGGCAGGCTGGGGGTTCAAAACCCCAGTTCTTAAACACCATCATGTTACTATGGGTGCTCTGCTCTGGTCACAATGTGTCAATGAGAGAGGGGAAAAAAGAAACACAAGCTACGTGGCATCAGCCCTTGGGCGTGCGTGCGTGTGTGTGTGTGTGTGTGAGTGTATGCATGTCGACAGCTGTGCATACACGTGTGCATGTGTCTGTATATGTGTGAGCGCATGCATGTGTACACAGGTGTGCATGTGTGTGTGCATGTGTCCTGTGTGCTTGTGGGAGCATATACCCATGTGTACATGCACGGATGCAGTGTGTGCAAGTGTATCTGTGCATTTGCATGTGTGTGGACTTAGAGACCCGAGATCAGCCTCGGGGCTTCCTGAGTTGCTCCCCTCCTTGTTTTCTGAAATTCACTCTCTGGCTGAACTTGGAGTCCACTGATTCAGCTGGACTCGCTGGCCAGTGAGCTCCCAGGATCCTCCTGTCTCCGCCTGCCCAGGGGCACCTTTACCAGTTCACAGTGATTGCTCCAGACTTGACGTGTGATCCTGACGACCAATCAATGTCCTCTACTCCCCGGCCTGATCGGCTCAGGAATGGGGCAGGGAGGAGAGGCAGGGGAGAGAAGAGGGCAGAGACAGGTGGGGAGAGGAGCAGGTGGGAGGAGGAAGAGTGGGGGAGGGGAGCGGACTGCCAGGAGGTGCTGAAGTGGGCTGGAGCTTTTGAGACAGGTCCCTTCTGCCTACTCCCCGGGGGTGGGTCCCTCGAGGAGGGAAGACCCGCCTGAGCCTGAAGACCACGCAGCAGAAGCAGCAAGCCGCAAGTGGGAACCCAGCCCTGGCTCCCCCCAGAACTCCAGGTGTGAGGCAGGCATCCATAGCCTTTCTTCTGTGCCGGCCCCTCAAGGGCAGCGCCCGTGGGCTCCGCTGGCATGCGGAGGGCTGATCCCTGCTGTGGAGCATCCACACCTCGCCGGGCACATGTCTGCAGCTGGCGCGGGTCCCGGCTGGGCAGGCTGGCTTCTTTCCTGGACCTTGTGATGCCAGACACTGTGGGCTGCGCAGGCTCCAAGGGGCTATCTGGACACCAGCGAGCCGCTCTGCGACTGGTTGGAGGAGGAGGAGGTGGACGCACTGAGCTGGGAGAAGCGGCTGGTGCAAGAGCCCAGGCTGGACATGGAGCCCCTGGGGAGAAGGGCGGGCGCCGGTTAAAAGCTGCCCACGCTGTACATGAGGCCCCAGGGTTCCTCCTCCAAGTCTGTGAACCCCAAAGCCCAGGGACCTAAACCACTTGGGGCCCCCAAGTGCACAGGGAAAAGCCAGTGATGTCATCATGAGCAATAAAATGCCCCCCATTTCTTCACACTGCTCCCCCAAGACAAGCCTGGCCTCCGCAGACCTTGAGCTGGGGTTCTCTGCCGGCCGGGTGTCCCCACCTTGGCTCTCTGCAGTCCAAGCCAGGCATGATGGGCCACACCCTCAATCACAGCTTCGGCAGGTGACAGAAGGATCCTGAGCTCCCGGCAGCCTGGGCTACTGGACACACCTGGCTGACTAACTCTAGCCCCAGACCACGGCTGGCTGTGCTGGGCGCCCTGCCTTCTCTACTCCAGGCTTTGGAGTCAGGGTCCCCCTCTGTAGGGGGGCAGGCCTGACCTCTGACCCTGGGCTCCTACTGCCCCAGTTCCTGCGGACGTGCGATTGTGGCCTGGGCTGCCACACGCTGCTGCATTCGCGCCACTTAAAGTGTTCTGCTTACAAGGGATAGAGAAGGGGGCATGCCGGTCGGGGGGGACGGAACTCAGGTCACCAGGTGTGAACGCAGGTGCCTCGCTAGCTCCCCTCCCACTTTATTTTAAGAAGGAATGTAACTGGGACCAGCGAGATAGCTCAGGAGGGAAAACAGAGCACCTGAGTCCCCTCCTCCCTGGGAGCCACAGGATGAAAGAGAACTGACTTGTGAATGTTGTCTTCCAACCAACTATTCACCCTGGCGTGTAGGTGCGCTCTCTCTCTTCTCTCTCTCTCTCTCTCTCTCTCTCTCTCTCTCGCTCTCTCTCTCTCTCGCTCTCTCTCTCTCGCTCTCTCTCTCTCTCTCTCGCTCTCTCTCTCGCTCTCTCTCTCTCTCTCGCTCTCTCTCTCTCGCTCTCTCTGTCTCTCTTTCTCTCTGTGTCTCTCTCTCTCAAATAAATAATAAAATGTCTTTTAAAAACTGGAAGGGGCTGGGGGCTGGAGAGGTGGCTCAGGGGTTAAGCCTCTGCCTTGCAGGCGGAAGGTCCTGAGTTCGGATCCTAGACCCCACGTATAGACGCCAGACGGAAGCGGGGGCGGCCTGCGTTTCTGGTTCTGGTAGGGCGGAGCCTGTGAATCCCCGGGCAGAGTAAACAAGGAGGAGGTGCAGGCGTCCATGGTGGTTCCCGAATTCATCCGTAGTTCTACTACACACACACACACACACACATATGCACACACACGCACACACATGCACACATGCACAATTGAATAAAATAATAATAAAAAAAAACTGGAAGGGGTGCTGGAGAGATGGCTCAGGGGTTAAGACTCTGTTTCCTAAGCAGAAGGTCCTGAGTTCGGATCCCAGGTCCCACTTAAAAACGCCAGGTGGAAACAGTGGTGGCCTGCACTTCAGGCCCTGGTGGGCGGAGCCTGGGAAATCCCAGAGGGAAGCAAGAAGGAGGTAGAAACATCCAGGATGATTTCCGAAGTCACCCTTGGTCCTCCACAGGAAAACACACACACACACACACATAAAATAAATATTGTGGCTCAGTTAGCAGACAGCTTGCTCAGATGCACAAAGCCCTGGGGTCTGCCCGTGGGAACATACGCCTGTCACCCCAGCACTCAAGTGGAGAAGGCCGGAGGATCGGGAGTTCAAGGTCACCCTTGGCCACACAGCAGCTTGAGGCCAGCTTGGGGAACATGAGACCCGGTCTCAAAAAAAATTGACTGGAAGACATCGAAGAAGGTACCTACTGCACCTCCAGACCCCCGCTTGGTTTCTGAGTGCCTACTGTGTGTCCGCATGACAGGCAGGCCCTCCCCAACCAATACATCCTCACTACAACCCCCTCCCCCAAAGCAGGGGCTGCAGTGAATCTCACTTAAGGCCTGGGATTTCTGAGTCTCAGAGAGGTGAAGCAGCTTGTCTGAGGTCACACAGCGCCTAGAAGTTCTGGAGGTCTTCACTTTCCTCCACTCTTTGAAAGCAGTAGCCTGCAGACAGGTGCCTGGAAAGCACTAGAACATTCTAGGATAACTAGGAACACTGTAGAATTCTAGGAGTGAAGAGCAATCCAAGTTTAAAGTGTCCCCTGCTGGACTCATACACTGGGCTTCCCCAAGGGAGCTCTGTTGCTGACCAGTGCAGTTTAAGGTTCGGCACTTGGGTTAAAGGTCTCCCTGAGTGTCTGGTCTGATATCCACTCGGGGTCACCCGGAGGAGCTGACCAGCAGAAAGGCAGAGCCCACTAACCACACAGCCGCAGAAGCCACGGTTCCGACAGGAGTCGGGGTATCCCCTACCTGAAGTCCTCGGACGCCAGCACCTCACAGTAGTAAAGCAGTTTGCACTTGGGGCCCGGGCTGTGCAGAGCCGTCAGGACCTCGTCCACGCCAGGGAGACTGCAGGCCACGCTCTCCGAGGGGCTGTGAACCCGCCACTGCAGCAGGTAAGTGCCGGGCCACCGAGTCACGTGGGAGCCCTGGAGGCAAAGGCACCAATGCAGCTTCCTGGGGCAGGCAGGAACCGGGTGGGGCTGAGTCCTCCTGATGACCAAGTGGGGGGGCTGGGCCCTTGTGGGATCAGGTGGGGGGAGGGGCTGGATCCTCCTGGGGACCAGGTGGGGGTCTGGGTCTTCCTGGGGATCAGGTGGGGACACGGTGCTCCTGAGACTAGATAGCAATGCTGAGCCTTGGTGGGCTTCCTCAGTCGGGCCTGGAAACACAACTTTCCCATTTCCCTCCCTTTCTCTGCAGCCCCCAGGGAACCCTCTGGAAAGGTTTCCAAATGCATCCCTGGGGCCAAAGCTTCCTGTTTAACTCGAAAGAGCGATGGGGGGACGGTGAGGGGGACAGGACAGCAGAGAGACTTTGCAGAGTGCTGCTTCTGCTAAGTGAGGTCTGCGACATGGGGGCACGCAAGAAGCATCTCATGCCCCCTGCCCAGGGCAAACCCTCGGCTGGCGCCGCACACCTGGATGCTCTGCCCTTCCCGGCAGACCAGGGGCGACTCCACGCGGCTGTAGTCGGCGCCTAGCACCCAGCTCTTGTCAATCAGCGACCCGCCGCTGACCCTGGCCCCGGGCTTGGGCGCCTGCTTGGAGTGATACAGACTAAACAGCACGTCCCCTCGCAGGATGTCAAAGTCCCAGGTGATGACGGACCCTCCTTCTGGAATCTCCATGGCGACCTGCAGCAGCGGGGAGGGATGACATCAGAGGGCCCACACCAGCCGGTTAGCCAAGGCTGCCTGGCACGGAGTGGGCCGCTAAGATGCCCACCCCCTGTCCACAAGAACGTCCTGGGCTGAAGGACCCACCCGTCTTTCTTCCTCCCTCCCCCCTCCCTCTGAAAGGTCACGCGGGTGACCCGTGAGTGCCCAGTATGAGAGCGGGTCATAGCCGCTCTGTGTCCATCCCTCGTTGCAGAGTCTCAGGGCTGAGTCGAAGCCCCTTCTCACACCAAGCCCCCCAGAAACCTGACCCAAGGGGCCACCCCACTGCTACCCTCCCGGCCTGGGCAGCACCTCGTGGGGGGCCCCTCGGAGCACGCTGGCCGAGTGGTACGTCTCACTCCACTGCCGCAGCTGGTCGGTCTCCGTCAGATACAGGGACTTGGGAACCAGTCCTCCTTCAGGGACGTTGCAACTGGGCAGGGTCAGAGACAGAAAGGATGACTGGTGAGGATGGTCCAGGCCGGGCTGGTCTGACATACACCGAATGCCCCGTGAGCCCTGACATAAACAGCAGGACCCCCTACGAGGTGGGGAGTGGGGCAATGATTCCCCTGACCGCTTCCTCCTCAGTCCCCCAAACCGACAGCAGGATAAGATCTGCTCTTCCTGCTTCACAGAGGAGAGCCAGGGAGACTCAGAGCTTAGATCACCGTGTGCAGATCACACAGCACATGACTGGGCCAGAGCACAACATGTGTGTGGGTCAGGCCCGGCTACAGCCTTGGCAGGCGAGCAGGCTGAGGCTGGAAGCTTCCGAGTTCCCAGGAGAAGCCAGCAGGCTCCTATCTCACGAAAAACAACCACATGGGTTGGACCCCTACACCCCCGACCCTTTTCGTCGTGCCTGACAGGACACGGTGGCCGGGAGCTATGTCTGCCCCTCAGCTGTGGGAACTGACCAGGGGGAGGGACTGGGACTGTCCACGTCCGCAGAGTTCCCCAGGCCTGAGGGTAGCTTGGGGGGCTGAGTGCTAGACCCCCAGTCATCGCCAAGTGACTTTTCCATCTCGCTTTGGCAAAACAAGCTGGGCACGCGACAGACACGGCCCACAAGGCTGGAGGTCCCTTGACACGGAATACATCGCCAGCCGCACCGCGTTCTGATGGAGAGTCCCTAAGCCGGCAGAGTTTCTACAGCCTTGGCGCGAGCCTGCTGCCCCCATCTCTGTTGGAGAACAGAGGGGTGCGCGGATGGGACCCCTCCGGTGTCAGAGCTGAGACCGGGTCATTTCACTTCCCCTCTCAATAACAGGGTGCCATCTTCCCCCGAAGCAGTGCCCTGAACACTCCAGGCATGACTGTGAGTTAGAACGAGTCCCCCTGGGGCGCAGGGCCCCGGAGCGGGCAGCGGCGGGCAGGGAGTGAGCTGGCAAACATCTTGGGGCAATGATGCAGGATAGGTCGGCTCTGGGATTTGGCGACATTCTCTTATTCATTATGTTTGAGTTTAGCTCTTTGAGTTTTTTGTTGTGGTTGCTATAGGTGCTTTTCATTTTTTTATTTATTCGTTTGAGAGAGAAATGTATGCTCATGCATGCCATAGCACATAAGTGGAGATCAGAGGGCAAGGTTCAGAGGTCAGTTCTCTCCTCCCAGGCTGCCAGGTTTGCCAGCAGGTGCTGCGCCCTCTGAGCACTCTCGCCGGCCCCCGTTATCTCTTTTTTTAAACAAAGTCTCACACATGACTCAGGCTGGCCTTGAACTCACCACCATGCTGTCCTGGTCTCCCAAAAGATGGAGTTACAGGCAGGTGCCACTGTGCCCGGCTCTTTCGTTACTTTTGAAAGAATCCAGGTCAGGTCCCACCTGAAGGGACGGACTCTCTCTGGAGCAGCTGTCATGACAGCTCTGTCCCCCACTCAAGGCATCACGGCCGCTAGCGCCATGTGACGGCACACTGGGAACGCCTGGTGGGGCTCAGCCAGCCTCCATGCCCCCCACCCCGGCCTGCTGGCACGCAGGGTCTGTGGCCGTCCTCACCACACTTTCCCCCCCCAGGAAGTCGGGGATCACATCCTTGTGCAGGTAGTCCACCAGGCCGCCGGGGCCCAGGTAATTGCTGCCGCTGTAGATGAGGAACTTCTGCCGGGTGTTCTCATTGATGAAGGGGCTGATCTGCAGAGGGGGGAGGCAAACCGAACACACAGGGTCTTGACTTGGCGATGTTACAATCTGTTCTGCTTCCAAGGTGTCACTCTGGGGCTCAGACTGGCCTCAAAGTCACTAACCACCATCCTCCTGCCTCAGCTCCTGGTGCTCGGACTACACGGGTGTGCCGTGAACCATGACTGTACCGCGCGTGATTCGGGCTGGGGAGGTGGGTTAGGGGGAAGGGCTTGCTGTGCAAGCATGAGGAGCTGAGTTCAACTCCTAGCACTCTCTCGAAAAAATTCATAATTAGGGACTGGAGAGATGGCTCAGGGGTCAAGTCTCTGCCTCCCAAGCAGAAGGACCTGAGTTCAGATCCTGGATCTCACATTAAAAACACCAGCCAAAAATGACAGTGACCTGCGTTTTCGGCCCTGGAGGGCAGAGCCTGGGAAACCCCAGAGCAAAGCAGTAGGAGGAAAAGCCATCCAGGAAGATTCCTGAAGTCGCCCTTGGGCCTCCACGGGCACATACAGGGCCACTGTCTACACCTGCGCCTGCACATGCAAAAGTAATTCTTTAAACTAACAACTAACAACTGCTAAAGTTGGGCACGGTGGGGTGCCACCTGTAACCCCAGCACTGGACAGGTGGAAACAGGAGGGTCCCTGGGCTCTCAGGACAGTTCCAGATTAAGACTCTGTCTCACATCAGCTACCAGGACGGCTCTTGAGACGACGTCTCCTGAGATGACGTCTGACGCTGGCCTCTAATTTCATAACAGACACAAAGGGTGTCGGGGAGCAAGGGATCAGCTCCCACTCGTGAATCCAGCCACGAGCAGTCAGGGCAGCAGAGTTACATCAGCATCGAGAGCCCCAGAAACTGGCGGCAAGAGTAGAAGGACCAAGGCACAGCAGCTGGTGCCAAGGTGGCAAAAAGTGTCGGGGGGTCTCCATCTGATCCATCCCAGGAACAGTCCCGCCCACTCTGGGCTGGGCCTTCCCACATCAATCATGCAATTAAACACTCTCCACAGGCTGCCACACCTAGATAACACGTGTGCCCAGAGACACAGCGCAATGAGCTGACAACTGAGACGAACTGACATGGGCACCTGGAACACACACATACCACACACACACCACACACACACACACACACACCACACACAACACCCACACACACCAACACAGACAGACACACCACAGGCCACACACACCCACACACAACGAGACACACACACCACACACACACACCAGCACACACACCACACACACCACACACACACACACACACACACACCACAGACAGACCAGACACACCACAGACACACACACCACACACACCACGAGAGACACACACCACACACACCACACCAGACAACACCACACACCATACACACACCACACACACACCACCAGACACACACACCACACACAACCATCACACCACAGACCACACCAAACCACACACAAACCCCACACACCACGCACCAACCCCAAACACACCACAACCAACCACACCCACAGACCACACACACAACACACACACACGAGATACACCAGATCGAGACACACACACCAGACACACACCCACACCACCACACACCACACCACACACCACACCACACACCACACACACCACACACCAGACCACACACCCCAGACACACACACCACACACACACCCACACACAGACCACACACACCATACCACACACCACACACACACCACACACAACCACATCCACACACCAGACACACACCACCACAACACCACCACCACATCCCACCACAGACCACACCACACAACACAAACACACACACACCAACCACACACACCCACACACACACACCACACCAACCACACACCACACACAGACCACACACACCACACACACACACCACACCAGACCACACAACCCTACCACACACACCCACACACATACTACACACACCACAACACACACACCAGACACACAACCACACACACACACACCATACACACACACCACACACACATACTATACACACAGCACACACACACCACTCACACACCACTCACATACCATACACACACACCACACACACACCATACACACCTACATACCACACACACCACACACACATATACTACACACACACCACAGACACATACCACACACATACCATACACACCCACATACCACACACATGCCACACACATACGATACACGCACACATACTATACACTCACATCACACACACACACCACACACATACCACACACCACACACCACATACACACATCACACACACACACCATACACACACCACACACACACCATACACACATCACACACACACCACACTCACACCACACACACCACACACACCACACACCACATACACACCACACACACCACACACACCACACACCACACTCACATCACACCACACACACCACACACCACACTCACATCACACACATACCACACACACACCACACACACCACACACACACACACCACACACACACACACCACACACACACACATACACCACACACACCACACACACACACACACCACACACACACACATACACCACACACACCACACACACACATCACAGACACACACACCACACACACACATCACAGACACACACACCTACACACACCGACACAAAATATTAAAGTTCAGGGTTCTCAGATTTGGTGCATTCAGAAAGCCAGAACGGCCATCCAATTCAGTCCAAGACACTTGCCACACCTGGACAGAAGACCGCACCACCCGCTGACGACCGCACCCCTCCACCCCATGCAGGGCCTGGCAGCGGGAGGGGTCCTCAGGGCCCTGCAGGACCGGCCTGTCCCGGACCTCAGGGGCAGGCTGCGTCCTATCCGGCCGGCCAGGCTGGGCTCTCACCAGCGTCCAGAGCACAGGGAAAACGCGAGGCGCGCGGACGATGAGCAGCCGGCCCAGCGTCTCGGGGTAGTTGTCCTCCACCACCTCGATGATCCGCAGCAGGGCCTTCACCCCCGGCCGCCACAGGTGCCTCATGCTGAGCCCCTCCAGGTCCAGCAGGCAGGTCCAGGAGCTGCGGACACGGGGCTCCACCGGCTCTGCCTTCTCCCAGGGCCCCGGCTCCTCCCGGCCCCTCCCCCCACCCGGACTGCAGCCCAGGGGGGTACAGGACACTTTCCGAGACCCTCTCATAGACTCAGCTGAGAAGTGGAAGGGGACAGTGGGTCACTGGGTGGATGGCGACGCCATCGAGAGGAAGGAAGAACGGGAAGGCGGGCGGGGCCTGAGGAGCTGGGTGGGCTCGTTGAATTGGGAGGGCCTAAGACAGGGTGGAGCCTGTGGGGCTGGGGGGGCCTGAGGGATGGGGCGGGGCCAGGGCCTGGGGCGGGGCCTGAGGGACGGGGCGGGGCCAGGGCCTGGGGCGGGGCCTGAGGGCCTGAGGAGGGGCCAGCAGGGACTGGGGAGGGAGCAGGGGAGGCTCAGCCCAGCCCAGTCTCTGAGCACTCGCAGGCTTGGACAAGCATCGCTGCCCCCACTCCCCTTTCCTGCCCTGCCACTAGATCACTAGATTAGAGAAGAGCCTTGCCCCACCCCAGCCCAGCCCCTGCCTGGCCCCACACGGGTGCAGTGAGCATTACTGTCATTGCTTGGGGGGAGTCGCCAACTGCCAGGGAGGAAACCGAGGCTGTGGATGTTAAATGTCGGCTGACTGATGCCCCTATACGTGCCACACGCAGATCATCCCGGCACACGGGCAGGAGCTCCCCGGGGCACTGCGTGTCCCCAGACACAGAATGGGAAGGCGGGGAGCAGGGCGATGCCTCCCGTGGATTGTGAATAACAGCCTCTGTGTTGTACAGTGGGGCAAGTCCTGCGTTGTTGAGCTTTGTCCCGCGACCTCAGACGCCGGCCAACACGGAGATCCCAGGAACTAGCTGCTGAGGCTCCAGGGGCTTAGTCAACATGCGATAGCTTACAGACCCCAGGAAACGGGGAGTGGAGGGAGGCTGAGCCAGGGAGGCGTGTGTCAGCTTCAGAGAGAGACTTTTGTTTAAAACATTTCACTTATGGGGGGCTGGAGAGGTGGCTCAGGGGTTAAGCCTCTGCCTCACAAGCACAAGGCCCTGAGTTTGGAGCCTGGATCCCACGTAAAAACACCAGGTGGAAATGGCAGCAGCCCGCACTTCTAGTCCTGGAAGGCAGAGCCTGGGAAACCCCAGAGCAAAGCAAAAAGGAGGTAGAGCCATCCAGGATGACTTCTGAAGTCACCCTTGGACCTCCGCAGATACACACAGTGTCCTCTGATACATGCGCATGTGTGCTCACACAAATTGTTTTATTTATTAGAGAGAGAGAGAGAGAGAGAGAGAGAGAGAGAGAGAGAGAGAGAGGGGGGCCTTTTGTCCAGCTAGAATTGGATGGCGATGGGCTGAGGACCCTATGGCCCAAGGCCTGCGAGCGACTGCTGAGCAGCCTCTGCCAGCTCTGCCCTAATGGAGGGGAAACTGAGACCCTTGCAAGTGGCTTCTGCCACCGAACCTGTGAGCCTACGGCACTCGAATGTTCCGATACAGTTTTAAGGACTGCTGATACGTTTATAAAGCTCAAAACTCACCAAGTGCAAAGCTAAGGGTTTAGAGAGAGGCTGCATGGGACGAGTGCTCTTGCACAGACCCGAGGACCTGAGTTCAGTCTCCAAACGCATACAAGAAAGTTGGGCGTGGTGGTGTGTTGTGTGATCCCAGCACTGGAGAGATGGAGACGGCCGGGTGTTTGGGGCTCACTGACCAGTCGGTGGAGTGTAATCAGTAAGCCCCAAGTCCCAGAGATGCTGTCTCAGAAAAATCCAGTGGATACCTGAGACTGACCTCTACACACAGACACACACGTGCACACAGACACACAGACACACTTGCACACACACACACAGACACACAGATACAGACACACAAACACACATGCATACAGACACACAGACACACATAGACACCAGACACACACACACAGACACAGACACACATGCGCACACAGACACACAAACACCAGACACACAGACACAGACACACATGCGCACACAGACACACAGACACACGGACACAGACACACAGACACACACAGACACCAGACACACAGACACACACGCACAGACAGACACACAGACACACAGATGCAGATACATACACACACACACAGACAGACACAGACAGACACACAGACACACAGACATACATGCACACACACTGACACACAGACACACAGATGCAGACACATACACACACACAGACACACACAGACACCAGACACACAATCACACACACAGACACACACACACCCCAGACACACACACACCAGACACACACGCAGACACACACACACACACCACACACACACACACACACACATACACACATACAGACACACACACACACACACACAAGAATCTAGGAAAAGCAGTTCTTTCTACCCCTATCCCCATCTCTGCCCACCTTCCCCCTCCCTCCTGGAAGCCCCGAGGGGTGCCCGTCTCCGCATCAGAGTCTGGGCCTGCACCCACGATCACCTTTGTTTCTAAACTAAATGCAGATTCCATAGCTTCTTATTTGTGCTCTGCTTATTTCACAGATCCATGAACATTGTGACCTGATAACATGGACTCGCTCCCTCAAGGAGTCCCTGTGTATAAAATGGAACTATGCCAGCTGCTCAGAGACTGTCAGGAGACCGTGTGTCTCTGGTCTCTGGCCTGGGCACTCAGTGGTGTCCGCAGGAAAAGGCCCCATGTCCGTGGACAGCAAGCCTGGACTCCTGGACGCAGCGACTCCTCCGGCCACTAGGGGGCTCTTTGGCACCACCTGGTCTTGCTAGAGGCCACCGCACAGTGACCAGGAAGAACCGGAATGTGATAAAAGGGAGGGAGGGCCCCCTGGCCTGGGACTTGCATTTCAGAAGCGCTCCCTGCCCTGCCCTGCCCTGCCCCCGCCCTTCAGCCCTTCAGAGGCAGTTATGTGAACTCAGGAACCCATGGGGAAACTCAGGACCACAGAGTTGTGACCAGAGGCCACACAAGAAATTAGGGCTGGGAAGATGGTTTAGGGGTTAAAGCCTCTGCCTTACAAGCAAAAGGACCTGAATTCAGATCCCAGATTCCACGTTAAAAAAAAAAAATGTTGGCCCAGATATGCCTGAAGTTCGGGCCCTGGAAGGTGGAGCCTGGAAAACCCCAGAGTGAAGCAATGAGGAGGTAGAGCAGTCAAGTATGGTCCTGATGTCACCCTTGGGCCTCCACAGACTCACACACTCAAGTACCATCTTTATACCCAGACATCCAGATACAGGAAGAAGGAGAAGGAAGAGGAAGAGGAAGAGGAGGAGGAGGAGGAGGAAGAAAAGGAAGAGGAGGAGGAGGAAGAAGAAGAGGAGGAGGAGGAGGAAGAAGAAGAGGAGGAAGAGGAGGAGGAGGAGGAAGAAGAAGAAGAGGAGGAGGAGGAAGAGGAGGAAGAGGAGGAAGAGGAGGGAGTTGTTGCTAGAGAACCCACTGCAAGGGTTTGAAGCTAAGAAACTTCTGGAGTTACTCTGGAGTTACTTCTGGAGTCTCTCAGCTCTGAAACATCATATCCCAATCTTGCTCTTCATTTGGGGACACAGACGGAAGACCATCATTCTACAGTCCGGGCCAGCCCACCCATCCAACACTCAGCCCCATCCCATCATCCAGCAGCCATCCATCCCATCTCATCGCATCCCATCCCATCCCCATCCCATCATCCATCCCATCCACTCAGCCCATGCCCACTCAGCAGCCAGCCCAGCCCAGCCAGGTCAGCCAGCCCAGCCAGCTCAGCCCAGCGCAGCCCAGCCCAGCCGCGCAGCGCCCACGCCGCCAGCTCATCCAGCGTCAGCCAGCCAGCCCAGCCAGCGCATCCCAGCTCAGCATCGCAGCCCAGGCCAGCGCAGCGCAGCCCAGCGCAGGCCCGCGCAGCCGCAGCCAGCATCGCAGCTCATCCAGCCATCCCATCCCATCTCATGCCATAGCACCCACCAGCCCATCCACCACGCAGCCAGCCAGTCACCCAGCCCACTCCATCAGCCATCCCATCCAGCCACCCATCGCACCCATCCCATCCCAATCCCATCTGCCCATGCAGCAGGCAGCGTCAGCCCACTCCAGCCCAGCCCACTCAGCGCAGCCCAGCCCATCTGCAGCATCCCATCCGCATCCCAGTCCCATCTCATCTCAGCTGCCATCCATCCAGCTCATGCCATCGCACCCCATCGCATGTCTCAGCCCATCCCATCCCATCTCATCCCATCTCATCTCATCCCATCCCATCTTCACCCTCCCATCTCATGCCATCTCATCCCATCCCATCTCATCCCATCTCATCTCATCCCATCTCATCCCATCTCATCCCATCTCATCCCATCCCATCTCATCTCATCCCATCCCATCCCATCCCATCTCATCCCATCCCATCTCATCCCATCTCATCCCATCTCATCCCATCTCATGCCATCTCATCCCATCCCATCTCATCCCATCCCATCCTATCTCATCCCATCCCATCCATCCCATCTCATCCCATCTCATCCCATCCCATCTCATCCCATGCCATCTCATCCCCTCCCATCCCATCCTCCCCATCCCATCCATCCCATCCACCCACCATCCACCCATCTCACCCACTCATCCATCTCACTCACCTTCCATCCCATCCCATCTCATCCCATCTCATCTCATCCCATGCCATCTCGTCTCATCCTGTCCCATGCCATCCCATCTCATCCCATCTCATCCCGTCCCATCCCATCTCATCTCATCCTGTCCCATGCCATCCCATCCCATCCCACGCCCTCAACACCTGGACCATGCATGGCCTCCATGGAGACCCAGGCTCTGCCTCATGGACTAAGCTCCCTGCAGGACCTCGAAGACCTGGCATCTATTCAACCTCAGTTGGCAGCTCAGGGCTCATCAGCTGCCAATCCATAGCCATCCTTCAGCCCTACCAATCAATCTTCTTTATGTCTTCCCCGCCAGGCAGCCTCCCCCCTCCACCTAGGCTCTAGGGGTAGCCCTGTCCTCCCCAGGGTCTTCCCTGCCTCTTCCCCACAGCTCATCCTGACCCTTTGAACTCCACCTTGTCTAGTCTCCTGTTTCCATGTGGACCACCAAGCTCTCCTCCACTTGCTTGAGCTGCTGCCTCTTCTGGGGGCTCTTGGTGGCCCCTCCTTGGCCTCGGATGGTCCTCCCAGCTTTCACTGGTCATCTTCAGATTACTCTGAGACAGACCCAGCTCACCCCACAGTAACACCCCACTTCCCAGACGCCTCTGCAGCACCTGTTCTCCATTCTGCTGGATTCATACCCCAGTCCTGCCTCTTTACCCAAGTTGAATGAATGGGTAAGTGGGTGGTTGGATGGATAGATGGGTGAGTGGAAGGATGTGTGGTTGAATTGATAGATGGATGAATGGGTGGGTGGATGAACAGACTGTAGGTAGAATGGGTAGATAATAGAATGGTGAAGAGGTTGACAAGTGAATAAATGATTAGATAGATGAATAGATGAGTGAATGGTTGGGTGGGTAGATGAGTGAGCAGATGGGTGGGCAGGTGGGTAGACAAATGGATAGGTAGGTTGATGGGTGAAAAGATTGTTGAGTGGGTGAATGGAGAGATGGATGGGCTCTTGGGTGGGTGAGCGGGTAGCGGGATGGGTAGACGGGCATGTTGAGTGACTGGTACAGCACCCTAGTGAGCACTCCGTCTCTGAACTCAGACACACCTGGACTCCAGCGCCCTGGTGGATGTTAGCTCCGTGCCACACGCAGCCTGGTGCTCTTCTTGGCCTGAACCACTCAGCGACAGATCAAGCACACTGTCCCCGGCTGACTCAATATTCTCTCGGGAGCGGCCCTGCGTGGGACTCTGCAGGGTGGATAAGATGCCCAGGATGCTGAGGAGGAAGAACAGATTCAGGGAGCCGGGAAGAGGAAGGGCAGAGGCTCCCCCCAGCCTGGATTCCAGAAGGCAGGCCTGAGCTGGGCCTTGTCTGCGTCCGAGACTAAGGGATGGGCCAAGGCAGGAGTTTCTAGGCAAGAAGCTCCTGACTTGTGTTATCTACACGCAAAGCACAGGTAAAGGAAGAAAAGGAGCCTTGGCCACACCCGCGTGCCCAGCACCAATCACGGTGCTACCCGCCTTCCTCTGTGCTGTGTCAGGCCGGCCACCCCTCCCGGGCAGCCTGCACACCAGGCCCCCATCCCGCTGGGCTCCAGAGTCCGTCCTGGGCTGTCCCAGCCACTGGACTTCCTGACCTCCAGGCTGCAGGCCTGACCTCCAAACTGGGGAGTCTGTCCCAGAAGCCAAGGATAGTGTGGGCTCTGCACCACTTTTCCATAGGTGGGGGCTGTCAGGAACCAAGATGGAACAGGCTGGAACGACATGGAGCAGGAAGGATCCCTTCCGGAGCAGAGGAGAGAACTCCCTGGGCAGAACCTGCTGTCACCTCTCAGTCCTGGAACCAAGAGTCCCGGGACCCCAGGACAAAGGGTCTTTTTGTCAGTCCACAGACATTGCCTCTGAGGCCTGCAGACTGCTCCTTTCACAGTCACCACACACCTAACACCCTAGAGGCTCTGACCATGGCCCAGTCACATGGCAGGTCAGCCCACAGTTCCTTATCTACTTTTCCTCCAGCACCCAAAAGGAAAGTCTGTGTGACTGGCTGTCCCAACCCAGAGGAGACACTAACGGAGCCTTGACTTGGCCCAGACGCAGACCCGGCTCACAAGCTGTGTATGGTGAAATCGAGCAAAGTCATGGGAAGAGTGGGCTGAAGCCCCAAGGCTTTGGGTGCAAGGTAAGTCCCTTTGCCATGGGGAAGCACCACCTTTTTGAATGGGGATGCTTAGCTAGCACTGGGGACATAGTTTCTAAAAGCACCAAGTGCCTCTAATTGGATGTTCAACATCTACGTCCATGTACTGCCGTGTGTCCATCAACAAATGCATCTGGTAAGTGGGGACTAGAGAGTCTGCCAAGCCCAGGGTCGGAGGGGGGCGGAGGCTTCAGCTCAGCCCTGGTATAGGTGGAAACAGGATTTTGCCTACATCTGGGCACTGATATGGCCCTTGACTTCACCTGCCCGCCCAGAATAACACTCTTAATAATGATGATGATGACCATTGTTCTTGGTGTCATGATATGATGACAGTAATGACCATGGAAGACAGTTTGGGAAGGTAAGCAGAAGACCAACTGCAGGACTGGAGAGATGGATCAGGGGTTAAGCCTGTGCCTCGCAAGCAGAAGGACCTGAGTTCAGATCCCAGATCCCATGTGAAAACACCAGTGGAAATGGTAAAACCCTGTACTTCCGACCCTGGAGGGTGGTGCCTGGGAAACTCCAGCGCAAAGCACAAAGGAAGTAGAGCAATCCAGAACTCCTGAAGTCACCCTTGGGTGTCCACAGGTACACATGGTGCCCTCTGATGCATATGTGGATGTACACGCGTGCACACACACACACACACACACACACACACACACACACACACACGGAGGAGGAAGAAGAGGAGGAAGAGGAGGAGGAAGTCTATGTCCAACCACCCCATGCACTGTGGGACTTTAAATCGGTGTCGTGACCTCCCTATCAGTGATCTGCAAAGTGGGGTGAGGGAGCTGAGGGGCTGTAGGCAGAGTCCCGAATAGCCCAGGCCTATGCATGGAGCTGGGTCAGAGTCGGGGAAGAGCCCAAACTGCTGTCCAGGAAGGCAGCCCTGCAAGTCAGCTGGCTTTTCGAGTGGTCCACCCAGCGACCCTACAATTACAGGCTGCCACAGCCACCCTGCTTGTCCCAGGCAGACGAGTGTTTTTATTTCCCAGGTGACAGCTTGGTGGCTGACCTACTTCCTCCTCGTGGGGCACTCTGCAATTATTTCTCCAGATGACTCTCCGTGGAGGGGGCATCTGATGGTACCCATTTCGGAGGAGGTGACTGAAGGGCGTGGCTTGGCCTGGGGCACAGGTTGGAGTAGAACTTCCAAACCTGGGCTCTGAATGGCATGAGATGAGGGGTTGGGGCAGGAGGCGAGCCAGGGAGCTCGCCAGGTGTGACAACCCAACGCTTAACGTGGTCATGGCGGCTGCGGGAAATCCGCACCCAACACTGGACCGTGGCAGTAGAACGCACTACGGAAAGAGTCAGTTCTGAACTGCAAGACAAACCTGACAAACGACGGCTGCAAAGCAAAACACGGCGTTTCCCTTCTCCCCTTCCCCCATTCAAAATTCCCAGCGGCACACCGTCCCCTGCCTAACTCGGGGTCACTCTGGAAATTCAAGTTGGGGAGGAGAGGGACATCTTTCCCAGGCTTCAACGTGCTCCTCTGTTGTCCAGGCTGGTGCCTCCTACCACTGTCTCCCCTCAGATTTTAGGATGAGGACGTGGGGTCGGGGGAAGAGGAGGCGTGGGCTCCCACAGAGCCTAGGGCAGATTCCGGGTCACCGTGGTCTTTTGCATCTCTCCTCCTGCCCCCTTCACAACTTAGGTGGGTGCAAATGTTCTGAGAGGAGAAAGAAAAAGCACAAGTGGTTGCTCGTGGCGCCCCCTGCTGGTGAGGCAGGTTGCCTGGAGCCGGTCTCAGGGTCTCCAGCCCCTCAGGTCAGACTTAGGGAGCCAGTGGACGCCCAGGAGTAAGCTGGGTGCCAGGCAGAGGGACGACGGACAGCTCCAGCCTCAGTCTGCCTCTGGGTGGACACTCCCACTCTAGCCGGTTTTCTCACTGGAGCTTGATACAAAGTAGGTCCTCCATTAAAGACTGTTTCCATCTTCTTTCCCATCAAAAATAAAACAAAGTGTTCCTTTCCCAGACGAAATATTTACATTTTATTTTTTTCCAAACATTTACAGCTAGGGCCAGGCATAGTGACTCAGGCCTGTAATCCTGGGGTTTGGGAAGACGAAGCAGGAGGGGTCGGGGAGGGGAAGAGGAAGCAGAAGCATCAGGAATTCATCCTACGCAGCCGGTTCAAGGCTGGTCTGGGTCATTTATTTATTTATATTTATATATTTATTTTTATTTAAATACATCCAAGCTCTGTATCCAGAGGACCACGGGTAATTAGAATTCCGGGACATATGTTGGCTCAGGTCAGGTCAGAGAGAAAAGCTCCATTGCAGGCATATCTTGGGACCAGCGCCCCAGGAGGAGGACACTCGCTGCCCATTGCATGCCTGGATTCTCTGCCCTCTTCCCCCTCCTACCACAACCCCATCAGTCTCAAATGTGCACTTCCCAAAAATCACCCACATTCTCCCGGGCTGAGCTCATTTCATACTCTCCAGTCTGAAGGCAGTGGTTTCCCTGGTTTCTACCACCAGCAACTGTGCTGCTCAGAGCCTTAAAGGGTAATGGGCATCCAAAGAAAGGCAGGAGGCGGCTTCCTGGGGAGTTCTACCTCCCCGTTAAATTACACCATCATTAAAATGATAAAAGCCAGGGCCGTTGGGCTGAGGGAAGTGCACTCACAGCTTGATTCTCTTCTCTGACTCTCTCCTAGCTCCCGGGAGCTCTGCCGCTCCTACCACCTCCTCGAGGATGTCTTCCCGGCTCTCCACTCGGAATCATTGCCCTTGTCCCCAAGAGGTTCCCAAAGCACTCGCTGGAGTCGGCGGCTGTTTGTCTGCTTCTACCACGGTCAGTTTAGACTGCGAATTTGAAGATGGGGATCGAGCTCATGGTCTGAATTTCTAATCGGGTTTTGGCATCCTTTTTGCTAGGTTTATCTGGACATTTGCTCGTGAAATCCCAACTTTATAAAAGAATCCGCAGTGAGCGAGCTTAGCAGGAAGCCCTCCACTCCCACCCCTGACCCACAGGTCAGTTGTCACCCAGTCCCTTCATCCTCTACCAGCCTGCAGGGGAGGTGGCCCTGGCCTGTCCTCAGCCACAATCTCCTTTGGTTGGTTTAGTCAGAATCCTCCTGGTAATCTTCCATCCATTGGCCCCTATACGCCCCCCCCCCAATTTATTCCTGTAGTGTTTGCTTTAACTCTTCCATGGTAGTGGTCCCAGCATCTAGGCTCTTCTTGAGCTGGTGACATGGTGTGGCGGGTAAAGGCGCACATGCAAACCTGGGCGTCTGAGTTTGATCTTCAGAGGCCACATGGTGGAAGTGAGGCAGGATTAGCGCAGCCATGCTGGGTGGGTCTCTAAGGTCTCAGAAGGCCTTGGAATTCCTGAAGGTCACACCCCACTGCTGGAATCTCCCTTGCTGGGAACTGACTCAATCTGCCCAGAGATAAACCGGCCAGATTCCCTATGAAAAGATTATGGAGACGAGCTCTCCATATCCAAAAACAACTTGGTCTCCAGTCCACAAGGGCCCAGGAGTAACTGGGTTGGGCCTCAATGGGAGCCAACCAGTGAGAAAAAGCCAGTTTCCTGGGCTTGCCTAGGTGTACAAATATGCCTGGCCCTGGCAGCCATCTTTGGTGCCCTAGCCCCTTCATTTGTAGCTCCTTGCCTGCTTCTTATGGATTCCATGCCTGGATCCCATGAGTTCTCCAGGGCACCCTGGCCCCTCATGGCATTCCACGTCTGGAGTCCATAAGTTCCAGCCTTTCTCTCTAATAAACTCTACCTTAATCCTCTACACGTGTTCTTCAACTCCCGAACAAGAACCCTCATCATTAGGAACTGGATTCTGAATGCTGTTCTCGGACACGTTGCATCCAGGCATCCATGTCTCTACTTTCTCGTTCTCTTTCTCTCTCTCATATTTTTTTTTATAAAAATTAAGTCTTCTAGACACCTGCCCCTCATGGCACTCCTCTAATAAACTTTCTCCTCTAATAAACTCTCCTTAATCCTCAAAAAAATTAAATCTTCCTTACATTGCTTTAACTGTTAGAAAAAGAGAAGAAGAAAAAAGAAAGAGGGATGGGGTGGGAAAAGAGATAGAACACAAACCCAAGCTTCATTCATGAAGACTGAAATTCACTTGAGCAGCTCCTCCAACACTCTAGAGAGGGAGCAGCCATTTTCCCACAAGATGGAAACTACTACTGACTTGGAGTCAGGGGTGCAAGCTTTAACTGTTGGAGTGCAGGGGGAGGGATTTTGGTTTAACTGGCTGGTTCCCTTCATCCCAGAATAACCCAGCTTCTATGCAGTTGTTTTGCTTATCAGATCCATTAACATTCTTGGTGTGGTCTCCTTTGGAGATCTGTTTCCAACTTCAGATATATCACATGAGGCCTCTAGTTGTTTTTTTAAGGCAAACATGTAGATATTTTTATTTATTTATTATTCAAATGTGCATGTATGCTTGTGTGTGTGTGTGTGTGTGTGTGTGTGTAGAACCATGGGCGAATTCGGGAACCACCATGGACACCTCCTCCTCCTCCTTGTTTACTCTGCCCCGGGGATTCACAGGCTTCGCCCCACCAGGACCAGAAACGCAGGCCTCCCCCGCTTCCGTCTGGTGTCTATACATGGGGTCTAGAATCCGAACTCAGGACCTTCTGCCTGCAAGACAGAGGCTTAACCCCTGAGCCACCTCTCTAGCCCCTAGGCCTCTAGTTTTGAGGTCTGGTTCCGTATCTCAGAATCTAGTTGATGTATCTTAGAATCCTTTTTCTTTTTTTCTTTTTTTCTTTTTTCTCCTTTTTTCTTTTTCTCTCTTTTTCTTAGCATCATTCACTCAACATGCCTGGCACCTTATGCACAGCCCCTGTGATCTGTGCCAACCCCTTTAAGGTTGCAGGATCTTCATTTTATAATTGAGGAAATGGAGGCTCAGAGAGATGTTTTACACAAGCCTGGCCTTGGGGGGTCTCAGCGCTGTCTCTGCAGGGGCTGGGGCCCAGCAAGCGAGTGTCCTGGCAGAGGGCATGGCCAGGTTGGGAATGAAGGACAGGCCCCGTAGGAAAGGCCCAGTACACGGTCTGGCCGTCATCTGAGGAGCAGGTGGGGAGCTGTCCTCTGGGTGGAACAGAAACTGATCATGGGGGAGAGGGCTTGGCTGCTGGACACACAGACTCTGCAGATTCCCACGCCTGGAGTGAGAGGCCCCAAGGCTGGGCGGGTCAGTCTGGCAGCCACCTGGGGAGGCTTGCTTATCAGATGTGCAGAGGCCATATTCCATGACTACATTGCATTTCCAGGAACTTAAGCCGATGCCGCGAAGTGTGTGAATACTCTTCCTGGGGAGACCCCACACAACCATCTACCCACCCCAGGTAGGTGCTCAGCCACCCACCAGAATAACGATTACGCCAGCTCCCGCTCGACAAACCAACGCATCCGTGGGGCTTGCTACAGAAGCAGGGGCGATCCAAGGCAGCTGCCTCTCCAGAAAGCCCACCCGAGCATGGTCGCCTGCTTCCCCGTGGCTGCCTAGACGGATCCTTTTCCCAGCCTACACATCCTAGGACTCCCCTGACCGCAAGGGCCCAGGCAGGTGTAATTAGAATCGGTACTAAGGGCCTGGGGGTGTTGCAAGAGATGCCTGGACCCCAGGTGGGGTCCACTGACCCTCTCCATCCCCCTCAGTCGCTGAGGGAGTGTCAACGTCCCGATCCTGAGGCTCCCACACAAAGCTGGCGAAGGAAACACCATAGGACGTGAAGCACGCAGCGGAAATGAAGAGGCAGCGGAAAAATAACAATCAGGTTGACAATCCATCTTTCCAAATTGTTTTTTAAAAACAAACAAACCTCAGGCCGGCAAGAGGGCTCAGCTGGTGAAGGCACCTACATGAGTCCAGGGTCCAACCCCGAGTCGATGTCGGCAGAAGGAGAGGACCGAGTTTCCCAAGTTGTCTTCTGACAAACGCTGGGGCAGATGCGCACATCCGCTGTTCACTGTCTCTCTTCCCTCGCAATAAATACAACAAATGATTCCTCTGAGACTGAAGAGAGAGACGCTTGTCACAGGCCACAGAGAGTTCTTCAGGAAAGCCTGCCCGTGGCTGGGCCCTGGACAAATGTCCCGAATCAATCAGGGTCGTGACCAAGAGTCCTTTAAAGAGGCGCCAGCATCCCTGTAAGCAGAATCGGGCCAAGCAGGGCCGGACCACCGCCATGCGGCTCAGAGAAGCGGGTGCTGCTGGCCTCGCCCACATAAACCCCCCAGCCCCTGCCTAAGAGGAGTCTGTTCCCCTGTCTCCATAGCGGAGGTAGATGTCCCTAGGCAGTGAGGACAGGAGGGAGGCCCGAGGAGGTTAAGCAACAGGCCTGTGTGAACGGCAGCGTGCACCTGAAGCCTACACTGAATTCAGCACGTAGGCACCCACCAGGGGGTTCGCTACACAGTCTGCCTGGCCCCACCAGGGACCACCAATCAAAGGTCCTAAAGTTCATAAAAGGGGCACCCAGGGTCCAGAGTTTGGGAACGAGACTTGGGGCTGTCTTGCCTGCCCTCTGGCTCCCCAAACAGCCTGAGACTACTTCCTGCTCCCCCGGATTTTCCCAAGCAAGCAGTTGTCCCTTTCCCTGCTTTTCAATAAATTCTGTTTAAACACTGAATGGCGTCCCGGCCTTTGAGTCTGGGACGCAAGAATCTGCAGAGAAATCCCGTAACATCCAGACCAGAGAGAGCTACCTCCAGCTGCAGGATGCTTTGGGTGGGGGTGGGACATCCCTTTCTGTGGGAGGGGCCAGAGGCAACCATGTGTGCCTGGGAGAGGCCACGGTGGTTGAGAGAACTGGCTGAGGACAGGCAAGAAGCAAGGTGGTCTGGCGTGCAGCACGTCAGTAGGTAGGGAAGTGTCTGGAGAGTGTCCGGCTCCTCAGAGCCCTAGGCAAGCCCGTAGGCTTGTGACTTGCCTCCTCAGCTATGAAGTGGGTCAAACTCACGCAGCAGGGTAGATATCGGATGTCGCTCAACAGGGACACAGGTTAGACACTCGGCCCGTGGAGAGCCCCTCGCAGTGAGCCCCCGTCCCTCCTGAGATGGCCACATCCTTCTCCCCTCGGACTCCCTGCCTGGAAGGACAGACAACTGGTCTCGCCTTCGGAGAAGTCTCACGGAGGGGCATATGCTGGGGCTGGCTCAGGGGGGCTGCTGGACTCCCAACAGGCTAGCCTCGTGTGACCCCTCTCCCTGCTGCTCTTGTTCCTCAGGGGGACAGGTCTCCAGAGCTCTGCAGATGTCCCGGAGGGGTGACCCCCACCTCGCCCCCGCCCATGTCCTGCAGTGGGGACAGAAGCCTTATAACCAGGCAGCTACCCAGGGTTCAGAATACTGAATGCCCTCTTCGTGAGTGAGTCGAAGGGGCAGTGCCCTGCCAAAGTGGCTTTCGCAACCCTCCCTGTCCTGCCTTCTCTCACTGCCCCCTCTGGGGTGACCTTCCCCAAGGAATGACCTTCCAAATGTGTTTCAGGGACAGCTATGTGGGGCTGGCTTCTGCCCACTTAGGTGGAGGGAGCAGGTGCCCTAAAGAGGACTCTGAGTACCCCTCCTCCCACACCCATCAGACCTGGGACCCTGACCTGCATCGAGGTATGTGTATATGCGCGCGCGTGTGTGTGTGTGTGTGTGTGTCTGTGTGTTGGGGGGTTGCTCCCTGTAAGCTCTTGAGTCTGGGCAGGGACCTCTTTCACCTTCTCTGCCAGCCATTCCTGTCCGGCCGGTCAGAGGGGTCCTGGAATGGAGACAGGGGTACAGCAGCCCTTCGTCGTCTAGAAGGACAGAGGGATGGGGTAACCTTTGGTGCCCTCTACCCATCCTTTTCTGGAAGCCACTGCCAGGCATGCGTCCCGGGAAGCCTCAGGACACCTTTCCTGCTTCCTGTGTCCTCAGTGGAGAAAACCCCCGGCACTGCTGAGGGATCCAAGTGGGCCCCAGAAAAATGGCACCTCGTCTCCTGGGCCCTCCTCACTTTGCCGCCTGAGGACACAGAACCGGGAATTAGCTCTGGTAGGAAAGGGCCAGATCTGTCACTTCCTTCCAGAGAATGCCAGGTGGGATTATCCGGTTGCTGCCCCTCTTAGCCAGAGGATGGTAGGATCCTCACCTGGGGGCTGGACCCTGAGCTGAGAGATGTGCCAAGTCGGTCACTCAGCCATCTTACTTCCCGCAGCTCCTCTCCACAAAACAATCCAACAGGAAAGCAAAATTGTAGACAGTCACGCCCCCATGGAGTTATTAGAGGTTGAAAAATTCCGTCTTTGGAAATGGTCCCTCACACCTCAAAAACAGTCTTAGGTATCATGTTGTGAAACACAGCCCATGAAGAGAGGGGGGTCTGGACTTGTCACCCTGAGCTTCTTGGTCCCAGTGACCTACACCCTGAACTCTGGGAAACACACCCATCTGTGGTCCCGTGGCCCATGTAGGGACCCCATTACCTGGCTCTTGCGTGATGCTTTTTAAGAATATCGACTTGAGAGTGTAAGAGAGAGCACATGCGTGTCATAGCACAGGTGCAGGGCAGAGGACAACTTGCAGAAGCAGTTCTCTCTCTAGCACGTGGGACTCAAACTCAAGTCTCCAGATGTGCAAAGCGGGCACCTTACCCCCTGAGCTATCTCACTGACCCGAGTGCTGGTTCCCTGCATGTGCGAGAACCTGGCTTCAGTCACAGCCTCCAGACCATGAATGGGCAGAGCAGCACTGTCACTAACTACGCGGTCACTGTCTCCCTCCCCAGCCATGCAGGCAGCTTTGAGGACACCTGGTATCTGGAGATGCGGACAGCAGCACCATGCTGCCGCTGGGTTTTCTCCACCAATAGCCCAGGAGTTCCTGGGGTGTCTATCCCCCCCCATCTATATTGGTCCAGGACTTGCCAGAGTCAGCAGTGGATAGGATGCACCTGAAAGCAGCAGCTTTTCAGAGAATCTTCTGGAAAGAAGGAAAGGCCAGGCAGAGGTCTTTCTGGAGCCATTGGGATTTCTGTAGAGCAGGTGAGGTAGGAGGGGACATCAAGGGAGTGCTTGGGACCTCCAGCCCAAGGTGGGGAGTAAAGGAATTTGGAGCTGCAGTCCACATATTCTCCTGGCCACGATGGTGGAAAAAGTTGACGGACATGAGCCAGGCCAACCGTCCGGGGGCAAGTCCCTTCCTCGGGGAGCTCCCTGTGTCCACTGCAGGAGCTGGCCAGGAAGGTGCTCCTCAGCCCCGCCCACCCTTCCACATGCCCACCAGGCGGTCAGCCCAATGCCCCAACCGGCTCTCCCTCAGACTCCAAGGTGGAGCTGTAGGGTTCCCAGGACACCCTGTTCTCATGCAGCCCCAGCAGGTACCCCCCTTCTCCTCTGGCAGCGGGGGGCACCTCTTCCACCAAGCATCCCCACTCACTCAGCAAAATGGAATAACAAACCAATCAAATTCTGAGATCCCCCAGACCAGGCAGGGCAGATTCCAGCTGTGACCTTGTTCTCTTGAGGCGGATCCTCAGATCCTCCTTCACAGATGGGTGCCCCCGCCGTGGGAGGAGCCTGTCGTGGGTGCCCCCGCCGTGGGAGGAGCCTGTCGTGGGTCCTCCCCCGCAGAGCTGAGTTTCTCTGTTCTCTTGCTGCTGGTCAGGAGGGATATTTCAAGGCTGGATCATCACAAGTAAATAACTCCAAGAGGACAAGCCTGGGCTCAGCCTGTTTCCCCAGGTCTGTCGGGAATATGGTTGAAGCAACAGCCCAGGAGTGCTTTGCCAGTGCCTGGCTGGGGAGGTGAGGGCGCCCTCCAGCAAGGAGGCCCCATCTGAGTGTCCCCTCCCCCACCGGTTCATATGACCTGGCTCAGAGCTAGATTTTGCTGTTATTTAAATAAAATATATATTTTATATACACATATAATACACACAGACAGACAGACACACGCACATATATTATGGGGGGGCTGGAGAGAAGACTCAGGAGTTAAGCCTTTGACTCCCAGATCCCATGTAAAAATGCTGATCAGGCCAGGAATAAAGAACCTGGGAGATCTTAGAGCAAAGCAATAAGGAGGTAAAACAATCCAGGACGATTCCCAAAGTGTTCCTCGGGCTCACACAGGCACACATACTGTCTTCTTGCGTGCACACACACACATACACACACACACACACACACACACACACACTAGGACCTACATACACACGCAAATGAATATTATGTATAATCTTTATAAATTATGTATATACGGGGCTGAAAGTATAGTTAAACACTGAGTGTTTGCTTGGCACACACAAAGCCATAGTTGAATCCCCAGTGACACACGCACAGGTCCTGGCCTTTTTAACCGGCATGGGGTGGGCTTGCAACCACCCTGCTGGGGGGAGTGGGGAGAGGCAGGAAGATCACAGGTTCGAGTCCAACCTGGTCTACAGTGTCTCGAAACAGCAACAACGAGAAGCGTGCTCGGGATACAGCTCAGAGTGAGTCATGTAATGCACAGCGTGTATGTTTTCCGCTCATTCCAGCCATTTCCATGGTTCCAGTTCCCCGCCTGCCTCTTTCAGGACCTTCTCCTTCCCTAGTTAGCAGCTGGCTTGGACGGTTACTGTGAGGGACCGTGGCCAGGGACGGTTTCTTGTGCAATCAGGACTGTTTTATACTCTGCAGTTAACACATTTATTTTACTGGTCCCCTGTCCTAAAGCGCTGATGGTGCGGCAGAATGTTCTGAAGCTGGGACAGCACCGTTCATCTACTACCCCTCCCTGCCCAACTACCACTGTGACTTTGTCCTGAGCCCTTCCGATCCTGTCCTCACCTTCTCCATCCTGGGCATCCCTGTTCCCACAGGCTCTCGACTCCTGTGAGAGTTTCCAAAAGTTTCCTAGAAGAGGGTGCTTTTTCAAAGAATATTATTTTAGATTTATTTATTTAACTGAAGGAGAGAGGGGGGATATCATGGTACCTGGGTGGAGGTCAGAGGATACCTTCTGGAAGTTAGCTCTCTCCTTCTTCTGCCATGTGGGCTTTCTGGGAACTTGTGAGCAGGCACCTTGCCTGCCGAACCATCTCTCTGGCCTGCTTCTGAGGGTGTGAGACCCCACTGTAATCTTGTCTCCTATGGCGCAGATCTTTTCCATGGGAGATCTTCTATTTTCTTCTCACTTTCAGGGCAATCGGCTGCTCTGTGTTCTCCCAGCTTCCAGTGTCCCTAAAGACATGCCCAAGGTCAGGCTCTTTATCAATAACTTAAATACACACACACACACACACACACACACACACACACACACACATGCAGCATTTCTAGAATGAAAGAACGAAAGCATAAAGCCTACTTAAAAACTACCTTCTCAGGGGGGCTATCTCACAACTACCTTTTCCATTAGGTCAGTGATATGTATTATACTTTGTCAAGTCTATGGCTGGCCAAACCGCGGTCTACACTGTGACTGGTCCTCACTCTTTTTTTTTTTTTTTTTTAAATATTTTTTATTTCATTTTTGTTCAATTGTGTGTGTGTGTGCGCACGCGCGCGTGTGTGTATATATGTGTGTGTAGAACCATGGGTGAATTCGGAAACCACCATGGACGCCTCCATCTCCGCCTCATTTACTCTGCCCCGGGATTCACAGGCTCCGCCCTACCAGGACCAGAAATGCAGGCCGCCCCCGCTTCCGCTGGTGTCTATACGTGGGGTCTAGGATCGGAACTCAGGACCTTCTGCCTGCAAGGCAGAAGCTTACCCCCTGAACCACCTCTCCAGCCCCGGTCCTCACTCTTGAGTGACATCTGGGTTGAATTAGGGGATTGATGATTGACTCCTTGTTGTGACTCCTTTGTGCTTATGGAGCCCAGGAGGAAGCCATCAGAGTGCTTCACCTGGAAGCTTAGTCCCCCTTCTTTCATCCATCTACCCTGGTTGCTTCTGGCTGAGGATACCTCACTTTAGGACTCATTTCCTGAAATTCTTAAAAAAAGATCTTATATGAGAGAGAGGGGGGGGGTGGTAGGTGCGCATGTCGACTACATGGGCATACGAGCAGAGGTCAGAGGCTTCTCCACCACGCAGAGTTCTGGGACTTGAACTCTGGTCCCAGGCTTGTGAACAGCTTCTTTACCTTCTTTACCTCGCTGGCCTGTTTTCTGAATTCTACGTCCGTCCTCTTGTTTCCTGAAGTGATTTCTCTCTCCAGTTCTCTCTGTATTGACAATGGAAACCAGGGTTTTGTGAAACTAACTAAGAGCTCTGCACTCAGCTGCACCCCAGCCAAATTACTTATTTTTATTTTATTCTTACAGTCATTCTGCAGCCCAGGCTGGTCTAGAACTTGCAGCGACTTCCTGCCTCAGCTTTCCACAAGGGGTGGGGTTAGAGGTGCGAGCTACTACACTTCACCCAGATTTCTAATTGTATTTTATTTTAGAGAGAGCGAGAGAGAGAGAGAGAGAGAGAGAGAGAGAGAGAGAGAGAGAGCGAGCCAGCCAGGGGCCATTGTGTGTCCCTGTGGAGGACCAAGAGTACCTTCCAGAGCCATCCTGGGTTGCTTCTACCTTCTTTTTGCTTCACTCTGGGATTTCCCAGGCTCTGCCCAGCAGGGCCAGAAGTGCAGGCCGCTGCTGATTCTGCCTGGCACTTTTACATCGGACCTGGGATCTGAACTCAGAACCTTCGGCTTGCGAGGCAGGGTCTTAACCCCTGAGCCATTTCTCCAGCCCAAGATTCTTAAACTTCCGTGATGGTCTGTTGCACTAGGCTAGGGTTGTCATCTCTTACTTTCCTGCCTCATTTCGCCCCATGGGACAGGGAACGACAGCTAAGGGTTCCTGTAGTGAACGCCACAGACATCTGGTCCTTTCCTGTCACTAGATGCTGGTGTCGGGCCTGGCAGCCGGTGCCTCCACTGAACACCTCGCTGACTCTCTGCCTGGACCTCGTCCGTTATCTAGGTCACGACTTCTCTCCCGTCAGTCAGCTTTTTTCCAACACGGTCTCTCTCAGCACTGACCGAAGAGTACCCACTGCTGCTCTTCAAACGGGAGGGCTGTGTGTACTGGGCCCGCAGCCAGCAGAAGCCACATTAACAATTAAGATCTTCAGCACTTTTAGTCCACCCTCCACGCATGAAATATTTAGATGTCAACGGAGTCTGGTCTCGGATCTCTGCGCCGGGCATGGGCCCAGTTGGCTGGTTATGGACCTTGGACTTGGGGCAGCACCTGAGGTGGACAGGTAGGTGGTAGGTAGAGCCCAACGTGTCCAATACAGAAAGTAGGGCTACCTGTCCCAGATCGGAGGGACAGCTGCCCGCTACAGAGACCCGAGGCTAGCCTCAAAGACTGCATGTGTGGCACCCAGCAGCTAGCGCCTGAGAGAACCCCGGATCTTACAGGCGGTGTGATGGGTCCGAGTGCTTGCTGAGGTGTAAGGTGTGACAAACACAAACACTTCAGTTATGTTTCAAATGGGTCCACAGAGTTCTCTTCTTTCTCTCCTTCCTCTTCCATCTCCCCTAAAACACTGGGTTCCTCAAGCTTGCAGTTTGGTCTGGACTTCTCTTCTACTTGGAGAGGTCTAAGAGTAGCAGGGTGAGATGTAGAATAAAAGACAGGCCCAGGACCTCTGTCAACAAGGAGTGGTCAGCTAGGGAGCATGAATACCTGCCGTAGTGCTCCTTGGCTCTTTCTGGTCCTGCTGAGATTGTGTGAGCATTAGGATCCACCTGTCCATTCTGCGTCTGGGGGGTATAGACAGGCCCAGGTGAAGTCCATGGTTCTGTGCATTAAGATTGACATAGGAACATACCATAGTAGAGCTGCTGGCTTCAGTAAGCTAGAAAGAAGAAAACTTTTTCAACGAGAGGAGAAAAGTTAAGACAATGCAGGTATGCATCTCTTATTATATATATATATATATATATATATATATATATATATATAGAGAGAGAGAGAGAGAGAGAGAGACAGACAGAGAGAGACAGAGAGAGAGAGAGAGACAGAGAGACAGAGAGAATGGATCTTACCCAGGACAACTTGGCTATCATCTGGGGACATTGTCTAGTGTTTATAGCTGGGGTATATGCAGAGGGCGCAAAGTCCTAAGATGGATTTCAACAAGACAAGCACTACCAGCCAACCCCCTTCTCCCCCCAAAAAAGAAACCTACTACCAACAGCTGGGGGAAGGAGTACTAGTCATATATGTGTAGACACCCTACAATGTCTACATCGCTATGGGACGATGACTTTTTGGGTTCATAGCGTTAACTGTGTGAGGTTGAGAAATTCTCAGCTGCTGCTCCATAGAGTCACAGAATGAGTGACAAACTACAGCGACCATGGCCTTGAGATCCCTTTCAAGAGCGCGCAGAATCGGTGGCAGCCCATGAGGTAGCTCAGGCGGTGAGGCGCCTACTCGTAAACCTAGTGACCTGAGTTTGATCCCAGAAGTCAGTATGATAGAAGGAGAGCGCTGATCCCCACCTGTATGCATTGGCATGCAAGCATGCACCTTCTCTGTGAAATAAATATGAAAAAAAAAATCACCAAATCAGACGCGGTGCCGCACATTCAGAGAAAATGAATTCACAGGAAATGACATGGGCTGAAGGTGGAGGAGAGATCTGCACCACAAACAGAATCCTGATTCCTCTGGGGCTGGGAGGCTGCGGCCATGTCAGGCAGGGTCTCAGAAGCAGCCGCCCGAGGGCTCCTGCGTCCTTCTTTATCACTGCTTCTGGAATATAAACCATTCCATGGAAGAACAGTTTCAGGAGCACTGAATCGAGAGTCCGGCCTACGAGGAGCTCCCTGATTCAAGTTTCTCCTGGGTGTTGAGTCTCTAGCTCATTCCCTGGGTGAATGGCAGGTCAGCAGGAGGGTGTGGGTAGAGCATTTCTGTGGTTCCACTTGTCGTGGCTTCAAGTGGGGCTGGCTTGGAGTATCTGGGCGATATTACTCTGGGTACTGTCTATACAAGAAAGGTTGGTGCAGCAGTCACGATGCGCGCTGCTGATAAACTCATGACCAAACGGCTTGAGAAAACAAGGGGTTTTATTTTAGCTTATGATTGTCTGGTTACAGGTTCTTGTCCAGCAATGGCAGAGAGCCCACAGCGACACCAGGGCCAATGAAACAGCCCACACCATATCCACAGGACTGTTGCCAGCGACAGTTCCTACTTGCCAGATCAGTCTATCTGGCTAAGTACACAGAAGGACGCCAGCTTCCTAAACCGGTTCCTTCCATCTCATTTTCCTGACCAGGGCCTAGTCCCACCCACCAAGGACTATATCTTCCCTGTCAACTTGGACAATTTCCTGCAGGTTTGCCCAGAGCTTAACTCAACTACTAATTTCTCAGAACTGTGAGCAGAGCTCAGAGCCTTTCAGCTGCCAAGTTGACATCAGTATCTAACGATGATGGTTGGTTACTATTCTGTCGTTGCTATTATTGGCTCTCAAAGCCTGAAAAGATCCTGCTAACGACACATTTACGAAGTTCCTCTTGGTTCCACTGCGTGACATCTGCCCGTCTCTCTGTGCGGGGTACAGTCCTGCGCCCAAACACGGCCCTTACCACGGCTCTGCTGCTTCCTTTTCCTGGAGCCTCCTCCCCTCTGGGGGGGTCTGCTAACCCCCTTGAGCCTTCATCACTCAACTCCCCAGGGAAGCTTTTCTCAGGGTCTCGGGAAGTTACTGCAATTGTGATGCCACATGGCTCTTTGGCGGGGGCCAAGCAGTCACTCAGTGGGTAGCAACCGCTGCCCAAGCTGGGCTCCAAGCTGAAGACTTGACGCCTCAGGCACAGAATGGAACGAGTCTCTTCCCCCCACAGTGGAGGTGTACTTGCCCCCCCAGGATGCTTGTATCACCACCTGTCCCCACCGACCCCGCGACCTGCGCAGAGCAGTTATGTGTCAGCATGCAGTTTGCAACCCAAGCAGTTCTTTTTCTTTCTTTCTCTCTCTCTCTCTTTCCCTTTCTTTTGGAAGAGACAGATAGGAGAGAGAGAAAGAGAGGAAGAAGGAGGGAGCGAGAAAGAGAGAGAGAGAGAGAGAGAGAGAGAGAGAGAGAGAGAGAGAGAGAGAGAGAGAGAGAATGCAATGGTGCATGAGTGGAGGAAGGATAACTTTCAGGAGTCAGTTTTTTCCCTCACCATGTGGGCTTCCAGGGATTGAACTCAGGCCGCCAGGTTTGCCAGCAGGCACCGTCACCGCTGAGCTATCTTCCAGTCCCTGAGGCAAGCTCTTAAACACATTTGTGTGGGGGCTGGAGAGATGACTCAGAGGTTAAGACTCTGCCTTCCAAGCAGAAGGACCTGAGTTCTGATCCCAGATCCCATGGAAAAATGCCAGGCAGAAACGGCAGCAGCCTGCAGTTGGGAATGTAGAAGGTAGAGTCTGAGAAGAGGTGCAAAAGGAGGTGCAATCCGGGATGATTCCTGAAGTCATCCTGCCCATAGGGACACACAGTGCACATACACACACACACACACGAATGCAAAAATAAATCAAAAATTAAAATGCTGGTTCAGCCGTGGGCCTCTCTCAATTTCCTCGGCCCTGTCCTGGTCCTCCCAGGCCTGTCCAGCAGGGGAGCATGGAGCCTCCCTCAGGAGATCCACTGCTAGCTTGTCCTGGCTCTCCCAGGAAGGTGGTCGGTCCGTAGGGTACAAGCAAGCCCCGGCTTAGAAAGAGGCTTAATTTTTATCTGCAGAGGCTTGGTCGCTCTGGAGGATCAGAGACAGAGATGTGGGGCCACGGGAATATACTGCATGAGAGAGGAGTTCCACAAATTGAATTGTCAGGCAGCTTCCCCGGTGGGCTGGGGTGTCCCCTGGTGTGGGCTCTGTTCCTTCCCTCCCTCCCCCCAGTCACCAGGAGCAACTCCCGCGCAGCGCGCAGGCTTTACTCGGCAGGGAACCTCCAGGGAGCGAGTTAATCTTGCTTCCCCAAGGCACAAGCTGTTAAGCCTGATGGAACTGGGACCCACCTGGAGAAGGAGAGACCCTCCAGTTAGCTGACTCACAATGCTGGGTCCATGTGGGGGGTCTCAGCGCCTCTGGGGCTTATCCTCTTCCCATCCCCCTTTCTGGACCTGCTCTGTGAGGGCTGGGCGAAGAGATGCGGGAGGAGGGGCTGAATCCGGATCTCCCTTTGTGCCTGATCCCTGTCCATGCCCGGTCCACAGTGACCTTCTTAAAAGGTAAGGGACTCGTGTGCCCTGCTACAAGCGATTTTCCAGGTGCCTCAGGTCACACGTGGGCACGCCCTCTGACCTCATCAGTCACCCAGTCCCCTTACTCCAACAGGTCACTCACCGGCCAAGCCTAGGACCTCGGCTATGCGGGACGGTCCTTTGCCCTTTCCCCTTACCTTTGTTCCTGTGCTCAGATCTCAGCTTCCAAGCTCTGGTCCCGCCCTGATCGCCGAGATCTAAGGCAACTTAATTCCCAGTCAAGCTTGCGACAGTCTCACGGTTATCTTCTGGGTTTGTTATCTTCTCCCATCTCCCCCTCCTCTTCCTCCTCTCAGAATGTTAAGTACCCCCGGGACAGTGGACCCCTGGGTCAGAATCCCGGACAGAATCTCCGGGGCTGGGGACGGGGCGAGAGGGCACGTAGTAGTGAAGCAATCGTGGGACCAACTGTAAATGGACAGCAGCTGGGGCCCCCGCGGTGCTCTCGGCCACGGGCCGCTCACCCGCGAATGCGCTAGATTCTTTTTTTTTTTTTTTTAATCTCCTTGAGGGGTTCGGAGAAGCACCTCCCTCCTCCAGCCTGCCGCAGACGCGCAGTAAATGCGCCTTGGGGACTGAGAGATAACAAGACTTACTGGCTGTGGGGGAACCCCGGTGCCCCGCAGAGCTGCAGGAGTGTGTGTGGGGGAAGGGAGCGGCATTGGGGGACGGTGGTGGAGGTTCAGTGCTGGTGGCCATCTCTTTGACTCCCGGCATTGATGCTCGGGTGGGCGACCTTCTCTTGCCTTTCCCAGTGGTTTCTACCTCGCGAATCACAGATTCTCCTTCGATCCCAGGGATGTAGCGGTGCTATACACCGAGGAGCAGATCTCTGAACGCCCCCCCCAGGAAAGGGGCAAGTCCCGGGCGCCCTCGCCCTGTCCGGCCAGGAGAGGGTCCGGATCTAGCTCCCAGTTTGCAAGGCCTTGGCCCTCCGGGGGGCGCTGGATCTATACAGTCCTAGGCAATGGGAAAAAGCGCAGCCCCTCTGAGAGCTTGGGGTGGGAACCTAAGTGGAAATGAGGGCGGAGGATGAGGGGTAGGGAAAGGGACAAAGAGCCGTCCTGTCCGACCCCCCACGTCAGAGTCCTATTGTTCGTCCTATCTTAGACTGCGCTGAACTCTGGTGCCCCCGGCAGGGAGAAAGGGAGCTGCCACTCACACCGTGGGCATTTGTTTATTAGGGGTGAGACAGGGAGGGCTGGGGACGCTGGCTCAGGAGGGGGTAAGACGCCCATTTCCGCGCGTCGCCTTTAAGGGAAACCCAGCCCTACCTTTCCCACCGTTCCCCGCTACCCCCCAGCCGTACCTGCATTTTAAAAGCGCCCTGTAGCCCTGGGATTGGCCAAGGCCGCGTCCTCCCGGCGCAGAAACTTGAACCGCCGGGAAGGGGGGGCGGTTTTGGAGGCCCGCAGATGGAACGTACCATCTTCGCGGCCTCCCCCGCGTGCGCCCCGCCCCTCCCACACACCCCCGGAAAAGGTCCAATCGTTCGGGTGGGAGGGCGGGAACGCGGCTCGAACGCACCTCTGGCTGGGTATCGGGCGGGCGGACACACTCCGTGGGGGGGGCCTCGGGAACCCGCCGCGTCTCTGCTCGTCCTTCCTCCCCCCCCAACCTTGCTTTCCTTCGGAGGCGGAGCCAGGCCGCGGCGCCACGCCCCCTCCCCGCCCGGGGTGGGCGGGGCGGCTGGGGCTCCAGGAGCTGGGCCGGGGGCGGGCCTCCTCCGCCCGCTTCTCCCGAGCCCGGAGAGCTCCGGCACCACGGTCGCCGACGCAGCAGCCGTCCCAGTTCCCGAGCTCGGAGGCGCGCGGGCGCCCGGGTGAGCCCGGAGAGTGCGGCGTGAGGGAGTGCCAGGCGGCGCGGGGCGCTCGCCCGCGTCCCCAGCCGCCCCCCGCCCCCCGCGCGTGGAACGGCCCAGCTTAGCCCCGGCGCGGGGAGCGCCAGCCGGGCGAGGGCGAGGGCGATGCCGCGGTGACGGCCCCGCCATGGCGAAGCCCCCGGCGGCGGCGGCGGCGGCGGCGGCGTCGGAGGAGCTGAGCCAGGTGCCGGACGAGGAGCTGCTGCGCTGGAGCAAGGAGGAGCTGGCGCGGCGGCTGCGGCGCGCCGAGGGCGAGAAGGTGGGCCTCATGCTGGAGCACGGCGGCCTGATGCGCGACGTGAACCGGCGGCTGCAGCAGCACCTGCTGGAGATCCGCGGCCTCAAGGACGTGAACCAGCGGCTGCAGGACGATAACCAGGAGCTGCGCGAGCTCTGCTGTTTCCTCGACGACGACCGGCAGAAAGGGCGCAAGCTGGCGCGCGAGTGGCAGCGCTTCGGGCGCCACGCGGCCGGCGCCGTGTGGCACGAGGTGGCCCGCTCGCAGCAGAAGCTGCGGGAGCTCGAGGCGCGCCAGGAGGCCCTGCTGCGGGAGAACCTGGAGCTCAAGGAGCTGGTGCTCCTGCTGGACGAGGAGCGCGCGGCGCTGGCGGCGGGGGGCCCGGGCGGCGGCAGCGGCGGCGGCGGCGCGGGCTCCCGCAGCTCCATCGACAGCCAGGCCAGCCTGAGCGGGCCGCTGGCGGGCGGCGCGGCGGGCTCCGGGGCCCGCGACGTGGGCGATGGCAGCAGCACGTCGAGCGCGGGCAGCGGCGGCAGCCCGGACCACCACCACCACGTCCCACCGGCGTTGCTGCCCCCCGGACCGCACAAGGGCCCCGACAGCAAGGCCGGAGCCACACGCCGCTCCCTGGACGACCTGTCGGCGCCGCCGCACCATCGAAGCATCCCCAATGGTCTGCACGGTAAGGACAGCGACTACCCGGTAGCGCGGGTGGATCCGGCTACAGTCCCATCAAGGGTCCCATAGGTGGCACAAGGCCGCCGTTCCTGGCTCTCCCGCAGGTGCGGGGGATGGCCGGCCCCTCCATACCCCTTTTGCGGCGGGCAGCTCAGCGGGGGCAGGTCCCGTAGTGGGATCCGGGTCGGGTGCGTGACTCTGTCCACTTGAGAACCTGCAGGCTACAGGGCAGGTGAGTTCCTCTCCTGCAGCTTTGTGAGTGTGCAGCACTGCGGGAATGTCTGGAGGTGCCTCATTCCACCCTGAAAAAAAACTTTGTGTGTGTGGGGGAAGTTATTCGTGGGAGAAAATTCAAGGTCCCTTAAACACAAGTGTATTTTTTCTCACCAACTTGGAGCAGCAGGCGCCCCTCCCCCACCCCACTAAGACCCAAGCAGTGCCCACGTGTGTGTGCGCTGCGGCTGGAATTCCTGTTTCCTTCCCAGCTTTATCTCGGGCTGGGCTGGTGCGCAGACAGTGGTGTTAAGACCTTGAGGCCGCTGGGCCGTGGCACCCTGGACTAAGGATCGGAGGCTTCCTGGTTTCTCCCCAAGTCCTGCACTGCTGTTGGGAACCCTTCTCAGTCCAACCTCGGCAGTTTTCTCAGAAGATGTAGTCGGGATGGATTCTGGCTTTTCTTCTCTATGCACCTTATTTTCCTTGTTTGTGAGTTGGAGAAGGCTGATCTCTACTTGGTGGTCTCAGAGGTAGAGAGAGTGCATCAGAATGATCGCCTTAACAGGAAGTGTGGTGGCCATCTGGCTAGATATGGGAGGACCCTTGGCCCCTAGGAACTCAGCAATGTCTTCCTGCCCCTCCCACGTCCCTTAGGGTTGGCCCTGTGCAGTGCCCTCAGCTGGATCTGTTTAGCCCAGCGGCTCATCAGTGATCTTCATCCCGCAGCTCCCCTCTACAAGTTTTGGAGATTTGCTTCTTGGTATTGGCGGCACCTGCTACTGCCTATAGTACTGGCCTGATGGTGGGGCCCTTAAAGCCTTTTTTCCTATCCAGATATTGACATCTAGGTTCCGAGAACTACTTCCTTTTGAGAGTGACAGCTGCCGCCAAGGCGCGCAGGACCAGGGCAGGCGGGCAGGACGCTCCCCAGTGGGGTGGGGCCTTGCAGCAGTTTCATTTCTAATCCAGAGCATGTGAGTTCAGGGCAGGACTGCGGCTACAGGGATATTTTGTTACTGATTAGCAATCTCCTGGTGCAACTCGGGTTTCTCTTTGTAACTCTGCATCCATCCTGCGTGCCCCTCACCTCCTGCTCCGCCTTGACTCCTCAGCCAAGCCCCAGCAGCTCCCTGGTTTAACGTGTTGGGTATACCCATCCCATCGTTTGAAGTGTTTTGGTCCCCTCCACCCTCTTTCTGGGGGTGTTTGGGAAGGGTCAGTTTTCTGGACCTTGATTTCCCCAAGTGCAGCATACAAGAAAGGAGAGTGCAGGGTCCAGTGTCTGGGAGATGAAATGTTTCTGGGTTTCCACTGCGTCATCAGTGACTTGGTCAGGGTGATTCTCTGCAGGACACTGGCGTGCGCACTGCAGGGAAGATCTGTCGCGTTTTGTGCCAGACGCGCTGGGTCCACCCCAGAGTTCCGGTTGCAGAGGTGAATAATGCAGGAGCGGAGGACTTGGTAGGCTGGAGGCTTTCCAACCCACTGGGGGTGGGGAGGCTTGAGGAGTCAGATTTCCTACCATATTACCCCCCAAGTCTACTTGCAACAGAACCGCCACAAATTTTGTAGCAGCAAAGCTTTGCTTTGGCATGCAATGAAACTCAGCGTTGTTATTACACATTTCAGTTACACACGGGCTCCTTCCTTTTTGTTTTGTCTCTTGAAGTCAGTGGGTGGCCGTGAGACATCCCGCCCATAGCACTGAATTCCTGGAGCCAAGGGAAAGGCCTTTCTCCTAGCAACTGGGCTTTTCTACACCAGGACTTGTAGCTTCTTGTTGGCGAAGGTCAACTTCCTTGTCCAGTTGAATGGAAGGAAGCTGAGGGGGCAGTGAGACCTGTCAAGGTGGTGGCGAGGGCGGAGGGACTCGGGGCTTGTGCTTAGTGCCTGGTCGCGACGCATCCCACAGGAGCTGTTGCATTAGCTCTCTGCTGCAGGTACCTAAACCAGCCTCGCCTGGGTGAGATCCATTGGGGTCATAGGTTGTTTTGACCAAGATTAGCTGGCACCTGGCTGTGGCCACTTTTGGTTTCTGTTAACCAGGAAGCATAGCGACTCTCTATTCTTTTTAAAAAATATTTATCATTCAATTATTGTGTGTGTGTGTGTGTGTGTGTGTGAGTGAGATGCCACTGTGTGTGCCCGTGGAGGTCCAGGAGTGACTTTGGGAGTCCCCCTGGATTCTCTACCTCCTCTTTGCTTTGCTCTGGAGTTTCCCAGGCTCTGCCTTCCAGGATCTGAAGTACAGGCTGCATTTTTATGTGGAATCTGGGATCCAAACTCAGGACCTGCTGCTTGTGAGGCAGAGGTATAACCCTGAGCCATCTTTCCACCCCTTAATTTTTTTTTAAGAAAAAATCTTTTTATTCAATCATTTTGTGTGTGTGTTAGAGAGACAGAGAGAGAGAGAAGGCAATGTGTGTCAGGGTGTCAGGCCCAAAGGTGACATCCTGGATTTCTTCTACCTCCTTATTGCTTCACTCTGAGATTTCCCAGGTTCTGCCCACTAGGACTAGAAGTTCAGGTCGCCACCCTTTCCGCCTGGCATTTTTACATGGGACCTGAGATCTGAACTCAGGACCTTTTGCTTGTGAGGCGAGTCTTAACCCTTGAGCCATCTCTCCAGCCGGAGACTCTCTTGATTCCTGACCTTGATTGTCCTCCTCTCCACTGAGTGATAGGTAATAAACCTCCTTATCCATAGGGTTGGGCCATCGCGACTCTTCCACTCATCTTTGGCAAGTTGGTTGACTTTCGTCTCTTCGCTCCTCTTCTGAAAGGTTGCACAGAGTCCTTTACCCCCCCCCCCCCAGGTCAGCCCAGCCCACAGTGGGCCCAGCAGTTGCGGAGCCCTCAGTTCTTTTACCAGACGCATGTTGGCGTCTCTTCTAGACCCTGCTTGCCTCTGAAAGGGCTTCTGGGCATGTTCGTGTCCTTAACTCTTGGTGGTTCTGCCCTCCTCTCCTCTTGCGCCCACCGTCCTGCAGAGTGCCCTGGGAGGCCTTCGGGGTCGGTGGTGGACATGCGCGCTCAGGACAGTTCTGTCCCAGGCGGAACAGGCCTGGGAACACACGGGCAGCTAGGTTCCCCTTCCAGGACTGGGCTTGGTGGTCACTCTAACCTAGGTCCACACGTCAGGACACTTTAAACGTCAGAGGTTCAGGCACAGCTTCTCACTCCCAAGCATTTTCTAGGTTGGGGTGTTGCCCAGTGGTAGATTGTCCCTCACCCCCAAAGAGCAAGGGGTGGAGCATTTTCAGTCACTTTCTCCTGCCCCTGGGCCCTCCTGGGAGCCTCTTGTCCACTCCTTCCTTCTCCCCCACTCCCTGCTCCCTGTGGCTGACTTGGAATCAGAGAAACTGGAGCCTCCAGCAAGCCCCGGGGGAGCCCCATTTACCTTCTCGTGTTTGGGTTAGAGTTCTGAGCCTCTCCAAACGAGCTGGTGTTTTTTGTTGGTTTAAAGGAAGGGTGGAGTGGGGGTGGTCTGGGGCCTTTCAGAAGAGACAGAGCAAGCTAGTGGTGAATAGATTTTTTTCCCAAGGAGGCCTCCAGCTCAGCTAGTTAGGTTGCCCTCCTAAGCCTGCTGCTGGGGAACAAAGGTCAGGGGAGGTAATGGGCAGGTCCTTAAACTGTCCCGTAAGCGCTCCTCCTTTCCTCCCGACTCCCAAGACCTGAGGGATTTTCCGGGGCTTTGGTTGCGGGGTCCTCAGGGTGAGGCGTAGGAGTTCACAGGCAAGTGGAGCTTCCCAGCGGTTCAGAGCTTCCACATGGCCCCAGGAGGGAGGCCTCAGTTTGGGGAGACTGAGGCTTGAAGAGCTCTGTGTGTTGCTCTAGGCTGCACAGGCAGGCTGGGGCTGGGGGAATCGGTCTCCTCTGTGGCAGGCTCAGCCTGTTGCCTGGCTTGCAGCGCAGCAGGCCGCGGATGAGGACGCTGCAGTAGAAGCTCCAGCCTTCGCCAGGGAGCTCACCCCGAGCCGGGTCATGCTCTCCGTCCCTGGCGGGAGGCGCCCTCCGTTCGGGGTACCCCTTCATATGTCCTCTTAGGCTGGCGTCCTCTTACGTTGGTTACCCCACCAAGACCCCGCCCCACGCTGGGCCTCTGAGCTTCTCCCAAACAGACTTGGTGGGATGTTGGAAGAGGACCAGCATGCTTTGAGTGGGAATCAGTTCCTCTTCAATTTGCTTTCCACGCATGAGAGTTGCCCCATCTTGCCCATGAGCTCTTTTGCACGTTGCTTTGAAAGTCACGCAGTTTTTTTGACCTTGATTGGAAAACTTGGTTTTTAACACCTGCAAAGTGGGAAATTACACGTGGCCTCTGGGTTGAGGGATGGACTGTGTTTTCTTTTGATGAACCGAACACCTCTTCTCTGTACTGGAAGACCCAGCACTGAGCGTGAGCACCAGGGCCCTGCAGCCTGCTGCTGGGGTCTGGGGTCTGGCTCGAGGGTCTGGGTGACCCTGACCAAAGCGGCTGTGTTCCCTGGCTTCCCAAGCCTCCAGCCCTCACTTGCCTCCTTGCGTCCTGGGACGGTAATTCCCTGCTCCTAGAGGGTCTGTGGATGGGTCACTTGGGATTTGCCTCCTTGGGACTCCCACGCCAATCCTGTGCCAGGCCGTGCTTCAGAGCCAGGGTGGCCTCGTGCACTGAATGGAAGGAAGATGGCATCACGGCTGGAAGGACACATCAGCCAAGTTCTGGAGGAGGGGACTGGAGAGCTTGACCCTGAGAGGGAAGTGACCATTAGAGGGGTTGGGATGGGGGCTGCCTGTAGCCCCCAGGTGAAATCCCAAAGTTCCAGCAGCTCAGACTTCAGTGCCTGCAAAGGGGAGTGGCCGGGAGGGGGGTCCTGTGATCTTGGGAAGGAAGGCGTGTGTGATCACTTCCCTGGACGCCTGTGGGAGGCTCCTTCCCTGTGGGGAGGCCTGTGGACATTCCAATGGGTCTGGGTGTCTTCGATTCTGCTTGGGAGAATTTTCAGAGGTCTGTTAGATTGTGGGGGACAGCTGGGAATGGGATGTGACCAAATATTAGTGCACCTAGTCTTTAAGCAGGAAGGGAAGCATTAGTCAGTGTTTAATGAGCATCTGCTACGCCCGAGTTCCGGGTGCCTCTGTAGTGGTGTGTGTCATCTGGCCTGGGGAGTGGCCAGGGGTGAGGAAGCTTGAGCCTTCAGCTCGGCCGCCACTGACGGCGGCCCTGGGAAAGAGCCTTCACTGTAGGTCATATCTTCCGGGCCTGTCTGCCTCCTTCGCCTTCTCACGTCTGTGTTAGGTGGTCCTGAGCTGTGGAGGGGGTTCGGGTCAGGCAGCGCTGGAGGGAGGGACACTCAGTTCCTCTGTATCTCAGCCCCAGCTCTGCGCTGATCACAGACTAGTTCAGGCACGTGTCCAAAGTTCTGCTGGAGCCAGGGCCCCAGGCCTGTGCCTGACCACCCTGAGGGTTCAGACCAGGAAGAAGGGTGTCCCTGGCCTCCTGAGGCATGAGGTAAGGGGACCCCAGGGACGTCCCCAGAGGCTTGGGGACAAAGGAGCAGGATGTTCTGCTCAAGGGATGTGATGGACTCTTGAGCGTAAAATGTCAGGGTTGGTGCCCTTCTTCTAAGCAACCTCCCAGAGTCGGTCACTGTCACACGCCCCCTGCTCCCCACAGGTGACAGGTGGAGGGGAGATCCGGAACTGGGGAGCCCAGGCATGGGTTCCCCTGGGCGCCCCCAGTGATTTCTAGCTCTGTGGGGAGCAGGGTAGGAGGTTGGGAGTGCTTCTGGTGCACTTGTAGATACACCCCAGATACTGTCGCTAAGTGGGGGTGTGCCTGAGTTGGGGGTGTGCCTGAGTGGAGGTGTGCAGGAGACACCTCATCTCGTTAAGAGGAAGGAGGGTGGGAACTTTGCTTCCTGATCTTTTATCCTGGTTCCCTCACAGCCTGCCTGGGCGGTGGACAGTTTCCCTTCTCCCTCCTGCCGCGTGGCGGGGTCTGGGAGACCTGTGCCTGGCGGCAGGGTCTTTCCTTCCTTCCTCTGTCAGTTAATGCTGAGTGTGTAGAGGTGCCCTGGGACGGTTGGCTTCTCCTTTTCCGAGTGGAGGAAATGCCTGGCTTGGGAGAGCCGGAAACCTGAGCATGCTGCATGGAGCTGTCAGTATCTAAGAGGGCTGGGGGAAAGGGGATCCACACTTGGGTGGCTGCCCAAAAGCTGCAGTTGTAGTCAGTCCCTCCTCCCACCACTCCTTGCACCAGCAGAGGGTGGGATGGGGTCTGAGAATCCCCCCTTTCTCTTTTCCCCCTCCCTCCCTCCCTCCTTTGTTCCCTCCCTCCCTCCTCCTTTCCTCCTTTCCTCCCTTCCTCCTCCCTCCCTCCCTCCCTCCATCCCACTAAATAAGAGACTCAGAGCAGAGAGGCAAGTCACCTGTCACAGGGCGACAGGACAGGGATAGGCAGGCCCTGAGCTCTGGTCCTCTGGTCGGCAGGCATGTGCTGACCTGATGTGGCAGCTGCTGACTGACTTGACTCCTGTCCAGTCCCTTGTCCCTCTCGCTCGGGCCCCAACTACCTCCCAGTCTGCGGAGCTCAGAGAAGGGGTGGCTGCAGCCGGGTGGAGCCAGCCTTGGAGGTGGTTGGAGGTGGGCTTGGCTAGTAAAGGCAGAAGGCATCCAGAGTTCAGGTTTGGCGGTATCAGTCGCAGCGAGGCAAGGGGGCTGGCCTGGCACATTAGGTGCTGCAGGGTGACAGGAGCAGGGAACTCCGCACCCAGGGGAGGGGAGTGTGTGGGATCCAGGGTGGTGGGGGTACTCTGAGGCTCCTCCTGCTGCTGCCAAAGTCCAGCCGACACTCCCTGAGTTCATCTGTCCCTGCAGAAACCCCTGCCCTGTTGGACCATCTCCCGGGCAGAGGAGCCCCCACGTCATCACCCCCCCCACGTCATCACCCCCCGACATCATCACCCCCACCCCCGTCATCATCACCCACTCCTGGAGGTCTTGGGGCTCAGTGCTGTCTGTGGGGTGGACACAAAGTGAGGAGCTGATCAGTCACATGTGACCTGACCATGATCACCCTTTCCTCTCCCCAGCCTTCATTTCTCCATCTGCGACGGCGTGTGTCACGGTCCCAGGCAGCCTGGGCTCTTCGGACCCCTCGACTCTGACTCCTGCAGAGGCCTAGGGGCAGGACAGGGGCAGGACAGGGCCGCCACGCCTGCCCGTCTCGTGGCCACACCGGTGCTGTGGGCAGCTCTGCTTGCGTGCTTGGTCACCGGCTTCCTTCTTACATTCTAAACCAGGGTTTTGTCTCCTGCCTGGTTGTTCTTCAGCCTGGGGCAGGACTCAGTGACTGTCTGGGGGCTGCCTGTGACTCCGCAGTTGCTGCCTGGGGCCTTGAGGTGGTGACCTGGCTGGTGCTGAGATCCTGCCAGGCCTGCCTCCCCTCCTGGGGGCCCGAAGGGATCACCAGCCTCCCCTATCTTACTACCTCTGCCTAAAGGGCAGGTGCTGAGTTGAAGGCAAAAGTTCAGAGTGTTCATTCTTTTCTAAACGTGCCTGTGCGTGCGTGCGTGTGTGTGCGTGTGTGTATGTGAATGTGCGTGTGTGTATGTGAATGCGCGCGTGTGTGTGTATGTGTAAAACTGGATCTGCTGGGCTGAGTTTGTCTGCCCCCCCATCTGGAATGGGCCTGTGGGAAGAGCCCAGTCTTTGGGGTGTGCAATAGGTACGAGTTTGGTACTGGAGCCAGGGGCGCGGGGCTGGGAGGAGGGAGCCCCTCCCTCCCTCGCTTGTATTAGCTGGACAGTGTCCGTGCAGCTTTGGTCACTGCTCATTCTTCTCATTTGCTGCACTTGGCACCAAAGGGCCTTTAGCTATTTCTAAAAAATGAAACCTCCATGCAGTGACTTTTTTAGTGTCATACCATCGTCTTAATGGTTAATAGTTACCTCCTTCGCTTCCATCTGAGGTGCCTCATCTGGCTGTGCATTGGTTTCATTTCTTGAGCTGAGAAAAGAGCTCGTGTCTGAGTTCAGTGTCAGAGCCGGTGCTTGGGCATCGGCGTTGCAGAGGCTCCGGCTTCGTGGGCAGCTAGAGCCAAGGCCTTTGCGACAAGACCCTGAAGAAACGCTGCAGTCACCACAGGGGCCACTGAGCTGCATCCCATCACCTGCTCAGCTGGGGAGGACACCACTGGCCGTGGGACATTCCGCAGGGGCGGAAGTTGGTGTCAGTTCACATTAGCAGTGAGGGAGAAACAAGCTAGTTAACGTTGCCCCCTCCTCGACCTTTGCCATGTGCATCCCCAGGGGCATACATAGCTCTAGGGCACCCAGTTGGAGGCTTGCAGGTGTAGCAGGAAGGCTGCGGGACGTTGTCCAGTCACGGCGTGTCACAGTGGACACAGTGCGCTGTGATAGCCAGGCAGCGCTGTGGAGGCGGCTGCTTCCACACCCTAATGCTCAGTACAACCTGCCCCAAAAGCCGAGTGGGGAGCTTTTAGGCCGTATTCAAGGAGACAGGCAGCACAGGCGACCCATTTCCAAAAATAGATGATCCACTGTCAGGGGACGAATCTCTTTGTTTCCCCAAATCTGTCTTCCCGTCGGCTCCCAGGTTGTAAGGCAAGAAGGAGGCTTGCTCTTGTCTAGGAATCAGAGGCTCCAGCCAGCACCCCGCTCTCCTGCCTGCCACAAGGGCCTGATTGTGTGCGGGCCCCGAATGCACCCGCCTGTCACTGTCTTGGCCTCCCTAATGAGCGCTCTCTGGGAGTGGCCCTTTGTGACAGGTTCCGGCCATGCTGCCCTGGCCAAGGCTCCATTTCCAGGCCGCTTGGCTGCCTAACGGCTCGCTGTGGCTCTCCGGACAATAGGGAAAAGCTCCCTTTGCGCCCGCCCTTTCTCTTTTTGCTGTTTCCTGTATTTTCTATAATGTGCATACCCCACTTTCTGCACTGGGAAAGAACATCAGAAATGAGGGTGTGTGTGTGTGTGTGTGTGTGTGTGTGTGTGTGTGTGTGTGCCTTCTGTCTTTCCTGGCAGAACAGAGTTGTGCTCCCTCCTAGCTCCCTAGATCAGCCCCTCCTGTGAGGGACCCCCCCATTGTCTCTTTTCTCTTATTCCCCTTGGGTTTCTATCCCAGCTCCTCTGCAAACAGGTTCATGTTTCCTGTTCTAAAGGAATAAAGCAAAACTCCTCCTCCCACTCTCCCAATCCTGTGTGTGTTGGGGTGGGGTAGGGGGTCGGTTCACCTTGGACTGGAATGTGTGCCGCTCCCAGCAGGGCAGCAGACCCTGAGAGAGAAACGTGGCTCTGCGGCGGGCCAGCGGCCTTTTCCTGGTAGCATTTGGTGCTCTCTCTGGCAGGTTGTCCTGTGGAGCCCAGAGTGTGCTGGTCGCCCTTTCCCTCAGCCCTGCTCACAGCCCTGCGGGACCCTCTCTCCAGCTGTCGCCCCCGGGCTGAGCCTGAGACTCGCTTTGCTTGGGGCCTCTGGTCCTGGTTCAGGTTCCAGGTGCTTCAAGTCCATCATCCCGGCCAGGTGCTCTGGGCTTTGGGCTTTTGCCTGTGGCCGCTCATCCTCTGCCTGACTCACAGGCAGCCCTGTTGCAAGGTCTCCCGGGACGGCCCTGAGCCGTCCACCAGCGTCTAGTGAATGCTTCGGACTGACAGCTACAGCCATCCGCACGTCACCTGTGTGTCGGGGCCTGTGGGCTGAGATGAGCTGCCATCCTGACAGCTCCGGGGGGCCCCATGACTCCCGCTGCGCAAGGAAATCTGGGAACCGGAGCTCGGTGTCAGAGACCCCAGGGCTCCCTCCCACCGTAGGGTCCTGGCACGTTCTGGCTCTTGACCTGCTTGCTGGGCAGGGGTGCCACAGGGCTTCCACGGGGGTGCTTTCCTGCTCTGAGGTCCCATCTGGTCACAGAGGAACCCTCACCCCACTAGCGACGGTGGGAGCCTTTGCGTCCCAAACTGGGCTCGTGGCTGCCACGTGCAGGCGATGGCTGGTGGCCATGAGCTGTGGGGCATCTGGGTCCACGTGCCTGCAGGAAGCCAAAGTACCGAGAGGGCCGGCAGGCTGCGGGGTCCTCAGGCAGAGCGGGGCCAACTGGTTCCCAGCCGCCAGCTTCTTGTCCTTCAAATGAGGCCAAGAAAGCTGTAGATTCAATGGCTTGTAAACCGGAGGGGCTGAGCACAGTGTGTGGGGGGAGTGGAGGTGGGGCGGGGTCAGGGACGTGGCAGCCAGCATCGACTCCCTGCTCTCCTTCCATCCTGCAGAGGCTGCAGACCTGCCCTGACCACAGCACATTCTGCGTGAAGCGTGGCTCCCGCCCGCCTTCAGTCGTTGAGTCCTTGAGGCTGACTGGCAAGTTGAATGAGATGCCCGGTCCAGCTGCGGGCGATAAGCCCATTGCATACCATACCTGGGCCCGAGCCCTGGCCCGTGTGTGTGTGTTTCATCAGGGTGACATTGGTCTGGGCCCGGTGGTATATCATCTCAGAGAGGGGACCGGACCTACAGTTCTGTAGAGGGTGCCCAGGGAAAGTTGAGCCTTCCCCGACCCCGCGCGATGGGAGGGTTACGTGGCAGCCTCTCTGAGCCCTTGATTACTCTGTGTGAAGTGCCAGTGTCCAGGATGGGGAGCGGAAAGGGATGGGAGGGCGTGTCATGTCAGGGGCCTCTAGTGCTCTGCCCAGCCAGCCAGGCTGCTCCCCACCCTCTCCTGAGGGCCTGCCCTGCCCAGCCAGTCCCCTTTGCAGGTCACTGTGACCGAGGGACTCCCCCTGGCTTGAGCCCCAGGTGGGAGTCCTGCAGCTGTCTGGTGGGAGTCCTGCAGCTGTCAGGTGGGAGTCTTGCAGCTGTCGGGTGGGAGTCCTGCAGCTGTCAGGTGGGAGTCCTGCAGCTGTCTGGTAGGAGTTCTGCAGCTGTCTGGTGGGTGGGTGGGAGTCCTGCAGCTGTCAGGTGGGAGTCCTGCAGCTGTCGGGTGGGAGTCCTGCAGCTGTCGGGTGGGAGTCCTGCAGCTGTCGGGTGGGAGTCCTGCAGCTGTCGGGTGGGAGTCCTGCAGCTGTCGGGTGGGAGTCCTGCAGCTGTCGGGTGCGAGTCCTGCAGCTGTCGGGTGGGAGTCCTGCAGCTGTCTGGTGGGAGTCCTGCAGCTGTCTGGTGGGAGTCCTGCAGCTGTCTGGTGGGAGTCCTGCAGCTGTCTGGTGGGAGTCCTGCAACTGTCTGGTGGGAGTCCTGCAGCTGTCGGGTGGGAGGCCTCCAGCTGTCTGGTGGGAGTCCTGCAGCTGTCTGGTGGGAGTCCTGCAGCTGTCTGGTGGGAGTCCTGCAGCTGTCTGGTGGGAGTCCTCCAGCTGTCTGGTGGGAGTCCTGCAACTGTCTGGTGGGAGTCCTGCAGCTGTCGGGTGGGAGGCCTCCAGCTGTCTGGTGGGAGTCCTGCAGCTGTCGGGTGGGAGTCCTCCAGCTGTCGGGTGGGAGTCCTCCAGCTGTCGGGTGGGAGTCCTGCAGCTGTCGGGTGGGAGTCCTGCAGCTGTCTGGTGGGAGTCCTGCAGCTGTCTGGTGGGAGTCCTGAAGCTGTCGGGTGGGAGTCCTGCAGCTGTCGGGTGGGAGTCCTGCAGCTGTCGGGTGGGAGTCCTGCAGCTGTCGGGTGGGAGTCCTGCAGCTGTCGGGTGGGAGTCCTCCAGCTGTCTGGTGGGAGTCCTGCAACTGTCTGGTGGGAGTCCTGCAGCTGTCGGGTGGGAGGCCTCCAGCTGTCTGGTGGGAGTCCTGCAGCTGTCGGGTGGGAGTCCTGCAGCTGTCGGGTGGGAGTCCTCCAGCTGTCGGGTGGGAGTCCTCCAGCTGTCAGGTGGGAGGCCTCCAGCTGTCGGGTGGGTCAGCAGTTCCAGATTTTACTCAGGGTGCTCTAGCTGGTCTGGTACCCTCACCCTGGATGGTGGGCCCGAAGTCTGGAGGCTCTTTGACGTGCAGACCCTCAAATCCCTTCTCACCCAGAAAGGAGCTTGTCCCCCAAGGATGCTGCCCAGTTGTGGGAACCCCGCAGGAATGAAAGGGCCCCTGGGTTTTGTGAGCAGGAGGCGGCTGGGCTGCTGACTGGCTGGTGGCCAGACTGCTGTGGCCGTCAGAGACACAAGAGCCTCCTGGACTGGCCCCTTAACTTTCGGGGTTACCCCTGCTCCTTCTGATCATCTCTGTTCCTCCTGTGTGCACCGAACAAATGGTCAGTGACCTTTGTAGCTCGTTAGCAGGTGTGTGATCAGGGTCTTTTCCTGGGAAGGTTGCGGGGGGGGGGGGGGGGAAGGCAGGGATGTCAGGTTTCCTAGACTTCCCCTCAACAGCTCCTGCCAGGACTGTACACTCCTACCATCTCTCCTACCAAAGTTCCAACCTGTGGTTTTCATTCAAGGCCTGTGGCTTAGAGAAGACCAAAACCCCAATAGTGTTAGTGAGTTTCTCTCCTGAGGCCTTTATGAAAGAGAAATCAACCCGTGCACGCCTGGGTCAGGAAGCCTCTCTGGGAGCGAAGTGGAAAGTGGAGTCTCCTGGGGCAGTGCACACCTTGGACGTCCCAGGGGGCCTGTGCTGCCTTGCTCCTCTTGTCCTCGGGGTCACTGTGTGGCCTTCTCTCATGAGATGTTTTCTGTGTGGGAGGGTTTTAACATTAGGTAGCTGTTGTCTTGAAAACCCCCCTCTCTCCCACCAACCTCTTTTTCTTGATAGTTTCCCCCCTCCCCTTTTATATTTCTTTGTTTACTGCATTTGTTCATTGTGTGTGCTTATGCAAGTGTGTATGTGTTGTGCACACGTCTCCACGTGCCACGGCACATGTGTAGAGGTCAGAGTCAACTTGCGGGAGGAGTCTGTTTTCTCCTCCCAGCACCTGGGTTCTAGGAACTGAACTCAAATGTCAAATTTCCCTGGCCCTCAGTTACTCATTTGTGAGTTGAAATGGCTAGATTAGATCCTTGATGCTCAGAAACTTCTGAGGAACTGGGGAAAGTTCTAGAAGCCCAAGTCTTTCTTAGTTATCAGTCTTACTCACTGTCTGTTCCAGATTAGCCTCTTCTCTTGTTCCTCGTGTCCTAATCAATTCCGTTTGCCTCTTGTTTTTTGTTGTTTGTTTTTGGTCTGCGGTCCTGTTGCCTGGGCCTTTGTGGATCCTGCGGTAGCAGCGATTGGGTTTTGGGCCCAGGCTCTCAGCTTCCAAGTGCTCAGCCAAGTTGTGGGGATGGCCTGACCCGGAATCAGAAGCAGCAGCTGCTGGACTGGGATAGGTGAGCTAGCTCACCCTCGGAGCCCTCTCCCCCTCCGCAGTGGGCAGCCCACCCACCTGCAAGCTTCCTTTGCAGGCAAGGACAGGATAAAGACAAAGAGACACACTTGTGCTCTCCAAAGGGTCTCTGTTTCCCTCTGAGCGAACACACAATGGATTTTTCAACTCAGTGACCAGGAGAGGCTGAGGAGCAGCAGGGGAGCCCTGGGGGGCACAGAGCAAAGTCATTTGTGCCCCCTGCAGGGTGGAGCCCACCTTGACCTGTATCTGACCAACGTTTGGCTGCAGATAGTGGCAAATCTACAGTAATTCTTTCTATCTGCGGAGACACGAGGCCCCGAGCAGACGACTTCTGGAGCCTCAGTTAGTGCTGAGCCCCCTGTGTACAACCCCCCTGAAGGATCGATGTGGGTGGGTGTGGCACCCTAGGAGAGACAGCAGGAATGCACAAGATTTCATCACCTCGCTCAGAACCACCTGTGATTTAAAACCTAGGAATTCTTTCTGGAATTTTCCACTTAATGTCTTTGGTCTCTGGCTGACTGTGGATAACGAAAGTGGAGGAAAGAGGTAAAGGATCAGTGTACCCGTGGGCTGCCTGACTTTGGGGCATTCTCAAGGGAAGGTTCGTGTCCTGTGTTCAGGACAGAGCTCCCTGTGCCCAGCTTTGTTCCCCCTCACCCCTCGGGGTGTCCATTGATGACAGAAAGAAGATTACACATGGTGTGCGTGCGTGCGTGCAGCGGGATGGCTCTCCGGGTGGGTGGGGTGTGGTTTCTACCACCTCAGGCCTTTTCTGGGCCGGCACTTGGTTCCAGTGGATCCTGGAAACATGCGTTTTCTTAGATAAAATGGGAATCGGGTGCTTGGCAGGCTTGGAGGATCTGGGAGGGGCAGGGTTGCCCGGAGCCATGCCTCACCTCCTCACCTTGTCGCCTCCTCACCTGGCTCAGCTTGGTCACCTGGAAGTGCTCCAGGCTTGGAGCGCTCAGAGGCTGTTCCATAGGTCGTGGAATAGTCCACGCACACCTTATTCCCTTACTTTTTCGAGAGGGAGGGTGCACACGTGCACCGCGTGGCCCCCCAGGGGTCGCACGCGTGCTGTCTCCAAGCTTCGTGAGCAGGTGTTTTACCCACCGAGCTATCTCACTGGCCCCTGTCATTGTTACTATAATTTCTTTTTTTTTTTTTTAAAATCAACATGCTTTAATTGTATATAGAAGATATCAAACATACTTTTATATATTTCATTAAAGAAATTTCTATCAAACTGGAATCTCTCTGCCCTAATGCCATTCCGAGGCATGGAAGGACACGTACTTTGTCTGCGGCAGGTACACAGCAGGCTGAAGGATGTAGTGGATGCTTAATTGTTTCGCAGGGGTGAGAAGAGACCAGACTCTTGGAGGGACAGGGTACTGGGACTAGAGTCACTGGGGGTGTCACGGAGGGAGGCCTGCCTAGAAACCCGGGCTTCTTGAAGTGGAGCAGGGTAGGGTAGATGCCTGGGCACCTGTCCTCCCTTGGGCTTTTCTCATCCAGCGCCCTGAGAGACACCGCTTGCAGCAGGCCTGGTGGGGAATTTGTGGGGAAACAGAAGTGATCTTGGCTGTTGTCCTGTCAGTGTGGCTCCCCTTCACCCACAAGAGCTGGCAGGATCCCTGGTGCAAAGGGCAGGGGACCCTCTGTGTCTGGCACGATCTGGGACTTACTCGAAGGTAGCGTTTCCCTCGGCCAGGGGACCTCGGTGGCAGCAGCGCAGGCGGTGGAAGAGCCAGTTGGCAGGGACTTTGTCAGCCGCCCTTCCCGGCACTGCCTGCTGCTCTTCCGCGGCGCAGACCTAGCTGGGAGTGGCATGTGTGCAGCAGGAGAGAACTTGCGGAGCAGAGTCCGCGGCCTGCGTTGACCTCCTCACCGTTGCCCGCCGTCCCCTCCCTGCTACTCTGGCATGCAGTAGCTCCCAGATGTGGTCAGGCAGGTGCTCATCTGGAGCAGGTCATTCTCATCCGCAGGGCTCCGTGGCTCTGTGGCTCCGTGGCTCAGAAACCCAGACTTTTGAAATTCTGGGTCAGGCCATCTCCCACAGCCATGCCCCCCACTGCGAAGGGGGTTCATGGCAGATGGGATCTGAGGCCCTCTGGTAGTCTGTTCCTCCAGTTCCCAAGCTGTGTCCCATTTGCCTGTGCGGGGAAGACAGATGGAGGGCTTGTCTGGGGGCTGGCTGTCAGGAGGGCGGGCTCGGCTCTGAGGAGCCCGGAGAGCCTGGCCCTGGTCTGTTCAGGGAAGCCCAGGACTTACGGAGCTTCATTCGCTTCATTCATTTGACAGTCCTGCGGCTCTGCTGGTCCACTCCTGGCCTCCGAGTCACACAGGGTCACCACTGCCCTTTGATCAGGCAGGCGGCACTCAGGGTGCGCAAGGGTGACCCGGAGAGGACGTCCGCTGTCCGCAGGCCCCGTGTCCTGAGCATCGCCGCCTCGGTGATCATTTCACTGTCTGGGGGAGAAGAGCACTCGCTGTGTCTGCCAGCCCTCCCCCTGTGCTCGGTGGCTTGGGGCCCCCAGGTGAGGGGTGACTGGATTACCTGCTTGCTGCTCTGAGCCTGCCACCCAGGCCCAGCCCTGGGCTCTGGTTCTGGGTCCACCAGTGTGGCCCCAGACACATCACACGAACCCAGGGCCTCACCTTTCGCCTCTGCTGACCTGGCGCCCCCATCGCTCCATCGTTAGCTATTGAGGATCACGTGAGATGTGGTGACCCTGGCCGTGACGTGGCCATGGCAGAGGCAGCAGTGGCCGGTGGGGACCTGGCGCTGAAGCCTTCCGCTCACCTGGCCCTGTCAAAGCTCGGGCGCTTCTTAAGTGATCTCCCTTTACTTCAAGGGAAAAGCGATGCGTGGAAAGGTTAGGTCATTTGCCCAGGATCTGTAAAAAGCAGGAGCGCGGAGGCCTCACCCCAAGCACTCTGGGCTGGGGTCCCTATACCTAACGCATGACTCTTCTGCCTCTTGCGAACGTTCCTTTCTGCAGCCATAATTGATTTCTCCCATTTCCAAGAAGCTGCCTGTTTGTCGTAGGAAGCTTAGAGTAGCTTTTCAACCGCACAGCCAGCCAGCTGCTGGTTACCACAGTGACATGCGGCCATGGTGACCTTGTGACGGATACTCAGCCTGTGTCTCCACTCCCCTGGGAGGAGTGGCTGTTGAACTGGGCTGTTGAACTGGGCATGAGAGTTGGCAGTTCTTGTTCGGAGGCTGATCCTTACTTCTTTGCAGGCAGCTACGTGGACTTGCAGGTTGGGCACTGGGAGAAAACTCATTTGGGAATTTCTTAGCTCCAAACCACACAGGATTCTCTTTGCATGGCATGTCCCGTGGCATGACCAGTTTCTTCTACCAGTCATATGCCCCGGATGCTCTGCCTTTGGTTGACTCTGAGGAGGGCAGTCCTCTTCCTCTCAAAGAGTGCAGCCCTCCTCTTTCATCCTCCGACAGGCACTCATTTATCCTGGGTACCCTAGTAGGTATGGGATGGGCCGCTCAGTTCCTCTGGGGTGTGGAGTGGTGAGTGTCAGGGTCTTTTGGGCTCTGTGCAAGACCATGCATTCAGGGATGGTGTGCGCGATGCCCCCACCCTCCGGGTATCACGCTCGACACACCTGCTCACGAGGGGTGGGTCTAGCAGCCGCCACCTCACCTGGTCTCAGCAGGCCTCAGGCCTGTGATTTATTACCTGTTCCTTCACAAGCTATCACTCTCCACGGAAGACCTGGAAGTCCTGCTTTAAAATCACCCGTGATCCTACTCTTGTGAGTGCTGCAAGGGGAGGGGGGCTTCTTCTCTCTGTATCCCCCTAGGGTGACATCTCATTTAAACATAGTGTGCTACCAGAGCCAGCGTACAGACCCTGGCCTCGTGTAGATGGCCCGATTATAGCCCTTCCTCCACCCCTCAGTGCTGTGTGAGATTTTATCACATGCAATAGATCCGTTACACACATTTTTAAAAATAAACTTCATTTCTCAGAGCGGTTTTTAGACTCACAGAAAAACGGAGAGGACGGTACCCAGCGTTCCAGCAGCTCTGCTCCCAGTTTGCCCTATTATTAGCCCTTGCGGCGCCGGCACGGTGTGTGTGTTCTGGTAGATGAGCCGATGTTGATACGTTGGTATCAGCAAGGGTCTTCGCTCCAGTCACATTTCCTTAGTTTTTACCTCGTAGCCCTTTTCCGTTGGATCTCACCCAAGACACATTTCTGAGACACAAACCTCCACTTGGGATGGTTGCAGTTTCCACTTGTCCTCCCGCCAGCGAGGCTGCTCTTTTCCACGGCATTGAAGCGGCTCTTTGTGCACCTCACCATGTGGATAGACCCCGGCCCAGGCACCTGGGCTGGTCAGAAGGGAAGCCGCGTCCCTGGTTCAGGGGTAAGGGCCTGGGCTTCCAGGGGTGCAGGTGGCTGGCTTGAGAGCGGGCAGGCCTGGCGCCTGCCTTCATGCACAATCACAGTTTTGCAGGCACGCCAGTCTCGCCAAGCGTTCCTGGCCGCCACGGGACACACGCAGAGATAGCAGCAGCCCGAGTGTGGTGGTGGGGGGGAGCAGGCTGGGGGAGCAGGCTGGGCTCAGCTCTGTGTCCTGTGCAGTCCTGAGCCAGGACCATCCCTTCCACGACCCTTCTCCAGTTTCCATCTGGAGAAGCCGGGGGCCCCTTAGATGTCCTAAGGCTTGTTGGGAGAGGCAGGTGAGGGTTGGCAGTGTGGCATGAGGGTTGGCAGTGTGGGGTGACTGCACTGGTAGGTCCATGATGAAAAAGCAAAGGTCAGGACTGGACGATCTTTTAAAAACATTTACAAAACAATTTTATTGTCATTATTATGTGTATGTGAAGGTCAGCGGACAAGTCTGAGTTGGTTCTTTTTCTCTTATGTAGACACCGGGACAGATTCAGGTTGTCAGCTTGCGTGAGAAGTGCCTGTCGTCTGCTGAGCCATCTTGCCAGCCCATGCGATGGCTTCCAGAAAGGGTCTTGCCACACAAAGGGAGTTCCTGAGTTTGGATCGCTAGCATGCCCTTAAAGGGCGGGCGGGCATGCGTCTGTGCCAGCTGCCCGCAATCCCAGCACTTGGGAGAGAAAGATAAAGAATCCCCTGGGCAAGCTGGTCAGCTAGCCCAGCTGATCGGCTGGTCGGTTGAAGACCTTGCTTTAGTAAATGAAAGCAGGACCATCAAGGAAGATCGGGGACATCGACTTTGCTTCCCTGCCATGCACACATAGGCACCCGTGCATTTATACACTCACGTGTGGCTACACACATGCAGCTATACAAGTACTGCGCATATTCTGCAGACACACAAAACAGCTTTGTGTGTGCGTGTGAGTGTGTGTGTGCATGTGTATGCTGTGGTATGTGTGTGGAGGTCCGAGGATGGCTTTTGAGAGTTGGTTCTCTCCTTCCGCCTTGTTGAGACAGGGTCTCTGTGATTGTTTCGGTTTCTCGGCAAGCTGCCCTCAAGCTTCTGGGTGGTTCTTCGCCGCCTGCGTAGCTACAGGAGCGCTGGGATTGCAGGTGGGCACCAGACTTGCGCTGCAAGTGCTTTTGCCTGCTGAGCCATGCCATGGGCCCTGAATGACATTTGTTTATTTACTAGGATGGAACTTAGGATCTAGCACCCGCTGAGCATTCTTTCTACCCTTGATCTCCACCCCAGCCCCTGAGCAAGCCTTTCTGCCCAGCCTGACCACTCAGCTCAAAGAAACCTCCGTGTGAAATAGATGCCAGCCTAGCATCCATCCCAGGGGCACAGGCTCCTTCCCCCTCTTTGTGGCCTTCGCCACGAGCAGCCCATCCTGCAGCAGACAGGATGTTTCTCTGAACCCATTGAGAAATCCCCCTGGAAATCCTCCTTTGGCCCTGGCGCAGGCAGGCGAGAGAATTGGAGACAATGGGGAGACCTGGGAACAAAAGGAATAGGCTGGGGTCAGTGGCGCCCCGCCAGGCCAGGGGGACCCATGCCTACTAGAGGGCTGCTGTGAGCCCTGCGGGGGTGTGGGGGGTGTTGCTTCAGCATTTGCATTCAGGGGTCAGGGGCCAGGCACCCATGGTATGACCCGTGGCGCGGCTGTGAGCTCCCGGGCGCCAGTTGACCGAGTTCTGCTTCCCCGCCTGCCCCAGGCTGCTGCGCCCTGCCCACCCGCAGCAGGCTGCTCTTGGTGAAGCCACGCCAGTCTGGTCATCTGTGAACTTGGGGCATTGGGCGTGAGTGTGTCCTTTCTCCAAAGTCCACAGTGGGTTTCACCCTCCCACACCCACCCTCTGTCCCCAGCCGCCACCGTCTTCTCACCTCCAGGAGAACCGCAGGTGCGTTCACTTTGCCCCCCAGAGTGTCCTTCCTGGAGCTCAGCCTGCAGGCCGCCCCGACCTGCCTGGACTCCTCAGCCTCTGCACCAGGCTCAGGGACCCAGGGGCACAGTCAGAGCCATCTGCCTCCGACTCCTTTCCTCCTGCCCCTCCAACCTCTGCAGCCGCCTTCCTGGCCCCAGGCCAGCTCTTCCTGAGTTCAGCGCAAGCCCCTGTTCCCCTGGGCCCTGCCCGGGCCAGCCCTGCCCAGCTCCTCCACCTTATTTCCCTCCCTCGCTCGGAGTCTTGTTTGTTTTCAAGCTCTTACCGACATGCCTACCTCCCGTCACCCTCTGCCCTCGGCGCCCCATGTGGACCTCTGAGACAGAAGTGACTTGTGCCCGGGTCCTCCCAGGGTGTCAGTGCCCATCTGTCATTGCTCCGGCACCACCGTCCTCGGGGGGGGGGGACTGGGAGTGGCTGGTAGGTGATAGAGGGGTGACGTGAGTGCTAGGCAGGGCTGCCAAGCTTCTGTGCTGACCCTGAACTCCCCACGTCTCCTTCCTGGGTTCCTGGGGCCAGGATTCTGATACTCTGCCTGCTGTAGACAGTGTCTGCTCTCTAGTAGGAATGTACAGTAAGACCAAGGGAGTCACATGATGTGTATGGCTTGTCTTGGGGGTCCAAGAGGAGGGGTCACTGTGTGTTCGTCCCCGCTGAAGCTACGTTGTGAGGGTACCAAGTCACTTGGATGATGATAATGATGATGAGTATGTGTGTGTGTGTGTGTGTGTGGGTGGGTGTAGCCTCAGTTGACCTGGGTCAATGGTGCACCTCACTTTCCTCATTAGTAAGAGGAATAAGGCGTGAAGTGAGCAAGAGCAGGTGTGTCTGACTCCACTGCCGGCCCCTCCAGACCTGTCCCTGCCCCCCTGTAGACCATAGGTCTGTTGGCTGTGTTATCTCAATCACCCCGGGCAGCTCGTCCCCCTGGCTTCCCTGCAGCTGTCCCAGTTTGAGTCATGCCTTTCCGCCCCACTTTTCTGTCTACGTTTCTTACCTGGGCGAGTTGGGGCTAGGCTCTGAGGAGGATCCAGGAGAGCGGACTTGTCTTAGAACTTGGGTGGGTGCTCTGGTCCGATGGGATGAGTCCAGACTTGGGGTTCCCCCATTCGGTCCCCCACCCTAGTTTTCCTGTGGAGCCAGACCAGTGTCTCTGCTGTGGATGCTAACATGGTAAGCATGTGTGGGTGCATGTATGTGTGCAATGCGCATACACGCTCGTGTGTGCGCGTGTGCGCGCGTGCGAGTGCGCGCAATGCGCATGCATGCTCATGTTGGTGCACATGTATGCACATGGAGTTTGATGTGGGGGGAGAAGTGGAACAGCGAAGAGAGAGAGACAGAGAGATTTCGTTCCAGCACCTACAGTGCTTTGCCCACAACTGGTCACTTGTCAGAGTCTAGAAGCCACGTGGCCTGTACCGTCACCAATCTTGCTTGCCGTGTGAGTGTGCACGGAAGTCTCCCCGTGTGTGAGTCTGCATGAGCCCCACAGCCCACGCATACACACACCCCTCCTGGTCATGGTCAGTGGTTAAAAATGAGACTTTCCACTGCTTCTGTTTTCCCTGTTGGCCTTTTAATAGATGGTCATGTCCGCGGGGCCATTGGCGGGGCCGAGTTTACCGGTGTAATTGCGAGAGAAGACAGCTTGAATTTCCTTTCCTGTGAATGCTGCATCCTGCCCTGCCCCCTCCTTCCAAAGAAAGCACCGATTTCTCAGCTCTTTCCCAGGGTTGAACATTTACTAATCAGCCGGGAGGCGTGTCTGGGTCCATTGAAGGTTTGAGGTGGCAGTTGTGCTGTTGTTGCTCCCGAGTGATCACCGATCCCTTCCTCCGCCCACAGCTCCCCTGAGCCCACGGAGGTGGGTGCTGGCCGGCTGCGTGCCCCAACGATACGCTAGGCGAGGGTTGATCTTAGAACCCACAGCCCATCCCCCTTGCTTATTTATGAAGCCCTTCTTGCCCATGAGGAGACGGAGGCTGCGGCCTCCAAGGGAACGAGGGCAGAGACCCAGGCCGGAGTGAGCGCTGCCAGCCCAGGTGGTTCTAGACCGGAGGTGCCTCCTTTGCACACACGCCCCTCTAGACTCTTGAGTGAGTTTCCCTGAGACTCTGCCCCTCAGACTGCAGGTCTGCCCTAGACTTGGTGCCCAGCCAGGTGGAGAGGTGGAGATGCCACCACCTGCCCTGTGGTCACAGACAGTGCTCCCAGCATGATGTCCCTGTGTCCCGTGCCCTGTGGAACCTGCTTGGCCAGTAGAGGCGGAAGCGTGGTGCTGGATGTGCCAGGGAGACCGGTGTGCCTTGGCTCCTGCCACCCAGTCTGCCCGTGGGCAGACGCTGCTCAGCTGACCCTCCTGCATTGCCGCACGGCTACTGTGGGGGCTGGTAGTGTTTGGTGTGTTTTTTTTTCTGCTCACTGAGGGTCGCTCGTGTGAAGAGCGACAGGCAGACTTGAAACCAGAGGGGAGGGGAGCCTAGGCTGGTTCAGCTCTGACTCGGCCGGAAGCCTGCCTGGGGACTGGTTAGAGTGCTCACTGGTGTCCGGTGGGAAGAAGGCCCCAGGGCGCTGGATTGGGGTGATGGGTGCTGTTCTGCCGTTACCCTGACACGCTGCCTACCCCCTTTGAGCCCCCATTTCCTTCAGCATGACCGATAGGCCCCACTGCCTTCCAGATTCCTTAGGGCACAATGGGTAAGAAGACTGTCAACCGGCAAGGAGGACATGCAGTTGTTTTGCTGCCTCTATCCCTGAGCAGGAACCTGTTCTCAGGAGGTGGGTGGGAAAGAGCTTGAGGCATGGGGAGAGGCACCCCACCCCGTGTGGAGGTGCCACTGTGCACTGCGGACCGCCGAGACCTCAGTCTCTGGGAGTGAGGCTGTGGGACCAGACACGCAGGTCTCAGGTTGGAGTACGGCGGTGCATGGGTGACAGTTCTGTCCCCAGGTGTGGACAGGTCAGCCTTTTGGTGCTGGTGGCCTCTGGTGCGCCTCCTGGGCCAGCTCGGTGCTGGGAGCCACAGCAGGGAGGGCTGCCTTGAGCAGGGTGGCCTGCCCACCCCTTCCTAGTGACCCTCAGGATGACCTTGGGCTGGCCCCAGGTCCAGGTGGGCGCATAGCCATGGGCGCCCGTGCGCCTGGCTCTCAGGGTAGCAGCCATGTTCTGAATTGGTCTGGATGTCACGCTTCTGTCTATCCAGGATGCGTCCTGGAGCCCCTTTGTGGCCCGGGTTCACTCTGGGGGGTGGGGGGAGGTGTCAGCCTGTCGTGGGGACCAGTGAGGTCTGGGCCGGGGCAGAGGTGGGAGGTGCAGGCAGTTCTCCTGAAGGTCTTCCTGGTGGTTTGAGCTCTGGACAAAGGAGGAAGTGGTTGTGATGTGTCCTGGGAGGTGATTGCGTGTCCCCTGCAGCGATGGTGACACAGACCATCACACGAGAGCCAGTGTGTCGGTGCCAGTTCTCTGGAAGCAGCTCCCATTTGTCCGGCTTGGCCTCGGACAGCCTGTGATCTCTTGGGACTCAGGTAGGTTGCGGGAGCCCGGAGCAGAGTGATGTCATGGCCCACAGCCCTTGCCTCGGTGCGCACAAGCTGGCTGAGCAGAGCAGAATTGAGAGGCCTTGCAGCAGGTGGGCGGGAGGCGGGGCTTCGTTGTGGTCCTTGTGGACGGTGTTGTCACAAATGTCTGGAAACTATTTCCTCTAGTGCTGGAAGTTTACATTTTGGGTGTGAGTGTGTGAATAAGTTTGTGTGTCAGTGTGTGTCTGTGGAGGCAGAGGTCAACCTTGGGTCTCATTCATTAGATATCTCCCTTGCCCCCCCCCACCGTGTGTGCGTGTGTGTGTGTGTGTGTGTGTGTGTGTGTGTGTGTGTGTGTGCGTGCGCGCGCGCAGGTTGCTGTCAGGAGTCTTTCTGTAATTTTTTGAGGTAAGGTTTCTAATGAAACTCAGAGTTTGCTAATAGGTTAGTATTGCTAATCTGCCTGTCCTGGGGATTCCCATTCTCATCTTTTGAGCCTGAAATTTCTGTGCAGCTGGCACGTGGGGATCTAGCTCCATTCCTGTGGCTCGCGTGGCAAGCACTCGACTGCTGGACCATCCACCGAGCCTTGCTTTTTGAGACATCGTTTCTCATTGGTGTGGCGCTCTGAGTGGGTTGGCTGGCAGGTGGATCTCAGGGGTCCACATGTCTCCCCCTCCGCAGCACTGAATTACGAGTCTTCTGGGGTGTCGGCCTTTCGGATTCTGGAATCGAGCTGGGCTTTGTGCTTGTGCGGCAAGTGCTTTACCACCAGCCGGCGCCGCAGCCCAGCGGCCTGTATCTTTACAGTGGCTCTGGGTGCTTCTATGTCGCCCTGAGAAATGTATGACCTTCAGAAGGGTCCTTCACAGTGAACTGGTGCCTGAGGGGCTCAGCACCGGTGCTTTTCGCCCAGTCTCTGACGTCCTAGGCCGCGTCCCTGCCGTAGTCCCTGCCAGCGGATACCCGATGAAAACCCCCGTCCTCCAGTGTCTGAGGACAGGAAGTGGCCCCGCCCCCTGCAGGAAGTTCCCAAGTAAGGACTGGGAGGCAATCAGGAAGGACAGCACTTGTGCCCAGGGGGCTGGAAGGCCACCTATTGGCTGAAGGCCCACCCCATGCCCAGGAAGCTCTCCCCCGTCATGGTGTCTGCTATAGACAGTCCCTGCTTCTCCGGGCTGCGGCCATAGAAATGCCCTTCACCAGATCTGCGTCCCTCTGAGCTGCGTCCCTCTGAGCTTCTTGGGCTTATCCCTGGAAGGACTAGCCAGGCTATTCTTTGCCTCCTGGACCCCTGCTCAGGTTCTTTGCAGATGTGGAAATGGAGTCATGGTCTGCTTGAGGCACAGGTTGGATAGTGGTGGCACCAGCAGGAAGACCCCAGTGTGGCCAGGGCAGGCATGGAGACCAGCCACTGGGAACCACGAGGGTGTGCCTGTCCTGTGTGCAGATCTCAGGTTCTTCCTTCTCTTCCCCCTTCCCTCTCTTTGCCTCGCCCCTCCTCCTCTTCCTTGTTTCTCCTCTTCGTTATCTTCTGCATTCTCCACGTTCCCCAGACACCCTGAGATCCTGATGCTGCGCCCTGCACCCGCCACCCTGCACCCGCCACCCTGCACCCGCACCCGCCACCCTGCACCCGCACCCGCCACCCTGCACCCGCCACCCTGCACCCGCACCCGCCACCCTGCACCCGCACCCGCCACCCTGCACCTGCACCCGCCACCCTGCACCCGCCACCCTGCACCTCCACCCACCATCCTGCACCTGCACCCACCACCCTGCACCTGCACCTGCACCCGCCACCCTGCACCTGCACTTGCACCCGCCACCCTGCACCCGCCACCCTGCACCCGCCACCCTGCACCCGCCACCCTGCACCTGCACCCGCCACCCTGCACCTGCACCCGCCACCCTGCACCCGCCACCCTGCACCTGCACCCGCCACCCTGCACCCGCCACCCTGCACCTGCACCCACCACCCTGCATCTGCACCTGCACCCACCACCCTGCACCTGCACTTGCACCCGCCACCCTGCACCCACCACCACCCTGCACCCACCACCCTGCACCCACCACCCTGCACCCGCCACCCTGCACCCGCCACCCTGCACCCACCACCCTGCAGGGGTTCCCTATGCCTCAGCCTAAAGCAGGCGTGTGCAGGGTGTGCGCTGTGGTCCCAGCCCTGCTGGGAAAGATTTGCCCTTGGGGGAGGTGGAGGGGCGGCAGGTCAGACCTCTCAGTCCAGCATCATGGCAGGGGGAGGCGAGGGCAGGTGCTCGAGTCCATCGCTCCTGCACGTACCCAGCAACCAAGCCCTCTGTCAGTGAGGATGTCCAGCTAGGACCACAGGCCCCATGGCAGTTCCCCAGCCATCCTACATGCGAGCGACATGGAGGGGAATTCCAGTGAGGGTTGAACTGGACACAGCCCTCATCTGAAGCCAGGCTGTTGGCTTGGAGAGACCGGGGGCGTCACCCCTTCAGATTCACGGTAGGTATTTGTGTTTATGGTAAGCTGAGGTACAGAGGAGTGGAGGGGCCTCGCAGGATTACAGTGGTGTGGTGGGCTTCTAGGAGTTGGGGGGAGGTTATATTCAGGATGTGCTGGACAGCAACAGCAGCAGAACTGTCTGGAGACCCCCTCCCCCAGGCTGCTTGAGAAACAACGTGGCATCTTTGCTGGGTCTCTGAACGGTTCCGGACATACGGGCCGCTTACCCTTCTGGGCCTTCTGGCTTTTCACATCGGGCTCTGTGCGTCTTCTGTGATCACCAGCATGACCGTCTGCACTGCAGGGGTGGCAGGCGGTTATCTCCACATGCGAGAGGAGGAACTGACCGTCAGTTCCTCCATCCCCACATGCCAGACCCAGTTCCCTCTCCTGGGGTACTCCGAGTAGGACCGGGAGGGCACCCTTGGGCGGACGAGGGCAAACAGCAAGCGTTGGGCGAGTTGAAACGGGGCGGCAGGCGTGACGTCTCGTGGAGGAGGCGCAGCTGACCCGGGCCGGGGCCGACGAGCTGACTTGGGGCTTTTCAATGAGGCGTGTGGGAATGAGCGTTCAGGAGTGGCCCTGACTCTCAGGTGGCCAGTGGGGAAGGCAGGTACCTTCTTCAAAGCTGGCGAAGTGGGGCCATCCCATGCGTGTCTCGGCTTTCTGGTGCCCCGTGAAGGCTGGGCTTGGCGTGGGCTGGCAGCTGAGCTGGCGCTGAGGCGCAGCAGCCCTGCAGTGTCCTGGTCACCAACACAACACGTCACAGTGTTCAGAGCCTCCAAGAGAGTTGAGGGGCAGGTGGCAGTGATGGGTGACCACCACTGGCCCTCGGACCCCTGTGCCACACTTTGGAAGAAAAACGAGGTCAATTCTGAAGGAGGCTTGACCCTTCGTGGACATTGCTGGGGGATTCCAGTGTTGGGACCGGGGGCACAAAAGCCTGGTGCTTCCAGGGGCCAGTGAGTATGACCTGTGAACAGGAGCCCCTACTCGTGAGAGACTATCTGGGGACCCTGACCTCTGCTTCTGACTCCCAGAGACTTCCAGAGTTGGGGTTAGGATTGGGCTTGCAGGATGCAGCTGGGTTGCCTCTGTCCCTCATGCTCTGGGAATCCCACGGGAACTCGAATCAGTCAGTCACCCGCTTGTTTGAAATATTCCTGTCACGGTGCCCCAGACAAGCCACAAGTGAGCATCCCTGTGGGATTTGATTTCTCACTTGCTTTTCCTCGGAGGACTCTGGGCACTGTAAATCTTACTGCAGTGGCGAGGAGGATGGAGCCAGAGCCAGAAAGGCAAGGAAGCCCACCTCACCTCTGTGGCCATGTGGCATGTGCCATCTTCTTGCAGGTGGAGGTCGGTCCTGTGCCCTTGTGCCTCCTGACCCCGGTGCCCTCACGCTGCTGCCTTTTGTCTGCTGTCCGTGGCTTGCCGCGTTGTTCTGAGGGAGGGGTGGCGGGCAGCCTCCGTTGTCCAGTCTTGGTGTTTGGCAGGCACAGCAGTTGGAGCTGGGTAGGTCTGTCGTCATTGCTGTTGTGTGGCCACGTGACTGGGTCCTCGTAGCAGCCCTGGCGGGCAGACCGGAGCTGCCCCCTCCCCTAGGAGATCTGGTGTGGGCAGGGGCTAGATTCCCGGCGAGTGCTGAGAAGACTAGGCCCAGAGCTCCCATCCCTCCCCTGGGACTCATCTCTAAGGTGAGAGGGACCTGCTGCTCCTGGTGGGGCTCCCTTTGTCTCCCCCTTCTTTCTGCCAATCCTGCTTCCCAGCTGATGAGCTGATTGGCTGGGGAGGCTGGCGGCAGGGTCCTGTGGGCTCAGGCAGGGAAGGCAGGGCTGGGGGTGTTGGAGCGAAGGCAGGGTCTGGCTTGTGATGGAGAAGCGCTTCGTGGGTCTCGGAGCCCCAGGAGGAAAAGGAGTCCTCATTCTCTCTGCTCCTGCCCAGCTGGGACCGAGCTGCCCCTCTGTCAGCAGGTTCTCAGGCTCTTTGCTCTCCCTCCAGAACCCTGGCTGCAGGTTCTATTTATGGCCTGTGACTAGAAAGGTTAGTGTCTAGATAAGGGGACCCCAGGAGGACCCCAGGATGTGTCTTCACTTCTGTTTGACTTAGTGAATCACATCCCCTGTCCCGTGGCCTCTGGTCCCGTGGGGCTCACCTATCACCTCACTCATCACCTCAGTCCAATGTGACAGGTTGAGGGACCAAGCTGCAGTAAAAGACAGACGTGGCCACAGCCCTTATTGCCTGGGGCTCCCAGAGGGGGGAGGGTCTGTGCCTGGGGTCTTCTGCTGTGGTGCCTTGTCCACAGAGTGATTGTCACAGGGTCACTCACAGCAAAGGGTGTCCCCACCTGCAGGGCGCTAGGGGACCTTCTGCTGTCCTAGTCTGACCTTGGTGGAAAGAAGGAGAGCATGTCTGGGGAGCCCTGGGAGGGTTACCTCTTGTCTTTACAGCATTGTGGCAGGCAGGGTTGTGGGGAAGGCGAGCGGCTTGTAAGGCGCTTGGAACCGACCCTAAGTCTGCATGTGGTCATCTTGGCCTTGAGCGGGCGAACTGGTCTCAGGAAGACCCATGTGAATCTCCAATCAAAATACCTCTCTGAAGCCCCTAATAGTGGGAGATGCCTGTAATCCTAGTCCTCACACTGAATTCCAGTGAAACTTTGTCTAACAAACAAACAAAAGATGCCCTTTTTTGGAGCTTTCCCCCACCCCCATCTCTGTCCTGACGCTGATGTTGGGCTGAGCGTGAGGTCTTTTTTAACTGCCAGCACTGAAGGAATCTGGCGCCCCGTTCTCGCCGCACGCGTTGGTGAGCACTCGCATCTCGGTACCTCGGCCCCTTGTCCTCAGGTGTATTAAAACAGAAGCTTAGGTCCCTGTCCAAGCCCTGGTGAGGCCATCTGGGGTAGTGGGTGGGGGTCCATTTTGAGCAGGGTGAGCCTGGACTAGCCCTTGGTTCCAGAGTGGCCCAGCTCTGTGGCCTTGGACAGTTGGGGTGCTGTGCCTTGCCTTGTTGGGAGCTGCCCTGCTAAGTGGCATGGTTTTCATGGCTGTAAATTTTGTCCCAGTGCCAGCGGGGGCTTAGATCCCCAGGTAGTGGTGAGATGCTGTGCGCGACCGTGTGACAGGGCTGTGCTTAGTGCTGGGACACAGGCACTGGCCTCTTGGGAGCCATGGTAGAATACTCCGGCCAGGCCAGCAGCCCGCTGGGCCGGGAGGCTGTTAGCGTCGGGACGTCAGGTCTTCGGAGAGGAGAATCCGGGGATGTGCGGTTCTGAGATGCCTGGTTCTGTCATCACGGAAGCTGCACCTTCAGAGATGAGAGCGGATCTTCCTTCGTGCGTGAGAAGGGTGGATTGGTGCATATCTCATGCTTCTTCCTTCATGAAGGATGTTGCTGGGCCTGGGGGTGCATGTCCCGGATCCTAGCTAGCCCAGGGCAGCAGGGGCTGGTCAGGCCCGTCTTGCACTTGTCAGGCTGGACCGAGGTTTCAGGTGATAGACCAACAAGAGAGCATCAGAGGCCGTGGGGTGAGGCAAGTAATTCCCTAGGCCAGGCAGAAGTGAAAATGCATCCTGGGATCCCAGGAATCACCTGTGGGCCCAGGGTAGAGAGGTCTACCCCAAGGTCACCTTATTAGACACTGATCAAAATAGTACCTCAGCAAAAAGCCCCAGGACCGTCCCCCAGGCAGGGGGCACCAAGCCCCGAGTAGAGGCCGAAGAGTCCTTGAGTTCAGGAGCAAGGCCGAAGCAGCGAGGACAGGATCAGGCTCAAGTTCCGGCTGACCTTCCTTTTTGGTTGTTCTGCATGCAGCAGCTTTTCCCTGTAGCAGGCCCCTCTTGCACCCCAGGGGCGCGCCGTTGGCCCACCTGCTTTTCTGAGGTCCATGTACTTGGGCTGTGCAGGAAGCCAGACTTGGGGGGAGGAGCCACACTTCCTGCGTCGAGGTAGTGGAGGAAGCTGAGAGCATGGACCTGCACAAGGCCGTCAGGGTCCCTGCCCCCCACCGTTGCGGTTGGGTCATGATGGGAGGCCTGGCTGGCAGCCTGACGGGAGTCACGTTTTATCTGCCCTTTTCTCCCAGCTGGGCCTGGCTGCCAGCCAAACCACTAATAATAACACATCTCAGAGTAATCCTTACATTTGCGGGATGTGTGGCCTGGTCTGCCCTGTCCTCCTGCCCCGAGGAAGGCCCGGCTTCTCTGTTCCCATGGGAGCACCCCCTCCCCGCCTCGTCCTTTACCATCTCCTCTGCGGTCCCCAGCCTCGGCATGGGCCACCGCGGCCACTTCTCTGTGATCCCTTGGGTCCTGCCCAGGCTCCCTACCAGCCAGTCAGGAGGGAGCTGAGCACGAGAGGAGGTCCCAGGACTTACCCCCCCCCCCAAGCTGGGAACCCTGGACAGAGCATCAGCAGGTAAAGGAACAGGGTGGCTTAGGTTTAGCACGGCCTTTTCTGCTCCGCAGAAGCACGCGTGCCTGGCTGCCACCGGGGCGGGACCAGGAGCTCAGGCTGCCCAGCTCCGCACAGAAGCAAGAGGCCCTTTCCTGCTATGTGCAGAGCACCCAGGGCTGCTGCCAATGATACAAGCTCCCCACGTCCCCAGCAGACATGATGAATTCTTGGGCTGAGCATAGCTGTCCCAGCTTGCACCTGCCTGGGTCAGTGGTCCCTAGACTGAAAAGGTCCAGGTGTTGAAGGGCACAGGCCCCTCCCCTGTCCACCTCTATCTGCAAATCTTGTATTTCTGTTCCCTAGACAAAGCAATACTCTCCATGGTGGTCCCGTCGGTCCAGTCCACATGTGACCTGTCTTAGAAGTTGCCATGTGGGCTCGCCCCCATGGACAGACTGTCCCAGATCTGGGCTGGAGCAGGGTGTGGGGTGCCCTTTGGGGGTGAAGGGAGTGAGCCTGTTTACTCAAGTGCCTTTCCCGCCTTGACTGCACACCAGGGTGAGGCTACCTTCTCTGTTTCTTAGATGGGAAAGAGGAGATAAACTGAGTTGGGGTCAAGGTCTAAGTGCCCGGGCTCTGGCATCCCAGGTGTGGCGTGCCTTTCAGCGGCAGGGAGGCTGCTGATGTCCAAGGTCCTTGGTGTCCAGATCACCCCGAAACCATCCTCACCCCTCTGTCTCTGTTACCTCAGGACCTTTGGTGGAGCTTAGGGTCCCTGAAGCCCGCTGCTGCTTACCGGGGGCAGACACCCCAGCTGGCTGGAGCAGCTGGATGTGGCAGTGTGGGCTGGGGGCTTATCCAGGTGCCCAAGAATTGTCGTGGACCCGCCCCTGAATCTGGGGGGGGCTCCTCTGCTATCGTTGGGTCCAGAGTTCCCAGGACAGGAAGGAGGGACATTTGAGTGGTGGGGACATGGGGTCGTTCCTGCTCCAGGTGGACATAGAAACCTTTGTCTTCTGATGGTGGGCACAGGAGGAGGAGGGTAAAGTGGAGTTAAGCGCTGATGGTCAGCCTTGTGGGTTCAAAATCTTAGAGAATGGGGGCCATTCTGTGTGAGGTGGGTGATCTGTGCCACCATGCAGAGCCTCGACTTCCCTGCCTGTAAAATGGGGTCAGGATGGTGGTTGTCACTTGGCTCTGAGGTGGTCTAGGGAACCTAGCACGTTGGCACCGTGGTGCTGGCAGGAGGTAATGTGAAGTGGATACTGGCAGTGTCCTGAGCGAGTCTCCGTGGGGGTGGCCCTTGTATCAGTTACTTTCTCTGTTGCCATGAAACAGCATCCCAAAGCGAGCAAGGGAGAAAGGGGAGCAATGGGAGAAAGGGGAGATTCATTCAGTTTACAGTTCCAGAGGGGAGAGACCGTGCTTCCTGGTGGAAGGACGTGGCCTAAGTCAGTGCAGATGTCATGGAGGCTGAGAGCTGTTGCAAGCTCTAGAGCAGACTGCTAACTCAAGTCAGGCAGGGCTAACGGATCTTGCCTTCTCCAGCAAGGCTCCACCTCCCAAAGGTGCCATGACTTTCCCAGACAACTGTCAATTTAAACACATGAGTCTGTGGGGGATAGCTCACGTTTTGAACCATGACAATCGTCAGTGTAAAAGACCAGCTTCTTTCAAAAGCAGCATTCAGAAAGATGCCAGACCTAGATCCGGGCACACACTCAGTCCCTTGCACGTCCTTTGTGCTGCTTTTGCGACTGACCTCCAGGGACCCTTTGCTGTCCGCGTTGATTCCTGTCAGTCAGTCTGGAGGCCCAGCAGCACCCAGGACACGTCTTGCTGTTACAGTAGCACTCAGTGCCTTTGGACAGAGGGTAAAGCAGCTGGCACGCGGCCATGTGGCCCAGCTGCCTTCTCTTCCCCTGGGCACAGGGGTCAGTAGCCTGTCCTGATTTGTCATGTGTCTGTCAATGCACTCCTTCCGTGTGGTTTGGATGTCCAGGATTGGCCTTTCCACCAACAGAACTTGGAGCCAGAGGGTTTACTTTGCATTGGGATAGGCGGGCTGGGCTATCCTGCAGGCGTGTCTACCTGTCCCAGAAAGGGAGGACATTCTGTCCTTGGCTGACCATGCAGCCTGCTGGCCTCCTAGTCTTTCTCCTGGCTGCATGGTGGTGGGGACATGTGCTGCCCGAGGCTGATGCCCATGAGGCATGCTGCCAGCCAAAATTGTAGTTCTCCATCTATTCCGGAATACACGTTTGTTCCAGGCTGGTCCGTGAGGTTTGGAACCGTCTCTCACAGAGGACGTTAGAGTGTGTAACATTTAGGTGAGACTGAAGCTCCTTCTCCAGGTTGGGCTGTCCACTGGCCTGAATGTCTCCCTTTGGTGCCCTGTCTCCACGACCCAGATGGTCTTGCTCAAGAGCTGTGTGCTGAATCGCGGAGGGTCCTTGGAGGCTTGAAAGGATGGTGTATCTGCTGGATTGGGGGATGCGGAGGACACCCAGGGTTAACACAGGGATGTGAGGACCAGGGACACCCACCCCAAGGGGAGACCTCACCGGCTGTCTTTGGCATAATCAGCTGGGGACAGTGAGCTCAGAGGCCTGAAACTAAGTCCCCAGCGCAGCTGCTCAGCTGCGTCATCTGAGGCCCTGGCCCCCCAAGGGTGAATCTCCCTGTCTCCTCTGGAGGTGCCTTGTAGCTCCAGGGTTCTGGAGGAGTCTGTGGACAAGCACAGGTTCCCCTCTCAGCTTTTCCTCATGCTGTGCCCGAGTGCCTCCCAGCCCTGTCGATGTCCCTTTAACCTGAAATCCATCTGTAGCTTTCCGTATGGGGAATTTAATTTGGACGGGCGCAGTGGGAACTTAATAGACGGGACTTTGTTTTTTGTTTGTGAGTTGGATTCTGGCACATCAGTCACACTTAAACTCCCCTCCCCCATTTAACCAGATTCTCACTACTACTGAGACCCCGTACGAGACCCTGGGAGATGCACACGCAGGCTGCGTGGTCGGGGAGTACATACTCGGCTAGGTGCGGGAGGCTGCTGTGGGGAAGAGTTTGCGGGACGAAGCAGTCAGGAGAACAGGGAGTGCTGGACTTCTCCGCCACACAGCCCTCGGGCAGTCCTGCGGGAAGGTCTCCTAGGCGTTCTTGCTGGCCCAGCCTTGGATGTGCGTGCTTGGCCACTGAGTGGGCCAGCCTGTGGGGTGTGTCCTGGGTTTAGGTGGATCCTGGCTCTTCTGCGACCTTGGCTTCTCAGGCTTCCCTCATGTGGCTGATGGAGAAGCTGTAGGCCTAGGTTCTTCTCCAATGGAAGAACCAGTGAGCAGCAGCCCCGGGTGTGGGGGGCGGGGAGACCAGGGTCTCCATCTCTCTCTTAACAGAAATCTCTGGTGTAGGGACAGATGTCTTCCATGACCAGCAGGGGTGTGAACAGTTCCAGAGTGTGGAGTGTGTGTGGCAGATTCGCACAGTCGCAAGGACACCAACCTTTCAACCCCGCAGCAACCACTGAGACTTACGCTACGGATAAGCTGGCACCCTGCGAAGTGGGCCCACACAGCCACGCCACAGGGCTTGGAATGGCCGTTGGGAGACAGGACCTGCTGGGAGGGCGCCATTTTGCAGCCGCCCCCCCACCCCTGTCCATGGAGAGTCTGCTGGGGCTGCTGGCTCATGGGGACCAGCACAGCCCACGAGCGGGGGTGATTTATGTCTGCCGGCTGGCGAGCTCTGCGCCGCTGCCTTGTGCCAGCATCGTGGGCAGCGTGGCGCCTGGCATCTTCCTGCCTGCTCTCGCTCACCCTCCGCTTTCCCCCTCGGGAGCCTCGCGGTCGCGCAAGGACGGCACGTTGCCCCGCAGACACTCCTGCTCCCCACAGGATGCGGCTCCCCAGCTCCCCATCCCACCCACCCAGCCACGCTTGAAGCTGCCCACGTCCTCGAGTTCAGGGAGCAGGAGGCCACAGGGCAGGGACAGGGAGTGAGGCTTGGGCCTCCTGCCCACGGCCCTGGAGAGGCTGACAGCATGAGCGATTGACTTGGAGGGGCTGCCCGCCATGCCGCGCCATCTGGTGGGGCTATTGTTGACCACACAAAGGATGGAGCGCGGCGGGGCAGTGGCAGGGCTCCAGGCCCGAGGAGTGGACCGTGGAGCGGGTGGAGAGGACGCCCGGTCTCCCAGCACACACCCTGCTCCCTGAGTCACCCATTTGTCCCGGCCACGGTTGGGGCTTTAGATCTGTTTTATTGCTTCTTGGGCTGTGATGGTCGAAGGCATGAGGGGCGGGTCGTCACCTCAGCCCTCCAGAATCTCCAGCTAGAAAGCTTTACATCACTGTCGGTTCTGAGCTCATTTATTGCTCTGCTAAGACGCAAGGGCAGTTTTATGTCCTAGGTAATTAAGTGGCATTATAGACGGCTTGAGAGTAAGTAGCTGCTGTTTTAATAATTGAAATAAATGACCCTTTGACAGCTTCTCTGCTCCATACTGTTTCCCCTCAGTGTCAAGACCCTAGAGAGGAAATGTGCCTACCTGTGTGCGCATGCACGTGTGTATGCAGCTGTGGCGGGGGGGCATGTGCACATGCAAGTGAGCGTGTATGTGCATGTGGATGCATGTACGTGTGCATGGAGTGTTTGTGCACACCTGTGTGTAGAATTATGCATGCGTGTGCATGAGTGTGTAAGGTTATATGCACGTGCATGTGAAAGGTGTATAATGGGGCCAGGGTTGGATCTGCTGTGGCCTTTTGCTTCCCTTGGAACTTCAAGGCACATGGTTCTCAGGCCTGTTCTGCAGAAACTGTTTCTGCTGCTGAGGCGCAGCTGACCTCAGCAGGTTTGGGACAGTGATTCCACCTGGGGCGTTTCTGATTTCAGCTCTGACCCCATGTGGGTGAGGTGTGGTGCCCCAAACTGGTGGGTTCTTCACATTGGGCCAATAGCACACCACCTCATGGCTTCTGCCTGAACCAGCTGAGAGCGCCAGTGCCGGGCTCGCAGCCGGGACACAGCAGCCCCCTGGTCATGCCTGGGTGACTAGCCAGTGTCTCGCCTCTCCTGGACCTCCGCGCCTGCCAATCAGGAGGCCGCCTCTGAAGCCCTGCGGGCCCAGCTGCTCTGCGACTGGAGGCTGCAGAGGGAGCGGCTGGGCCCGGCAAAGGCATGTCCTGTGCAGCTTGGCAAGGCAGTTCTGGAAGGACGTGTCACCCTCGAGGGGTCTGGTGCGTCCTGGTGTCTCTATCCTGACTGTTGCTCTCGGGCAGCCCTTGTTCTGGCGCCTGATGCCAGGGCCCGGCGTAGAGGCACTTGGGGCACGTGGGTTGCTGGGTCTGCCTGTTGTGGCACAGTTGTGGGGCTTTTGGGTCCAAGCATTCTTTGCTGATCCTGCCAGCCCTGCATGCCTGTGTCTTTTTAAGCTGCCTAAATGGAGTACTGCCAGAGTTATTTGGTTGCCAGGGTAACTCGCCCAAGCTCGCACTGTCTTGGTGTTTAGATCCAGACAGCTTAATGCTGTCGTCACAGCAGCAGTGACCGTGGGAAGGTTGTCCCTGTGTAGTCTTGCTTTCTGAAGGACTCCAGGGCTCCGAGGTGGTCACCGAGCCAGCCTAGGGCATGGTCTCCCATCCTGTTCTCTGTCTCCCCTGGATTCAGGAGCGGAAGGAATCTGTGGCTCAGGAGAGAGTCCAGGGCTCATGGCTGACCAGCCAGGGCCTGCCCCTGCCTGAGCTGTGGCTCTCTGTGGAGCCCTGAATTTGGCAGGCTGGGGTGAGACACAGTGGAGACCCGACCTGCACATGTTCCTGTTGGAGTTGTGAGATGCATTTTCCCGCTCCATGGGGTGTTCTCTTGTGCTCGGGAGTGAGCCACTAGGGAGTATATTGGGATGGTCTCAGAACCCCCAAACTTCCACGGGCCCGCATGATGAGACTGGGCCTCAGGCCCCTTTAGAATCTAGAACAAGGGATGCCGGGGCACCCACAGGCCTGTGGGCCGTGTTTTGTACCCTTCTCCATCCCTGAGTTCCGTGGCCCCAGCTTGCTACTTGCTGTCTCAGAAGTGCCCCAGGAGCCAACCGCTGTGCTCCGTGCTCACTGGCTTCTGCGCAGCATGAAGAGGGCTGGTCACACAGCGTCTTAGTGGTGACCAATTGACAGAGACATAATGGGGTCAGACCTAGGGGCCTGCAGAGGAGTGGAGAGAGTGCCTTGGAGGCTCCCCAAAGCTCAGGAGGCAGGATTTAAGGGTGGGGTTTCTTCATTTGCTGTGGTGGCCAGCTGAACCCAGAGGTCCTGGGATTGGGGCTGCTCAGTTGGGGTGTATGTGCGTGTGTGATATCCTTGGCTACAAACTGGGGAACTGAGTATATACTGCTTGTGAAGAGCTGATTGCAAATGCTGAATGAAGAATTCCTCTGCCCTGGCTCTCCAAATGGGGAGCAAGGAGCCGCGGGGCCAGTCTACCCTGCAAGGAAATTAGGTGTGGGCCACGTGCTGTTACCCGGCCACAGGAGCACTAGCTTGCTTCCCCTCCTGCGCTCAGTGACACAGGGTTTGTTTTGCAGGGTGTCTAGGTGCTTGGAGCAAGAGGTGGTCCCTGGCGTGGGACGGCAGTGGGGACTTGACCCCGCATGTATTCCTATGTCTGGGAGGGAGTCGCGAGATCCGCTCTCTGCAGCTCCCTGCCTAACTTGAGGCCTTCCACATCTTTTCTTTCTGAATAGTTGTAAGATAAACAGGGCCGTGGGGTCCGTTGGGAGGGGAGCTTCCTGGCAGCCATCTGTCTCTAGCCCCCCAACTCAGATCTCTGTTGAGGTCGGCCCTGCCATGCAGTGTGGCGTGTAGGACTTCTTCTGTGGTTGGACTGTTGGCGGCAGTGGGCTTCCCATTCGTAAATGCCACCCTGTCACCCACCACTGGCCGGGCCTCTGGGCCAGCACCCGGTCTCACTTTAGGGAGGCTGTGTCTCAGCCACCGCCGAGACTTCCTTACAGTGGTGCGAGGGCAAGGTCAGAGGCGGTTGGCTCGGCACACTGTGTGGGCCGGAGCCTCACCAGGCGGGCGGGCATAGAGGAGCTGCCTCCGCGCGATGCGGGCGGGCATAGAGGGGCTGCCTCCACCCGATGTGTGGCGCTTCTGGGCACAGTGGCAGCTGACGGGGCATCTTCAGGTTGTGGGCTGCAGGCTCTGGCTGTGTTCTCTTGGTAGGGTGGGTCCCAGCGAGTGGAGAGGGGTTTTGCCAGGCTCGGCCCTCCCGGTCCTGGGGAGCCGTTTGCTTACAGCTAGATCCCTGTTGTATGCTAGGCGGGGCATTCCTGGGGTCCGCCTGGCTCTTCCTCCTGCTCTGGGGTTCGTTCCCTGTGTTGCCTGGGGAGCCCTGTCTCGTTGCTTTCTGAGGCTCCCAAAGCGCTGGTGTCAGGGCTGAGCCGTGGCTGCTGGCTGACCACACTGCCGACAGTGGTGTTTGTGACAAGCGCGTCGGCTCAGTTCCCTCTCTAAGGTGTTTGGTTTCCAGCCACGGGTTCTCCTGCTACAGGGTCCCCTGGCCCTGGGGGTCTCTTTGAATGCACTGAGCTCCCTTAAAGGCCCTTCGAAAACTCTCTTCCTGCCTTTTCAGCGTGACAGTGAACTGGCGTGTTTATAAAGCACTTGGGGGGCTGGAGAGATGGCTCAGGGGTTAAGACTCCACCTCCCAAGCAGAAGGTCCTGAGTTTAGATCCCAGGTCCCTCATAAAAATGTTAGTGGAAAGGCATCAGCCTGGACTTCAGGACCTGGTGGGCGGAGCTGGGAAATCCCAGAGTGAAGCGAAAAAAGAGGTAGAAGCAACCCAGGGTGATTCCCAAAGTCACCTTGGTCCTCCATAGGATGCACAGTGCCCTCCGATGTGCGTGTGTTCGAGCGTGTGCGCGCACACACGTAAGCACGCACGCATGCACACGCATGCGCACACACACATGCACGCGCGCGCACACACACACACACACACACACACACTCACACTCACACACACACCCCAACAAGTTTAGAAAGCACTTTGGAGCTCAGCTGTGTCTGCCCATGAGGCCTTGACCCCCAGGTCAGGGCCCGCGCCTACAGCCCAGATGCTGTGTGGCAAACCGCACAGTGTTGCAGGCAGCGACCGGTCATCCTTCCTGCTCCAGTGGTCTTGCCCCAGGTGGTCTTGCCAGCACTTGTCTCGTGGTAGTGTTTTTGAGACAGGGCCTCCCACTGTAACCCTGGCTGACCTTGAACTTGAGGTGATCCTGTTGCCAAGCCAAGTGCCTTGATTATAGGCGTGTACTCCCACGCCTGGCATCCTCGTGGTAGTCGTACCATGAGACTGGTCATTGCTGTTTTACAGGCAGGAAGACTGAGGGCAGAAAGTTCCCGAGCAGCTCTAGGCTGCCCCAGGCCGCGCCCGCCGGCCACGCCCCGCCGGCCCCGCCCCACCGGCCACGCCCCGCCGGCCCCACCCTGCCGTGTGAGTCCTTCTGCTCACTTCTCTCCTGGCCACAGGGCTACAGGCTTCCGGGGTGTCCCCTGGGTGCTGCTCGGGGCTGAGCTGCCTCGGGTGCCCTGTTGCCTGGTGTCCAGAGCTCGTGAGCTTAGTTGGCAGCTGGCAGAGGGCAGAGAGCACTGAGTGTCCAGTGTCCAGTGTCCAGTTTTTTTTTTTCTTTTAAGAGTTTCAAAGGGGCTTCACTGGGAAACTTGGGAAGATGTAGAAAAGTAGAAGCAGCCCGATGTGGCTGTGAGGAGTCTCCTCAGGATTGTTTGTTTCCCTGCAGTAAGGTGGTGTTAGCTGCTCGTGACTGACAGTTGCTTGGGCAGTGTGGATTCTTTTTTTTTTTTTAAGTTTTTTTTATTATATATATATATATTTTTTTTTTCCCTAGTCATACAAGCTTAATAGGTACCCCGTTCCCTCCCTCCCTCTCCCTCTCCCCAGCCCCCCTCAGTGTGGATTCTTGGGAGCCAGACCAACCCGTGTCTCCTCCCAGTCCAGCCCCACATCTGTGCCAAGCCCTGGAGGATGTGATAGGATGACGCAGCCCCTTCTTTGGGTCTGGTTTTATTTTGTTTGGGGTAGATGTTTAAAGGGGACACTTGACTAACACTATGTTCCATTTGGGGAAACTGAGGACAGGCAGAAAGAGAGGCCAGCCTACCCAGCTAGCATCGTAAGGAGAGGCAGACATGGCCAAGGGCTGGCGTTCTCAAGCGGCCCATGTAGCCTAGTTATTTGCTCTTCCTCCAACCCACAACAGTTCTGGGATGCATTGGATGGGTGCTTCTCAAGATTGTGGGTCTGATGGGAAAGAGCATGGGTCTGAGGTTCAAGTTCTGTCTCCGCCCTCTCCTTCTTTGTCATCTTCGTGAGTTGCCTCTTCTCTCTGGGCCTCAGTTTCTTGAAGGCTGTTCTCCCTGTTTCTCTAAATATGAGTTCAAGCTTACCTTAAAGCTGCCAAGATTACGCTGAGGAATCTTGCGACTGCTCACGGCTTGTGAGGGTGTGGGCTTTCTCCCCGGCTTATTGGGATGGGGTTGGCATTAGTGCCTCCCTTGCGTCTCCTTCCATTTCTGCAGAGCAGGTTCTGTGGACGCAGCATTACGACAGGTGACAGGAAATCTGGTGCCTTCAGGTTTCTTGCTGTGCTCCGCGTCCTGCTTGCTTGTAACCAACACCACCTGAGGAATGTTCTCTCTTTACTTCCCATCGTGGAGGGGGCACACGCCGTCTTTTCTTGATGTTTTGGAAGCTGAATCTGTGGTTTGGTAGAGAGGAAGTAGTCTGATGTTTGCCCTCCCCGGTGCATTCTGCAGGGTCTCCTGATGTGTGGTGGTCTCAGTGAGGGAGCTGAGTCCCTTGAGAGACGTGGGTCCCCCACAGGAGGTTGCGTGTGTCGGGGAGCACACGCCCTGGAGCCCCGCCTCAGTCCCCGTAGGTGATCTCATTTCTGAGTTTCCACATCCACTGACCAGCGTGAGTGGCAGTGATGGTTGTTTTCTAATTGCGCGATGAGTGGTCGCCCCTGGGAGGAGCCCGCTTGCTCTCTCGGTGATCCGTGCGTGTGCATTAGTCAGCCTTCCTTCCCCGCGGCAAAACACCCGGAGAACAGGTGCAGGGAGCGATGATTTATTTTGGCTCACAGTTTCAGTCCAGGGCCACTTGGCTTGAAGTGGGAAGTATGTCTTGGTAGTGGTGGAGCAGGTTGCTCACTTCCCCGTAGCCAGTGAGCACAGAGCCACGGAAGAAGGGGAACATGTTCCCTCACCTCCCAACGGTCTACTTCCTCCAACAGGGTCCCCTTCCAGAAGATTCTACCACCTCCCAATGCCTGCAAATTCATCGGTGGAGTAATTCATTGCTTAGACTGAGGCTTCATGATGTCACCGAGCAGCAGCAAATCTTCAACACACAAGCTGGGGGGGAAGATGTTTTATCCACGTCATACCGGTTGGATCCTTCCTCTTCTCTTCCCCTCTCCCTCAAGGTGGACTCTGATTAAATAGGTTTTCTGTCTCTCTTTCTTGCTCTCAATGATGCTTTGATCCTGACCCTGTCCACTGGCCTGGGAAAAACAGCTACGAGCCCCGGGTATGGGCCCGGGTGTGTGTTCCCACAGGCCCCGGAGCCAGGGGCTTCCCTCGCCGGGACAAGCTGGCAGCTACCTTGGCGGGGCAGGCTGCTGGTGACAGGGCTAGTGGGGGATGGTGGGGGATCCTTAGGCTCTGGGGGATCTCCACTCAGCGCCTCCTGTCTCCTTCCTGCTGGGACAGGAGGTGTCTGTGGCTTGTCCCTGAGGCGCGGTGATCCAGGGTGGTTCCTTCACATGCTCCCGAGCTGCCTCACTCTTTCTGGGAAAGCAAGGCCTGTTTGCTCTCTGTAGCAACCAAATATTGACCTCACCTGGCACCAGCCTCCTCCGACCTTTGGGTCCGTTCTGGTGCGTGTCGCTCTTAAAGAAACACAGCCTTGTGGGCAGGTGTCATGGCATGCTGCCTGGGTAAACCGTGGCCACCTGTTCCTACCCACGGCAGCCACCTGTGCTGTGGGATTTTTGGAAGCTGTCAACTTCTCTGTTGACCGAGGGCTGCTCTGGGGGCCCAGAGAAGGTAAGGAACCTGGTCAGAGGCACACAGCACGATAGAAGCAGGACCAGGCCTTGAACTCAGACCTCCCAAGTGCAGGGGCTCTATTCTGTGACTGCCAGACCTCAGCCGTGCCTCTCATCTTGCTGAGAGCCCCAGGCTTGGAGCACTCAGAGCCCAGGAGCTTGAGTCTGGGGACCGTGACTGCCTGAGTGGGCGGAGCTTTCATTACAGGGGTCCTCTTGGATTGCAGGGCTCCTGTCTCCTCCATGTCCTTGTGTGCGTTGTGCAGGGAAGTAGGAGGGGCTGGCTCTCCTCCGCTCCCCACTGCCGCACGTGCTGGCAGACTTGGTGCTGGAGAAGAAATGAGCTGGATGCAGCCAAGGAGCCAGCGGCAGGCATGCTTGTTCCGTGGTCAGAAATATTCCTTGATCCGCGCCAGGTCCGCACACTCGGGCTAGCGGGGGATGGTGGGGGCTCCTTAGAAGTTGAGGTCGTGGTTCAGGGGCCAGAGGTGCATTCCATGTACTTAAAATGGTCATAGACCCCTCGACTGGGATCTGATGGGCTGGGGGAAGAGAGCAGAGGCCCCAGTGGGGGCCTGGGCAGCGGGGCCCATCTAGGAAGGAGGTGGCCGGTGACCTCGCCGCAGTCGTAAGCGGGGGAGATGTCTGCAGCAGGCTTGGTACCTTCAAGCCGTGAGAGTAAAGACCCTGCCCGTGCCTCTGGTCAGCCACACTGTCCAGAGCGCAGAGATGGAAGAGGCCAGAACTGTGTTCCCTCCGCCCCCCAGGCCCACCCAACCTCTGAGAAGTGATGGGCAGCAGAGCACAGCGTTGGGAAGCTGCCCCTGGGGCTCCTCCGTATCTGCCCCCATATCTGCCCCGACTCTGTCTACAGGGGCCTGGCCAGGTGTTGCCCGCTAGCGCACCACCCTGGGCAGAAGCCAAGGTCACCCACCTTTCCAAGGTGCAGACTCGGGTTCCCTTTGTACAGATGGTGCAGCGGCTCCAGCAGCCCCTCAGTGACCCATGGGGAATAAGTGGCCCATCTGGGGCTGAACCCAGAGCTTGTGCTGGTGGACACTTGGGAGGAGGAGATCATAGTCACCCATCTCTCTCCTCAGTCCTGAGCCCTGTGTTAGAATCTGCAGCACCCCAGGAGTCCTGTGAGAGGACACTGTGCTTTGCCATTACGGTTGCTGGTACCGAGGGGCTCAGAGACAGTGGCTGGCGTGAGGCTACCACACAGCTGTGAGGCCGTCCGAGCCCTTCCGGGACTGTACAGTACCAGGAGCGGGCAGAAAGTGGAGGCTCTTCCAGCCCTGCCTGGGCTAGCCCTCGGACTTTGCCCGGCCCTGCCTTGCCGTGCGGGATCCTGGATAGGAAGAGCCGGGCTTCCAGCTGTGCTTCTGGTGGAGGCCGCAGGCAGAGGGTCACTGGGAAGCTGGCAGAAGGCAGGTCAGGGTAGGAGCTGGGTTCCTGCACTGGCTGCCAACTCTTCCCAGAGGGGACTAGCAGAGGTGTCAGCCCTCGACTCTGGAAGTTGGGGAGCCTGGCACACCCCTGCTGGCTGGGACATCTAGGCTTAGAAGCAGATCAGGCTACTCAGATGGTTCTGTGTTGGTTCTGTGCTGGCGCTGGCTGCACCTCCCCTGCCTTTATAAATCTCAGTGACCCCCCGAGGCAGGTGTGCCAGCCTGCGGTGGACCAGACTGAGCTGGCAGTCCGCTCGGGGGTAGGTGAGTCCTTCCCTCAGCCAGAGTGCAGAGCCCTGGAAAAGACAGGCTGGGCACTCTGCTGGGGAATTCGGAGCTGGTATGTCTCAGTCCCCATGGAAACCTTCCAGGATGGGCATTTTTATCTCAGTTGTAAGTGAAGCCGAGGCTCAGAGTAGGCGGGAAGGTAACTTAAAGTCACACAGCCTGGACTCCTAGCTCGTCTGTCTTTTCCCATGGCTGCTGGTTTATGATCTCACAGTTCCGAAGGTCAGAGATGCTGGGAGGACGTCAGCCTCCCGCCTTCCCCGGCGTCAGGAGGCACCAGGGTTTCTTGGCGGATCCCTCCTCATCCTCACAGCCAGAGGTTTCAGCTCTGGTCGCAGCCAGAGTAGCTGCCCTCGGCATTCACACGGTGGTTTACCTCCTGCATAATCCAGGCTCAGCTCCCGTCATACTGAGCCCTGGACATTCCCACATCTTCCAGAATGAAGATGTGGGCTTCTTGGGGCGGGTGCTGGTGGTGCTGGTGCTGGGTGCTGCTGGTGCTGCCGCTGCCGCTGCCGCGAGCACTTTCCGCGGAGCGCAGCTCTGTGCGGTCAGGAACCGAGGCTATGGCTGCAGGGCGAGTCTGCTGCGGCTGGGGCCTTGACCAGCTCTTGCTCTTCCCTGCAGGCCACGCTGCCCCTGCTGAATAGAGCCCTGGTGGCTTGACATGGCTGCTGCCTTGGCCATCTGGCACCGTGACCCCCTCTTGCAGAGTCCTGGGGCGAAAGCACTCGGTCTGCTCAACGGCCGCAGTGCGTCTCCGCACCCTGTGCCCTGCTGCGTATGCTGGGGGTGCCCTGGTGGGGAAGCTCCCTGGCAGTCCCGTCTGGCTGGGTGTGCCACTCATCTTTTGGGCATCCGTCACCCTGCTTAACGTTTGGCCGTCATCTGACACTGGAAGGAAAGTTCAGCTGCTGTCCCCCTGTAGTGTCTGGCTCGTGCCTCTCTGGACCGTCCTCACGGTTCTACTTAATTAATGCTGCATGAAGTTCAGGAATGCTGTCTCCAGAGAGACCAAGTCACATCCCTGTCATGCCCTCTAAATTGTCTGGGTCCCTGCCCTTGTTTCTTGGGGGGCTTTGGAGTAGAACGTGGCTTGTGGAAGGCCACAGCTAGTTGGGCAGAGGGGTAGTGGTTTCCTGCTGCTGGTCAACCTCCTGCCCCCAGGCACATCCTTTATGGGGGAGGGGCTTCTCCTTTTAGTACCTGCCGCTGCTGGCTGCTCCCCAGGGAGTGGGGGTGCTGTGGAAGCCCTTGCCAGGGATGGCTGTGGGTTGTCTGAAAGTGGCTTGGGGATCCCACTGGATGGGGTGCTAGGGTCTCAGTTCCCTCTTTTTGGCTTGAGTTTACTTGTTGGTTTTGTGTTTCTGAAGTTGGGTGATCAGGCGCTTTTCTCATTCATTCATTCATTCAAGTTACAAAGACCAGTGAGCTTGGAGAATGATGGAAACATTTACTGGGGGGGGTATCCCTTTATCATACTGCCAGAAGTAAAACATTTCAGCAGGGCGTCTTCTGTTAAGAAGCCAGTGCCACAGGCAGAGCTCAGAAGGCCCGTGTCACCCGCCCTAGGGGCTGGCCACTGCCCTAGGAGCTGGCCCTCCTGGTCTTTCCTGCCGTCACAGACACCTGCAGCCCACCATCTGCTCCCACCATTCTCGGGTGCATTCCCTCTGCCTGGTGGGTGCCCAGCGTTAGCGGCACCACGAACCCCGCAGGACCCTGCTCCCCATCATGTTTCTGAGGAGTAACCCTGTTACATGTGTGGCTGTGGCGTGTTCATTTAAGCACTTCATGAAAGAAGGGGAGAGAGCGGCGCAAGTGGGCACTCGTGAGCCACACTGTGCGCAGAGGGCAGAGGTCACCTTTGGGAAGCTGCTTCCCTCCTCAACCATGCGGGCTCTGGGATTGAACTTGGGTCTCCAGGTTTGTAGCGACTGAGCCCTCTCCTCGCATCCTGTGGGATCATTTTTTAATCTTCGTAAAGTCGTTTGCGTGAGCACGGTTCTGGGTTCCCAGGGGTGACTCAGCAGGAACTTCTCGCGAGTGCGGCTGGACGCTGCGTCCAGGTCCTTGGCCATCTGTGCCGCAGTCCTCTGTCCCCTGCTGTGTCTCAGCGCTCCTCCAGCAGCCCTGTGCCTCATCCCTGTCAGTGACCGGCACACGCACCTCCCCCTACACACACACACACACACACACACACACACACACACACACCCCGCGTGGCTGGCTATCCATCTTCGTGGCCACCCGGTTTCCTCTCAGGAACTGCCTTGATCCTGTTTGTGCTTCCTTGTGCATTTGAGGAATTCTGTGTGCATTGTTCATACTAGGGTGTGGTGGTCACTAGTCTTTTGACTTGGTGAAGCATTTGATGCCAGGCGTGCAGCTGGGTTGACTCTCTTAGTTAAGAAATCCCTTCCTACTTGGGGCTGGAGAGGTGGCTCAGGGGTTAAGCCTCTGCCTTGCAGGTGGAAGGTCCTGAGTTCGGATCCTAGACCTCATGTATAGACGCTGGGCAGAAACAGGGGTGGCCTGCGTTTCTGGTCCTGGTAGGGCGGAGCCTGTGAATCCCGGGGCAGAGTAAACAAGGAGGAGGTGGAGGTGTCCATGATGGTTCCCAAATTCGTCCCTGGTTCTACACACACACACACACACAAATTGAATAAATAATAATAATAAAAAAAGAAATCCCTTCCTACTTGAAAGTTGTTTTCAACTTTATTTATTTGGCGTGTGTGTGTGTATGTGAGTGTGTATGTGTGTGTGTGTATCAGGGCACTGTGTGTCCCTGTGGAAGACTAGAGGTGACTTCAGGAATCATCCTGGATTGCTTCTACTTCCTTTTTGCTTTGCTCTGGGATTTTCCAGGCTTGTCAACCAGGAGCAGGAAGTCCAGGCTGATACCATTTCCACCTGGCATTTTTGTGTGAGACCTGGAATCCGAACTCAGGACCTTCCACTTGCAGGACAGAGTCTTAACCCCTGAGCCATCTCTCCAGCCACCAGTATTGTTTTAAAAATAACTTAAGGAAGGGATAGCTCTGTTGCTTCAAAATTCACATAGTGTGTGTTTGTGTATGCATATAAATATAGGAAAATGTGGACCTCAGTGTTTACTTTTTATTTTTTTACCTATTGCACAGAAAGAGAGAGAGGGAGAGACAGATGCATGTGAGAGCACACATGCATGTCATGGTGCATGTCATGGTGCATGTCATGGTGCATGTCATGGTGCATGTCATGGTGCATTCATGGTGCATGTCATGGTGCATGTCATGGTGCATTCGTGGTGCATTCATAGTGCATTCATGGTGCATTCATGGTGCATGGGTAGAGGTCAGAAGACTTTTGGAAGTCAGTTCTCTCCTTGTACCATGTGGGCTTCCAGAGATTGAAATCAGGCCACCAAATGTGTGAGCAGGTATCTCACTGCTGAGCGAGCTGTCTTGCTGGCCTCTTAACTTTTATTCCTTTAGGACTATTTAAAGATCCAATGTGTGTGTGTGTGTGTGTGTGTGTGTGTGTGAGAGAGAGAGAGAGAGAGAAGAGGCATGGCATGTTATGGTCAGAAGACAATCTTTTGGAGTCAGTTCTTTCCTACCTTGTTTTTAAGGCAGGGTCTGTCTCGTGAGCTTCACCAGTCTCTTTTTGCCTCCATCTCACTGTGTGCAGCTGTGCTGGGATCACAGGGTTTCTTTCTGTACGCTTAGGGAATTGAACTCAGATCACAAGTGGCCAGCACTTGTACCTGCTGAGCTATTTATTTTTAAGACTGGATCTCATGCGCAGCTTAGGCTGATCCCCCGAGAGCTGGGTTCCAGCATGGGCCGCCATGCTTACCTCAGTGGCGGTTACTGTAGTTACACAGCCATTGCCACCATCACGGTTGTAACGGTTACTCCTAACTATTGCTGTGAGAGAGCACCCAAAGTCAATCAACTTAAGGGAGAAAAGGAGGTTTATTCAGCTTACGGTTCCAGAGGGAAGGGACAGTCTCTCATGGCAGAGGCGGCATGGCTGGCTGACCAAAGCTGAGGAGGCTAAGTCACCGCAGACATCTTGGAAGCTGAGAGCTGCAGACTGCTTGCTGCAAAGGCAGACTTCTCCCTGAGGTAGGGTGGGACTAATCCACCTCAAGGCCCACCCCTTGTGACTGTCTTCCAGCAAGGCTCCACCTCTTAAGGTGCCATGACCTTGCCAAACACATGAGACTGTGGGGACACATTTCAAATCATGACAACAGTCAACAGTATCATCACCTCAAAGGAAACCTGCCCCCACCAGGGCTCACTCCATCCTTCCCACCCCCAGCTGCTGGAAACCAGCAGCCTTTAGTCTCCTGTCAGGTCACATAAACAGTGTGGGGGGCCTTCCTCGGCAGGGGGCACCTGCAGTCCCAGCCCTGGGGAGCAGGGGGAGGTGGGATGATTAGGAGTTCAAAACCAGCGTCAGCTTTGTAGTGAGTGAGAGGCCAACCTGGGCCACTTGAGCCCAAAGCATAACTCGCAGCACACGTTAGAAACAGTGCACAACTCGCAGCACGCGTTAGCAGCAATGCATGACTAGCTACACACGTTAGAAACAGTGCATAACTCGCAGCACACGTTAGCAGCAATGCATGACTAGCTACACACGTTAGAAACAATGCATAACTCGCAGCACGCGTTAGCAGCCATACATGACTAGCTACACACGTTAGAAATAATGCATAACTCGCAGCACACGTTAGCAGGCATACATGACTAGGTACATATGTTAGAAACAATGCATAACTCGCAGCACGCGTTGGCAGCAATGCATGACTAGCTACACACGTTAGAAACAATGCATAACTCGCAGCACGTGTTGGCAGCCATACATGACCAGCTACACACGTTAGAAACAATGCATAACTCGCAGCACGCGTTGGCAGCAATGCATGACCAGCTACACACGTTAGAAACAATGCATAACTCGCAGCACGTGTTGGCAGCCATACATGACCAGCTACACACGTTAGAAACAATGCATAACTCGCAGCACGCGTTAGCAGCAATGCATGACTAGCTACACACGTTAGAAACAATGCATAATTCGCAGCACGCGTTAGCAGCAATGCATGACTAGCTACACGTTAGAAACAATGCATAACTCGCAGCACACGTTAGCAGGCATACATGACTAGGTACATATGTTAGAAACAATGCATAACTCGCAGCACGCGTTGGCAGCAATGCATGACCAGCTACACACGTTAGAAACAATGCATAACTCGCAGCACGCGTTGGCAGCAATGCACGACCAGCTACACACGTTAGAAACAATGCATAACTCGCAGCACGTGTTGGCAGCCATACATGACCAGCTACACACGTTAGAAACAATGCATAACTCGCAGCACGCGTTAGCAGCAATGCATGACTAGCTACACACGTTAGAAACAATGCATAATTCGCAGCACGCGTTAGCAGCAATGCATGACTAGCTACACACGTTAGAAACAATGCATAACTCGCAGCACACATTGGCAGCAATGCATGACTAGCTACACACGTTAGAAACAATGCATAACTCGCAGCACGCGTTGGCAGCAATGCATGACTAACTACACACGTTAGAAACAATGCATAACTCGCAGCACGTGTTGGCAGCCATACATGACCTGCAGCAGCGCTCCACGGCATGTGGGCTTGTTGTCTACTCTCCTTGTTGCTGGCCACATGGTTGCAGCACACATTAGAAGAGCCCACGTTTTCCGACTGTCTCTCATCTCCACAGAACTGCTTTGTGTGTGTGATGTGGAGCCACGCTTGTCCCACCTGCACAGTGTGTGTGTGTGTGTGTGTGTGTGTGAGTGTATGTGCACGCGTGTGCGTGTGAGTGCGTGTGTGTCTGTGTGCGTGTGTGCATGTGTGAGTCCGTGAGTGTGAGTCTGCATGCGTGTGTGCGTGCGTATGTGTGTGCGCGTGTGTATATGTGTGAGTCTGTGTGTGCGCGTGCGTATGTGTGTGAGAGTGTGTGTGTGTGCACGCGTGTGCGTGTGAGTGCGTGTGTGTCTGTGTGCGTGTGTGCATGTGTGAGTCCGTGAGTGTGAGTCTGCATGCGTGTGTGCGTGCGTATGTGTGTGCGCGTGTGTATATGTGTGAGTCTGTGTGTGCGCGTGCGTATGTGTGTGAGAGTGTGTGTGTGTGCGTGCGCGCGGTGCCCTTTAAACAGCTCAGTGTTGTCCTGCATCGCAGTGCACACGCCCACTGCCTTCTCCCGAGTCCTATCAGCAGCCCACGGACGCACTTGCTTCTTCTACCTCCGATCAACTGTTCAGAAGGAGCTGTCTGGAGGCTGCAAGGCATTTGCTCCCCACCACCACTGCCCACCGAGGAGGCACCCCTTCAGGCCTCCCCCCAACTGCTTCCCACTTCCCCCGTGCTGGCCGACCAGCCACATCGTGGGTTTTGAATTTCCGGAGTCAACTCCTACCGCCCCTCCCACCCCTGTGCACAGGCTGGAATGTCTCGGGGTGTGTCTCCAGCTGCTCACAGGGGGCCTGACTGACCCTCCGTGGGCACCGACTGCTGCCCCGCAGTACCAGCCTCTCCTCTCTCTGGTCCTCCCTTGACGTTCGCAGACTTGGGCGCCCAGCTCAGTACCTGTTTGTTTGCTGCTGGCCTCGGGGTTCAGCGCTATCGCTGAGCCAGCACCAGGAGTCTGAGGGCTGCCCGCAACAGCCGCAGCCCCAGGGCCTCTTAGAACCAACCAGAGGGCTTTGTATGTGGATTCCCAGAACCCCGCACCCCACCCATTCATTGGTCTCAAGAAGAAATCAGAGTTTAAGCTGGAGAGTGCTGAGATCTCCCCTCCCGCTCCCCCCCACTCTAATTCTTCATTGGGAGTGCAGCTGGGGCAGGCGTGTAAAGGCTGTGATGGGGGGCTCTGCTCCCCCCCTGCTGTGTCCCCCTCTTGCTCCTCCCCACAGGTTAATGTCTGCGCACAGCAGTGGTGGGCTTCCTTCCACTGCCCTTGTCTCCTGGTGTGTGGCCATGACACAGTTGTAACTCGGTCCGTCAAGCTCTAGATGGCAGCAGGTGCGGACGCACCCTCATTGGAGGCAGAGTGTCCACGCAGACCCGTGGTTGCTGACGAGCTGATGAGGTAGCTCCTCACCATTCCATATCCCTGGGGGCGGAGATGGGCGGGGGAGGACCAGCTTGTGGGGTAGGTTCTTCCTAGTTAGCTCCTCCGGCTGTGGGGTCTTTGGGTCTGACTAGAAACTTCCTCACTTCAAGTCTTCCCATGCTGCAGCTTGGGGTTTGCTTGGGGATGTTGGGGTTGAGGTTCTAGAGTGAGGCCAAGGGTAGAACAGAGCTCCCTGGAGCGTGGATCCCCATGAGAGCCCCAGGAGAGAACCTTCTGGGGCACAGGTGGTGCTGGAGGGAGGGGAAGGAAGGTGGACTTGGAAACACTTAACGCTCCTTCAGTGGCGTGGAAGAGTCTCAGGCTTGGAGCCCTGCCTCACGGCCTCTGAGCCAGCAGGGTGGTCTGGGGGTCACCAGCAGGACCCTGTGGCTGGGATGGAGCCAGAGAAGGGCCTGTGGGGGGAGGTGCCGTGTAACCCCTGCGCAGCCCACGGGCTCCCTGAGGACCAGCATCCCCGGGGAGAGAAAGCAAAGGCTGATGTCTGTGTTTTGGAATGAGACTGGAAGCTGACCTTGACTCCCAGAGCTGGAGGGTCAGCTGTGTCCCAGGGGCACGGAGGCCAGCTCATCCCAGGCCTCTTCTTGGTCACCTCCCTCATTCTGCCCACAAGCTGCCAAGTGCTGTTTCTCCCGCGTGACTCCAGCCTCATTACTGCAGGCCCTGGGCCCTGGGATTAACGTAATTACTTGTGAAACTCCCAGGGCTCGGGAGGCGCCCAGTGAGACCATGAGTATGTTCCAGGGTCACTCCTGGGGGGGGGGGCGGGGAGCAGCTCTCCTGGAGTGTCCTGTCTTCCAGCTGCTTTTCTCCTCGCTGGTACTCACCAAAGCGGGGGCACAGGGTCCCTTGTGCAGCCCCTGGAGAATCTGCTTGGGCCATTGTGTGAGGATGGACAGATGAAGAGGAAAGCGGGGCTGAGACACAGAAGGTGCTGAAATTTATTCCTTTTTTTTTTCCCCCCCAGTTTAGAAGAAAGCACTCTTCTTGCCCTGGAAATAGATTATTTGAAAATGGACTAGTGACGATGTGAATAGATATAAAATCACGCATTCTCTCATCCGGGCAACACCACTGTCAATATTTCTGTGTGCTTCCTTCCTAAATTTATTTCTGTGCGTAGATATTTTTAAACGCAGCAGCTATCATGCGGATAATTTTGTGTCCATCGCTTTCCACTGGCATTTTAGATGGCGTTCTGTGTTGCTGGGAGTATCATTTTAATGATGATGGGCGGAGCACTCTGCATTTTACACATAGTTATTTCTAGTTCTGGCCACTTTAACTTGTTCTTCATAATTAGAATTAATTCTTTAGAATTAATTCTATTGTAATTACTGGATAGTGTGGAATTTTTTTAAAAAAGAATGTTACATTGTTCTTTGAAATTAAAGCGATTCCTCTCCCAACTCTTCTGGTCTGGTATGTATGTGTCTTTGTGCGGTGGGAGGCTCAGGGCTCAGGGTAATAGTGAATGCTTCCCGTGGGGCCGTTCACCGTTCATTCAAGGTCCTGGGGCCTTGGATGTGGCATCTGGTTTGTGTCGCGTGGGTCTGACCTGGAGAACAGCTGGCTTGCTGCGTTAGGACCGTGGATCGCAAGACTTGGCACTGGCCGTCGACCAGCTGGGGCATCGTTGGGTAGCTTGTAGATGGTCCATCTGTCCTTTCTCTTGGGTCTGCCACTGCCCTTTGGCGGGTGTCAGACAAACACGGGCTCGTCCACTGAGGAGGCTGCATTTAGAGAGACATCTGTGGACTCCAATCCCAGATACCACTCAAGGGTGTGATCTGACTCAGAAGGTGAATTCTGGGGATTTCATGCCCACCCCAAAGGGCTTCACAGGGGGAGTTGCTTTCTGGATGGTTCTGTGGCTCAAAGGGCAGTGTGGTAGTTAATACTCCTATGGTGCTGTTGCTCACGTCCAAGTGACTTCCTCTGGGTTGGGGTACCCCCCGGAAGGGGTGTCCTGCATGCAGTGCTTGGGTGGCCAAGCAGGGGAATCTGGGAGCAAGGCGGTGCAGGGTTGCTGGTTTCCCTCTGTGAGTCCCTGGCCCCTCTCTGAGGGGGACATTCTGCCTGGGATGACCCTGAAGACTAACCCGAGAGGTCAGGCTGGGTCATGTGGTAAGGGACACCCCAGCCCAGGCGTGGGGACATTTCTATCCTCCTGGAGCCCCCTGGGGCAGGAGGGCAGGAGGTCCTCATGTGTCACCGCACGACGGTGTGTGTGTCACACTGACGATGCGTCCGTGTCCCATCCTCCCCACTCCAGCCAAAGGGGACCACACAGGCATCAAGAAACAAGAGTTAAGAAATAATCTGGGTCATTTTGTCTTCACTCGGTGGGATCTTTTGTCCTCCCCTTCCCCGTCTGTCTGTCTGTCTCTCTCTCTCTCTGAGATAGTCTCAAGGAGACAAGGTTGGCCTCAAACTTGCTGTGCCTCTGAGGACGACCATGAGCCCTGATCCTCATGTCTCCGCCTCCGGCGTTGCTGGGATCACACGTGCACACATGTGCACACACGTGCCCCCTGTGCGTGTGGGGCTGGAGCGGAGTCCAGGGCTCTGCGACGCTGAGCAAGCGCTGTGCCCTCCGAGCCCCGTGAGCAGCCCTCAGTCGAGTGCTGCGTACCCGCTGTCTCCCCGGTGTCCCCGGCCATCTCTTCTTGACAGGACGTGGGGAGTGAAGGTCTAGGGGTCCCAGCTGTGCCCTCTTTCCCTCCCCATGCTCTCAGGAGCCCGCCTCCCTAGTCAGGCCTCCATGTGGAGTCAGCGGAACTGTTTTGTCCGGCCAGTAAGTGAAGGAGAATCTTTCGCCCGGGGCGCCTGGCCAGGGCCTCAGGAGACAGCGGCGGGTTCTGTCCCTTTACAGCCTGGGGCTGGTGTGGAGCTGTGTGGTAAGGTGGGGGCGGCAGAAGGCCTCCCCCACAGGGCGGCCCTGTGCCAGGTACTGCTGTCCTCCCCGAGGGTGGGCCGGGCCGGGCCTGGCCAGGAAGCCTTCCTCCTTTGCTCTCCAGGAGTCTTCACATTCCTGAGAGGTGACTGTCGGCCGTGCGGGAGGGTCTGTTGGTTCCCCAGCGCTGAGCGGGCTGTGCCATGCTCCCCACACCCCTAACCTGCTCTGGGCTGGACAGTGCTCTGCTGAGCCCTGCAAACCTGGACAGTGGCCCACAGCAGGCAAGTAGCACGCTAGCCTCGTGCTAGAATGGACAGATGCCTCGTTCCCATGGTGGACGTGAAATTCATAATGTGCCCCCAGCAGCCCCCAAGTCCCCTCTGGCCACCTAGAAGTTACAGAAGCTCAAGGGGTCTCTAGTCCCATCACGTCTCCTGAGGTGGGTTTTGATGGTTGACGTCTGTCAAAGGTTCTGCTGTCCGCTGCCTTCTGGAGTCAGAGGTTGGGACTGAAATTCCCAGGAGATCCTTTGCGGGGGGTGGAGGGTGGGGTGTTGACTCACTGTGGAGGTTGACAGAGACCCTGCTGGCAAGACCTGTGACCCTGTGACCTCTGGCAAGAGCCAGACATGACGACTTGTCTCTAGCCCAGCGGCTGGTGACCATTAGGTCCTCAGAAGGACTTGGGATGAGCCCTGAGTCCCCCTGACTTCCCGCCCTTCTTGTCCTTCCTGCCCAGCGCCGCCTGTCCCTCCGCCGAGGCAGCGCTCCGCTGCAGCCTAGGCGGGGAGGGTCCCTGGTCCGTCCCCTCTGCTCTGGTGAAGGGCGTGGGGCGGCCAGAGATGGCGACAAGGGAGTTGGTGTGTGTGAGGTTTTGCCTGCTCTGCTGATGTGCTAGAAAAGTAGGGTCAATGGGGCGAGTGTGGGTGGACTTCCCTCCTCGGAAGTGATTTGTTTAGCGTGGTCTGTTTGGCCTCCTTGGCCTCATTCAGAAACAGACCACTTGATTGGCGATTGGGGAGCTCCCTATGGGCCCCCCGACCTCCGCTCAGTGCCTGCTCCTGGGCATGCTCACCATCAGCTGTCGCAGGCCAGATGGAAGCGGTTCCCTGGGTCGGGCTGCTCTCCTGCGGAAGGCTGAGGTGCTGTAGATCCCAGGTGCAGCCGGCTGTCAGCCAACCTTTCCTCGCTGTGGCAAAACACCCCAGGGACCAGACTACGAAGGAAGCTTGACTTTGGTTGATTTCAGAGGTGTGGGCCCAGGGGTGGGCGCATAAGTCGGCTGCTTTGAGCCCGAGGTAAGATTGGCAGTGGGACTCAGCCTATCGGACGGTGCCATGCGAAATCAGGGCGGCTCTCCTCCCCTCAGCTGCTGCCCACTTGACAGTCACCTCTGGGAAGCCCACAGGACAGATTTGGAAATGCGCTTCACTTACCCCTGAGACATCTCAACCCATGACATTGACAGTTGGGATTAACTGATGTAATCACACTTGGTGTACAGGTCTGGCAGAAGGAACACCCCCCCCCCAACTCTGGGTCCTGGGTCACGTCATCTCCTGGCTGTGGGTATTTATATTTTATTTACTTTTTTACCCTGAAACTTCTTAGAAGCCAAAGGATTCTTCCCTAGGACGGGTGGCTTCATTTTGGTCCTGGCTCAGGCCCGTAGCAAGGGGAGTGTCAAGGTAGGGGGGTGTCTGTCCAGGGGACAAGTCCACTGGGGACTGACATGCTGTCCACTTTCTCTCTGTCCTCCAGATCCCTCATCCACCTACATCAGGCCACTGGAGACCAAGGTGAAGCTGTTGGAAGGTGACAAGCTTCCCCCACAGGTAAGCGGACCCCAGGGGCTTTGGCGATTATACCCTGATGGGCAGTGATCTGGGGCTCCCCCTACATCCAGCTTCCCCGGGGCTCCCTTCCCCTAGGTGCCCATAACTTCCTATCGACCCCCCAGTGTCTCTCCAATCATCCCCTGAAAGCTGAGTTTCGGGCCCCTCCTTTCTGTGAGCCAGACTAAGGGTCCTGAGAGTCTTCCTCACTCAGTGGCTGCCTCTCCCCGTGGGCCCGTGTGCGCCACAGGGTGTAGAAGGGACCCTGTTGAGGCCCACCCGGAGAGGACGGTCATGTTAACGAAGAGGCAGGCAGGAGAACGGAGGCAGGATGGGTAGACACACAGAGACTCCTGCACCCTGCCAGCCCTGCCACACGGGACTTGCTGGCCGGTTCCTTTGGGTGGGGTCTGCCTATCAGAAGGACTTGGGATGAGCCCCGAGTCTCCCTGACTTCCTGCCCTTCTTGTCCTTCCTGCCCAGCGCCGCCTGTCCCTCCACCGAGGCAGGCGCTCTGCTGCAGCCCAGGCAGGGAGGGTCCCTGGTCCGTCTTTTGGGGCTGTGGTCCTGTGGGCAGCCGCGGGATGTAAAGTGAGGGACTCAGTGGCCAGGGCTGAAGAGGAGGTGTGGTGAGGATGCCAAGCCTCTTTCCGTGATTAAATGTGAATTGACAAGGAATTCCTCCAGTGCGGCCACCGGAGGCTGTGGTGGGCTCTGATTGGGGTGCCCAGCTGGCTGACTGATCCTTCCAGCCAACCTCTGACCCTTCTGGACCCCCCTCTCCTCTGCTGACCCACAAGTGGCTAGCCTTGGATGCCCCAAACATTTCTCTGAGAAATAACAGCCTCGGGGTAACACAGAGATGCCCGGCTCTGTTGCTAGGCGACCTGCTGGGCTTGGGGCCCACTGCCCAGGGCAGGGACACTGTGGCCCCTCTGCCCAGCGGCGGCTGCTGGGAGGCTTCGTCCAGCAGTGAAAGCAGCTCCACCACGTCGTCCGCACAGTCCACCCCGCCGGGACCACAGGGATCACTGCCGTGGCCGGGCAGGGTTTTCAGACTGTCTGCACCCCTCGAGCGCTGCTCACAGGCGCCGAGTCTTGGGGCTGCTTCCGTGCTGCTGCCAGTTGCAGGTCTCTGTGGTGGACGCGCAGGTGGTGACTGGGTCTCACCTGGTGGGGTGGGGTTCGCAGGAATCCCAGTGCTCCACAGGGCCACCTAGTTGCCAGTGTGGGCATGTGGGGCGGGCTCAGGCAGTGCCAGAAGTCTGGGCAGTGAAGAGCAGCGTTGTGCCCTGCAGCTCTGCTTTGGGGAAAGTCCCCCCTGGGAAGGGAATGAGTCGCTCTCTCCAGGGGGCCCAGTGCTGGCCCCTGGGGTCCAGCCGGCTGCTCTGCAGAGTGAAGGCCAGCACCGTGCTCTGCTGACCCCGGCAGGCCTGTGGTCCGCGGCCAGCACCGTGCTCTGCTGACCCCGCTCAGGCCCTATGGTCCGCGGCCAGCATTGTGCTCTGCTCTGGCTGTTCTTCTTCCTGCGGAGAAGCAGGTTGGGGAAGGAGCTCCGGGGTCCAATCCAAGACTAGTGTGTGGTCCTATGTGCACAGGGAATTTCTGCCCTTTCTCCCTGCCATGTGGGGCTGCTTGACTTCACTGGGAACTGTGCCCCCGTGTCAAGTGTCAGACCTGAGCCTGGACATGTTCATCAGGTGCCCACAAGCCATAGTGTAGTCACAAGCTTTCCCTTCTAATTTTTTTTTTTATTCAATTGTGCGTGCGTGCGTGTATGTGTGTTGTGTGTGTGTGTGTGTGTGTCTGTGTGTGTGTGTGTAGAACCACAGGCGAATTCGGGAACCACCATGGACGCCTTCACCTCCTCCTTGTTTACTCTGCCCTGGGATTCACAGGCTCCACCCTACCAGGACCAGAAGCGCAGGCCGCCCCCGCTTCCGCCTGGCATCTATACGTGGGGTCTAGGATCCGAACTCAGGACCTTCTGCTTGCAAGGCAGAAACTTAACCCCTGAGCCACCCCTCCAGTTCAGGCTTTCCCTTCTAGAGGGCTCCTGACTCCACGGTGATGTCCTCCCGGCGGGCAGCTGTCCACCTGTCCTGCTGCGCCCCCCTTGTGCAGGAGGCTGAGTCTTGAGGCCCAGGCACAGGTGCATTTGCCCTTGCTCTGAGCTCTCTTGGCACTGGACGGACCTCCTGGCGCCGGACGGACCTCCTGTCTGTCTTTGGTGGACACGGCCCTGCCCGCTCTGCCCGTGGATGCCCGGCCTTCTCCTGCTGGGCTGTCAACTGCTCGAGGACTGAGCGCGGATCCCAGTGGCCACATCTGTGTCTCGACACTCGGTGTGGATGAGTTGAGTGGATTCAATGTGCAAGTTGGTGGCTACTTTCCACCCAGCCTCTTAGTCCTGCAGTTGGAGGCCGCTTCTTGCCTAGGATCAGTCTGCACTCCTGCCCTGGCAGGTGTTGAGGGCACCGGCAGTGTAGATAACCATGCCGGGGCTGCGGGTTTGTGTCTGAACATCTTGAGAGAGAGGAGATTGTGGTGTCACGACAGTATTGTCACCAGCCTCACAGTGTGTGGGATTTCATGACAAGAGACATGACAACCAAATTAAACAGGGCCGGTGAGATAGCTGAGTGGCTAACATAGCTCGTTTCCAAACCTGGCGGCCTGACTTGATCCCTGGAAGCCCCTATGGTGAAAGGAAAAAAACTAACTTCTGAAAGTTCTATCTGTTTCCCTTCTCTCTCTCTCTCTCTCTCTCTCAATAAATAAATTAATTAATTAATTAAAAACCAAATAGAAGCTCCCAGCTCCATGCAGAGTGGGGAAAGTGCTCATTGATGCAAAGCAGGAGTGAGGAAGGTCATTCTCTGAACATCAGATGGCTTTGGCCTTGGGGTTTGTGTGGGAGGCCAGAGTGTCTCCCCCACCCCCGCCCACTCCTTCACCATGGACTCTATTTAACTCCAAAATAGCTTTAATTAAAAATGTGCCAGTGTGCTCACGGGCAAATCACTGTGTTGCAGTTTGGATTTTCTTTCTCATGTCGGCTTTAAAATTTCATCAACACAGCTGCTTCCTCTGCAATGATTCATGCCCAGAGCTCGGGCCACGTTATTTTTCCTTGGGATTCTCTCTGTTGAGCTGGGCTCCAATGGGGGCAGCTGTAATTGACGCTTGGGCCTCCAGTTAGCCCCCTGCTGGGCTGATAAACGAAGCCTCCAGTGCGCGTCAAGAAGCCAGCCTTACAAAAGAGCAAGCGGCCCTGGCGTGGTCTTGCACGGTATGTGGACCAGAGGGCCGGCTGCCAGTGTGTGAGGGAGACCGAAGTGGGCAGCCCTCCTCTCCTCTTTACCCCGATCTAGTTCCCCCTTCTCGTCAGTACCACAGGGCTGCTAAAAGTGACCCCTGATTCACGCCGGGCAGGGGTGGAGAAGCTGAGGCCCGTGGGAGAGGCTTGGTGTGCATGCCCGGCTAGTTTGCTTAAGCTGCTGAAATCCAAGTCCAGAGTGTCAGCAGGGCTGATCCTCCTGGGGCTTTGCTCCTGGTCTCTCTGCCTCCCTCACCCTTCTCTTGGTTGACTTTGTTCTCTCTCTCTCTCTCTCTCCCTCCCCCATGAGAATGTTACCGCCTTGGGTAGATCCCACTTTAACTCGCTCACCTCGGTGAAGCCCTCCTCTGCAAAGAAACCTCGTCCTGTGCTTAGGACTGCAATGGTGATTTCAGCACGCAAATGGAGCAGCTCAGCCTGCAGCGTTCCCCTCGGCCTCACAGGCACCATCAGGAAGCCGACAGATCTGAGTTCAAACCACCCTGACCAATGCTAGCCCGTGGCTTTTATTTCCTCTGCTAACCCGGGATATGATGCCATCTAGCACATGGCCCATGTGGGCAGGGCTTACCTTGTACCTTGCCCTTGTGATCGTGAGGTCATCTGACTGTGCCGTGGCCAGCAACTCTGGCTTGCCCCTGAATGGAGTGCTGTGTGTCCTTCTTTGGGTCTGGACTGGCCTGGGACAGGGGAACCACGTGACACTGTCCAAAACACTTCCTGATACCTCATTTGTGCGCCTGTGTCCCCGAGGTAGGCAGGTGAAGCTGTCTGCATTTGGGGTCCCTCACTGTGTGGAGGGCTGACTTCTTAGCCCGCTCAAAGCACCCGTTCTCTCCATGTGCTGCCTGCACTGGTGCCTCTCCCCATGCTTTTCCTTCCTTCCCCCCATCCACAGTCGCATCATCTTGGGGGCTCTGAGAGACCTGAAATGCTATCTTAGCAGGAACCTGAGTCTCTGGTTTCTCCTCCCAGGAACCCCGTTTCCCCATGACCAGGAAGCCTGCTTTGCAGCCTCAGCAGGTCCTGATGAGGCTTAGGAATGCTGCCCTGTGCCCGGTGCTGGAGGCTTAGGGAAATTTCGCTAGGAGCTTTATGCTGCACTGCATCCTTGCGTCTGAGGCCCGAATCAGAGCTCACCAGCGCCACCCATGTGCTGGCGGGGCATCGGCAACTCGGTGTAGCTTCTGTAATCTTCATTTTCCCCACCTGTAGTGTAAATAAAGCCGCTAATGGTACCTGCCATGTACACCATTCAGAGGGTTAAAGGGCACTCAAGGAAAGTAGTGGGAGCCACCAGTAACCGTGTTGAGTCTTGCTGGACCCAGGGTACAGGCAGAAAGCAGAGGCCCAGGGATTTGGTGAGTTGCTCAGTCACCGTGGGTTGCACGTTGTGACGCACCTCTCCAATGTCCCCTACTAGCCTGTCCCTGGCAGGAGGTGTAGAAGAGTGGTCCTGAGACCCTCCTGCGCGGCCTCCTGTGCCCTGGGCCACGTGGTCCTGGTGGTTTGACAGTGGGATTGGTGCATGAAAGTGCCTGGGGAGAAAGGGGGGATCTGAGTACTGCAGGAAGTCTCAGCGCCCCAGCCCAATTGGCAGCCCCCCTTTTCCTAATGGCCTACAAATGAGTTTTCCTGAGATTGAAGAGAGAGCAGATTCATCTAAACTATCTGGGGTCTTGAGGTACCTCTGGGCGTCTCAGGCTGCTTTCCCTAGAAAGGAATTGCAATATTTGAGCTTTAGGGTGTTTATAACTGGCAGTCACCTCTGAGAGCTTCCCATGCCACACTTGTGAGTGGCTATTTAGGGTCCTCCACCTTGACCCTGAATGGGGGAGCCCATTGAGCCCAGCTGAGGTCCAATGGCTTCTGTCAGTCTACGACCAGAGCAGAGGCCGGGCAGAGGGCATGGGCCGGGCAGAGGGCATGGGCCGGGCAGAGGGCATGGGCCGGGTGGGGCAGAGTGACCCTGTTCTCTTTCCTTCCAGCTGCCCCGCCCCTACGGCTGTCCAAGAAGCTGGCTCCAGGTAGAGCTGCTGGCGGGGGAGGGGTTTGCAGTGCCATGTCTGGTGTGTCCCCTTCCCACGGCCCGCCCCTTCCGGGAGCTGGCCCGCCCCTTCCGAGAGCTGGCCCGCCCCTTCCGGGAGCTGGCCCGCCCCAAGGTGTCCTGGGCCTTCTGAACTGGCATTTCTTTCTGTTTTGTAACACAATGGCAAGAGAATCTGGAGTGGTCGGACGTCTCACCCACCTGTCACTGGAAGTCTGGTGCTGGAGCCTGGGTGCTGGTGGGAATGCCCGCTCAGCAAGCAGGACCCTGCGGTGCCCGGCTGGAGAAGGGCTTTCACAGTGCTGGGCTCCTCCGGCTGTGGCCTCCAGCCCCGGTCACAGGGACCGGCGTCCAGAGCTGCTCAGCCTGTGGGCTCTGGGGCTGTGCATGGGTGGCACGGTCCCGTGGGCCTGCGTGAGGGCTGTGTGGGAGGATCCTCAGACGGCCATCTGACCTCAGCAGGGCACGGCCTGTACTGGGAAAGGAGCTAGACCAGCTCAGCTCCTGTGGTCCCCACCCTGAAGACATCTCTTACCAGCCCGCCCTCTGGGCCCCCGGTGGCTTTTCCTGCGTCCTCTTCTCCCAGGTCTGGATGCTTGCCCCAGAATGCTGTCCCCACACGGCCCTTCTTGGGGCCTCATACCACCTGGTCTAACCTGGTCTAAGCTCCAGCTGTGTGGACCGGCAGCGCTCTATCCCAGGGCTTGCCCCGCACATCGTTGGCTGTCTGGCAGCCTCCCTGGCTTGCACCCACCACCCCAGTTTTGCCAACCAAAGATGCCCCAGATATCTTCCAGGGCATAATGAACCCCTCCACCCTTTATAGACACATACTGTCCCAAGTCCCCGATGGCATGAAAGCATGATTATTACTAGTGCCAGGTTCCATCAGCTCACAGTCATGAAGGAGCCATGTGTGGGCCCAGCCCTTCCCCCCAAACCTGCCCACCTCACTCTGCTTGGCCTAAATAGGACCAGCTGATACCACGCCCACCCCACAGCACCTGCGGGCCCAGGCTGAGGCCAGTCCTCTGCAGAGCCGTCATCTTGCTTGATTCCTTCTCCCGTGACATTCCCCTTCTGGGCCACCAGGGAGGGGACAGACTGGGTGGGGTCCCGTGGGCTCTGGTCCAGATCGGGCCCGTAGGGTCTAGGCCCCTAACGGCCTTCCCAGGGGCTTGCCGTCCTGCCTCTGCCATCCGCTGCCCTGCTGTGGTGCCACCCTGGGCTCTCTCCTCTCTGTGTAGTGGCACCAGGTCAAGAACCCTGTGCCCATGTGGATGCCCTGGAGGCCGGCAGGGGACGAGACGTGCATCCTCTGTGCACTACCTGTCCCCGGGGCTGAGGGGCACGTCTGGGGGCTCCCTCTCTGTGACTTCTGCAGTAAGATACAGGGCGCCCTTCAGTGCCTGCCCTCCACCCCCAGCCCTGGCTGCAGCTGAGACTCAGGGCCAGGCCTGGTGTGTTTGCTAGGAGACGGACGTCTCGTGGAGTGTGTCTGTACCTCAGCTTCTGGCCACCCACCCTCCTCACCAGGACTCTCAGGTGGACCGGTCAGGGAGGCTGGCGGCCTCTTCTTTCCACACCCCACGCCCCTCTGCCCAGCACTGCTTGCTGCTCACAGGGTCATCCCGTCCCGGGGGGCGGGGGGCGGGGGGTGAGAAGACAGTGGATTGCTGCTCCTGTTCCCCAGTAACCTCAAGGTCCAGACAGGATCCCAGAGTAGCCAAGGGTCCCACGGCCAGTCTGCCAGGCTCTGAACAGGTGGCGTCCGTGGTGGGCCTCAGGGTACTAGGCCCTGTTCTGAGACTTTCCATGTGACTCTGCCTGGTCCAGAATTCCCATGCCCCTCAGTGCCCAGGGGGCAGGAGGTGTGGGGCTGTAGGCTGTGTGCTGACTTGGAGGGGTCCATGAGCTGCAAGGCCCGGGGCCACAGCTGAGGGCACTGAAGTCCTGCTCCAGCCCCCAGCAGGCCGAGGGAGACCTGGCTTCCCCGGGTAGGCACCAGAGCAGGAACACCGCCCCCCACCTGCACCGCAGCCCCTGCCTTCCCTCCCGAGGCGAAAACCGGGACATCCTCACGCCCAGGGATGAAGGCAGCGAACAGCAGTGTTTTTAATTTGGGTTTAAGTCCAGCAGTGGTTACTCATTTGATGCGTCATTAGTCACTCGCCTCTTAATGAGGGAGCTAAGCGCTTCTCCAGCCTGGCTTTGTGGCTTGCTAATAAAGTTCTGTGGACATGCAAATATTTATGTAGGCCGGGAGTTGCATGCTAATTGAATACCCCCAGCTTCAAATACTTCCTCTCAAGATTATCCTAGGAGGGGAGAGAAGGGAGGGGAGTGTTGGGACAGGGAGGGGAACAGAAGAGAGGAGGGGAGGGGACAGAACTGAACAGCGTTTTCAGTAGACACTTGGCTGCTCAGGAGCCTCTTTGATTGAGGGCAAAATTGAGGGGGTGGAGGGTCTTCGCCCAAACATGATCCTGTGTGCGGGCCAGGCCGTCCTGTGGCCAGTAGAGAGCTGCGGCTCCCACCCAGGCTGCTTTTCCTGGTTCTGTGGTCAAGTGGACATGGCTGTGGGGCCTCTGAGTCCCCGCCTCGGGGCCTGTCGTCGTCCTCCCAGCCTTGGCAAGGCAGCCGGGGTGTCCCACAGCGGTCCTGGGAAAAGTCCGAGAGGACCTCCGGATGTGTCCAGTGTGTTCTCTGCTGGACACTCTGTTGTAGTGATCGCAGAAAGCGGACCACAGCTTGGTTTGGGATTTGCGAGTGGAACTGGGGTACCCTCTCAGAGAGCCGTGATGGGGGCACCCATGGAAGGAGGGAGTGCTGCAGTTGAGTCTGCCCCACCTTGGCCGTGCCAGGGAAAACTGGCATTCCGTGGCCTTTAAGTGACTCTGGGTGGCCCAGGCAGGATGTCGTTCAGGGTACCCCAGTCTCACCCGATGCCGAGGCTGCTCCCAAGACCCCGGCTGATGGTGTTTGTGGGCACCACGCGTAGGATGTGGTTGTTAGCTCCGAAGGCGGGTCTCCACTGCTCCCCTTTTTGTGCACCTCCAGTGTTGGATCACACCCAGAACGTCCTGAGACCCCCTCCCTGTCCACCCTCTGGCCTTGGCGGCAAATACAGACCGAACACCCCCTGTGCGCGCCCTAGGACGGCATTCTTGGGGCCGCAGCGGGTGGGGATGTCTTTCACGGCTCCCCTCTGGCGCCCTCTTGGGTCTCCTGGGCCAAGCAGCTGGCAGTGGGAGAGCTGAGGGAGGCCCCCATGGGGGTGTGAAGGGTACTCCCAGGCTGGGGGAAGGGCTGTCCAGCCGCCTGCTCCTTTGCTGGTTTGTTTGGGGAACTCAGCAGCCCACTGATTCATGAACACTCCCCAGCGCCTTAGCTGCCCTCCGCTCCTCCCTCGTTCCCTGAAGGCCAGTGATGCTGCGGGCGGGACCAGAGCCTCACCGCCATGTTGTTCCATGGCCCGGGTCTGCTTGGGCCCCCAGCCCAGCTTTAGGGCTTTGGTCTGCGCCTGGGAGCCACCCAGCCTCCATACCCCCCCCAGAACTGGATTGCTTTGGTACGTGTGGATCCGGAAGGGTGACAGGACTGCTTTGGGGGATCCCTGTCCATGGCAGAGGCAGCCAGAGGGGGACACAGGCTCGGGAGGAAGACAAGGCCTTGCTGAAGGCCAGAGTCGAGGGCCGTCTTGGAGCATCCTGTAGGCTGTGGTGAAGGGTGTTGCGTGGGGACCCCAGTGGGATGCTGGGGCAGAGCCAGTCCGTCCCAGCCTCTCAAACATGTCTACAGAGCCTCCGTTGGGGGCGAGGGCCCACTGGGGCTGCGCTGATCCTGGAATGTGGGGACAGATGGCGGAGCTGTTGGCATTGCTGTGTGGATGGAGGGTGTCATAGTTAAGCACAGGTGTCAACTTGACTTGAGGGTTTGGGCTCTGGGCACAGTTGTGGAAAGTTGATGGTTGAGTTAAGCCCAGAGCAAACCTGAAGGAGATTGTCTAGCTGCTAGGGAAGACCCAGCCCATGGTGGGTGGGATTAGGCCCTGGATAAATCACAGAGAGCTGGTCGAGAGAGTTGGCATCCTTCTGTTCACTTGGCCAGACGTGCTGGTCTGGCAAGTAAGGATCGTCCATCTCTCAGCCATTATGTGGTGACGGTGCGGCCAGTTCCCTCGGCCCTGGTGTTGGTGCGTGCTCTCCCATCAAGGTGCACTGAGAACTGTAACCAAAAATCGTAAGAGAATAAACCCCTTGTTCCCTTAAGCCGTTTGATGGTCATTTATCAGCAACCATGCAGGTGGACTGCAACAGAGAGTGAAGGGATGCTGAGGGGAGAGCCTCGGGTGACCCCTGCTGCGAGGTGGGCGCCATGCCCAGGATCAGTGTCTGGACCCGGGTAGGGTCCTGGCCCGAGCATCTGTGGGTTCCTCAAGTGTCCTGAATCTCTGACGGCGTCTCCTCCCGTGCCAGGTGGGCCCTGGAGAGTTCCGGACTCTGCGGAAAGGCTTCTCCCCGTACCACTCCGAGTCCCAGCTGGCGTCCTTGCCGCCCTCCTACCAGGACATCCTGCAGAATGTAAGTGTCCCCACCAGAGACCCCCAAGTGTTCCTGGTGTGCGCTCCTGAGAGAGACAGCCAGAGCTGAGGCAGGCCGGTGAGTGCCCAGGGCATGTCGACGACCCCGGGTTGAGCCAAGACTTGGGCACCTGCCTGTAGCCCCACTTGTGTCCAGGGCAGCAGTGGGCAGGAGCCAGGACTCGGGTTCTCAGCCCAAGTGACCTTTCCTCATTCTCCTGGCAACAGGCCCTGGCTCCCAGACCCGTGGAGTCTAACGGGGAAGGTGAGGCGCCACGTCTTGGGAAGATGACGGGGCTGGACGGGGTCGGTCCAGGGAGGGGACTGTCCAGGCCATGGTCCTTCTGTGTAGCTCTGAGCCTGTCTCACTCCTCTGGCACAGTGGACACGTTGGCCAGCTGGCCTGACGTTCAGTGCTGGGCCGATACCCAGGCTTGATGACCGAGGGCGTGAAACCACTGAGATGACCACTCGAGAGTCACCTGCGAGTGCTTACCTGGGCTCCACCTGTTCTGGAAACGTGTCCCGTGGAGCCAGTGCCCGACAGCTCCCTATGCAGCCGGTGCGTCATCCCATGTAACAGCAGAGACGGCTGTGGAGCGTCTTGCCGAGTCCCTGCAGAGCAGTCAGGACGCCTGGCCTCCTCACTGTTCCACGGGGCAGCAAGGGCTCCTCCTTTGCTAGCGGCTTCCGGGAATGGCCCTGTGGGGAGCCCCCACCACTGCTGTGGGGAGCCCCACCACTGCTGTGGGGAGCCCCACCACTGCTGTGGGGAGCCCCACCACTGGCTGCACACTTGACTCACATGCCGGCCTCTCAGGAAGATCGTGGGGGGCGTCCTCACTTCTGCTCTGCCAGCAAGCCTGGCCCTTGCCCCTCCGGCAAGAAGTGCTGGCAGGGGGGGGCTCATGACAGCCACCCCTGGTCTTTCTCTTCCGGGGCCTGGACACCTTCTCTGGGAACACAGCTGCCGACGCCCACAGGCTGCAGATAATCCAAATATTTACCCAGGAGCCCCATGGCCCAACAAGTCTGATTGCTTCATGACGAAGGGCTAAGCCATGCCGCTCCAGGGCGCCCCCCCCCCGTTCAGTGGTGTGGGAGACTCGAGACAAGTGTGTTGAACCCCATGTGCCATGAGCAGTGTGGTGCAGTGCTGGCCATGGCGGTGGGCTTGGCACACGTGGACCCTGCAGCCTGTAGCGGGCACAACCCAGACCTCAGTGCTGACAAGGCTGGCTGGGGAAGGTTCTGGGAGGTTCTTGGCGGAGCCACGAAAGGGGCTGTTCCGCTGTTTGGAGAGGAGGAAGCGCGGAGTCCCACGGACCTCATGGCCAGGGCATGCTGGAGGCCTGGAGGTCAGAGGTCAGGTGGGCCATGGGAGTGGTCAGCTGTGAAAGCTGCTGAGCCTCTGTGGTACCACGAGCCCAGGGCTGCCACTACCAGGATCCCAGCCCCTTCACACCCGTGCAGGGCTCCTTTTAGGCTCCCTGTGGGCATAGGGCTTGGCGAGGGCAGCAAGCACCAGCTTGAAGCGCCCTGAGATAGAACTGGGTGTGTGGGGCGCACCCCTGCCTCCCACCCTGCTGGCTGCCACACCCCAGGCAGGCTGTGGTTTGTAATCCCAGCCTCCTGACAGCAGGATTAAGGCTTAGATGGCTCCTAGGGAAGTTGGTCTCCACACTTTTGGCACCAACTCTGGTGTCCCGGAGATCTGGGTGCCAAGCCCAGCCCCTGTGTACATTAGCTGGTCTGAGGCCGGCCTTTCTCTCTGCGTCGTGTTGTCATCGGAGAGATGGACACATGAGGGTTGCCCTAAGACTCAGGGCCGGCTTGCGTGGTATGTGCCAGGGTATGTAGCGGCCATCACCCCTCACTCACCGGACACCACCAGGCCCGCCGTGACACCTGCCGTTCAGGTTGGGGTGGGTCAGGAGGGCTCGGCTGTGTGGCCCCTTGTATCCTCTCATCACAGCTTCCTGGGAGCTGCCCTCGGAGCAGGCACTGAAGAGGCTGGCACAGATGGGCCCTCGTCCAGAGGCACCAGGGCCCACCCCCACCTTTCGCTTTATTCATGTGGCTGGTGCCCCCTGCTGGCCAACGGGGAGAATGTGGTCTCCTTCCATCCTGCTAGTTGGGGGAACACTCCTGATCTCCTTATTTGATTTTCCTGTTTTAGACACCAGGCAGCCTGAGCTGGAGTTAGAGCCATAGAGCCCCTGGCTGGCCTTCCAAGGCTCTATGTGCTTCCTGGCACCCAGGACCCTGTTTGCCAGGGGAGGAAACAGGCTCAGAGCAGGCAGGGCCCTCGTCCAAATATGGCTTCCCCTAGACTCTTTGGGACCTCAGAGTTGACACTAACTGGTGCCAAGAGGAGTGGACCAGCCTTCCAGCAAGGCTCCTGCATGCTCCATGCCAGGTATGCGGAGAACGGAGGGCTCGCTTGCCGGCCAGTGGAAGACTGTGGGCTTGGTAACCACTCAACCCCTGTGGCTGGCCTGGGCCCCACGGCACGGGCTCAGCTGGGTCGAAACCCCGCTTCTCTGGGGCTTGTCGGTGCTATAGCCAGAGTGTGGGGTCACACAGAAAACCTGTGAGCTTGGTGTTAGGGTCTCCCCTCTGCATTTGCTCCGGGGGTACTTGGGTGTTTTCTGATTTCCTTGGGGTCCCCACTGCAGCCTGAGGCAGAATCCCTGTACCCTGTTCATGGTGACCCAGGAGGAAAGACGCCGAGGGCGAGGCTGGGGCCCTGCCTCAGCGCCCAGCATCTGACAGGCTGGGTCTCCTCCTTGCCGGCCCAGGTCTTATGCACCTTTAATTCCCACCCTGTGGGAGCTCGGCCCTGCCGGCTGATTCAGTCTGTGGGTGGCCAAGACTGTGCAGGGCTGGGAGCGGGGGCAGGAAGCAGGACTTAAGAGGGGCTGGGGGTGTGTGGCTTGGACAGTGGAGTTTGAGTCCAATCGCTGCTTCTTCAGCTTTCTGGGTGACCCAGACCGTCTTTGCAAACAGACCATGGGATCTTGCCACGCTGCTTCCCTTCTCTGCCCTGTGTCACTGCAGAGGAATGGTGTGTATACGGCCAGGGGACCGAGTCCCTAGAGGCCTCACCTGGGCCTCTTCCTCAGTCCTCAAGTCCCCGGCTGCTTGGCCTGGGTGCTGACCCTGTGCAATTTGAGCCGCTCACTTTCCCAGCGGCAGATATCCCGAGCCAGTCAGCCGAGCTCAGCCGTTCTGTTCTTTCTGCAGGGCCCCGCCTGTCCTGTGCCTGAGCTGCCCTCGCCCCCTTCCACCACCTACAGCGCCGCAGGACAGAAGCCTGAGGCTGTCGTGCACGCCATGAAGGTAGGAAGCCTTGCTGAGTGAGCCCCCACAGCGCTGAGGTGCACGGGCAGCAGAGCGGAGATGATCTGTGCGGGTGGGGCTGGGGGCATGTCTCCCCAGAACAGACTCAGGCTGGTGTGGCCACAAGTATGTCCCTTGTCTGCTGTGCTTGAGGCGTGGTAGTTTGGGAAACAGAGGTGTGGGATGGGGAGCTGAAGCCCAGAGATCTGGTTAGGTTGGCCTGGAACCAGTGGGCTGGGCTTGCACAGCTGAGCAGTCCATTCTAGGTCCTCCCGTTTTCTTTTGTACACATACCACAAATGCCACCCACCTATGTGGACAGGTGTGGACGGCTGAGTCCTTGTATGGAGCGAGCCTACCTGTCTGAGTTCCCATGCAACCTGCCCCTCCATCCCGCCATGCCCCTCCTAGAGATCCCGCTGCCAGCGCTGGCTGGCCTGACGCCTGCTTCCTTCAGGTCCTAGAAGTCCACGAGAACCTGGACCGGCATCTCCAAGACAGCTGCGAGGAGGACCTGAGTGAGAAGGAGAAGGCCATCGTTCGAGAGATGTGCAACGTGAGGCTCGCCAGAGTGGGGCGGGGCACTGGGCACCCCCTTTCCCAGTGGTTGGAGGACAGGCCACCCTGACTTTTTCCCAGATCTGCCCCTTCTAGGAGTACCACACCTGAGGGCGCTGGTCTAAGCCCCAGCCTCTGGGCTCAGTGGTGCCTCTGGTGGCTCCTTTCACTTTACGCTCAGAGCTGGAGGTCACGTGGTATGGTAGGGCTTGTGGCCTCCTTGGTCTGCCCCTGAGAGTCTTGTTCTCAACTCCCAGCTGCCACTGGTCTTTGGCCCCTCACTGGGGTCTGATTCTTGGCTAGGTGGGGTGGAGTGCTCTGAGCATGCCTCGTGCTGCCCTCCTGTCTACACAGGCCCCACTGGACAGCTTTGAGGCCAAGCTCACACTGAGCATGACCTGCTGTGGGCAGCGTGACTCTTAATGCAGGCAAAGCCCTGGGCTCAGTATCTCTGGCCTCCTGCACACGCAGTTTCCCTTCCCAGCCCCATAGCTCTTGAGGACATGTGTGATTCTTGCAGGGTGATGAAGGTGTGAGGTCAGAGGGTGGGTTTGAGATCAACGCTACTCATCTCTCGTCTCTCCCCTCCAGGTGGTCTGGAGGAAGCTGGGAGATGCCGCCAGCACCAAACCCTCTATCCGGCAGCACCTGTCGGGTAACCAGTTCAAGGGGCCTTTGTAAGGCTGCTTCTCTGTGGACGTGGACTGGCCTCCCTGGAGTCCCAAGACCCCAGGGCTAGCAGGACATCCACTCTATCCACTGTCCTCTGTAGTGAACTGTACATAGGACACAGCCCACCCTGGCTGTCTCGGTGTGACACTGACGGCCAGGACTCCACCATCCACCTCCCACACCAGCAAACCGGGAAGATGCGAAGCCGCCACCTGTTGGCTGCAGCGGCGTGGCCGGCGTGGCCCGGCTCCCTTTGCCCCCCCCTGCTCTGGTAGCAAGAGGCTGGCGGCTGCTTCTGAGATGCCAGATCCAGGGACTGTGTCAGGCTCTGTGACACCCGCGGTGACGGCCATCTCGTCAAGCCTTCCACGCCCTGGCTGCCCCCCTGCCCTGGACAGAGCCCAGTGACAACACAGGGGCCTAAGGCCCTTCTGGTTCCTGCTGTGACCGGCACTGGGTCCTGTGTCCACGACTGGCTGGAAGTGGCTCTCGGCTCCCAGGTCCCTTCTCTGCCACTCAGTTCTGGGAGCTCAGGGTTCCCCTGCTGTAAGGGGGTCGGTGCCCCGTCACCTTGACGCCAGCTGCTGCTTGTTCTTAGCGTTCATTTCCCTCTGTGGCATCCCCCTCCCCGGGCCAGGGTCATCTTTTCAGGTCCCGCTGCCAGGCGACCCCTTCTGTGGTTTACGCAGTGTAGGAGTTTCTGGAGAGCGACTGGTGAGCCGAGCCGCACGTTCTCTCTGGACAGGTAGAACCAGGCCCTGGTTCTTGGCCACACGGTGGCATGGCCCGCCTGGGGTTTGCTGCCCCCAAGGGCGGCACAGACAGAGCTACTGGGGCAGCCCATGACAGGTCTCTTGAGAAGGACAGCGTGTGACTTGGTTCTGACTTTCATGTGCTGCGTGCGAGTCTCTCAGCTTCCCCGGGCCCCTGGTGGGAAGATGCAGCACCTTTCAGCCCTGCTGCGTTGCAGCGGGCCTCTGGCCCCACGCACAGCTCGCGAGCCAGTGTGGTAGACCTGCTGGAAGGCTGCAGGACAGCCGCGGCCAGCGCCGACGGCGCCAGCACGGCCTCTCCCTGAGCCTGTGTGCTCAGCCTCAGGCCCAGGGATCAGAGGAACATGTCACTAGAAACGAGTATTGTCACCTGGGTGTCGCAGGGAAGTTTTCTAATTTGGAGTGAGGAAGAGGAGGCCTTGAGGTCTTGGGACACATTACAGTGACATCCCAAGATTTGCCTGAGGCCAGGCCCTGGTGCCGAGACCACTCAAAGCCGACTGTAATGACCTGGCTCTAGAAGTGGTCTTCACTCTTCCAGTGGTACCCAGAGCCCACGCCGCAAGCACCCGAGGAGCCCAGATGGGCTGGTGTCAGGCGGGTCTTGTTCAGGCCCTGCGTGAGCCAGAGAGACAAGGCAGATGGCATCCATGCTGTGCCTCCCGGCAATGGACCATTACCTGTGGACCAATGCCTTAGCCTCCACCTCGGGTCCTCCACTCAGGGGAAAGGCCCATGGCCCGCCGTGTGCCCAGGGACAGGCCTGCTGTTCACACTGCAGGAAGCTCTGTGGGAGTCTCTGGCTGGTCAGGTGACTCCTGCCAGGTGGGCAGCTGGACCGGTGAGGCACAGGTCCTCCATCCGTAGGCCTTGGAACCCCAGAACAGCACCTTGGTGCGTGGGTCCACATGGCATGGGAGTCAAGTCTGGGGGTCCGCTGATTCACGTGTGGGTCAAGGCGGCTTGGCTACCACTAACTAAGCAATAAGTAAGGGCTCCCACGATCTTAGACCAGCCAGTTAAGAATGGCCCAGAAGTGACTTTTAAGGGTGTGACCCCCCTAGTGCTGCAGAGGCATGGGGATCTGAGGAGCATTTCTTGGAGAACCTTCCTGCCTGCCATGGGGCGGCCCAGGCTGTGTCCCGAGCCCTCGAAGCACAGGATGGCCCCTAGGACCAGCCGGTATGAGCCATGCCTCAAAACTAACAGCTGGGAGAGTCAGTGGTGACCCTTGAGTCCCTACGGTGGACAAGAGTCGGGGGGGGGGGACCTACAGCTCAGGGCAACACCGGGTCACCCCACTTCTGGAGCTTTTGCTGTGAAAGTCCAGGGGCCGTGGTGACAGCTGTGGCTCGAGTCCCCTTCTGTGTGTAATGCTGATTCTCCATCTCGAAGCCCACAGGACGCGTGCCCTGGCCTCACTTCCACTGTGACAGGTCACCCGGACTCAGCCCAGGTGGCCCTGCCTATCCTGGAGTCAGAATCTGCTGAGCACATTTTTTTAGAGCGGCACATTTTTATCCAAAAGCTACTAGCTACACAACAGTGTTTAAAGAGAAACAAGTGACCTTTCGGGTTTTTTTCTTGGAACTTGAGAGGAAGCGAAAACATACTACTGATTTTTTTTAATTATTGTTAAAGAAACAAACTAAATGCATGGCTGCAGAGTGGCAGGTGTATGTTCTCCTACCGCGGGGGGAGTGCCTGTGCTGCTTTGCGGAGGGGCTGGAGCGTCTGGTTCCTGCCCTGCCAGCAGCTATGCGGTTTTCCTAAGTGACAGCGGCCGGCCCTGCGGCCGCCTCCTGCCTGGCTGTGTGCAGCACTGGAGCCCGTGCACTTCGGCTGTTTCTACCTTCTATTGAACCACTTTGATTTGTGGAGAGAGAGAAAAATAGAACTTTTTGATAGTGTGTTAAGACGTTGATTTACTATTTTAGTACAGGAGTAACAAATACGATTGTGATGGTGTATACTTTGAGCTAGATAAATAAAGGCCTCTTGGCGAGCCTCTGGGCCTGGTGGTCCCTGCTTGTATCTGTTAAGGGTTGGCTGGGCACAGGGCTTGGGGGAGGTGGGTGAGGTCCATCGGCACGCGGTCACTGTTCCAGACAGCTGGTCCTGGAGGGTGGACGGTAGAGACTGCTAGTCGCTGTTTTCCGAACAGGAATGAATCTAGTCGTCTGTGTGGCTCGGAACTCCCCTGGTTCCTCCAAGGGAGGCGCAAAACACAGAGCCGACGTCCAGCAGAGGCCCTGGGTCTACCCTTCTGTACAGGTCCTCCCTGGGGTCAGGGGGGCTGCTTCTGCAAGGACTGTCCTTGACTCGGGGTTGAGAAGCCTGGAGTTCCATCTTCAACAAGCAAGCAAAGACCTAGTTTCGGAACTTTTTTAATTTGGGTAACTGACTGAAGGAGTCTCGTGTGTAACCAAGATGGAATTCACAGTTATGTTGTTACATTCACACTTAAAAAATATATCTCTATATACAGGAATTTGCAGAGATGTAAACATACATGACTTTCCAGGTACATTTCTCCCCTTCTCCCTGGAGGAAAAAGAAAAGCCGTCCAACAAGGCAGCCCCTTCCCAGTAACTAAAAACAGAAGACACAGTTCCAAGCCAAGCAGTGGCCCCCGACCTTCAGGGCCACAGAGAGATGACACGGGAAGCAAACAACAGTGTGACTGCAGATGGGACGGGACTATTGAAAACAGTTTCCAGGAAAAATAGGCACTGATTCTAGAAGGAACGTCACTCCTTATTGAAGCTATTTATTGAGCCAATGTGGCTGGTTAATACTTTCACTAGCATAAAGTAACTTGCAGGGCTCGGGACGCACAGACACCGCGTCTCACAAGAGCCCGTCCCTGCCCGTGTTGTAACTCTAGCGTTATACAGGTACCTCTGCGTGCCCACTTAATCTACTCTTCAGGTCGATTAGCAAACTCGTTTGTTAAAAACATGGGGAAGGCTTTGCGCTATCTCATCCAGGCTGCCCGCCCCAGCCCCCCCACAGGTGGCATGCCTGGCGGGGGGATGGGCGGGGGCACAGGTGGCTGTCCTCCAGGGGGCACAGCTGGAGGCGGGTAGCTAGCTGGCGGCAGGCCTAAGCCTGGAGGAGGGTGAGGAGGAACTGCATGGGTAGGGGGCAGGCGTGGGGGTGGGAAGTTGGGGTTGTAGGTGGGGGGAGGTGGAGGGTATCCTGGAGTAGGAGGGGGAATGGTGGGTGGGGGGAAAGAGGCTGGGGGTGGGGGCACAGGAGGTGGGGGTGGGTTCGGGGGATACACGTGGGGGTGATAAGGAAGGTGAGCAGGTGGGCCGTAGCCTGGGGGCAGGGCGCCATAGGAGGGGCCCTCTGTCTTCATCATGGACTGCAGGCTCTGGTAGCCCTCTCCAGACATGTAGGAGCTGGTGGTGGACATCCCAGTCATGTAGCTGGAGGGGGGCGGAGGTGGGGGCCGGTGTGGCAGCGGTGGGGGCTGATGCACAGGGGCCGGGTGGGCCGGAGGAGGAATCTGGACTTTGGGGAGGTCACTGGTTTCCACTGGACCAGGTGGCTCAGCCTCACCTAAGGCAGCAGCGAGGGGAGGCTTCCGGTCTGCAGAAGAGAGACAAGTCAGTCCACGGCGCCGGCTTGTTCTAGGTGCTTGGTGCGGAGCCGAAGGCCTGACTCCTTTGGAGTAGGGATGTCTCAGTGTCCCCCAGCGGCAGCCTGGCCCTGTCACGGGCACTGGTGGCCTGCTGCCATCCCCCCAGGGCCACTTTACAGAAGAGTAAAAAAGGCCACCTTTGTGGTCCACCAAGTCTAGAGGCCACTAGGTCTTGCCCCTGATCTGTCCCACAGGCTTCTACCCCATCCCATGACCCTGGTTCCCCCCACTCATTCCTGGGCATACCAGCCACAGGCAGGCTTGGCCCAGTTCACTGCTCCTAGCACAAACGGGTGGGGGCTCTTTCTGCTTGTCTCTGCCCCCAAAGCCCGAGCCTGTTAAATGAAGGAAATGATATTAAAATCCCATGAAAGCATTTCTAGTTCTACTTTATTAGAGGCAAGACCGAACCCACCGCCACTTCCCCGAAGGCTGGGCGTGTGCGTGCAGCCAGGCAGGTGCCTGCTGTCCCGCTCCACCAAGACTACTGTGCCCAGAACCGGGCCGCGGGCCTCTCAAGGACGCTGCAGAGTCACGGCTCCCGCACTCCCTCTCCCAAACGCCACTGCACACGTTGGCTTTAGTCATGTCAGAGCCCTGGGAAATGACTCAGGGAAGCATGTCCCCCCGCAGGGTAGTCCGGGAAGAACACTAAGCAGAAGGCACAAAGCGTTTCCAGCGCCCTAAGCACTGCCCATGTTGGGCTCCTGACTACAGTGCATGGAGCGGGGACCTGCTGGGCACCAGGGTACCGCCACACCCCCTGCTTTCCACAGCCTCAAACTGGCCCCTGTGGTTCCCATTCTCACCCAGGTGAGCAAACAGATTTCAGGCGGGCACAGGTAATGCCAGAGGGTCTTGTCTGTGAGGATCAGCAACGCTTCTGTCCCTCCTCAACACACAAGACCTGCTGACACACATAGCTGCAAGGGACCTGCTGGGGTCCAGCGACCTGCTTGGGTCCAGGCAGACAACGTGTCCTTTGCTTCCAGAAACTAACGCAGACAAACGTATGCAAGCGTCCGACCCCTTTGATTTCTCCCACGTCACTCCTGGTCACAAACATGCTTGTCCGTCTTGGGGTCAGGTTAGGTGGTGCATGCCTACAATTCCAAGTACCAAGGAGGCTGAGCGAGAATGGCAGTTCAAGACCAGCCTCGACTCCACAGTAAGGCCCTACACCTCAACTGCTACAGCCCTCTCATGGCTGCAAGTGGCACCTCTCCTGTCCTGTGGCTGGGCTGGAACACAGGCTCCACCAGGCACTACCCCCTGTCCTCTGCTGCCACCTGGCTGTTGACACAGGGCATCTGTGTGCTGCTGTGCCAGGCCTTTGCCGGTGTGCTGCTTCCTCCTCCGAGCCTTCTATACAACCACCAGCAGCCCCAGGAATCTTGTCTGCAGAAGCCCGTCTGCCCACCTCTCAGCCACATCCACCTGCAGAGGAGCATGGCTGCCGAGCTCTGCCCAAGAGTGACTGCTGGGCGCCAGTCGAGCCTGGGTCCTGCCTGTGTTCCAGGCCTGTCACAGCCAAATGGATAGAGTCCTGTGCCTTGCGGTATGGGGACAGGCCCAGGCTTCCATGGTAGCTGCTCGCTGGGCCATTAGCATAGACACATTGTTGACTGCTCTGAGGGCCCCACAAGTACCACATCCCACCTCAGCCCCAATCAGTGTTGGGAGCACTCACTGAGGTGCTGTGCCTTTAAAAGTTCCAACTGAAGTGGGCATGATGCAGACACCATGAGTGCACGCGCGCACAGCAGGCACCCGCAGCGGGGCCAGCAGCACGGGCAGCAGCAGCACGCAGGCGGGCAGAGTCGCTGGAGGAGCCCTCCTGCTGGTCAGCCCGGTGCTGCGGCTTTAGAATGCAGCTTCAGAAATGGCGCACAGGGGGAAGAGAGCTAAGTAGGAGGCCTCCTGTGCCCCACTGATAACTTGACACCCTTTGTTATTCTCTAGTGACTCAGAACAACCACTTATTCTTCTAAATGAACCAAAAAGACATCCTGCCAACAGGAAGCAGATGTGAGACTGCAGTCTAAAAGCTAGGCAAGCCTGCCTGGAACTGGATGAAGGTTCACCAGCTGGCAAGGTTTTACTTCCCCAGAATTCCTTTTCCTGTGTAGTTCAGCACTTCTGGACACGCCAGGTTAAAACTACCCTCATACACGCTGTTTACAACACTGACAAACACCTCACTCGTGGACTTGGCAGTCTCTGAAAGCTCCCTGTTCATAGCTGCCTTGGCTAACAACAGCCCACTGGCGCAGGACTCTTCCACGCCATCCCTCCCACAGGTGCCCAAAGATGCTGGCCAGGTGGTGTCAGAGGGCACTTACCTGGAGGTGGATGGGCTGGAGGTAATGGCGGGTGAGTAGTCTCAATTTTGGGTATTTTAGGTGGTGGTGGTTCTAAAAAGAAAAAAAAATTGATTAAAAACAGTATTCGGATCTTTTCATGTATAGAAATGTCACAAATGCAGATTTCTGTGGAAGAAAGAAAAGATGTAACATGGCTTTAAAGCACTAGAGAAAAGCTTTGACCAAACCATTCGGACTCACTAATCCTGGTAAAACAGCTGCTCCATCCACATACCTCCCTCTCCAGAGACAAACCTGAGACCCACTTCCACCCAGCACACAGGCCACTGTTTCCTTGCGACCACACAGAACGAGTCCTTCCAGAGCTCAGACACTGAGTGAACAGCACAGAACGCCCCATCACCAATGTCCCCTGAGACAACCCTTCACCTTTAATTACTGTTCAGACACATTTGAAGTCTACTTTTTCCTGCCGGATATTGATTTCCAGTTAGCAGCCTATCAGACACAGAGCACTGACTATTAATGCACAGACCTGGAGGCAGGTGTGTGGGCTGGTGGGAGAACGTGATCATTTTCTACAAAGGCACCTGGACAGCACCACTGCAGATGGAAGCAGTAACCCAGGTGCTGCATGCGCCCCCTCCCCCACCCCCGGCAATGTCTGCCAATGTCAGAACAGACTCCAGGAAGTCCATGCTCCTCGTGAGAAGAACACATGCACACAACGGGCGCTTGCATCTCTATTCGTGTTTCTGCTGTGGCTTCCATCTTCTTGGGTCTGGTTCATGGGCTGTTGTGGCACCGTTAACCAAACCACTTTCTTTCGGTTTTCTGGCACCGACACAAGGGTGAACCCAAGGTCCAGATTCCCCTTCTCTCCCTCCTGCCACACAGCCCAGAGTTCTCTGTCCGGCACAACTGCATTTCCTTATTCCTTGTTTTTCTAGACAATGTTTTGCCACGTAGCTGCAGACTGGCCTTGAACTCCTGGTCATCTCGTACAGCTACTGCACTTCTAGGGTCAGCTTCTCTCCACCCTGGACCTTCCCAATAGTGCACATGACCTTCTCCCTCCAATGCTGAGTGGCATCACTCTGGGTTCCTGCAGTACCGGGGGTGAGGGAGCTGCTGGGGGGTGTCTGTGACCCGATATGGGAATAAAAACCTGACATTTTCAATCCCATAAAAGTGATTCTTGTAAGAATCCCCAAATTCTCTGTTTTGCCGTCTTGTATCCTTCCACGAGAGCTCTGGCTGCCCAAGGCAAGTCCTCCTCCAAGGGCATCGCAGGACTGTTTCTAGTATCTCACGAGGGCACCAGCTCATCTCTACTGCACCCTGCTGGAGTGGATCAGCCCACTCTTGTGTCTTACACTCAATGCCTGTCAAGTCAGTCACCTACACAGAGTTCATTCTTCCAAAGGCAGGGGCGGAGGCATCCCCTGTCCTGTCCACTAAGCAGTATGCGTGCACCCCGAGGACAGAGGCACCCCCTCTCCTGTCCACTAAGCAGTGTGCGTGCACCCCGAGGACAGAGGCATCCCCCCTGTCCTGTCCACTAAGCAGTGTGCGTGCACCCCGAGGACAGAGGCACCCCCTGTCCTGTCCACTAAGCAGCGTGCGTGCACCCCGAGGACAGAGGCACCCCCTGTCCTGTCCACTAAGCAGCGGTGCGTGCACCCCGAGGGCAGAGGCACCCCCTGTTCTCTTCTGGAGCTCTTCAGACCTGTTCGTTCTCTCAGCTTATTTCTTTTTTTTTTTTTTTTTCAGCTTATTTCTAACAGCGGAACAGATTAACTTTGGCTTTATGAAGCTGAAAACCCCATGTTTAAAAAGTACTGGCTTCCTCCAGGAACAAAGTTAGGGTGCCCGTGACTCATGGTGACTCTGCCCCGTGGTGACTCTGTCCCGTGGCTGAGTACCCATCCTGTTAGGCAGGCACAGGTGCTTATCAGGCCCTTCTGCTGTCTCCTGTGTCACAGTAAACACCGTGTCCCAGTCCTGTGCTCATCAACAGACCTCACACGTGTCTCTGAACACGTTTTTACTCCTTGTCAAGGTACAATCTAACTATCCCCTCTGGTGAACCACAGAGAAGACACGGGCTCTCAGGCTGTAAGGCTGAGGCTGCAGAACGGAAAGGGCAGCAAAGTTTTGCACAGGGACAGACACAACACTACAAACCAAAATACTAGTTAAGGAACTTTACCTGCGGCTTTATTCTCTTCTTTGGGGGAAACAACCTGTTACAAAAGGAAACATGCAAGTGTTAACCAAGATCCTAGCTTTAGTGAGGAAGAAACCGTGGGCACTAACGAAACACACCTAAAAGCATCTGTGACCAGAACCTGGAAGACATGTTATGGCACCTAGCAGGTCACACCTGTTCCCTTCCAATTCCCTTTTCCAAGTCTGGCAGAGTGACCACCTCTTCTGCACAGTGAGCTTCCCAGGCACTGAATTTCAGACCCTTTCTGCATCTGAGGCTCAGGTGTGCAGATGTGTGACCCACGAGGCTTCTTTGGGGCCTCTGTGGCTAATGGCCTCCTGGATTCCACGGGGAAAACATCCTTATGCTTCACGACAGCGAGTGATTGCAACCCCAAGGAAGCAGGCCAGCACTTCAGAGCCACTGGGTTGACCTGAGTCGTGGCTGGGCACAAGAGTGCCCTTCAGCTCTCTGGCCATTACATTACCAGGCCCCTCATGGAAGTGCAGTCTTGACAGTGAGGTGTGGTCACCTCACTCTGGGTGTTCATGGGGTTCCCTCAGAATGAAAATAGTCAGAGTGTGACAGTGCCCCTGGCTCACTCACTCACCACAGCGCGCTTAGCCTGTCGGGGAGGACTAGGTTGTGGAGACGGCTTCTTGGGTTGCTGAGTCTGCTGCTGCTGCTGCTGCTGCTGCTGCTGCTGCTGCTGCTGCTGCTGCTGCTGCTGGGCTGCCTGCTGTGAGTCCTTCTGCTGGGGCTGGGCTGCCTCAGCACCCTGAGACGGCTGTGGCTGCTGTACTGGGGGCACTTGTGGTGCAGGCTGAAGAGAAGGGGGCTGCTGCAGCTGCTGAGGGGTGTGGTGCGGCATCTGTTGCTTTCCTTGTGAGTAAAGATCCAGGATCTGGTGGCAGATGTCTAAACGACAGCAACAATTACGTTCACCACAAACGGACATTTTAAATCAAATTTTAAGGGCTGGAGAGATGGCTCAAGAGTTTACAGCTTTGCCCAGAAAGCAGAAGGTCCTGAGTTTGGATCCCAGGACCCACATAAAAATGTCAGGTGGGAACAGCACTTCTGGGCCTGATGGGCGGAGCCTGGGAAATTACAGAGAGAAGCAAAAAGAAGGCAAAGCGATCCAGGATGATTGCTGAAGTCACCCTTGGTTTTCCACATAGACACACAGTGCCCTGACACACACCCACACCCACAAAGTAAACAGTGTTTAAATCAAATTTTATCTAGGGGGAAAAAAACCCCTCTGCCTTTCTGCAAGGACTAACAAGCAGTGTGCACATCCGCTCCCTGCCTCTTTGCGAATCGTGACACTGGACTGGACTTTTAGTTCACTAAAGTTACGTGCTTTGACAAAAAAAAAAAAAAAAAAAAAAAGAATTAAGGATGCTATTGAAAAACTGCTTACTGATACCTACTTGGGAAAATCCATTCTTAGGACTCAAGAAAAATGGAAACATGAATACACATGCGCATGCAATGAAGTTCAGCATGTTGGTACCTTCCAAAACATCAACGGGGACGTCCTGAACAAACTGCTCCCACCACCTCCTGTACATGGGTTTGGAGGTCCATTCTTGAATTTCAAATTTGCACAAACGTCCTGCGAGATACATCACCGCCACTGCTATGATCTCCGGCTCCCACTGCAGCGACAGGGTGGTGCAGAGACTAGAGCAGAGAGGAGAGAGACTGAAGCACGTGCTCTCAGCACTGCACTAAACCTACGTGTGCAGATTGCATGTCATGCTGAGCTGCAAATCAGAGGCTTGTTTAGTGACCACACGTGACTGAAGTGGTAAAAATAAAAGCACGTCCTTACATAAAAAGTCAGTTACCTTATCCATAATTCCTGATTTATCCTTTAAAATATAAGAATTCGGGCTGGCGTGATAGTTCAGTGGATAAGGTGCCAGCTTGAGAACCCAGCGACCTCAATTTGATCCCCAAAAGCCCACTTGGTACATATATGCCCCCCACTGTTTGTCTCCCCTTCTTTTGCAAAATATATATATATATATATATATATATATATATATATATACACACACACACATATTAAGAGCTCTAGCTCATTTCAGAATGTGCTACGGACTGAAACACAGCGACAGTGGCTTGTGTGCTTTCCTAGCTGTGGAAGTCAAATCCTGGCTGCTTACTTAGCTGCCAGTGAAATCTTACAGGGCAGCCCATGTTCTGTACGTCAGTGTCTAGGAAAGTAGTAGCTGTAGGTGGGGCTACAAAACATTCAACTGTCAAAATGACCATTTTTCAAACGAGTGAATAGAGTGTCTGAGCCCCTCACCACCACCGAAGGGCAGGAGAAGGAAAGCCCCGTGGAGAAGCAGATGCCTGGCTTTGCATTAATGGGCTCTGCCTCTGCAGCAAATTATGTTTCTTCCACTTCAAAAGAGGGGTCTAGATTAAATCACCCACACAATTCCTTAAGTAAACTTCAGATTGAATTGACACGTAAACACATGTACCTGTCGTTTACAAATGTCCATGCCATTTGAACCAACTTTTGAATTTTGTTCTTATCACCTAAAAATGAAAAAAAAAAAACCCACAAATTAACAGGAATAGGAAGCAGTAATTCAGAAGAAGGGACAGGTAGTCACCTAACATATTGTGTGTGGCTTTCGTCTGTGAAATGACAAGTGACGTGGGTCTGTGCACACGACCCACACGGAACCACCATTTATGGGAAGCCTGGCTCCAGGACTAATTTTATTAATCTATTGAACAAATTCTGACTCATTTTCCTGCTTCCTATGACTTGGCAACCCAGTGACAGAAGCTGTTCATGCGTGAAAGGAAACAGCACCAACAACCCTTACTGTCTGAGTGAGCCCCGCCTGATCCTGGGCACTTCATGCACAGAGCTCGGCTTTCCTCTTTTGAGAAATATAATCAAGTACCGTCAAATTAAAAGATCTATTTCAGAATGAAGGGTTTTTTTGGTTTGTTTAAAAAAAAGAGAGGGGATGTATAATAGCAGCTCAGTGTTGAGACTAGCCTACCAGCACATGTGGAGGCTGTATTATAGCTCAGTGTCGGAACTCCAGCATACGCAGAGGTCCTGGCTTTTATCCCCATAACAATTTTAAAAGGCAAACAAACAAAAAAAGAACTTCCTTTGTCGCACTTACCTTTGAGTTGCTTTGCATATCTGAGTAGGAACTGGTAGGGGTGTTCTACTTGTAAATCAAACTTGATGGTCTGCAGCAAGATCCTCTCCAGAACCATGACTTCCTCCTATAAACAGCAAATGGTGGGGCAGTAATTAGGGTTCAGTTTCTTGGACAACACTAGCACATGAGCTTGCCTGCTCATTGGATGATTTCAGAAAGAGATTGTTTTAAACCACACTGAATCATCCTGTATGGCTTTCACACGGCATTAAAGGATTCCTACTAGTGTCGAAACTCGCTTCCCAGAAGCCATCATTTCCTCTCAATTCAGAGAACTGTGCCAGTGGTTTGCAGGCCGTGGCCCATCTAGTACCAGACAGGCCCTGGTCTGCCCTTCCTTTGTTTACAAACTCAATTAATGGGTAATCACAGTCTCCCTGCAAACATCCCCCCCCCCCCCGGAAGCGTTGCTTCAGCCCTCTGCTTGCCTGTGCCTCTGGGTAGACTGCAGTACTTTTAAACCATCTTTTGTAACATTTACCAGTTTGTGATCAGATAAAGATTTAAAATCTATCCTACCACTCCACTAAAAAATCCACAGCAGCAACCACGATGTCGTGTCTTGCCAAGGGTTCATGTGCAGTGCTAATCACAAGTTGACACACGTATATGCTGAGCACTGAAGAGATTTACATCACAGTCAAGGCAAAGCTAATGAGAACCCTTTGCAGCACATGGTGCGCACAGTGCCTCTCCAGATAATTCAATTCCCTCCTCTCTGCCAAGGACAAGTACTTTCCAGTCTCTGGTCCTCAGATCTGGGGTGCTGTCACCCCCTAGCTCATGCACAGTCCTATGGACACACTAGCAAGTGTAGGTTCCATCCCGTCTTTTGAGGCGAGGTATACACTTGGTGTAAGACCCTCTTAGGAGCTTAAGGGACTGGTAGATGCAGGGCCACGCTACTGTCAGTACTGTCAGCACACTGAACTACACCACAGTCGTCTTGGGCAAGCTAAGACTTGCAGGCACAAGCTATGGTTCTTACCTTTGGGTCATCTCCAAACTGGCCAAACTGGACATCATTCAACAAGCTACGAGCTGTTTTGATGATATCTTTACATTTTTTGGGTGTTTCTTCTACTTTCCCAGCCAGAAAGAGGCAACAAGCTCCCGTCACCTGAAGGGATGAGAGTGTTGGGTTTGTGTTAGGGAGACCTGATGCAAGGCTTCTGACCTCCACAATAAATCAGGCTCTCACTCTTTTCCCTTCCTCTTGCTCATCCAGACATTCAAATACTCCAAAAGCCAGAAAAGCATTTTATAACCCTGAAAAAACCCTGGCTTTGTGAAGTATTGAAACTGAATATCCTTAGGGCTGGGGTGTGCTTTTGTTCTGTGGTAGAGCACTGGCTGAGCAGGCATGATGCCCTGGGTTTGAGCCCTCAGCACTGAAAAAAAGAAAACGAAGTCGGCAAACTCTGCCTCACTCACGTGGATCCATCTCTGTACCACGGTCCACACGTGCTCTCCCGGCTGCATCTGACCGCTTACCACAACCCTCCATTACACTGCTCCCTTCCATATGCAAGGACACAGCCAGAAGGCACCTCTGGAAGGAACGGGCTTTCCACACACTGAATGTGCCAGAGCCTTGATCTTTGCTCTCCAACCTCCAGAACAGGAGAAGGAAGTTTCTGTCATAAATCCCCTAGTCAGAAGTATTTTGTCAGAACAACGCACAAGACTACAGCACGATCCTGCCAGTTGCTTCTATAGTCCTCAGATTCTTCTACACACGACTCCTGTTACACAGTTCTTATCCCAATGGACATTAGATACTTTGCCAGTGGATAAAGCTGGCTCTGACGTCTCCAACAGTGCAAAGCATCAAGGCTCATGGTGGTCTACCTTCTTACACAGGGTCGTACTCTTGGGGAACAGCTGCCTTGCTGCACGATCTCCAGCAACTGCCCAAACTAGTTTCCATTATTGCCATTTCAGAGAGGGCTTAGCCCCTGCTGGCACTCCCTCCCTTGTGTGGTACCCTATCTGTCCTCATGAATACCACAGTCCTTACCTGAACCCTCTCATCGACTTACTTAAGACCAAGGGAAACGGGCAGTAAAATTCTACATAACACAAAAGATAAAATTATATAAATAAAAAACACTACTCAAACTCGATTTTGTTTATAACTGGCATGTGGCACATAAAAACAAGTACTTTCTGAAAATAATGAGGAGACACTATAACCAGCCCACCAAAATGTATGGAAATAACAGCATGCTATATTTAACCACTTACGTATCTTGGGAACTGCTTGAAAGAATGGAACATATAGAAGCGATGAAAATAAATTATTCCAGTTGCCAGGGTGTCATAGTGCCTGTTGATCTGGTTAAGGACCTTAGCTTAAACAGTTACAGGTTATTTCTTAGTTAAAAGCAACACGAACACATGACGTCCACAAAACCAGTGGTCAAGTAAACAACGAGAGGTGCAGGAACGGGCTATGGGAATCTTGGGTCAGAATGCTGGATTAGGGACAGCACTTTTGAGACCTGTGCATTTAGCAAGCTAGAAGGACTTGTGACCTCAGTGGGTTGTCTCCCTCTGGTGGCCACTTGCTCATGGCTAAGTTTACATATTGAAATGATAAACCAAAATCAAAAAAATCCCCAGAGGGCCAGACCTCAACACCAAAGACGTTTACAGAGGTCCTTGTGCAGCCGACAGACTGCAACTGGTCTGCGGGCCACCATTCAGCTCTCGGCGACAGGCAGCTTGTCCACAACAGATGCCACAGACATAAGGATACAGCCCCAAACGCGTGCCCACATCAAAGATGAAGCGAGCCCCCTCTCGACGGTACCGGGCCTCAGTGGCTGGGTCAAGTCCTTCGAGTTGTGAGGGTGTATGCGCCAAGTCTTTCTTATCCCAGTACCAGCATGGTTTCGTGTGGTCCAGGTTTGCCGACGTTACTGAAGGGCTTGAGTTTTCTTTATTCTCCTTCATTTATTGAGTAGACTTGTTCTTCCCAAATGGTTCTCTGAAAATGTTAACAATCCTAAAAGAAAGAGAGAAAAGACCCAAAATTGGAAAGGGATATAACTCTGTAAGTAATTCTAATCCTATTGACAATCCATTCCTACAGATCATAGCAGATAAGCTATCTATCATCAATTAGAAGCCCATGCTTCTAACTGCTCAATTCAAACACATCCAAAGCACTCCAGGGCTGACAACACTTCCTCCCTGAGTCTGAAGGGTTCCAGCTGAACAAAAGGTCGTGCCTTGCTTCCTTTCTGCCTCTATTCACTTGGACGGATTCTCACTGTCATAGTTAAGCACAGGTGTCAACTTGACTCTTGAGGGTTTGAGCTCTGGGCACAGTTGTAGAGAGTTGATGGTTGAGTTAAGCCCAGAGCAAACCTGAAGGAGATTGTCTAGCTGCTGGGGAAGACCCAGCCCATGGTGGGTGGGATTAGGCCCTGGATAAATCAGAGAGAGCTGGTTGAGAGGGTTGGCATCCTTCTGTTCACTTGGCCAGACATGCTGGTCTGGCAAGTAAGGATTGTCCATCTCTCAGCCATTATGGTGGCCAGTTCCCTCGGCCCTGGTGTTGGTGTATGCTCACCTGTCAAGCTGGACTATGAACTGTAACCGGACTGTCGTAAGAAAGTAAACTCCTTGTTCCCTTAAGCTGTGTGATGGTCATTTATCAGCAACCATGCAGGTGGACTGCAACAGAATTTGGTACCCAGGAAGTGGGGTGTTGCTGATAAATCTGACCATGTGGATTTTGTGGCTTTTGAACGGTTCTGCTGGACAAAGTTGGAAATGCTGGAGAATTTTCACTTTGTGGATTTACAAATACCGTTCTTCAGAGTTTAGTGGGCCAATTGCTGAGAGAAATTGTTTGGGCCCAATTTGTGATGAGAGGAACAAGGACTTTGTTTAGCTGAATTTAAAGACGATGGACTGGTTTGCTTGACAGAGGAGAGCTGTCTTGGCAGCCTTGAAGGTTTGGATGTGCAAAGGGCAGGCAGCAGAATATCTGCTGCTGTTGGACAAATGAGTATCAGTGAAGGAAAACCTAGTGACTTGCACTGAGACGGTGGAAGACGTGAAAACCACTGTATGGCAAGTTCCTGGTTTGGAAACTCAATTTCCTTCAGGGGCGAAAGCCCAAGTTAAAGCTGTTTCTTGCCCTTTGCAAGTTTGGTTGCCTAGAAGAGAGGCTTTTCCAGCGTCAGCACGTTGAAGTTGGTGCAGCTGTGGCTCCAGTGGACTAAGCTGCGTTTCAACCTCGCTTCAGAATCTGGCAGCGTCCCTCAGGTGATACTGGTTTGGGCGAACTACTGAGGGGCTCATGGAAAGCAGCAAAAGCTTGGCACCGAGTGGCAGGTGTAGAGTTCCTGCAAGAGATGGTGAAGCTTAAAGCTGCAGAGGAGAACCCAGAGTTGTGTGTGAGATGCCAGAACTGTGGGACTGCTGCTGAGGACAACTGCGAGTGAAGATTCAGCCAGGTTCAGAGGAACTCTGCTCTCACAACATTAAGCTGCAAACGGGGATTGGGAATGCCTTGAATCTTTGAGCTGCCTTGACTATGTGATGAGCAGCAGAAGATGGACACTGAAGTACAGGATGCGGTGATTTGCTGGACTTTGATTTTTTTAATGTTTTCTTATTGTTTTAAGATCCTTCTGTTTTAATGTTTTATCTGTTTTAAAGTATTTAATTTATTCTGAAGAAACTTTGAACTTTTAAAATATTGGAACTGAAGTTTTAATGAGGGAACATTTTAAATTTGTCCATGGAATGTATTTATATTTTAACATCTGTGGGGACAAGGAAAGGTTACAGTTTAAAAAGTGTATTGTTTTTGTGTCAAGTTGACAAGGGGTGGAGTGTCATAGTTAAGCACAGGTGTCAACTTGACTCTTGAGGGTTTGAGCTCTGGGCACAGTTGTAGAGAGTTGATGGTTGAGTTAAGCCCAGAGCAAACCTGAAGGAGATTGTCTAGCTGCTGGGGAAGACCCAGCCCATGGTGGGTGGGATTAGGCCCTGGATAAATCAGAGAGAGCTGGTTGAGAGGGTTGGCATCCTTCTGTTCACTTGGCCAGACATGCTGGTCTGGCAAGTAAGGATTGTCCATCTCTCAGCCATTATGGTGGCCAGTTCCCTCGGCCCTGGTGTTGGTGTATGCTCACCTGTCAAGCTGGACTATGAACTGTAACCGGACTGTCGTAAGAAAGTAAACTCCTTGTTCCCTTAAGCTGTGTGATGGTCATTTATCAGCAACCATGCAGGTGGACTGCAACACTCACGCTCCAGTGTAACCTGCATCGATCTTAACCTAGACAGACTGAAGTTCTCCATGACCCATCTTCACCATTAGCACCTAGTCAGACTTTATTCGCTTGCTCGAGTTCACTTCTAAATGCCTACCATGACTGGGCTAACTCATGTCCACACAGGCACTAACTACACTGCGTGGCTGTGGTCATGGGGATGGGCTGGGAGATCCACAAGGAAGCAGCTCCTGTAAGCTTTCCATTTCTGTCACGGGCATTTCCCAGGCTGAGAGAAGACAAAGCAGGACAAGGAGCATGTCTGGAGGCTGCAACCCCTGAAGGCTGCCCCGTGAAGTGGTTGGGAGCAACAGGCATCGAGAGGGGCCAAAAGAGAGTGGAGTCGGGTTGGTCAGCAAGGGAAAAAACAGTTCTGTGGACGGGTGCTGGTCACAGCCCTGCCTGACTCTGATGCACCTGTCATTTCTGGTGACGTGGCAGGACAGTATTCTGCTCCTGGCACCAGGTCGCTCTGAAGGGAACCTGATCTTTCCTTCCACAGAAAGAACTAAGCAGCTGCAGGATGCATCTGCTTGCGCTAGTAAACTAGTAAGCCAGATGCTGGGGGTGGGGAGACACCAGCTAACCGAAGCCTCCTAACTATCCTAACAAGATACCATGTCTCGCCTGCTGAATTGGCAAAACTCAAGTCTAACGATGCACTGTTGGTGAGGGAGGGAGAAGTTGGTGGTCTCACATGCTGCTCCCTGGCCTAGCGATCTCACTAGGAAATACCATTCCAATCACATAACATGATTAGCCTCTGAGGTGTCATGTGTAACAGTAAACGTACAACCCAGTGTCCAGCAACAGAACTGATAGAAATATGCTGTATGTGACCATAGCATACGGACATGACTTCTCTTCAAGAGTCTGTTACTCTCTGCCCCAGACAGGGAAGCAAGAGTGGACTGAAGAAGCCCTTCCTTTCAAGTCCAGCTTATGGACCAACGAGTTCACAGGGATTAGCGACAGAAGCATGTATGAGCCAGATACCACCCATCATGGCTGACCACTCATGAAAGTTGCAATTCTGTCGTCTCTACATACTCCAGCACCACACAAGACCATGTGAGCTTGTGGTGGCAAACACAAGTGAGTGTGTAGCTGAAATTTTAGGTGTGGATCTCAGGGACCGTCCTGACCCTCTTCAAGGACAGAATGTTAACAGGCCGCATGTGGGTTATAATAGCTATTCTGATTCAAAATGGCAAAGGCCATGTCATGTCTGGAAAACACAGTTCCACAACAGCATATTAAGTGGCTATGAAAAAGAACAAGATGTGTGTGTGTGTATGTGTGTGTGTGTGAGAGAGAGAGAAAGAGAGAAGGTGGGTACACACGTGTCACAGTGTTGCATCTAAGGGTTCAGAGGACTACCTCCTGCTGAGACGGGGTCTCTGCTGTTTTCTTTTTCTGCTGTGTTTACTAGAATAGCAGGCGCGAGAGCTTCTGGGGATTCCTGCAGGACGGCTGGGTTTGTAGACGCTTACACCACACATGTGGTTTTATATACGTTCTGGGAATTTAAAGTCAGGTCCTCACAGGTACTTTTGCCCAACTGAGCCACTTCCCAGCCTGAGAGAGGTATTTTAAGGACGCAATAGAAAGCTTCGGAGAGGAGCGAAGGGTAGGCAGAGTGTGTGTGATCACCAACAGGGAACAGGGAAGAAAAGCCAGGCACTGGGCTTTGCCGCAGTGACCTTGTGAATACACTGCGAACTAGTCTTTCCTTGGATTCCGAGTGTTGCCAAAATGTCCTTCTCTTCATGTTCCAGGACCTAAGTCAGGGCTCTGCAGTGCATGTGGGGTCGTATTCCCAAGCACTGTCTCTTCTAAGGTGGGGCAGGCGTTTTAGAAGCCATCTCTCGCTTTCTTATACAGGAGCCTCGGAAGAGCCGGTGGCTGTCCCGTCACGTCAAGGGACAGCTGGTGTCAGCAGCGCCTTTTCTACTGTCGTTAGCACAGCCTGACCAGAAGACGGCTGTGAGTTGCCACTTCTCCCTCTGCACTGACTGCTTAGGATTCTTTTCTACGAATGATTCATTTCTATCTATGCTACTGTATGCTTATGGTATTTATTTCTGAGGTTCCAATCCAGTACTACCATTACTCACTCTGTCACTCAAACTGCCTCCTTGGAGCTAATTGGGAGACTTTTCTGTTTGAATTTGTTTGTAACTTGACTTTTAAACTGTAAATACTTAGCACATTAACAAATATAACTAAAGACATAAAAAGCAAATCCTCAAAACCACTGTACGCCAAATGGTCAACACCCAGAGAAATTACTTCAAGTAACTTCTGGTCTTGTTCATCTGGAATGAGACTCATTGTAACAATGAAACCCTGAATTTCATTAAACTGCAATAGCAACATTAACACTGTAACATCTGCATGAATTTCATATATTACAGGACAAGGCAAATATATGTTAATATTAGTAATCAAGATTTTCAATGCAAAAGAAATGAGTGTACAAGTTAAAAGGGAAAACTTAAAGGTCAATTAAAACATCAAAACTGGGGGTGGAGCGATAGCTCAGTGGATAAACCACCTGTGGTACAGGTGTAAGGACCAGAGTGTGAATGCCCAGAGCCCATGTAACACTATAGTGAGATGGGAAGCAGAGACAGGAGAATTCCTGAAGCTCATGGGCCAGCTAACCTGGCATGTCATCTCAAACAAGATGAAAGGCAAGGACTAACACCAGAGGTCGTTTTCTCACCTTTATACAGTACCTGTGGTACATGTGTATCCACAGTCATCTATATCTATGCATATGAAAGATCAAAATTAAGTAGTGTAAAAATATATACATAAATACCAGCTCTGTCCATGCCTACAGCAGCACTCCCATAAGGAATAATTTGGTATCCAAATTTTAGTTCTTGACCACTACTCTTTAAAAGGAGGCATCTGAAGTAGGAGCTGGGATATACTGTATAATGGAAGCTTATCAAAAAAGTTGGGCTGGAGAGATGGCTCAGGGGTTAAGATTCTGTCTCACAGGCAGAAGGTCCTGAGTTCAGATCCCAGGTCTCATATAAAAACTGCAGGTTGGAAATGGCTGCAGCCTGTATTTCCGGCCTTGGTGGACAGAGCCTGGGAAATCCCAGAATGAAGCAAGGAGGTAGAAGCAATCCAGGATGATTCCTGATGTCACCTTGGTCCTCCACAGAGACACACAGTGCCGTCTGATACACGTACACACTCTCTAAATAAATAAAATATTAAAAAGAGTCATGGGAGTCAGTGACAAGACAGCTGAGGGTAAGGTGCCTGCTTGCAAACCAGCAAACTGAGTTCAATCCCCAGAAGCCAACGTGGTGGACAGAACTGACTTCCAGAAGTTGTCCCCTGACCTCCATTTGTGCACTACCACAGGTACGCACTCTCTCTCTCTCTCTCTCTCTCTCTCTCTCTCTCTCTCTCATGGGAGTCAGTAAAGGGGCGCCCACAGGGTACAGTGCAACTTGAAAATTTTTTTTTTAAAAAGGGATGTAGAAGACTGTTAGATAATGAACAACTCATGAAGCCTTCATTACATTCTTAAAGCAAACTGAATTTGCTAACTACCACTTAAAAAAAAAGAAAAGAATTTCAGGGACCAGCAATGTGATTTAGTGGGTAAAGATGCTGGTCATACTGAATTTGCTCCCTGGAACTCACATGGTGGAGGGAGAGAAGTTACAGAAGTTGTCTCATCTCCACAAGAGCTGTGGCATGCACAAGTACACTATACACTAATATATACACTATATACATTAAATAATATACATTAAATAATTTTAACATGTAGCTAATTCACAATGCTCAAGGTTACCACCGTAACTATCAGTTTTTTAAAAAAAGAACTTGAAAGACATTTGTGTGGAAATATCTATCAGAAAAACCAGCCTATGTATGGAAAGACCCTATGTACACGTATGAAACAACTGTAAAGCCATGGTGATGATCATGGGATGGAGAGCAGAAAGGAAGGGACCAAAACTTTCTTGCAGGAAGAACCATCAAAAGTATGAGGAGAAGAAAGGCCAACAGACAGTTTGCATCCTGATCGCTATAGTCAGGAGGTACCAGGTTCTGCCTACAGATGCAACCAACAATGAAAAATGCCAGAGAAAACTAATGGACAAGGAATTATGGAGCTCAAGTTGGTGGCACTGGAAACTCACTGTGGATAGTCTTGGGACTTTGAATATAACTAGACCTGTACCCTTTAATTGCATGAATTTGTTTGTTGTATGAATTAGACAGTGGATACAAAAAAGAATAACCTTTTTATAAGGGGAGGAAAGAAACCTAAAGAACTGTATGGAATGGATAGGTAGAATGAACTGGGTTATAGACTTTCTAATGTATCTGTTTTTCAAAGGCATCATAGCATGAAAAATTAAGAGGGCAGTTTTTTTTTTTTTCTTAAAGCAAAAAGAGAAGAAAGGAAGGATGTCTGTAGCCAAAAGGAGAAAAACCATCACAGGAGGCTGAAAGAGGGCTAACTGGTATAGAATAATAGAAAATGGAGAGAGCCAGAATTAGAGAGGAGGCCCTTTCTCTGAGGGTAGGAAAAACTGGAGAGGTTGTGACAGGAAATATTAGAGGTGAAGAAAGTAGCCCTGAATCTCAGAGTACCTCTGTGTTCTCTGGGAAGAAACCCATAGATGATGATGCTCTTTGGAGGAAGAAACAGCTCTGAGCGGTGAAACAGACACATGTGCTTTACCTTGGTGTGGTTTGCCACACTTTATGCTAATATGTAGTGCCTGTCTCTTCAGAAATGCAAGGAAAAGAAGCGACGGTCCTCTACATCAGGCCCCCGAACAGTGACTGCCTCGGCTCTGTGACTCTGCTCACGCTGTTCTTCAATTTCACTTTGCACATGACTTTGACGCTGTTTATGTTCTCACCAGCACCTTGTGATGGCTGTGATCCAAGTGCCACAGGGATGTGTCAATTACATAATGTGTCCATTAAACAGAAGCAAAGATCACTGATCAATTCTCTTACTATAACAGTACTAGTTACTTACTAACCTTTCATTCAGAAAAAGCGTTCGAAAGCAGCCTGTGACATTGCTGAGCATCAAAAATTACTGTCTGCACAATTCCTCTGCTCTTCTGCTTTTGGCTTGAAACTCACCATGCAGCAGGCGGGCCAAGAACATGTAAGTCATCTGTCTTGGGCAGGGATTGTAAGTGTGTGCCACGAGGCCAGCACTGTTTCTTATTCTCACAAGTTGAGAATCTAGAGTCAATGGAGCCAAACAGACATGAAACAACCAACCCATCAGAGCTTCAAATAACATAGAGACCTCATCTGTCTTATTTTAAGATACACTTTTCCTCCATCTGCACACTACTTTGTTCCTATGAAGAACATTACAAGGTCTAGCCACTTAGGTTAACGACAAATGGTCTTTATCTTACATATGTACAAACTGAGTTTTTGTAAACTTAATCACTTCTATTAACTTTATACTGTGCCAAGTTAGTTATGATTTCTATGATTTCTGACTTTACAAACCCCTGAGGCTGAGGGTTTAGCTCATTGGTAGGTGTGTGGAGCATGTGCAAAACCTTAGCACAACCCCTCAGCACCGCCAAGGAAAACAGGGCCAGCTAAAATGCTGCCTAATTCTTACTACATGCTTTGAGTTCGTTTATTAATCAAAAGCATGGTTCTTACATATTTAGTGATCAGTAAATGTTCAACGGAATAAGGCCATGACCAGCATCCCAGAGTTTAGCTCTGAAGACCTCTCTCTAGGCTAATATCAATCTATTAATCAACATGTTTAATAATATGAATATAAATCCACCTAACTATATCTTAAGGAATGTACATGTACTTCTTCTGCTTAAGACAGAAAGGTTACGTTTTATGTCCAAAGGAAACCTGGATAAACTTTTATATTCAGCAAGTCCCCATTCCCTATCAGTGGAATAAACTTTAAAGGAATACAATCTATGATACCCAGGCTTTGCTCAACGATGCACTGCTGGGTGAAAAGACTCTTCCTAAATACGCGCCAACTTTTTTTTTTTAAACCTTCCCAATAGCATTCTAAGTTCACTGATAAGTCTTTGCACCCAGGAATCATCTAATTGTACTCCGAGAAAAATTGAGGTTTTTGACTAGACTCTACTCTAGTACTCTATCATGTACTACACTTTAAGGAATCCTCAAAAATTATAGACAATGATTTATCAATCTCACCTGTGATTACCTTGGTTTCTAATTTACATGACCTTAGGAATATGAATTAAATTTAACTTAGATATTCTTTACGATTTTCTCAGCTTCTATGAATTTTATTTTCTCTTGATTTTTTTTGTCCTTCCCCAAATTTAAGGACCACTTCCTTTTATACACTTTGCGAATTCACCACTCACCAGTATCTCCTGAAATAATCACAAGTCCGTGACTGACTTCTTTATAAGACACTGGATTTAAAATATGGCATTTAAAAGTTAAGAGTCTTAGGCGGTGGGGGAGAAGGATATATACTCATTCTGTCTATGAAAACTTCCAAAAACAAAAGTTAAGAATCTTGCCAACAGTTAGAATCTTTACTGCTTGCAGGTGCACGCCACACTTGCAAAATGGAACAAATCCTAAGTGTGATTTGTGCAAGAATCAACTGACATGCCTACATAATACATCAAAATACAATCAACGTGACACAAAAGGGAACAAATACAAGTCTTGAGTAATCATTAGATTACAGTAAATTACTGACAGAGAAGACTCTTAGTAACACTGACAATTGTAACGAAGGCGCCTACCATCCTACCACGCGCAGCCACCGCAACCTTGAATTCGCCCCGACAACTGCAAGACGCCCGGTTACCTGTCAAGCGCGCAGGACACGATGCACCAAGCCAGGTCAGCCTGGAAACAAAGGCCCTGGACCTAAGCAACTCCCGGCGCCGCTGGGCCCGCGCAACGGCCCAGGGCGAGCTGCGCTTCGCGGCAGCCGGGCCTGCAGCGCCGCCGCCACCACTGCCAACGTTTCCAGTCGCTGCAGTTATCCCCCAACGGTCCAAAAACCATCCCGACAAGTCAAAGCCAAACCCGACGCCCGCGAGGAGGGCGTCGGCGCGAGAACCGGCGCGATCGCGGAAGCCGCTTTCCCTCCGAGTCGCACCGTTTCCGGCTCCGCGGACCCAGGAGCACCCCGCGAACGCAGCGGACGCGAAGTCTCGACCCTAGCACACGCCGCGAGGAGGGGGGCGTCCGGGGCTGCGCGGGCGGACGCGAGAACCGGCTCCCTTCCCTCGCCTGCGACCGCCTTCCCCTGCGAGGCCCGCGGCCCGTCCCCGCCGTCGGGTCCCCGCGCCGCCGCCCGGACCACCCGCCCCCGCTCCGAGCGCTCCCGCCCCCAGCCCTGCGTCGCCCGCTAATTCCAACGTGCATCGGGGGTCAGCGGAAGGAAGGAGGCGGAATCCGGGAAGCGGGGCCGTGCCGGCGGCCCGCGGCAGTTGGCCATACCCGACTCCGACCTCCAGGCGAGCGGGTGGTGCGCAGCGCTGCCAGGGGTCGGGGGGTCACTCACCCCTCGCCTCAGGCAAGCTCCTTAGCGACGTCTCTCCGGGCAGACGGCGGCCATCTTGGATAGGGAATGTCGGGGAATACGTCATCGCGCTGCGTCTCGTGACGCTAAGCCAGCGACCGGAGGGGCGGTGCACGTCAGGAGCCTGTCAACCAATCAGAAGAGAGTAGAGGTCTCCCAAATAAAAGGGACCAGTCGACTGTTTCCTCCCTGCCTATCCGGCGGGTCAGTGGCTGCTGCGTGTAGGAGGAGGGGCCACCGCCAGGCTCCTCCTATCCGCCCCGCCCCCCGGGCGAAAGGGAGTTCAGGAGCAACCGAACCTGTTAACGGAACTTGGTCTTGGGGGGCGGGGCCAGGAAGTCCAGTCGTTCAATCAGAGCTGGAGCGTAGGTGACATCGAACCAATTGGAACCTCGAGGCTGGCGCCTGCCCCAGAGCCGCCGTCCAATGGCTGAGCAGAATCCAAGCGGAACAGCGGCCGGGCGGCGGGGCGGGGCCGCGCCGAGGCGTGTGAGGTGCGGGCCAATGAGCGGCGGCGGTGGCGGCCCGGGGGCGGGGTCCGGGGGCGGGCGGAGTCGGGTTGGGCCGCGGCGGCGGGGCTGTCTCAGGCCGCCGTCCCGCCCCTCCCGTCCGGCCGCCACCGCCACCACCGCCGCCTTGGGGGGTTGGTTGAGGCGGACCGCGGGGTCCGGGCCGGAGTGCGGCGCGGCCACTGCGTCAGGGGAGCCGGGCAGGTGAGCGCGGGCGGCAGCCTCCCGCGCGGGGCCCGGGGGCAGCGGGGCCGGGCGGCGCCGACGTGCGGCCGGCTGTCCCCGGGACGACCGCCCCGGGCCCGGGCCCGGGCCGCGCCGGCGGGTGTACGTGCCCGAGAGGGCCGGGCGCCCGTGGGGCGGAGCGCGCCGGCGGGCGCTCGGGTGGGTGCTGCCCGGGGCGGCAGGTGCGGGCACCCGGGCCCGGGGCGCCGCCCTGGGGTTTCCTTCCTCCCGCGGCGGGGCGGGCCGCGCGGCCTGCGGGTTCCTGGGTCCGCAGCCCGCCGATGCCCGCGGGCCTCGGTCCTAGGAACTAGGTCATCTTCCTTCCCACGCGCCCCTGGCCGCGGTCCGCGCGCCCCTGGCCGCGGTCCGCGCGCGCCTGGACGGACAGGCGTGGGGTGCGCTCGAGTTTGCCATTCCGCTTTCCAACTCTTCCTGGTCGCGGCTCCAAGCCCGGGGAGCCGCCTGGCCTGTGTCCCCCGCGGCGTCCACTCGGGGACGTGGGGCCGATCCGCGACGTGCGCCCCTGGCCGGCTGCGCCCCTGGCTGGCTGCGCGGCCGCGTCCCCGCCGCGCGCCGCCTCCGGAACTTCGCCCTCGCCACCGGGCGTTTTCTGTCTGCCTGAACCGGGCAGTGTTTCGAAAGCAAAAATGCCTGGAAAGGATGTTGACAGTTCATCTTGCATTTCAGAAGCCGAGAAGAGTTTTAAGTTTTTTAGCGATGGATCTGTGTCTAGCTTGGCGGACGTGGTGATGGTCAAAGGTTGAAAACGGAGCGAAGAAGGATCGCGAGTTCGAAGCCTGCCTGGGCCATCTAGAGCAAGACCCTGTCTCAAATAAACCAAAAGAAACAGAACTCGACGCTGGAAAATGTGAGTTTTATCGTGCGAATCCATTTTTTCCCTCTTAAAAGTGATGCTAAGGATGTCCTAGGCCCGCACTCTGAACAGTGGCGCTCTTGGGAAGGGGTTTACGCGAGCGTGTCTCAGGATTACAGCAAAACACAAGCACGTTTCCAGTCCACAGCTCCTGCTTGGCAAGGCTCCCCGCAGCCATGATACCCGGTGTGGGGGAGGGGCGCTACCAAGTACCGAGCCCCGTGTGACGGATCAGGCTCAGCTGCTGGCGTTGATATTTTGGTAAACTTTGTTGAGGACTGGGGTTTTTCTCTGGCATAAGAGAGTAGTTTGCAAAGCCAAGGTCCCAAATAGAAAAGCCTCTCTCTGGAACCGTGAGGGTCGTTAGCCTTCCACTCCCCTTATCCCAAAATGGAACTCTAGTCCAGGTGGAGGGAAGAGGAGATTCTGCATGCTCCTCCACGACGCTCAGCTCCCCGAAGCAGGAGGAATATATCAGACATGAAAGTTCTGACGTTTGGTTCTGACTGGGCTGCAGGATTGCCAGCTTCTGTTGTCGGTGGAATGAGATGTAATGAGAAAATAATGCTATTAGCTGGGCCTGTGCGCAGAGACCCAGCCACGGAGGAGGCCAAGCAGCAGGAGCTTAGGCCACAGGCCCGCCTGAGCTGCAAAATGAGTTCAAGACCAGCCTGAACTTAACTCTCAGTGAGCCCCAGTCGCAAAAAGTAAAAGCAGTTGGGATGTCGCCAGGTGCTGGGGTGCTTGCCTGCCCGGGGCCCAGGCTTCATCCGCTGTGCTGGCGGGCGGCCAGGAGGTAGTGTGTAGTGCTGCCGCGGACATTTAGGCCAGATTGAATGACGGCGAAACCACTGTTGGAGGGATCACTTGGTGGTGAGAAAAATGTGCAGGTCGTGCTCAGGATTTTTATTTTTTGTTGTAAAGGTCAAGCACTAGAAGACTGTTTCCAGTGCTCGGATGGCCAGTCACACAGTCCTGAAACCTTGATCACACCTAAGAAGAGTGCATGATAGTGCTAGGGAGTGTGTTCCCGTGAGAACAAGAGATTTGCTGTGTAACAGGTGGTGGGGATCTTTGAAGTAAGTGAGAGCCAGATACCAAGCCAGATACCAACCCCTGCTATCTAGAAGCATTGGCTCCATCCTCTGCTGATTACGTCCTCATGTCAAATAGTGTAGCATCCAACACATTGCTTCTGCATGGAGTTGTCTATCATGCCACACCTACTGCAGAGTCAGTGCTGTGCAAATGGTGAACAACTGCTGTTTAGGGAATAATTTAGCAAGAAGTCCATTCGTGCTTAGTACGGATGAAACCCCTTTCCACAGACACTTCCTATCTGCAGACACTTGGATTTGCTGTGTAACTGCAGGTAAAAAGAGTGGCTAAGAGTCCATAATTTGGCTAGGTGGAATTGTAGTAAAAGTATAAGCAACTATACTACCTCCACTTCGACCATGTGAAGCTCTCCAAGTTTCTGAAATGTTTTAGTTACATAGTCTCTTTCACTTTGACTAACTGAAGTAGATGTTGGAAGTGTAACTGGTAACACTGTATCTTTGTTGTGGGGGTTGATGAGTATCTTCTTCTGAAAGGTTTTTTATCTTTAGAAACAGTTGCCTGATCTTGGCTGCCTGGCAGGGTGCTTCTCTTGTGAGTGAGCAAGTTTCTAGTAAGTAGTTTCTTTGAAACCCTGGGGCCAAAATCCTGGGAATGGAGGCGTGATTGTGTGGCTCAGAGGGAGCGTGGGGAGTCCTTCATACTGTTTCTTTAAATTCTTTAGGTATAACAGTAAGGATGCTACTCTCCTGTTACTGGGGGAGGCGCCTGTGACGAGTCATTTGCTTATTTGATTACCTGTAGTAACTGGCTCAGGCCTGTCGTTGAACAGTGTTTTGAGCTCTGAGCATCCAGATACACAGTGTTCATCATTGGTGTCAGCTCGTTCTGGCTCGCTTAACCTGTGAAGGTTGTTAGAGCAAGGGTCATTGTCTCACACCTTCCACTTTGCACCTGCGCTGCACTTGCAGGTGTGCCTTGCCTGGCAAGTTGACGCCTGCTTGTTGGAGTTCCGTCCCTTCATTTTCCTGTTAGAATGGGAGATGTCAGTTATCTTGAAATGAAGATATAATTAATTGTGTAAGTGCAGTATTAATTCATTTAATGCATTTCTATTACAAAAGAGTTGAGACTTTTTTAAAAATATGTTATCAACATATGAAAAAAAAATTCTTAATTAGTAGAATCTGAAACAGAAATCCTGCTTTCTGTGTTAAATTCGCCTGGTAATGTTAGTCAGGAATTAGCCTTGTAAAACCCCTTTTCCATTTTGGAGTCCCCGCCCCCATGTTGTGGAAATAAATACACTGGACAAGAGGCACACACACATGTATTGGCAGTTTCCCAGTGAAAAAGTTGTGAAGGGAACCACTGATTATATCTAAAACTTTAAATACCAAAGTTAAGGCTGCGATTCTTTGCTTTCTTACTTCAAGTACTTTCCAGAATTAAACTGTAATCATGTTAAGTTCAGATTCTCCTGGGTGACTGTGGAAGACAAAGCTGACTCTGGTTAGGATTTTGAAAAGGATCTGGGTGATTCTGATTAGCTAGAGTGAATATGGAACCTTTTGAAAGCCTGGCCTTAGTAAGGGGGTGGGGAGCAAGAGGATGCGTTTGGACGGAACCAGAAGTCTTTAAGAAGGCCTCAAAGTTATTTAGAGAATATGGGTCATCACATGCCTACAGGAATGCTTAAAAATTTTGCTTTTGACAACAAAAATTACATGTGTGTAGAACTCAATAAATACATAGTGTTTTAGGTTTAGAACTGTCTATGATCTGGAATTTCACTTTTTTGTTGTTGTTCCAGGATTAAACCAAGGATCTGGTACATGTCAGGCAATCGGTGACATCCTCAGCCCTTTCATTTTCCTTTTTTTTTTTTTTTTAATATTGGAGACAGGTCTCCTTAGGTTGCCTGGTGCTGTTTTTGGCCTTCCTGCCTCAGCCTTCCAAGTAGCTGGGCTGGCGGCATGTGCTGCCGCAGGTGGCTCTTTCCTCTTTTGGTTTATTTGAGGTTGATCTCCTGTGTAGTCCAGTTGGCCTTGAATTTGCAGTTCTCTTACCTCAGCATCCCAAAAATCATTTTTCATTTTTTAGGATTGTAATTCATGAGGACATGGTAACAGTCTAAAAAGTTCTTAAGACTAGGACATTTAAGGGCCGGAAAGATGGTTCAGGGGTTAAGACTCTGTCTCATAAACAGAACATCCTGAGTTTGGACCTCAGGTCCCATGTAAAAACTGCTAGGCAGAAATGGTGAGCGGAGCCTGGGAAATCTCAGAGCAAAGCAAAAAAGAGGTAAAAGCAATCCAGGATGATTGCTGAAGTCAACCTTGGTCCTCCACAGGGACATACAGTGCCCTCTGCTACACATACTCACTAAATTAAACAAACAAACAAACAAATAAAATAAATGAGGAAAAAACCGAAGAGATTTAAAAAGTTTCGATTGCAGAAAACAGGCAAAACGATTCCCTGTTACTGGTTTTCTATTAAGCACAGTTAAGAAAAAGTAAGAATTGGGGTTGAAAAATACAAAAGTTGCTTTTATCATAAAATATATGCTCATGACAATAACGTTCTTCATTTGTTGGCTGAGATAATTTAGCATTATCACGGTCAGCTAACTGTTTGCCGGTTTTGGCCCTGAAAGTATGTGGCATTGAATGTAGAGTGTGTATAACTGGGTGGAAGCTTCTTTGGAAGTTTGCTCATGTCTCAGATTTAACCCAAGGCTACGCCCACAAATTTAGACAGGGGCAACTGAGAGAAGCTAAAGAGGGCAAACCTGTGTCATCACAGGGAAGGCTGTGCAACTGTGAACGGAGCCCTCCACTCACTATGGGTTTCAGTAAGTTTGTCATGGAGACTTGCTCACTCACAAGGCTCCAACACCATGAGTTGTTCATCTTGCGCACATCAACTTTCTCATCTGAAGAGGAGGCATAGTTTTATTTATCTTTTCTGTTGTGTAAAATGCTCCCCTCAGTTCCAGGTATGGAGTACATGCTCAAACCTTGCAATTGTGGTGCGGCAGTTGGTCAGTGCTGCAGTGTGAGGCCAGAGCAGTAAGGCTTTGGCCACAGGACAGTGGCCTTAGACCACTCGGCAGCAACATCAGTGATCACGTGAGCTCCAGACAGCTCCACCATCTCATGCGGCATAGCTGTCTCACTACGGGCCAGTTTATGCAATGCCTGGCTTAGTTGCCATCTTGCCCCAAAGACTGAAGAGTGGTTTTGCCTTTGTTTGGGTTTGCCATGACATGCTCAGGAAATGTGCACAGGACAAGTGAGTGAATTCTCCTGCTTGTAGAGATGCTGGGACAGTCGTAAGAAGATTTGTGAGATCTTGTGCTCCGGGAAGCAGGAGTCCCACTGGACTATGTGCTGCTCAGCGCATCCGAAGGTGTTGCTGCCTTTCAAAGACTTGTTTATGGGGTTCAGTATGCACAAGGGGTTTTGTTCCTTTTGGAGAAAAGAGGGGAATACTAAACCTGGAGAAGGGAAGGAATGAAAACCATCTTACAGAGTTCAGACCAGTCTGAGACGAGAGTGCCAGAGTGTAGCTCTGAAGCAAGAGACTGCTTCAGAAGTGGGCAGCAGAGGAACCCCAGACTGAGAGTCTGAAGCTTGGATTGGGTTCCCAGCAGTCAGCTTCAGATCGGGGGTCTATAGGTCAGATACAGGACTTTCAGATGTGCCTATTGTGTGTGATTTCAGACTGGCGTCAGAGGGTGGATACTGCCACATTTGACAGTCACAATGCTATACAGTATCAGATGCTGTTATTTGAAACGTGGGCTTGCAGGTCACTGGAGATAATCCAGCTATCTTCTGGTCCTAACAGCCTACACTGTTAGATTCTAGTCCTTATGTTAGGAGCAGAAGTAACTTGGATGTAATTTCTTAGCAAATTACAATTATTTCTTTATACCAATGCTGTCTGTTTTACAGAGACATAAAGTAACTGATTATTGGCCTGGGGAGATCGCTCAATGGTTAAAGTCTTTTCCTTTAGCAAAGGGATCAGAGTTCAGATCCCCAGATTCCATGGGGGAAGAAAAAGAAAAAGAAAAAGCCAGGCAGAAATGGTGGTGGCCTGTAATTCTGGCCCTGTAAGGCAGAGTCTGGGAAGCCCCAGAGCAGCAATAAGGTGAAAGAACAATACCAGGGTGACTCCTGATGTCACCCTTGGGCCTCCAGAAGCACACATACTCAAACACCCTCTTGTACACCTCCCTACCACACACATATGTGCAGGCGCCCAAAAGAATAAAATAAATAAAAATTAAAAAATATATGTAACTGATTATTCATGATATCAATGATTCTTTGCCTTACTTAGAATTATTTTTAAAATAATTGCCTTTAAGTAGTAGCAGATTCTCTCAGTGAAGGTGCAAATGTAAAAGAGCTTAGTATAACTGGGGGAAGGGAAAACTTCTTAGCATGCCGCCCCTGGGCTGGAGGGGTATGTCAGTTGGCCGCTTAAGCCAGTGTTAACATGGCACAGGCCGACTACTGCTGGGTGGAGCCAGAACATGTTTCTTATACTTGCCAATTCCAGTTCACATGATACCATGTAATGCCAGAATCACTTAGACCTTGTCAGAGCTCTGTGGGAGACCTGCTCAGATCCCTTCTGACTTCCTAACTGCCCTGCAGGCTGTGCACTGAAGGTAACAATCTGACTGGAATGGCCCGGGGAGAATTTCAATGAGGTGGAGAAAAGCATGCTTCCTGTTCTTCTTGCACAGACCCAGCAGGCCCAACTGCCTCCAGTGCATCTGCACCTGGAGCCTGAGGGAGGAGGAAGCATGTGACTCCGGCTCTCTCTTCAGAAGTCCAACTGGACACTTGGATCAGTGGGAGACATTGAAAAACAGTCTCTGTGCCTGAGCTAGGGTTTCCTGGGGGAGCTGCCAAGTAAGTACCATCCAGGATGTTTATTCTAGTTGTGTTTAGTTCCAAGTAGCATTTTCAGGAGAAATTGAAACAAAATGTAAACTATGTCAATTACAAATGGAAATCGTAAATTTTGGGGGGAAACCTGATAACTGATTTTCATCATCTGTTTGACACATATGAGCCCAGCAGTGGAATGAGTTAGGTGTCTGACCCCTTCAAATATGCTGCTGCTGCTTTCTTCTGACCCACGCGGTCCATGGTACAGACTGTAATGGGAAAGGATAATTGGTTGGTTCGGGAGTTGTTGATTACGGGCGCCCAGCCCCTTGCTATCCAGCCCTGTGTTTAATGATGATGACATTGATTTTCCTGCTTTTTAAAGCTTGTCTTGTTTATTAGGTGGGAGGCTGGTAATGGCCATGCCAGATAGTCCACGCTGTTTTAAAGGGACAGAGTGTGAGCATCCTGTAACTTTTAAAAATGCCCAGGTGGCGTTGAAGTGGCGGTGGTTGAAAGTGTGAGTGGCAGTCTCTGGCAGGTGCCCTCCGTGTTCTCGTAGGCCTCAGCTTTCTTTTGTCTGAAGTAATTACTTAAAATTTTCTTAGGTTGTTTCTGTTATTTTGTCCTGTATTTCTGTTCCTCTCATGAAAATTCATACCTGATATCAGTCTAATCTTCAGGGGTAATGTCTTGCACTTTAGCATTGTATCTTCTGACAAGCATTTGAAATTAATGAAAGAGCGAGTGTAGAGAGAACGTGTATTTAATTTAGCATATGTTTGCATGAATACTTGAGTCAAATATTGATCAGTATTTGGTCTTTTAGAAGCTTGATGAATTTCTAATAGTAGCTCACTCTCTTCTTTCCCGTCCACTGAGCGCATTAGGATGTATATGGTAATTTTGGCTTCATTCGTTGAAACTTGGAACCTAACCCCAAGTCAGCTGACAGCACAGTGAAAGTGAGCATGATGTGTGGATACTTCTGAGCCACGCACATAAAGGGCAGGTGATAGTTCCAGTCCAGAAGGCTGGGAAAACTGTGTAGCAAGAGAGGGCTGAGTTTAGGAAGCTGTCTGTATTGACTGCCAGCACTTGAGCGGCGACTCCCACGATTCAGTTGTCCCGCTCAAACTACTGTTTCTTGTCCCCTCACCACCGTCTTCAGCTTCCTGAATAGTTGAGGAATTATCCATGCTGTTTTGTTTTGGATGTGAAACATCATGCTCCAGCCTTGTGTGTGATCCTCAGGCCTGGCTTTGGCAGCTTTCTGTACTGGCCAGCATTGCTTAGGCAGAGAGACACTAGATGTTTGTTTAATCTTGCGCACCTTACATTTAGAGTTTGCCTGTTGGCCGCATCTGATCCAGGATTTCAGGTTTGGATCTGCTGCTCGGTGACTCTTGGCCAAGTCACAGCCCTCTATATAAGCCTCCTACCAACTGGAATCATCACCACCAGCCTTAGGGCACTGTTATGGGCACACAGAGATATGGGCACATGCCTATGGCTGGCAGCAAGTGCCCATTGAGCTTCAAATGATCAAATTCCTGCTTTGCTGCTTTCCAAAAGCTTGAAAAAAACATTTGAAAATCCAAGTGTGCTTCCAGAGGTTCTGTTACCAAACTTTAAAAATCCTAAAGTTAATGTGTAAAGTAAGGATTTACAAACAAAATCCTAACTCAGACCATCGTACAATGGCCACCTTATGTATATCCCCTACCCCTGTAAAACTTACAGTTTTGCTTTTTAAGAGTTATTCTAGTTCTTTAGTAGAACTAGTTAACTATTTGGTCAGTGTCTTGTTCTGACTCCTTGTTAGGGGTTGAATGTGAATAATCTCTGCAAAAGGCTCATGTGGTGCTGGAGTCCCCACAGTTGATGAGCCTCAACAGCTGGCCTCTGTCTGGGGAGATGAAGTCAGTGGGGACCAGACAGCTGTCTGAACTAGGGCTGGCTGCTTTTTGCTTAGGGCCTGCCTCACTGCAGGAGGAAAGCAGGCCAGAGAAACTTTCAAGAGACAAATCCCAAGAAAACGCAAATCTTTAGCATCTGTTAATGACCTTGAATTTGGCCCTTCCTCACCTTTGATAGGAGTAAGGGCTGCAAAGAAGAGCTTAGAATTTCTCTCAGGCCATTGGGGATAATTTGGCAGGGACTCAAAGGATGTGGAGATGGGGCATGGCTATATTCAGGACACGAGCGAACCCTGGGGCTGTGATTCCTAAAGGGCAGTTAGAGTAAAGCCAAGCAGGTGTAATGTGCCAAGGCAGCTCACTCTTTCAAGACCTTGCTAGAGAGGTCACAGGTGTTAAGCTGTGAGCTGTGGATAAACACTAAGTTGAGCCAAAGAAGGTTTATAGTATGTAATATCATTTCTGTGAAGTAAGAACAGGACCACTGGTTAGTGCTAATAGAAGTCGATGCTGGTTGCTTCTGAGAGATGTGTGTGGACTAGGAAGCCCCTGGAGGATGGTGGTGGTGCCCAGGTGTGCTTGGGACCTGCTGCAGTTGTTGGCCATGGGCAGCCAAATTAAGCCAGCGGAGCTGTGCGCTGTTGCTCGAGCCTCATTGAGTTCGAGGCCAGTGTAATGGAGGGGATTGGTGGCAGGTGAGTGAATGGGAAAGGGCTGCAGTTGGTGGTCGTGGGCAGGCAGGTAAGCCCATGGAACTATGTACTGTCACTCACGTGGCCAACTGGCCAGTGTGGCGGAGGGGATTGCTGGCAGGCGAGTGAATGGGAAGGAGCTGCTTCAGAGTCTGGACAGCTGCAGGACTTTGATGCATTCTAATAGGCACGCTCTTCTGGGGGCTGAAGTACTGGCGTGTTTTCTAAAGTATATCACTTCCATTTTTACACCTATTCCTGCTTCCAGAAGCTTGAGAACAATTTCAGTTGTAGTACTGCTCCTAAGAAAACCCAGAGAAATTGTTGTGTTTTCAAACCATGGTGTCCATGTGTTGGTCTCTCACATGGAGCAGGAATTTGGCATTTTCCGTATATTCCAAGGGAATAGCAAATTGGGTGATAGCTGTAGGAGTGTAGATTTTCACCTCTTCGCGCTGGGATCTGAGCTCTGGGTGCACACAGGAACATAAATCAGACAGAGCACCCCAAGCAACCTGTGTTGAGGCCAGGGAGAGAGCACTGCTGCTGTCTTCATGCGGGACCCTGCGCCCACAGTGATGCAAGGATGTACCAAGGATTGCAGGGGATGGAGGAGAAGATGGTGACTGGGAATACCAAGAAGGCTTTTGGAGCAAGCCGGGATAGGACTTTAGCGAGAACAAGTGACCAAACTGTCACAAGACACTTTCCAGTTGGGACGAGGTGGAGAGCAGGTCGCCTCCTGGGATTGGGAGCCTTTGGTATTGCGGGCTCATAGAGTACTATGGGATGGGAGACGGCATGGGGTGCAGTTAAGAAGCAGGACTAACTCACATCAAGACTATTATCAGCCTACGCAGGAAGGGTGTAGAATGAGGTGGTTGAAGATACTCAGGTGTGTGCCTGTGGCCTCTGGCAAAGATGTATGGTGCATTTGGTGTGTAACTGCGTCTGGAAGACCTTTCAAGCCATGTACTTCCTTCTGCGCATGTAAAGGTGGGCAGCATGGGAGTGGTGTTGAGTTCAGGTTCTAGCTTAAGCCAATTACCTGATGGGTGACCTCGGACAGAGAAATGATTTTTCTGAAGATGTTATCCAGATGATGAAGAGAATACCGTCTAATTGGTCTTCACCTTGTACCGGGCAGAAGGCAGGTGCTGCAGACGGGGAGCTGCTCTAGCTGCTTTAAAGAGCCATTGGAAGTGGGCGGATAACTTGGAGAGACTGGGGAGGGGAGAGACAGGGGACCCAGTGAGTAAAACCTTTCTGCAGTCCTGGGCAGACAGCGTGCCTTCCAGTTGAGAGAAGGGGAAGGGTCCCTGAGCACCTTATCGAAGTGCCGGTCTTGAGTCATTGGAAGCTCACATGACGGAAGCCAGGCCGGCCGTCACCAACAGCTGCTGCGTTTCTGCCTGCCAGGCCAGCGGATCTTCTATATTTGGAAGTGTGATTAAGTCTTTATTACCAGCCTCCTTGGTGGTTTTTGTTTCAGGCTGAGTTCATGACTCGTCAGAGGTACACTCCACTGACCTGGGTGGGCCTGTGGTCCGGAGGAAGCTAGGGCTCTGTCCATGCTGTGCACAATGGAGGGAGCTCTTCTAGTGTACGGGAGCGACTGAAGCTGCTCCTCTGCCCCCTCCCTCATGCCCTTCTGCTTTTAATCGCAGAGCAACACATTCCTGTCAGTTTTGCCTACTTTATTGGTGCCCTTTTATTTTATGGTGACTGACACTGTCATACTCTGTCAGCAGTTGAGATCTATGTGTTTTATGTTGTTATTGTGCATTAGATTACATGGGAGAAACTAGCCAATGTGGTAAAGGTACTTTTTCCCTGTTCAGCCTTGTCTGTGTGGGGTCAGTGACCTGTACAGAGGGAGAATACGCATTCTCAGTCCCTTCTGCGCTGACAGTTTTCCACAGTGCAGTTGTCATTTCTTTTCCTTTTTTGGTGCTGCATATTGAATCCAGAGCATGTTCTGCGGTGCTGAGCTGCTAGCCCTCCCGCTCCCACAGCTGTTTCATTTTGTAACAAATAAACAGGTCAAAGTTGGCCTTTCAGTTTCTCCTGGAGATGGGCAAGTCTCCATCCTGGGGCTGCATAGAAGATGTCACTGGTGGTCTTGGTGGGACATGTGTTTTCCTTTCTGGGCCACTGGCAGAGGTCTCAGCCTCTCACAGCAACCTTTCCATTCCCACCAGGTCACTTCTGTTTACTGTCTAGCCTCAGAATCTTCTAGTCCTGTTACTACCTTTGAATTACCCGAATCACCTGATCCTTACTTCCTCAGAAAGTTTTCTTACACAGTTTTCAACTCAGGGTGTTACAAAGTCTTCTTTCTCAGAGTACAATTGGTATGTCCTTAGATGCAGTATCCATTTGCCTGTAAACTATTCTAATCACTGGCATAAGCATCATAGACAGTCAAGTCCCAGACTGGAAAGCGCATGCTAGTCTGTGGGCTGTTGTGGTTTCCTGCGAAGCCCTGGGCAAGGCCCTTTGCATGTTCCTAGGAGCTGAATGTAGGCCTGAGGTCAGCTCTCGTGGCTCCACTGAACTTCGTACTAAGTATCCCTTGCCATGTGTTACAGCTTATGAGAAATGATTCTTTTCAGAAAAGGTGGCAGAGAGCCTGGTGTTTCTGACCGACCATGGTGGGCGTGTGGGTGGACATCAGCATTATTCCCAAATGTCATGAACACTTCAGTGTGTAGAGTACAGTCTGCATAGCTAAAATTCTAGAGTTAAATACTGCTGTAGCTTTTGTAGGTAAAAAGAAAGAACTTGGCTTCCAGAGATTGCTGAGCAGATCTTTTGGACTTTCAGAGACTTCAGATTACTAATATCTATTTTTTTCTTAAGAAAATCTGGGATATTACATATATTAGGTAAAATCTTAGCATTTCAAGGTACAAACTCTGCTATGCCACATCTTATTACTTAAGTTTGTTCTTTGATGCTATAACTTTTTTTTCTTTTTTGTCTTGTCTCTTTGCTTTATAGTCAGAAAATGGGTAAAAAGAGTCGAGTGAAAACTCAGAAATCAGGCTTTGGGGCCACAGCCACCGTATCACCTAAGGAAATCTTGAACCTGACCAGCGAGCTGCTGCAGAGTAAGTGGCCCTCACTGTCCTTGCACATGTGGTATCGTGCCTTTCGCTCCTGCTCAGGCCCCGTGCAAGTGCTGCTCAGCCCAGCTCCCGACCGGGCCTGGTATGAGTGTGTGAGCTTCTCTGTAAAGACCCTGATCCTGGTGCTTGCTGGTACATGCAACTGTCGTGGACCACAGGCCTCTAGGGGACCATGGCAAGAGCACATGACCCGATACAAACCACTGAGGCTCAGAGATCTTGTCAGTGGGTACAGGCCACAGTTTCCACCTTGGACTAGGACCTCATGAGATCTGGCATGTGAAGAAGTCCTTGCCTGGTGGCCCCAGGCAGCAGCATGCCTCCTGGGAGCAGTTCTCCTCCAGCGGCTCACCTGTATCTAGTGATTGCATGAGAGGGCTCTGGTCTTCACATTCTGAAGCCTGAGAGCTCTTGATTCAAGGAGATGAAATAGCTTCAGTTGCCTATATTTGCCTTTTTAAGTTAGATAATTTGATAACTCTGAAATTATGTGTTAAAGTCTACAGCATTTGCCCCAAGCTTAGCTGTGATCATTCTGTTGACCTTTGCTCCTTATATTTAGATTGTGTGACAGTTAAACCTCAAATGAAAATGTAGGTTTTCCTTTCTGAAAGAAAGCAGACAGAAGCCAAGTCATAGTTATGTCTCTCCTTGAGTATTCATTCCCGAGAGTCCTGTGGGCCCCACCAGGATTACCTCATCACCTGTCTCTCCCCCTCCAGTAGTGTGCAGGCATCTGTCAGCCCTGTCTTTGCTGTTTCATTCCAGGTCCTTAGCTGCTGCTTGGTGAGGGAAGAATGAAGGGTTAACCTTGACAGTTAGGACTCAGCACATAACAGTTCCATGTTAATTTTTTGCCACTTACTCCCTTCCTTTGTGAGCAGAGAATGCAATAGGCTTGTCAGGAGCATGGGAAGGAAATTGTCTTTAAACTTGTGTCATATTTAATAAGGCAGTGCTGCCAATGGGCTGGGTGCCAGCCTGCAGCTTCCAAGATGCCCAGCCCTCATCTGGGGAGTTGTTCTTGCAGTTCAGGCCTGTCAGAAGAATCTTAGCTTCTTTTTTAGCAGTGACTGTGCCTTTTCTCATACCTCCCCCAGAGTACTTAATATAGTGTGTTCACGCCGATGGGACATGTTTGTCAACTGCATGTCCTTATGTCCATTTAACTAGTTTTCTTAGAGTCATTGTTACAGACTCAGCTAGAACAATCCATTGGCTTTTAGTATTACTGTCTTGTTCACATGTAGAAAAATTCTAGAGAAATGTATGTTTTGGTTTAGTTTTTGGATTTTACCTGTGCACAATTGTATTCTCAGGACAGTTATTACAATAGTTGGGAGCTCATTCTTGGTTTTCAGAGGATTTGTATGCTTGTAAAAGTGCATCCACGTCATTTGTCACACGTGTCAGCTGTAATGACTCCATCCTTTAAATGTGGGGCAGCAACAACATTGAAGCCCTGTCTCTTCTGCAGTCTAGAGGGCTAAGTGGAGGGAGCAGGTGACTCATGTCTGGCTCTCACGTTCCAGAATGCAGCAGTCCTGCACCTGGCCCAGGAAAAGAATGGGAAGAGTACGTGCAGATCCGGTCTCTGGTCGAGAAGATACGAAAAAAACAAAAAGGTAAAATTACTGGAACGGCACTCCTGTTTCAGAACTTTGTGTGGCAGGCTGGCACAGGTTAGGGGCTTTAGAAGTCAGAGTCTCAAGGCCCTCCTGCCCATCTGTAGAAAGACTGGATACAGACCTGAAGAGAGGCTCCTGGGAGACTTTCTGCTTCCAGGAACAAAGGGCACAGGTGCTGAGTTTAGGAAGAGGTGTTTGTATTTAGGGCCTTAAAATGGCCCAACTTTTATTATTGTTGTTTTATCAAATTCGTATTTCAACCTTGTTCTCATGCTGTATCTCTTTGGCATTCTAAAATAGTGTATAATGATGGCTATGGCCAATACATACACCTAGTATCCTATTAAGTGTTTATGATTAGCTCCATCCTATCTTTAGTATTTGAGAAAGGGTCTTGTTATATGGCCTGGCTGGCTTTGAATTTATGTGGTCTTGTTGTATCAGTGTCCTGAGAGCACAGCCCCTGCATTCTGCTACATGCTTCCCCACCCCTGCACTCTGTTGAATGTGCAACATTATTATACTCTTCTACATCCAGTGTGATGTACCAAGTTTACAGAGTGTTAAGATGGGTCAGGTTCATGCCTATCTCCTCTTCTGAAATGCCTGTTGCTCACCTTTATTTGTCATATAATGGAAGGTTTCATCTTTCGGGCTGTTTCAAGCATGCTAAAAGATGCAGAAAGCAGTCTAACAGATGACTGAGCAACTCCTAACGGACCAAGCATGTGACAGGCTTCCCTCCCTCTCTTTCCCACCTGATCATCTCCTGCGTCCTGGTGACGAGCCCTTCTGCTCATCTTTTTTTTCTCATGTTGGCTTTTAGGAAGTGACACTGTAGATAGCGCTGCAGCCTGCACCCTGTCTCCTTGCAGTCCTGCCCCCTTCAGGGCATTCCTCTTTGCTGTGAATGTTCTTCTTTCCATGCATAACTCTTTTGACAGTAAATACAAACAAACACAGCCCTGTATGGTTTTAATTGGTCCTTTAAAATTTTAAATATGCAGGTCTGGCAAGATAGCTCAGTAGGTCAAGTGTTTGCTTGTAAATCTGGTGACCTGAGTTCTGTCCCCAAAAGTGCACATGGTAGAAGGAGAGGACTGACTTCCAAAAGTTGTCCTCTGACCTCTACTGGTGTGCCATAGCATGACTGCGCATGCCTTGTCTCCCTCCCTGTCTTTAATAAATAAGCATATTAAAACTTTACATCAATGATGTCAGACTTGGGGTTTTTGAAAACCCAGTGTTGCATATATATTTTTATTCATGTTGATACATACAGGTCACAGTCACTTGAATTGTCCCACCTTGTTCTGTGGTAGGGCTCTGCACTGTTGCTGTTAGCATTAGAGCTGCAGAGCATTCTCCTCCACATAGATGAACTGCTGGTTTTAACTTTGCTAAAGCTGCTGTGACCAGAAGAGATGGCATGCCAGGCTTCTGAGGAGTAGGTAAGCCATATTGACCATCGTAGAACCTCAGGCAGCGCCTCATGTCCAGCGTTCTATCACATAGTTCAAAGAGTTATTTCTCCGGGCTGTCAGAGTTTAGGGTTCACCTTTTCTGGAAGTTAAGGTATGTACCATGACTGTTTGATGATTAATTTTGATGATCTGTGGTCTGTGCTTTGCTTTTGTGTTTGAGAGCCACGTGAGTCATGTGCATTCTAAAAGTAACTCTTTCTACACATGGGTAATCTAGGCCTGTCTGTTACTTTTGATGGGAGAAGAGAAGATTACTTTCCTGATCTAGTGAAATGGGCTTCTGAAAGTGGGGCGTCTGTCGAGGGCTTTGAGGTCGCTGACTTTAAAGAAGAAGGCTTCGGTTTGAAAGCAACAAGAGACATCAAGGTGAGCTCGTTAACTTGCTCCAAGGGGCTGGGAGAGTCCAAGTGTATCTGAGCCATGATGTGGTGTGGAGGGAGATTTGACACATAGCAGCGTTCTCCTTCTTCGAAGGGCAGGAACCCCCGTCCCCCGGCCTGGCGGCATTCTAGGTATCCCCCAGCTCAGTCATCCTGGGGAACTGTGCTATTAACCTTGCCTCTCAGCAAGTCAGTTTATATTTCTAAGCCTCCGGAGAAGGCTGTAGAAACTACCTCATAGAAGGTTTGAGACTTAACTAAGGAAAAGGATCTGGACTTGTGGGAGGGAGAACACAGGGTCTCGTGATGGATGGGAGAAGGGCGGAGTGGAGTTGGGGCCTTGCTTAGGATGACTGGGTAGCTGACTTGCCATCACGGCAGCAGGGAGACGAGAGAACTAGACACCGGGGAGAAACGCTCTCGGGGCTGTGGGGAGCCTGTGTGCCTGTGACTAGTGTGGGGTCTGTGCTTCTGGAACTCAGTGGACAATGTTTGGCATGACCATCTACTGTGTTCTCTCGGTCTGTCAGTCGGTGAGGAGCTTAAGAGGGGAAATGGGTGTCATTACTTGGGGTTTCTAGCAGCTATTTTGATCGAGCTGAAGTTAACTTTTCATTGATGTCCTGGCCTATTAGTCAGACCACGTGAGTAGCTCCTCATTTGCTGTCCTATCAGATTTAAAAAAAAAAAAAAAAAAAAACCAAAAACTAAAGGGACAGAAGGGAAAATCATCCAGATAGTAGGCACGGCCAAGGTGAGGGGCCGCGTGCTTCTCCTGCATCAGGTCGGGGGTCGTTGTGTAGGGACCACAAAGAATGTCTTCCCTGTGTTCTGCCTCACCAGCACGCTTTTCTTGGGGGATGTTTATTCCTCACAGTTCTGGAGGCTGGAAAGTGTAGCATTAAGGGGCTGAACATCTGTGTCTGGTTAGGGGTCTTACTCATTTGCACACAGCCCTACCTTGCTGTATTCCTGCATGGCAGAGAGCTGCAGGCTGAGCAGTGGAGACAGCATACAACGTACAAGGGTCTCATCTTACTGAACAGTGAGATAGTGCTGTGGGTAACGGTCATGAAGCCAAAGGCTGCTTTGTGGGTGATACTCTTGCTTTGAAGGCAAGTTTGTAGAGGAAGGAATGCAACTCTGGCTTCATGACCTTGGTGGGAGATGTAGTTCACATCGACATGCTGGGCTTCTGGTTGGAGGTGGAGATTATTTTATTTTTAGAATTTAGAAATATAGTATGACAACCGGTAAAACAAGCACCCTTTGTGTTTGCTCCAAATGTTTTATTCGCTTCAAATTAAAGTTGAAGAAGTCTCTTTTTTGTTGAATTCTTCATATAAAGTAAATCTAATTTCCAGTTTTTCTATATCTAGGTATAAATAGATGCTAATATTTGCAAGTACTTTTGCTAGTAGAAGTGCTGATCTATAGCATAACATCGTATCTCACTGTGGTTAGATTTCTGACTATGAATGGGCTGGAGATTGTAATAGGTTCTGATGATTCTGTTATTTCTCTTTTTTCTAGGCAGAAGAATTATTTTTATGGGTTCCACGAAAGTTACTAATGACTGTTGAATCTGCTAAAAATTCAGTATTGGGTGAGAATAATTTCTGGCTGTTTAAGGAAAAGTATAAATGATAAAGTTTATAAAATTTCATTTTTGACAGTAAAGACGATTATTTGCTGTTTTCTGAACTGATTTTATAATACTTCAAGTCCATGTTTAGTATTTCCACACATGACCTGAATATAAAGTGTTATGAGACTTTTTAGGTTTTCTATAATTTTAATAATGTATTTTGAATGATTGCTTTTTAAAGAAGACTGTAGAACTCACTGCTTATTTCTGGGTTGTTCAGGGCCTTTATATTCTCAAGACCGAATTCTTCAAGCCATGGGAAACATTGCACTGGCCTTCCATCTGCTGTGTGAGCGAGCTAGCCCGAACTCCTTCTGGCTGCCCTACATTCAGACCCTCCCCAGTGAATATGACACTCCTCTCTACTTTGACGAAGAGGAAGTTCGATGTCTTCAGTCGACACAAGCCATCCACGATGTCTTCAGCCAGTATAAAAACACAGCACGACAGTACGCCTATTTCTATAAAGTCATCCAGGTAAACGGGGTGGGAAAGAAGGGACCTGACTGCATGTGCGTACACTTGGTATCTTGAAAGGGCTCCCAGACACTCTGCGTTTCCGTCTTCCCAGGAATGCACATCTGTATCTGACTTTATTAGTAGTCGGGGTGGACAGAAGCACTCTGAAGTCACTGGGCTTTGTGAGAAGCTGTAGCCGTAGGGATTCCCACTGAGCTAAAGGCTCTGTGTTTTCTCCTGATTCCTCCCTTGTGCTCTGGGCTGAGGTACTAGGCCCATGGCAGCAGCAGTGGAACCTGCTTATTCTTTTCCCGTCGGCATTAAGACAACTTGAATCAGAGTGACTAGGTTTTTCTTAGTCTGCCCATTTTATGTGCGTGTTGTGGTAATCTTATTTCATTGCTTCAGGTGATATTTTTGTTAATTGCTTTTATTTGATTTTTAAAAGTGACTTATACTACTCTATTATTTATTTTTGTTATTTATTCTTATGTTGGATGAAGCTCATGTCCAGGCTTCCATTCATTTAACTTGACAGCATACTTACTGAATAGGAATATCACTCTCAGGGTATATCTTCTCGTTATAACTACACAAGTTTTATCTTTAAATAGAAATCAATTTGCTTTTCTTAACCATAAAGTTTAGGGATGTTGTTAAGTAATCATATGTAGCTTTGTATTTCAGGTTTACTTAATGTAGAAACATCATGGAGCCATATCAAAATTTTGCCTCTTCCTTAGCATGTACTAGAGTCCTGTATCTGACATGTGGTGCGGTAAATGCAGATTTTCGCACTGCTCTTGCAGTTACTTTGCCAGTGTGCTGTGTGCCTCACAAGCAGCAAACGCGCCTCTGTCTCCCTTTGTCAGCCCCAGTGCCAGGCTTCGCTCCTTTGCAGTGGATACTTGATGGGTGTGCTGTCGCTCGGGAAAAGATGAGGTTGGAGGGCCTTTACCTTCACACTTAGCTTTTCTTCTCAGTGATCTGCCCTCAGGTGTTTCATGGTGAGGCTCTTGTTCTGTTTCAGGTAGTGAGAACCTTCCCCTTCCCCAGATGTGCACGTGCATACTGTGTTGTAGATGTGTAGATTGCAGAAGGTATCCAGATCTCAGTTGTCATAGAGGAGCTGTTACTAGCTTCTAGTAACTAGAAATTCCTGGAGGTTGTAGATTTCCCTGTATTGCATTTTTATCTTAGTGTTTTACTGTCTCTGGTACTGTAAAGATGAAACAAACTATTTTCTGTGATCCCCTCTCAGCATATTTCCTTGGTCAAGGACTTTTTAGCGTGGGGTCTTTTGTTAGTTCAGATAAACTCCTGACTGTATCTTGTTTTGCAGAGTTTGTTTAAAAGTCTTACCAGGCCTCTGCTCCTCCTCAGCTGTGTACTAGAGACATGGGTTGTCGGATCCTCTAGGTGTCCTTCTGGCTTCTCAGTGGTGTTCCTGCGATGCTTAGCCTCCTTTGTAGCCTCAAGGTTGTAAAACTCAAGGACTTCTGAGAACCCACCTGGTATCCATGCAGCACCTGCTGGCAGAACACTGTACTGCAGCTTGATGATTGAGGGGTTTTAGCACCCCAACTCCAAGAACTAAGTTTAGAAGCCGTGACTAAGCCTAATGCTGGAAAAGGCTTGCTTGAGAGTCTCCAGAGGGGCACTCGCCATCAGTTTGTGAGACAGGACTGCTGGGGGAAGGCAAAAGCTGGCATTTCAAGCTGCTCGGAGCAGATCAGGAAACGCCAGAGACCAGGTCCGTGTGTGGACTTCTTCAGGGCAATGTGACCAGTTAGAGGCAGGAATCAGCAGAGAGCTTCTCCATACTGTGATGCATGAAAGGAGCAAATCCTCTCCGGCTTTACTTGACACACCTAGTTGTTGAATATTGTTAGTCACACATCTCAGGGAAAAATGAATTGATCACAGGAGTGGACTGTGTGTTGATTAGCAGTCATTCTCCTCTAACAGGTCAACAAGATTAAGAGTGTAACAGAACACTCACGTTTTCTTCCTTGTGGAGATTGAATGATGCTTTTAAAGTTGGTGCAAGTATACATGTCTATAGACATACCTAAAGTTGATACAAATATGCATGTCTACAGATATATTTAAAATTGATACAAATATATACTACAGTCTATATACATATTTTAAGTTGATACAAGTATACACATAGACATTTTTAAAGTTGATACACATATGGAGAACCACAGACATGTTTGAAGTCACTAATTTTTCCTTGGATCTTTCAACTTAATTGATTTGTTTCATAGCTTGGATTTCCTATTTTGGAAGAATGTAGTGCAGAGAATGATTTTGCATGAAGTGCCACGCTCTTTACTTCAGGGCAAGCAGTCACTTGTCCAGGTGTCTGCTGTTCCTGCCTCAGGCTTCCGGAGAGAACACTGCAGTTTCTACCTGGGCATCTTCCATGAGAAGGCAGCTTCCCCTACATGGCCAGAACAGTCAAGAGTTTGCATTGCAGCTGCTGCAGCCTCCTGAGAATGAGACTCCACCAGGAAGCAGGAGCTGCCGCTTTTGTTTCTTGGTATATCGTGGCAGTTGCTTTTCCTGTTTGCTACATCTCTATTGGTATGTTTCAGAGCACAAGGTGTGTACTTCCAGAGATGTTTCTAGCCCATGTTTTCATAAAACCATCAGTCACGTGCCTGTAGAAATCTGGTAACACACAAACCTTCAGGAATCTGCAATAAATTAGATGAGAAACCCCTTGATCTCAGTCCACAGGACGCTTTCCAAGATTTAGCTATCCGAAGCTGCAAATGGTTCCAACTCTGTTTATACTGTTTTCCCCCATACATATCTATAGGAAAGCTTAGCTTATAAATGAGACACAATAAGCGATGAATAATACTAATAAAATAGTATACTGTAGTGCAGTCGTCTTGGGGGGTCTTGTACTTGTTGGGGGTCATTATTAAGTGAAACAAAGGTTAGGAGAACATAAGCATTGCAGTGCTGTGTCGTTTGATTAGGTAGTCTATTAACAGGTAGCAGGTAAGTGACTAACAAGGAGGTGGCAGATACAGCAGAGATGCTCTGACCAGAGAGATGGAGTTGCAAGAGATGGCACAAGATGGCATCACAAAGAACAGCATGCTGAGGTGGTGGGAAACAAACCCTGCATGAAGAGGGTTAATGTACTAGAGATTCCAGGGCCCTGCCAGTATGGAAAATAGAGTTAGTAGCCTAAGGCATGTGCCCACAGCAGGCCCCTAGGGAAAGTGCGTGTGCATCCCCTTTACGTCTCTCCCCTCACTCTAAGTCAGTTCTCTTGCAGCACCTGGAGACCAATCTTCAGAGTCCTTCATTCTATACAAACCAGTCAGCTCTCTCTGGCCTCACTCTTCTTCCTCTGTTTTACTGCCCTGTCTGTCTTTAGTTCGAGGATTTCTCAAGGACGGATGTCTAACCTTCAGAGATGGGGACTTACATCTTTTTTCCATTCCAGAATCCTCACTTTGCATATAGTTTTCATATTTCCTCAGTCGACTCCAACCTGCAACAGTTCATCAGCACTTCTTGTCTCCATCACCCAGATGTTTTTTGAAGAATACTCTGACCGGTTGTTTTGCAGAAGTCTCTCAGGTGTATCTGCAGCAATTTTCTCACATTAGACCGAGATGATAGATTTTTGGCAAGAATGCCTTAGAAGTCAAGTTGTGTCTTTGGGGGTCATGTACATCAGTGTGTTTTGTTTTCCATTGGAAGCTATTTATTTTTTCTTTGTAATTAGTATCTTATAGAAAGATGCTTTGATACTAAGCAAACACTCTTGTTTCTCATTGTAAGCTATTTTTTTTTCTCATCTAACAATCTAGTTTCTGTCTGTAATAGTTTTTATTGTAGTGTGTGCCAAGTGGTAATTTTTTGTTTTTGCTTTTTTTCTACATGTATCAGTTGGAATTTTACTTTAAGGAATCATTGTCTCCATATTCTCACTTACTGATTTGTTCAGCTGTTCATATCACATGGCCTTATGGATATTTACTTTATTTGATAGATAACATGATTCATAGCTGTCATTATTGACTTGATACAAAATTTGTTCAAAATGGCTTTGAACAATTGAACATATATAGCATTTCCCCTGCAGTTGTAACTGTTTTGAGAATAGCTGTCTAGTGTAACATTTGCCTTAGCTGGAGGTGTCTTAAATGAACTCTGCTGAAATTAATCAGCTCCCTGCATACCACATATGTACACAGTTCTCTTTGCATCTTTGTGGATAGTTGCTGTGGGCAGTACTTCCCAAGGCTGTTGTCCCAACTCCATTCAACTCACTTAAGTGTTTTCCTGAAGGCAAACGTTTTTCATGTGACATTTCGTTCTTGGCCAACTTCCTGGTAATGCCAGGTTATTAACCGAGGGTATGAGCAGCAGAAGCAAGAATGAAGGGGCAAAGTCTGGATTGACGGTGCTGTGGCAGAGACTGGGTTAGTGGGTGGGACGCTCTAAGATGGATGGACATTGAAGCTTTGCATTCTGGAGCAAAGGGAGCCCCATGAAAGTTAAGGGTCACAGAAGTACTGACTTCTGCTTTTGAGGTGTCCCTGTGACTCAGCTGCGAGTCTTTTCTGTTCAGGCAAGTAGCATTCATGGCCATTGAGTTGTCATGAAGAAGAGCAGACTCAGGGCAGGTCAGTGTGACTCCTTGTGCCCCATCAGGAACTCATGACTGTCAGTGAGTGACCTCGTGGAACAGAGCCGCAGACCCGTGCTCTTGACCCTGGGGCTGCTGGGTAGAAGGCAATGAGTTCAGTAAGTGACTCTCTGGCTCTGTCTTTATGTATGCATCTGTGCGCACGCGCGTCTGTGGGCATGTGCGTGTTTTGCTGGGAATTGCCGCCTCATGTATGATATGCCATTTAAAAATCTGGGTTTTGAGTTTTTCATATTGCTTCCTCATTTTGTCTAATGCTGTTGTTATTCAGGCGGAATCTTCTGGGAATTTAGCCTCCTTTGTTTTTGCCGTTTTTTTCCCCCTATCTTTAGTTCCAATGGCCTTTGGGAGACTTTTTCCTTTTTATTTCTGGTTCAGTCCAGGGCAAGTTGTACCTAGCATTCTCTTGATGCTACGGCAGGTGCTGCTGGAGGACACTGAGTTGCTTGTCTGGGTGAGGCCTGTACAGCCCGAGTCGTGTCCTTCTGTGGAGATGCAGACGCAGCATATGCAGCACTGGCCCTCTGCCCTCTGCCTCCTGCTGAGCCTCAGCTTCCCCCTTAGTCCCTTTGAGTGTTGGGTCCTTGACCTGTTAGAAAAACCTAGGAATAGAAGTCCAACAACATGATGCACATGTTATTCCCAGACTCCTGCTTTACATGGCCCCAGATGTTTCCATGCTATCAGGAGCTCCTACATGGGTACAGCAAATGCAGCAGGAACTTGATGTTAGGATTCTGGGCTGGTGACCTGGCAAAGAGATGAAAAAACCTAGTTGTCTGTGACAATGCCTTCCATAGACCAAACACTGAAAATCTTTCTTAACTTTTTTTTTTTAAGAGTATACATTGCAGGATTTCCTGAAACTTCATTTCACTTCATAGCCCAGACTGGTTTGGAACGCCTTATCCTCCTGCCGTAGTCTCAGTGTTGGGATTGCAGATGTGTGCTGCCAGATTCAGTGCTTTTCCACCTGTTACTCTCACAGTCAGAAGGATCTGGAAGCCGTTGCCTGCTTAGGACAGCGACTTAGATGAGGAGGAGCCGCCAACACCAAGTGCAGAATGCTAGTGGTGGCAGTTTGTGCCCGAGAAGCTGAGGCTGCTTCTGAAAGATAAAGCCTCCTTGCTGAGGCTGCACGTTGAGTGCTGCCATGTGCCAGGCATGGACACTCCTGCTGCCCACATTGGGCCTTGTTTCCACATTCCTGGGAGGAAGCAGGTGGACACCTTACCCACTTACTACAGGTGCTGAGCAGCCCAGATCTACCCACTCTACAGACAGCCCTGCTCCGTTGCTTCCTTTCTGTCTGCTCAGCTCTAGCCACAGCCTCTTTTTTGGGGGGTGGGAGAGGGGGTCTACTCACTTTGTGAGACCTCGGAAGTTTAAAAATGGAAGCTTTTGGAAACTTTCTTGAAATACCCCCCCACACACACACACCGCTAGTTTCCTCTTCTAACAGTATTTTTATAACTGTTTGTAGTTAGCATGTATGATAGAAGAGAGAATGTGTTTGAGTTTTTAGCTCTAGATGAGTGTCCTTGTGAGGATGTCCTTTTGAGTTGAAGCACATCTCCCACATTGGTTGACATGGGCGTCTCCATTGTTCCTTTCCTGCGCAGCTGTATTGTTCTGTGGTCTGAGTCATTTCAGCTGTCACCACCCCATGACTAGCCGCTATGCTCAGTCAATGAGAATGGCGATAAAAGCATGTAAGGAAGAGGTGGTGGGGAGCTCCCCATCGACAGAGTTAATACAGTTTTTAATTTGATGGCCTGGGTCTTCTAGCAGTTTGTGTGGCAACAGCTGTGAGTGGTCATCACTGCTTACTTTAAGGCCAAGTGGAGTAGTGAATCAAGCATAACTTTAGGTAGCGTGAATTCATGTAAGAAGGGGGTGAAGTGATGGCTGTAGCAGAAATAGTGGAGCTAATACATTTTCACGGGCAGGTAGCAGGATGTGACGTTCTGTTGCCCCTAGCCTAGAGGGTGCCAGTGATCAGCCACAATGCAGGTCCTGTTTTCCTGACTTCTTGGCACTTGACAGGCTCAATGTTGGGGAGACGTGGATGCTGGTGTTCCCTGTGAGGTATTTGAAAAGGAGGACCAGTCGCCTTCTGCATTCACGGCACATCGCCTCCACCAGGATTGGCATGGTCAGAGGCTCTGCTTTGAATAGCTGCTGCTTTGAATCCTTGGAGCTGTATGGTCCACTTCAGGGATTATTCCAAAAGTGCCTGTATAATAATATACTATGAAACCTAAATTTTACTAGCAGCAGGTTCTCCTAAAGTCCCCTGCTGTCTGCTCTGCACTTGGCTGCAGTAGTATTTTTGTAGCGCAGTGTCCTGTGGAAGATAGACCTTGGGTTCTGACCCTTAGTTTCGTGTCTGTAGAAGTGTAAGTAAGTGTTGCTTGTAAAAGCCACTTGGAAACGAGGTACTGTCTAGGGTGCTAATGCGTAGGCCCCAGTCCCTTCCTGGGCAAGGAGCTCCTGGCACAGTGAGTCCAGCATTCTTCCAGGACCAGAATCTGCTCTGGTGGACCATAGTCTCACTGTAGATCAGACTTTGAAAAACAGCTCTTTCCTATGTTTGAGAATAGTGGATATAGAAAGCCCATCCCAACAACTCGGGAGGCTGAGTCAGGAGGATTGTGAGTTCAGGGCCCACCTGTAATACATTGTGATACAAACCAGAAAGGGAAAGGAGAGGAGAGGGTGGGAAGGAGCGAGCAGAAGAGAAAAGTATCTCTCTGTAGAAGCAAAGCAGGCCCAATGTGACCTTCATCTGATGATACCATTTCTGGCCTTTAAGAGAGCCAGTTTCATCTGCCACTCGAGAACCCTTGTCCCATCCAACTGCACCTGCTCGGATTTAACCATTTCTAGAGTTAACAGAATAAACGCTGTCCTCAGAAGCTAAGTGTGACTCCACTGTTGAGCTATGTTCAGCCCAGCCGAGACACGGGACGGGGGTTGTTTTTGTATGGGTGAACTGGCATTTGAAGACATCCTGTTAGAGGTTATAGTCTGTGGGCGCTGTGGCTCCTTGGACTTGAGCCTTTGCCGGCAGCAGCCTTTTCAGCTTTTGAATGCAACCCCCCACCTGGTTTCAGCTTAGTCTTTTGCTGACCATAGAGGGGAATCCCTTGGTCCTGTTTTCGAGTACCCACTTCAATGGTCACACCAGTCCCTGGAATTGTTTTTGTCTTTGTTAAGTCTCTGGCATGTGAGCATCTCGTGTAGGGACCTTTTTGTCCTGGGCACTTGCGTGGCAGTGTTTCCTGACACAATGTCTGTCACATGGGATCGTCTAGGCAGTATTTCTTGAGTCAGAGAAGTAAGTACCTTCCATTTCTGTTGGTCACATAGGGCCCAGGGCACACAAGAGCTCTTGGTCAAAGAGGCGAGCAAGGCATAATCCTGTTTATCTTCCACCCCAAGCCAAGCCCCTGTAGGGCTGTCTCCATAGACAGTAGCTTTCCCAGGTGGATGGAGGGTTTAATGGATGATACTTTTATTGTCACTGAGACAAATGCTAAACTGATGGGACTTCAGAGGAACTAGTGTAGCTAAGGCCCATCCACACTCTTGACAGAACATGCTGTCACTTTCCCTGCAGGCTTTGGTGACTTTTGCATCAGTGTCCAGTTTTTTTTTTTTTTTCTTCCTGTCTTTTTTCAAGAGATGAAACTGAGGGAAGAATTGATGGGCTCCTGACTTAGATCAGATTCATTCTGGCAATTCACCAGATTCCTGACTAGTTTCTCTTAGGCACTGCATTTTTGTCTTTGGTAATTTGTACTTTGTCTTCCGCTTAGCAGAAGATGGGGCGAGGTGATGTGCACTTCCACAGCACTGTCGACCTCTTCCTTGTTTTATCTTTACCCAGTGCTCACACTGGGCCTTCACCTTCACACGCAGTAGTTCTTTGCTGAGGCCTCTGTCTTGTGTCACCTTGTTTTACCTCCTGTCAGGTCTCCTTCCAAAGGATGCTCATGCTGTCATCGCAGTGGTCCACCCCTGAGTCCCTTCCTGCCAGGGCTCTCTGTACTTCCTTCCCTGGAGTGAGTTGCCCCTGCTCTCTGCTTATGGGGACACGTCTGAGCAATGTGTGTTACTTCTAACCCTCCTGCAGTTTCCCCCTGGACCTTCCCTGGTTTCCCCACCTCACCTGTGATGGTAGCAAAGCCTTCTCCACTCCAAAGCATTTTCCACCTGTGTTGTATATTTGGAGAGCTCCTGCTCTTAGGTCCTTGCGTGTTCTTCACACGTGACTCAGGCAGTTTTATCCTTTTACCTATTGACTTTATTCTTTCAGCTTACAATATAAACTGAGTTGGTTGACTTGGCCATAGCAAATAGCACAGACCCCTGTTTATTTATGTTCAGTCTCATCAGGAAAAGTTAAAGGGTAGTGTTCTCATTCCCTTCTCAGAAGTCGTCAGACACTGTCCATTTTAGTATTTTCTAGGAACAATGAAACTGTACTGACTGTTCCTCATCCAGCTCTGTGTATGACACAAAAATCACCTGAGGACCTTGCCTTCTAGAAGCGTATTGTGAAAATGGAAGGGAAACTTGTCAACTTGGGCATTGGCCGTGGTGTCTGAGCTCTGTGAAGCCTCGGGCAGGCAGGTGGTAACAGAATAGTCTCATAATTGAAAGTGGGGTTGGCGCAGTATGGACATGGGGATATGCGGGACACGAGATATGAGCTGCCTGAGCCTGGCAGAGGTCCGGGTAAACTGAGAAGCCATGTGCATGTGCAGGGGGCACCTGCAGGCTGTCATGCCAGGGCTGGGGTGAAAAGGCTGAGCTTTAGCAGGTCTGTTTAATGCACCTGCTCAAGTCATTCAAGCTTCCACGCCTCCATTTCCATATTGTAAGCCATTCTGTTTCACTTAGAAACTTGGGTATGCAGCTACGCTTCAGTGAGCTTTTCAACTATGAAGCAGTATGTCGACTAGACCACCGGGACTGAGCACCTTCCTTGTAGAAGGGCAGTATCTGAAGAAGTAAAAGAACCCTCCTCCTGGGATGAAGGAGCACGAAGGACAGGCGGGGCCTTTAGCAGGCCGCACTTGGTCCTACAAGAAATGGGGGAGTCTACAAGAAATGGGAGAAGTCCTGGCTTGCTTGCTGGAAGATAACCTCGGGCAGGAGGTAGGTAGTGTGAGGGCCTAAACACAAGTTGGTAGTAAATTTGAGGTTTATAGGTAGAACTAACAATTTCTTATGTTAAACTGGATAGATAATTAGGAGGATCATGAAGCTTTGCTGTTTTCAAGTTCATCTGCTTAGAAAGAGACTCTGTTTACTGACCTCTCTCTAGGCCAGTTTTTCATGGTATTAAATTCCTAGTGTATATGAATTGTCAAAGCCAGGCTGTACTTCTGGATTTCAGTCCAGTCAGGCTTGTTGTATACAAGCCTGTTTGCTTCCAGCAGAGAACTAGTCTATGCAAAAGTCAAGTCTAGAGCACATTTTTATTGTTAAATTACAAGTTTGTGAACACGAGGGTTTTAATGGAAGTGCTCACCCAACCTTTACCACGGTGCCACACAGGGGCTCGTCTGTGCAAGAACTGTCAGAGCGCGCAGCTTTCGATTTAAATGTGTCCGTGACTTGAGGACTGACTAATGAATTCTAACACTTTGCGTCAGTCTTGTATTTTTTCCTTAAATGTAGTGAAGGCTTTAAAATTAATAATCCAACTTGTATTTGATAGTATTTACATCAGAAATGCTGCCGTCAACCTTGACGGTCTTGTTTCCATTTTTACTCAGTTTGCAGCCAGTCAAGACCTTTGCTCTGGGCCCAGAAGGACCTGGCTTCTCATGCATGGTCAGGTGTAACTGAAGTGGCTGTGAAGTGTGCTTGCTGATATCTTGTGACACTTAATCATCTGTGTGGGGAAGATGGTGAGAAAACATTTCGGTTGATTAGAAAGAGAACAGTGCTTCCTCTTGTATCAGAATGTTGGACCAGGCTCTGGCCTGAGGATTTGGGGAAGGGGATTCCAAGCTGGAAAAGATCCATAGGGAGTTAGTCATGTTTCACTCTCCCGCTGCTAAACCCCTCACCCCCCCCCCATGCCACATCACACAGTGCCCCATGGATTGACTGTCCTTACTAAAGTCACTATAAATATCACTGGCGTGAGAGGAGCGTTGGCAGCTGCTGGCTCTAGAGGGCTCTCCCGTGCCTCCATCAGCAAGGAGCTCTGAGTTGAGTGGATAGCCAGGTCCAGGCTGGCGATGCAGAGCAGGGTGGGAACTAGTGTCAGGGGAAGCAGCAGCCGCAGCTGCAAGGGTCAAGATGGCATCTTACACTGACCCCAGGAGCTCTTGAGGTAGAGGCAGAGGACACACCTGGGCCCTGTGTGTGCAGCTAGAGCATCATTGATGGGAAGTAGACAGGGAGGAGAGGGAGGAGATGTGGGATGGAGGGAACAGCATCAGCAAGATGGCTTTCTGAGTGTCGGGATCGCACTGTGTACACCTCCAGCATGCCGTGAGAGCAGTCGCTGCTCTTCTCGCCTGGCAGGTGATGACTCGAGGTGCATGTCTCCTTGTCTGTGCCAGGATCTCGCCTCCTGCTAGTCAGAGTTGAGGCAGGACTTCCGTCCTTCCAACTGCCTCTCTGCTCACTGAGTCACTCAGAAGCAGCTTTTGCTGTGTTGGAGCAGGAGCTGCGGGGTGTTGCTCAGGACTAAGTTGTTCTGGCTGGAGGAGCTCACTCAGGGGTGTGCTGGCAAAGAGCCAGTTGGAATCCGCTGGTATTAGTGGACAGCCGTCAGACTGCAGGGAGGCCACCAGTGAGCAGACCCATTCCCGGTCTGTCCCTGCCTGTATCCTCCCTAACACATCTGGGGGTACAGATGAAGGGTGATGATGGCAAAGGTGAGGGGTGCTCCAGGCAAAGAAGCCTGATGTGATCTGGAAAGAGGAAGTTGAGCAGGAGCACTTCGTGGCAGGAGGTGTGGTGCGAAGACGGCACCCGCACCTGAGAGCGCTGTAGTCTCCCTCTGACCGCGGGCACGCCGTCCAGCTCTCTCCCTCTGACCGCGGGCACGCCGTCCCAGCTCTCTTCCTCTGACCGCGGGCACGCCGTCCCAGCTCTTTGAGCTCAGGTTCCACCTTTTTTTTCCCCCCTAAGATAAACTTGTCCTGTACCCCCTGTGGGAATGTGAAACTGGGTGGAAAGAAGGGGTTTCTAGATAACACTTTATGATTCCATATTTTTTCAAAAGAAACTACCTGCCTTTGACCTTTAGAGAACCTCAGAGAAGATTCTGGATAAGTGTGAAATTCTGGAATGGCCTGTGTTGGTTCTCCCACCTGTGTTTAAAAGAAGCAAAGATGTCAGTGACCTTCAGACATTATGCTGTAAACTCTGTGGATGTGCGTACAGTGTACCTACAGTACAGATGGCCGGTGGTAGAACACTGCAGAGACATAAACACCATTGACTCTTTAAAATGGCCAACATTAATAGAAGAAATGCATAGTTTAAAAAGGGATAAGGACGGTTATCGGCCACCTGTAGCGAAGATGAATAGTTTGGCTAAATGCCCCACTGACTTTGATTTTCTTTTTAAATTGAGATTTAAGCTACACCTCATGTTACATAGAGATCTGCTGTGCATTCAAATACTCAGAAGCAGAAGAGGATGCAATGCTCTCCAGTGTCCTTTCCCCGTCGTTACATTGTGACTGTGTTGTGGCAGCTTAGCCTTGCTGCTTGGGAACCTCCAACAATCGGCAGCCACCTCCCAAGCTCTCCTGTCTGCTGCTCTTGCCCCGTGTGTCGTGCCTTTGAGGTTTGTGTGCATTGCTGGGCACAGCAGTAGTGCAGTTCCTTTCCATTGCTTGTAGGCTTTCATTGTATGAGTTTACCGTAATGCTTCTTCTTGGAAGCTTTAATTTCTCTTCTTTTCTTTTTGAGATAGAACCTTAAATTCATGTCTGCTGTCTCTCAGCCCTCAAGTGCTGGGGTTATAGGTGTTAGCCTGTAGGCCTCTCTTGAACACACCAAACCTTTTCATCTTTTCTTCTTTCAATAGGTATTTTGATTATCTCTGGATTTGTGCTGTTACTACTTGTCTCTGACAAAAGGCAACTTAAGGAGGGAGCAATTTGAGGATCACAGTACCCAGCTCTAAGGAGTATTCCACATGGCGGTGAAGGCATGGTGGCCTGTCACCTTGTATCCACAGTCAGATGCAGAGATAAATGCTGGTGTCTAACATGCTTTCTTCCCTGTTTATTAATCCAGGGCTGTGCCCCACATCCAGGTTTTTCCTTCTCAGGTAACCCTCGGAAGTACCGTCACAGTCATTCCCAGTGGTGTGTGACTCTCAGTCTAGTCAAACTGACGGTGAAAAACAACCAGAGCAGGCTGTAGTAAAGACAGCCTCTCCCAGCACTTGTGTGTGTATGTGTGTGTGTGTGTCTTGACATACACTGTCTTTAAGGTAATGCTTTTATGCCCTTCTTAAGCGCTCTCTGTCCAGAGAATCTCAAAGGTGAGGGATTTGTCCTTTGGTTGAAGGAGACATTGTTGCCTATCATAACTGGGTCAGAGACACGGTAACCATCTTATAGTGCAACAAAAAATTAACTGGCCCCAGTCACAAAGAATGAGGTTGGCAACTTGAACATAGTAATAGTACTGAAACTGATCTCAAATACATACTTCTATAAGCTTTATCTTCTCTGTTGCACTGATGTGGAAAGGAATCCTGGTCTTTGCAGTGCATATGCTCAGTCCGTAACTAAAACAAGACTCATTTCATTTGCATATGGGTCACACAGTACAATTGCATCACAGCTGCCTATATGTCATTTATGAATTCATGACCAAAGAGCTTGGGGAACAAGTGATTTTATTCTGGCTTTTAATTGTCCAGTTCCAGGTCTTAGTGGAGCTTGGCAGGAGGGCTCACACCAATACCAGGCGCCCAGGGAGCTGGCCACCTACAGGACTGCTGAGAGGAGCAAACCACTTGACGGACAGCAAGTCCGTTCAAGTGTGCCAAAATATGTCAAACTACTGAACCAGCTCCATCTTCTCTGCCTGTCCAGAAAGCGGTCTTCCCACCCCTATAGGCCGGATCTTCCCACATCAATCAAGTAGTCTCCTGAAGTTTTACTCAGAGCTTGCTTTAACTACTGTTTATGACATTTTTCCTCTGGGTAGTCATCTTAGACTTTGCCCTAGTGTAAGGTAAGGAGGATGTTGAGACATCCCATCCTGGAAGAAGTCTCAGAAAATAAACATCTTTTTAGGCTCAGAAGTGTTGTAACTTACAAGCTTGGAGGGAGCCCTCCCTCTGGGATATGATAAAGTAGGAAATAACAGTGGAGGCAGCAGAGTCTCCTGCCAGCCAAGCAGTTAAAAAGGGGGCTGCTGAACAGCTCCAGTCAGTCTGATGAAGAGCCTGCAGCACCCAAGAGTGAAAGAGCTGCCGAGCAACCAAGCGGTCTACAAGAGGCCAGCGCACAGTCCAGCAGCCTAGAAGAAGCACTGAGCAGGGCCCAAGCCTGGGGAGACTCTCTAGTAACTAGTCAGCAGAGAGCCCCGGGGGTGCTGTGTCTGCGTGTAGGGGAGGGAGGGGGTTTCTGGTGACACACCTGTCTTTGAATCATCTGAATTCCTGCCAGTAACCCTCGCCCCCATTCCTATTATTAACCCCAATAACTCATTAGTTTGTCAAGTTGGACCCTGGGGTAATCATTACTTCAGTCTGTTGTCAAACTCACGTCTAGGGTGGAAAGATGGTTGTGTGGCGTCTCCCCAGGAAAAGTGTTCACACAGTAGCCACTAACTCTTCACAAATGTGTCCAGAGCTCAGCCTTCCATGTCAAGTTGACACCTGTCTGTCTGTCTGTCTGTCTGTCCCAAAATGGAAGTGAAGTTTGGGTGTTTGTATTTGAACATGAAGGTAATGATGGAGAAGTTCTTCTTCCTCTGATGCTGAAAGGTGAGATTTCTTCTTGATGTTGACTTTGGTTACAGCCTTAATACTAAACTCAGAACGGCAAGCTGACCCTAAGGTGTGCTCTGTAGAAGTACAATGGTAACTGGACCTTTGCCGGGGACATCTTAAAACTGGCCACTTGGGTATATATACAAGTTATAATAACAGGGGCTGGGGAGATGGCTCAGGGGTTGTGACTCTGTCTTACAAGCAGAAGGTTCTGAGTTTGGATCCCAGGTCCCACGTTAAAAAAAAAAAAATCAAAAAAAAAAAAAACAACAAGTTATAATAACACATTTTGGTGATATTTTAGAGTCACTGGGAGAAATTCTTTCTGATGTGGGGTCTTGAGCCCAGAAGAAGCTGTTACCCATGGGAAGAGAAGGAAAAGAGATGTAAAGAGGCTTTTTTTCTGGGCTTTTCAACCATGTTGAATAGATTCATATTTTCATGTTTAAAATACTCATAGTATTTTATGTAACTTTAGAAATGTACTTTGAAACCAGAATTGATGGCTGTAGTGTAGGTCTGATAGGAAACAACCTTGTCCCGCCTGTGTAACCAGACACCTCACTCCAGAAAGGTAAGGCTCTGCTGTGGGCGAGCCCAGGAGGGAATCCGGTGACCTGTGTTCAGCTGAGCCAGATTTTCTTTTGAACCCTTACGAGCATGTGCTGTTACATCCAGCATCTCTCGCACCTTTCCTGCTCTTCCGATCTCTGTGTGAGAGCAGATGCCAGAATGAGGTGGTCCGGAGTCAGAATTCCTGAGTTGGACCCCTGTCTGTCTCGCTTAGTTACTGTCCCCTCATCCAGCTCTACTTGCCACACAGAGGATTGGAGTTTGTCACTCCCTGTAAATGCTTAGCTTAATTAGAGCCTGTAGCCGCTCATTAAATGTCTGTCTTACTAAAAGTCGGGACGTTTTTGAATTCAGTGGGGAAGCTGTCTGTCCCGTTCTCAGAGCTTGGTTGGTGCAGATTGTGATAAGAGCATAACCGGAGATGCTTCCGACGTTCCCACCACCCACCTCGCTCGCTCAGAACCACCGTGCGGCCCAGGCCGTGGCCCAACTGTGTGTCACAGCTGCTTCTGCCTGCCATTCCCATGGAATTCATCAGTGGAGCCAGGTGGCATCCTGTGCGTGGGGGTGGGGCAGCGCGTTAACAGGAAGGCAAAGCCACCGCCCACAGTGGTGAGTGGGGCTCTGAGTGGGCCCAGGAGGCCAGGCTGCTTTTCTGCCTCATCCCCTGCTCTCCTGGTATTCGTGTAATGCCTCCCACCTTTGCAGATGCCCTGCCACTTATTTAAATTAAGGATGGTGCCTTTGAAGAGCTGAAAAGGAATGCAGAGCAGATTTTTAGTCAACCCTTCTACCCTATGCTGTGTGCCATGAACACAGGTTAGTGTGTGGGGCCAGCACCTGGGTTGTTGGATGTGGACCCTTCTGTCCTCCTCAGCCTATCATATACGCACAGCGCCGTGTCCCCTTCATAGCTGTCATCCATCTGTGACTTGGCCAGGATCTGTCATATGCTGACAGGAAGTTTCACCAGAGCGGGATCTGGCCTGCCCTTGCCTTCTGCTTCTCTCCAGATACTCCAGGAGGACCTGCCCAAAGCGGGTGCAGAGCGGGTGCCACCGAGCTTCCGAACAGCTCAACGTGGCAGAACCAGAGGCGGGTACCGCTTCGCATTCTGCATGTGCTGGGAATTCAGAGGTCACTGGAGGTTATTCACAAGTTTAAAGGAAGACACATCTTAAACTTTAGAATTTAGCTAAATGAATCAGTAGGGGGGGATTATTCCAATTTGGAAAGTGTGAAAGACGGGCAGAAACTGTTTCCCACACCAAGTTTTCTGAGGGATGTAGGGCTTAAGATGACTTCCAGATTTTGCAAAACTTTTTCAGAAATCGAAAGGTAAAACTTTTTCAGAAATCGAAAGGTAAATAGGAATAATGGTCATTGTGCTGAGCACAGTCTTAATTGACAGAGCTAATGATCTAGAAAAACCTATGTTGGAAATGTCACTTTATTATATGCGTCTGGAAGTGCAGATGGGGAAACAGATTTTTTTCTTTTTGCAGTAGATTCATTAAGTGCTTAGGAAGAGTTTCTCTTCGGCACCATCTCCCACAGCCTGAGTAGTTGGAGCTAAGACCAATTCCCTCGTGGTGCTGGATTGTCTCGTGACCCATCTGTCTGTCCCTAGGCCCGAGGCTCCTGTCCAGCCCCTAATCGGCGTGCTGCCCTTACTCAGTGCTTACTACTGGCTAGGAATGTTCTTCCAAGCCCAGCAATCTTAGGCACCTGCTCTAGGTCAACCATCTGAGCTGTGCCCCCTTTGCACTGAGGCTGGTTGGACCCCAGCAGGATGGTGACTTCAGCCCCCCACCCAGATAGTAAGTAAGCAGCTCCTTGCCTCCCCTGCAGGCCTCTCGTCCTCGCATGCACTCAGCCTCCATGACTTGCCCCCAGAGCTAAATACCAAGGTGTACACACTTCCTGCTGTTTGTCTTGGAAAGGCAGACTGCTAACCTTTCTTGCTGCAGAGAGTAGGACTTGTTAGTTCCACAAACCTGGTGGAGTGTTAATTCATGTGGTAATGCAGTAATTAACCATCCATGTGGAAATTATTTCCAGTTCTGTCTCTCTTTGTTTGGTGCCATTTAATTTACAAGTAGGGAATATTTCAAGTCCGCTTGCTGGGATGTGTCCCTTTGCTGCCCTGGGCCGGTACTCCCCTGCTGCATCCCTGGGATGCCCCAAGCACACCCACATGTGACTTTTGACTTGGCTACATACGTGACCATTGATTGCCCGAGTTCCTCACTTCTCCCTTTTCATCCTGCTGCCGTGCCCTGAGTGTGACCTGACTGGCGAGTGTCGCTGCCGCCTTAGACCTGTGTGAGATCCGTTGTCTACGTGGCTGTCCTGTGGGCCCTGCTTCCCTTATTTTTGCTCTAGTGAGAAAGTGCAGATCATGTGTAAGAGCTTCTGTGCTTCCCTTTTAGTTAGAGACCTCTCCTGGGGGCTGCACAGGACCTGTGGCCTGGGTCATGTTGTCCTGGCTTTGTCACCTTGATTTGCAGGTTGTCCCTGTGCCTTTGAAATACTGTTCTGTCGGCCTTTAATCTTTTGTCTTCCAGCCTCTGCAGCCTGGCTTTCCCACAGTCAGTGAAATGCCCCAGAAGTTCTCCAGGGACCGCCCCGTCACTGCCAGTGTCCGACACACATGTGTCCCCTGCAGCTTCTGTCTCCCCAAGGTTTCTCTGACACAACCACTCCTGTGTCTTGAATGCAAGTATTCCCAGAGCTTCTGGCTTAGGAGCCAGCTGGCCTGCTTTTCAGAGCCCAGTTGAAATCCTTTCCTGTCTATGACTGCGGCCAAGCATCATCTTCCTTTGAAAAACTGCTCAAGTCAATATATTGGATTTCTGGCTTTCTGTTCCAAGTGAACAATTAACAATTATCTGTTTTCTACATAGTGCTTAAAAGATAGGGACTGATTAAACTATTCGTTCATGGAAAATTTGTTTCTAGAAATTGACTGCTCCAACAAAATGGTATTACTCTTAGAATGCGAGATAGCATTTCCTCTGAGAAAACAGGGGTGAAGACCGTTTCAAAGCAATTGATCAGTAAAGCATCTAATTAAGAAAGCGTAAGTTGAAGTATAATTTTTATGGAAAAGGAAATAGCCTTGTATCTTCCCACCACTTACCCACAAGGACAGCAGCCAGTTGAGGTGTTTTTCTTCCGATCTTGTGCCCTATTCAGTTTAAAGATAAAGTCTAACCATTTGTCCAGAAATTTTTGCCACTTTTCTTCCCTAAAGAAATTTTAATAATAATGAGGTAATAGTCAGCAAGTACTGAAGACATATTAGTTCCCCCACTCCCAACAGTACTGGGGATTGATCTAAAGCAAAATAGATCTTTCTCTCTTTCTCTTTCTTTCTCTCTCTCTCTCTTTCATGCATGCATACTTATAGAGTCATCTACCTTTTATCTATCTATCTATCTATCTATCTATCTATCTATCTATCTATCATCTATCGAGAAGATACTATGTGTGCCTGTGGAGACACAAGGGCACATCATTCTGAATTGTTCTGCTTCCTTATTGCTTCAGCCTGGGATTTCCCAGACTCTGCCTTCCAGGACTGGAAGTGCACACTGCCACCATTTCTACTTTGTGTTTTTATCTGGGGACTCGAACTCAGGTCCTTTTGCTTATGAGGCAAAGTTTCACCCTGAGCAGTATCCCTGGCCCGACCTTATTTTTTGAGTAAGGATTTCTCACTGGGACCTAGAGCTCACCAAGTAGGCTGGATTGGCTGCTCTGTGAACCCCAGGATCTTCAACTTCATCACTGTATTTACCATGATTTTAACAGCATTTTATCACTGATGCTTGTGGGTCATGTCTTAGGGTGCTGTATTTGCAGAGTCTCTTTCCAGAAACAGAGATGTTGTCTAGACTTTCCAGTATTATTCCTGTTTTCACAAGTGACCTAATATGACAGAAAAAGAAGCCCTGTGGCATCTTGTTTTGAGGCCCATGCTCTTTTTTTTTTTTTTTTTAATTTTTTTATTATTATTTATTCAATTGGGCATGTGTGCGTATGTATGTGCACACGCATGTGTGTATGTGTGTGTGTAGAACCACGGACGAATCGGGAACCACCATGGACACCTCCACCTCCTTCTGCCCCGGGATTCACAGGCTCCGTCCTACCAGGACCAGAAGCGCAGGCCGCCCCCCGCTTCCGCCTGACATTTATACTTGGGATCTGGGATCTGAACTCAGTACCTTCTGCCTTCAAGGCAGAGGCTTAACCCCTGAGCCACCTCTCCAGCCCGAGGCCCATGCTCTTTTCTGACTTAGGAGCATGTCTCCTGGCTCTGCCTGCACCGACCTGAAGAGGTCAGTCTTGGAGTCTTTCTCTGGTTCGTTGGAATATTCTTTAGGCACAGGAAGGAAAAGGAGGAAGTATAGATACCTGGAATCTGTTTTCAGTTTTTGGAATTTCCTGAGATGATGTGGTTGGTCATGTTCAATTTTGGAGACCACTGACTTTTGTGAGACCAGGCCTAGAGTAACAGTACTCAGCAGGACCATGCAGTAAGCCTCACTGGTCAGAGGCCAGTAGCAGGGCCTTAGCCACAGCTTTTGCTGTCAGTAGGCTTTGTGTGATGCATGCAAACATGTGATGTATTTGTTCGTTCATTCATTCATTCATTCATTCGTGTGTGTGTGTGTGTGTGTGTGTGTGTGTGTGTGTGTGCGCGCGCGCATGTGAATGTAAGAGGGCACATCTGTCCCTGTGGAGGACCAAGGGTGACTTTGAGAAGCATCCTGGATTGCTTCTACCTCCTTCTTGCTTTGCTCTGGGATTTCCCAGGCTCTGCCCATCAGGGCCAGAAGTACAGGCCACTGCCTTTTCTGCCTGGTGTTTTTATGTGGGACCTGGGATCTGAACTGAGGACCTTCTGCTTTTGAGGCAGAGTCTTAATCCCTGAGCCATCTCTCCAGCTCATGGCCCGTCTTTTTTAAGTTCTGATAATCTTATATCTGTGGTTCATTGGTGTTCCTGGAGTTTGTTTCTCACTAACTACTCAGAGCTTCTTGGACTTACTTTTCCTTCGAGACAGTGTCTCTTGTAGCCCAGTCTGGCCTTGACTCTTTCTTGCCTCTGTCTTTCAAGGGCTAGACTTACAGGCTTGTGGTCAGCTTCTTCAACTTCCTTTAAGTCCTAAAAGCTAAATGAACATCTAAGGCCCAGAGTTCATTTCTCTGTCCTTACGACAACTAAAATTGTTGAAAGGAGGCAGAAAGCTAGTACCAGCAGAAGAGTTTGGAAATAGACTAGTTGAATGATGGCTGAAACTCAGGTATCTTAGAGGCTATAAAGATCATCATGAAACTGATAGGAATTTCAGATAATGGGATATGGAACAAAAGCGTAGCATAATTCTAATGGAAGAAGTACCAGAGAGTGAATTTTGGTGTGGTCTGTGCACTTTAACATAAGAAAGGAAAGGAGCATGTATATATGTATGCATGTGTATGTACTCACGTATTTGTTACATGCATGTTTTTTAAACTAAAGGTTTATTTTGAGGCTGAGAAACCAGTTCATGTCTGCGTTATCATCCAGGCCTGGAATTACATGCCTGATTTATGATTGCATGTACAGTCTGTTCTGTTGGCCAGGACACCATGGAGTTCCTGCCATGCTATTAGTTTCATTACGTCCTGGCATCCACCCTGTTGATGCCTGTTACAGTATCACTGCAGCCAATTCAAAATAGAGCAGTGCTTATCAGGTAAAAGCATTAACCATCTCAGAACTTGAAGCCGTTTACAGATTAGCACAACTTACCTGCCCTTTGCTGGAGCTCCAGCATGTTGCTGCCTGGGTTGCCATTGCAGCCTCTAGTTACAGTCAGCCTGGAACACGATCTTCACTTCTCTCTCCCTCGCTTTCCTCATCAAGAGAATGGACTCACTATAGCATTTTTCTTGTGTTTGCATCCTTCCTTAACTGATCTGTTCAGGAGTTCATGGCACCTTTCGAGGTGGAACTTTTGGAGGAAAGTGTAGCACGGGGCTGGCCTTGAAGTTTTGGTGGCCCTGCTTCCTCTTACTGTTTGTTCTCTGTGCGTCCTTGTTTTATGTCTCGAACTACCTCCAGCTTCTGCTGCCCACCGTGCCTTTCCCTCCATAATGGACTTTATCTCCTCTCTGGAACCTTAAGCCAGATAGGTCTCCCTTTCTCCCTTAAGTTGAATATGAATGTTGTCTCCCAGCAGCAGAAAGAACAGTAAGCACAACAAAAGGAGTTGTGTTGACTCGGTGCATATGTGGATCTCTCCTGAGCACAGAGCCCATACTCAGCCTTAGCCCTCTGCTCTCGCCCACATCCAGCTGGCCAGTCCTTTTCCAGAGCAGGGCCCTGGGCACACTGAACAGCAGCTCCCCTTAAAGGAAGTTGGTTTCTTCCTATGTAAACGCTGGTCACCTTGGTCCACTGCTCCACAAACTTAGAGGGAAAAGGATTTCTCCTGAATCCTTGAACCCTCAAACAGCTGAAGTGAAAACTGAGAAGGTGGGCGTGAAGCTAGGCAAGTGGTGCTGCCCTGCTTGTCCGCTGCAGCCGTGTCCTTAAACAGGTGTCTGCTTCGCCTTCTGTTGTTGATCTCTAGTTGCTTGAATGGTGAGGTCTGAGGAAGGAATGGGTAGTTTGCAGACCAGGAAATAGCTTGATGGGTGGTTTAGCTATTTTGTCAGCCAGCAGAGTCAATGTCTGTGGCCTGGGGTGTCCACAGCTAGGGCAGTCAGCACAGCCTGCCTCAGCTCCTTAGGTGTGGTGTGGAAAGCTGCTCGGCAGGTCCTGGGGCCTCTCGGTGTGGGCACTGCTTGTGCAGGCCGCGCTGACTCCATGCAGGTGGGGCATTGCTTCGTCTGTTTCGCTCCTCACTCGATTCTTTTTTTTAATATTTTATTTACTTGTGTGTGTGTGTGTGCATGCATGCGTATATGTGCACGTGCACTGTGTGTCCCCTGTGGAGGACCAAGAGTAACTTCAGAAATCATCCTGGATTGCTTCTGTCTCCTCCTTGCTTCGCTCTGGGATCTCCCAAGCTTCATCCACGAGGGCTAGAAGTGCAGGCTGTCACTTTCTGCCTGATGTTTTTTCATGGGTCCTGGGATCCGAACTCAGGACCTTCTGCTTGTAAGACAGAATCTTAACCTCTGAGCCATCTCTCCAGCCCTTCTCAATGGATTCTTAAGTAGAGTTGGGCTTTCTCAGATTTGTTCACACTTGAAAAAGATTGGTAGGGTTTTATGACAGGACAGGAACAGGTTCTGTTCATGAAAATGGAGCTCAGAAGAGGAAGAAAGGGAAATGGTACTTCTGGAGGCTGAACAGAGGTTTCATGTGGGAAAGTGGGCTGCTCCTCGCAGTCCTTCAATCATGCTGTTTTGGAGCACCTCCTCCTGCTTTTTGTCCTGTTCGCTTGGATTGGTCGCAGCAGCGTCCATGCTGGGGGAGAGGTGCAAGGCTTTTCTTCTTGGGGAGAGAGAAGATATCTCTGAGGCTCTGCGAGAAGCACAGCCCACCTGCAGGGGATGCCAGAACACACAGTCACAGATGGGGAAGGGGCAGGACTTGGGGACTGGAGGAGGTGACCTTATGACCCGGACTGGGGATTTGTGAGCTGTGGCCTCTGTCTCCATCTTCAGCCAATCCTCTGGCTTTGACACTGGACCGTAACCCACTGAGACTGTCAAGCAGGTCTCTCCTGTACTAGTCAGGCACCCCACACATAAAATATTTGTTGATGGAGGAATTTCCCTTTTTCTTCTTTTTTTTTTCTCTTTTTTTATGATGGGTAAATTTCTACTATTCAACTCTTTTTTAAGTCAATAAATATTTGTTGAGAGAATAAGTGATTGACAGTCTAAAACGGTCACCTATGTCTGAATTTGGTTCATGGTTGATTGTCCCCTTTCAGGGTAATGAACATTTTGCAAAGGGTGTTTTTTGCAGTGTTTCAGCAAACTGCAATTAAATTTAAACTGCATGTAGATTATAGATTAAGTCATCTAAAAACTAATCTTATAAATGTAATGAACAGTGTTATTATTCTACTAATCTCATTTTTATTTACTTTTGTATTTTAGGGTAATACATATCTGCTATAGAAAAGTTCTCTATATAAAAGTGAAAAGCAGAAAGTCTTAATTAAATGTGTATCGATGTAGTTAAATTTTTATTTGGTCATATTGAATGAATTCGAAGAACTTTATGATGGAAAAATTCCCCAAAGAGTTGAATGTAATCTCTGTTTAAAAATAAAAGTCTTAGAAATTGATTTTTCCCTCAAGAGCTGAATATATGAACCGTGCTTTGACTCTGATTTATGGTCATCAAAATGAAATTGTAGATTCAAGAGATATTTTATAATTTGTCTTTCTGTTAAACTGTTATGCCATTTAGAAAATAAAATGCACGCAGAAAGGTTCATTGGCCATCTGCCTCCAGTCAGCCCTGGTCTGGGCTCCCAGGGATTGGGTGTCTCAGCGCTTGCGGGCGCGCCTGACTGTTCTTGCAGTTGCCTTTACTCTTCTTTCTCTGGCCCCTTTCTGTGCACCTGCAGCACTGTCTGGAAGCCAAAGAGGTCTCTCTAAGCCTGCAGAACTGACCCACGGGGTAGTGTTTTTCTCTTGGGTAGCATTGGGTGAGGTCCCGCCCACATGACACATGACTGCATCCACCTCAAGGTTAAATGTTTGAGGTTCTGGGTCAGGTTTCATCCTGGGAGAAGTGAAATGGGTCCATCACCGTACGTAGGTGAGCCTGTCCTTGGCAAATAAACTGTCCTTTTTTAATACATGCTGAAGAATTCATGCAAAATAGATGTCGACTAGTCAGATCTACTTAACTGCATGACTTCATGGCGTTATGAGAAGCAGCTGTCCAACAGAGCAGACTCCGAGCTATCCCGTGTGTTTAGGACTCTGTGCCATGATGCAGTCCCCGGGGATGTGCATCCTTTAAAAAACAGTGCTTAGGAGTCAGTTTTATGAGCTGAGCAATTGCTCTTTTGGCCTGTGTGAGTGTCACAAGTGTGACTGTTAGATGTTTTCCGTTCAGTCTAGGGAGAGAAGAGTCTTCAGGGCAGAGCTGGTCCTGGCCCTGTCTCTCCTTGTCTTTTTTCCTCAAAGTGTTTTGAATCTTTCTTAAGTCAAATTCGTTTCTTTCGAGAATTGTTTTAGGAAGTGCTTCTCCATCTATTCTTAGAAGTGCAGTTTTAAAGTATCTTAAAACATTTCTGAATGCTTGTTGCTCATTGTTACAAAACAAAAGCCACCCTTGATTCAAGTGGATTTTGTCCCCGGGCAGAATTATGAATGTTTCAAAGCTGCTTCACATACTAGTTGTTTCTGGATTAGGAATTCACAAAATAGCAAATTCTGTTTATTTTGGTTCTCCTCAAAGGTTTGTTTTGTGAGCTTAACTAAGACGGGTAACACACAGGAGCTGTTTGTCTGGTGTGAGTGCGGCTGCGTCTCTGTCTCTGATGGGCCTCAGGAATTTGCATGCGGCACAGCAGCAATCTTCTTTTATACTTTATTAAATATCTGTCAATTATAAATATCAAGGTTTTACATTAATGTCAAGATAGTACATCAAAAATGCATGGAATATGTGACTTTTTCCAAGGGTATTTAATACTTAATGCATTTGTGTCATTTTTCTTTTCAGAGATATTGACAGGTTTTATTAAGTGTTTGTTAGGGAGATTTCATTTTTATCAAGGGACTATAAAGAGAAGCTGCATGCTAAATCAATTTTTTAAAGCCAGAATATCATTCATTTTTTTCATCTTCAAACACTTATAATCCATGGGTTTTATTTAAATTTCTTCTTGGTTTATTTTTGTTTTATGTGAGTGATAGTTCAAGACAGAACTTTAATAAGGATCAAATATGCTGACTGCAGTGGTTTTTAATTTCCTTAAGCATCGCTCCCAGACCCGTGTGATATGGTAAATTCTTCAAAATGTCATACTTACATATTTAGCAATATTGCTCCTTTTTATTGAAGCGAAACAAACAATTTTAGATATTAATCTTTCCCAAACATAGTGATTATTTTGTACGAGGCACAATATTGCGGTGTCTCAAGATCTGGCTCCTTTGGATGGAAAAGGGAGCCGGAAAGGTGCGCCCAGAAGTCTCCCACCTTGTATGAGGGCCCACTGTCATTTTGAAATTTCTTTATTTATTTCACTTTTTTGAGCTAGAGCTTCATGTAGCTTAGGCAGCCCTTGAACTCACGACATAGGAGGATTATCTGATCTTAAATATATCCTCCTATCTCCACCTCCCAAGTTCAAGGCTCACAGACAGCACCAACATTGGTGGCTTTTGAATCCCCTCAGAAAGCAGGAAAATCTGGGGTTCATTTCTGTAGCTGTTTGTTGGGGTTGAAGTTGGGGCAGTTGGTGATTTGTCAGTGCTCTCTTCCTAGCCCTGGAAGAAAGACCCTTTGCCCATCACTGTCTTTCCATCTCGGACACTTCCCACCCATTCCATGTGTGTCAGTGTCTCAGAAACTGCAATTACTGTAGGCACAGCTAAAAATCAGTGGGCCGCCAAGGGGGGACCCCATTTCTGTTTGCATTTTGTATCTTCAGTTTGAGAGCACAGGGTGGGAGAATCTGCTGCTGGAATGAAGGAAGCCATAGCAGCATCTGCTCTTGGCAGCGAAGAATGCTTGGCCATTTTCTTCCTGGGCAGAAATTTAAATACTGTCATCCAAGGACATTTGAGAAATGTTCAAGTTATTTGAAATTAACCTTAATTTTTGAAAGATGTTTTACAACTTTAACTTGGAAATAGGGGAAAGACTAGATTAAAAAAAAATTTTTTTGTCCAGGCCTTAAATGAAAATTGCTTGGAATAGACATTTGTCTTAGCTTTGTTAAGTTTTCAAAATAGGAAGAAACATTTACTTCTGACATTAAATATTTTTTCATAGATGAACCACTTTCTATATTCAATTATGTCAAGAAGTATATAGTGATTTTGAGAGGAAAGAAGTGTTTTTAGAAGTCAAGCGTTACTGAAGTAAAGCTGAGACGGTAGCCATGTTGCCGACCTTATTCTAGCAACCATCTGGAGCTGTGACTGACACGTGCTCTCCCGCGCTGCCAGCAGGTGGCAGTGGTGGCACAGTAGTGAGAGTCCTGCCCAAATGAAGCCCTTGCATGTGTCAGCCCAGAAGAGTTTTTACCCCAGGATCGCGTAGACTAGGCACACCCCGTGTTTCTGAGAACAGCTATTTCTAACAGCCTCTGCAAATATTATGTAACCACGCAGGCAGACTAATAGCCACATTCCACGTGAAACATGCATTCACACGCTTTCTAATGGAGTTTTGAAATGATTTCTCAGGACTGCAAAGTCGTGTAGGAAACATGCTTGTGAGGTGTGGGAAGGGCACATTGTGGAGTTTGTGCTCCGCTTTTCTGCCTCCCTGGGAATTACCTGTGTTCCAGGAGTCACAGTATGTGAAGATCAGGTGTTGGAAGAGGAAGTCATTTTGAGATGTAGCATTCCCATCTTGGAAATTGTTGTCTGTTCTTTTACTTAATGGCAACCTTTTGAGGGAAGGGGTGTTAAATTTCTATTTGTGGGGTTTCATGTAGGAATTACCACCTTAAGTGGAAAGCACTCCTGGGGTCTCAAGAGCACAGGCCTCTGGAGTTTGTTACAGAGGAGAGCAGAGAAAGGCCTGTTCCTGGCTCTCGAGTGTCCACTGTGGCTGCTCTTCCTTTTCCAGAGGAAGGTTTCCTCGTCTTCCTGAGGCCCAGGGAATGCCCTGCACACCGCGTTCGCTATGCCATTTACTGTTTCTCTGTGAATGTAAACATTCATTCATTTCATTTTATTTGTTTTGTAACAGTCTAGTTTTGCAACCCAGGCAATTTCCACCTCTGAATCCTCCTGCTTCAGCCTTTCAAATGCTGGCATTACAGATGGCACCAACACACCTGGCCAGCTGCTCATCTGAAAGATTACGTGACGTGTTTTTACCTTTTGACTTTTCTTTTGAAGGGTTAAAGCTAGGCAGAGATCAGGGAGTGAGCCCCCTGGGAACTAACGCCCAATTGGCAGCCTTTTGTCATATGTAATTTGCCTGAAATTATGCATTGAGCACAAGCTTTTGTTTCCTAATTGATTTACGGTTTGAGCCACTTTTACCTCATCCCCTACTGTCCTGTGGGCCAGTGCCAGCGAGTACATTACAGTGAGTGATGATGAAGTACGGTGCCCTGGCAGTACCAGTGCGCCAGGAGTAAGAGCTGCGTGCCACTCGGAGCCCAGCCTCGCTGCAGAGCAGAGGTCGCTGCGGCAGAATCTCTTCTCTGTCTCAGAAATAAATGTCCGCTTGGGCACTCAATGCAGTGTGCCTGTCGGACCGTGATTGAAATCGAAGGGTAAAATTACACGATTGCAGCTTTTAATTTCTTAATTGAGACCAAGTCTTTATGTGCTTGAAAGGTCTTAAGGCGGATGTTGTGAAGAGAAAATATGAAACATATATTTTTCTTCCAAGCATGAAGTTTGGGTATTTTTATCAAGTGTTTTTTTTTGTTGTTGTTGCTCAGAAAAAGTAGAATAACTTAAAGTGTACTGATTTCTGTTTTATGCTGTTTGTTTTTAAGATTCCCTTTATTAGCATGATGCTGTTCTTGGTGTTTTTGTGCTTGGCTCACATTTGCCGTGGACAAACTGCCCTTGCACATGATGGGGTCTCACGGTGCCAGAGATCAGTGTGAGGACGTTCTGTCCTTGAGCTCGTGCAGCCACAGAACCCGGGATCCCAGGAAATGCCCGCTGGCTCCTGCTTCAGGCAGGTTCTGTTCAGAGCAGGTGCCCACAGCGCGGGTGTGTCTGCCTTTGTGAAGTTGTTCACCACCTCAAATTGTGTTTTGTGTGGTGTCGTGGGTTCCAGGATCAAATGTGAAGGAGCAGATTTATGGCAGCTGCTGGGCACAACAAATTAAGTTGACAATGATGAACGAGGGCGCCATGACGTGATGATCCCTCTTAGCGCTGGACCCTCCTGCTTCATTTGCTCTTGTTAGGCCCGTTAGGCAGCAAGTAATGAAATTCTGCTGACTGATTTCTGCTTCCTTCTTCTCTCTCCACCTCTGCTTCCCCAAACTTCTCCTTTGCAGACCCATCCTCATGCCAGCAAGCTGCCCCTAAAGGACTCTTTCACCTATGACGACTACAGGTTGGTATGAGGGCCGGTGTTGGGGTGGCATCTGAGGGGCGCTTCAGCAGCAAACTGTCCTGGCCACCTAGACATTGCTGCTGGCCTGTGTTAAGTTGGGTATTGGCTGACTGACACTAAAGGGTTTTTTTTGCTTTGTTTTAAATAGTATAAAGTGGGGGCTTTGTTCTGAACAAAAAGAGTTAATGTACAGCTCAGCATGATTTAAAAAATTGCAGCCCACATCTTGCAATCCACATTTCATACAGTTTTTAGAGGGTCTGCGATCGTTGGAGGCTGCTCTTGAGGCTTAGCATTGCAGAGCTAGAGAGAGAGGAGCTGAGACCCTGCCAACTCCTCACTCCTTCCCTGCACGTCCTGCCTGGACTCGCACTCTGCCTGCCCTCCCCTCCTTTGGCCCTGCTGGCCTTCCTCTAGTCCCCTCTGGCCCTTGTCTAGACATCCCCCTCTCAGCCCCTTCTACCTCTCCTTTTCCTGTCCTTTCCCGCCCTTCTTCAATTCTGGGTTTAGTGTTAAATGATAGGAAAAGGCTTTGAAAACCTGAATTTTCTTATGGCAATTGGCCATGAATGGTTCTCTCTCAATTCTCTCTTTTCTGTGTTACAGGTGGGCAGTCTCTTCTGTTATGACACGACAAAACCAAATTCCCACGGAAGATGGCTCCCGGGTGACCCTGGCCCTGATTCCCTTGTGGGACATGTGCAACCACACCAACGGCCTGGTAACCATCTCTGCGGGGGCTGAGCGAGGGAGGCTGCACTAGCTCCAGTTCTCCCTGGCCACTTCCTGCCAGCCAGGAACAAAACGAAGTTCTGCTGATCCACCTTTACCCCCAGGGGAGTCAGGGTGTTTCTTTCCTGGTGCTGACCTTGCTGGGATGGAGACCTTGCGTCCTGCTCACTTTGAAAGCTGTAGTCACCTGCTTCTTACTGAACCACAGGCTAAACCAAAGTTTTGTTTTTCTTATTCTTTCAAAAATACTGACTTGTTGAAGTCTTTCATCTTTCCATCTTCTCTCTTGCTTTTCTTTTCCCTCCACTGACTCCTTGCACGCTTCTTTCTCCACTCCTTTCTTTCCCTGCTCTGGTCACCCCCTTGGTCTTTTGAGTCACCTGTTAGGATCAGTAGCCTGGCGTTGGGCGGAGGGTTGTGTGCTAGGTGGTGACATGCAAATGCTGGGGTTGATGGTGGTAGCTGGCGGGAGACACGTAGAAATACAGCAGTCTCGTTACTGTGAACAGTTCCGCCAGGAAAGAAGGATTCAGGTTCTGTTTCTCAACATTGAAGCTAAGATTCTAATAGTCATAGGTAGAAATGTAATAAAGTCCAGGTTATTTGAATTTTTAAACACTGGTAGTCTGCTGCTGGCTGGGCTCTGTCCTGTCTTCTCAGACACAACACATGCGCACCTGTGCTGAACTCTGAAGACAGACAGTGTTGTGGTAATTCCAGAGATCTAACAGCAGTTATTCTTTAGAATTTTAAAGTATTTAAAATGTAGCATGGAGGAATGGTTACACTTTCATAATTACATTTTTCTTAATTTAGATGTGCTTAATTTAATTAGCAATACTAAGAGTTTGTGTTTTACATTTTCATTAACAATACAATTTTACATTCTTGGTTCTTTTTTTTCTTAGAGATATTTTTAACTGATCATAAAGCTTGAAAATTTTTTTAAAATTTGCAAGTAGCTTCTAAATTGAGCTTTGTATTTCCTTTTTCAGTTGTATTAGATCACTGTTTCAAACTCAATTGATCATGAGTTTATTTTCATTTTCAAAGTTAAAAGGGGAATTCATGTTTTATTGTAAGGAATCAAAACCAGATGGCACGGATTCCTCTAGTGAGAGGGGAGCTCACTTTGCATCCAGTCCCAGCACCTTTGATTCACTGGCTGGAGGCCACTGTGGCCCAGGGCTCAGTCCGCCCTCCCTGTCCTGGTGAGTCACGCCCTCATGTGCTCACGAGCGTGCCAGCTTCCATGGTACTTCTGCTGTATGATGAGGCTGTGCACTTCTGGAGTTTGTCTCAGGTGAAGCACAGCAGCGCTCTTGCTGTGTGTTCTCTTTTGTGGTCACCACAGCCCTGGCCAGGGTACTGCCAACCTTCCCACCTCCTAAAGTGTATCCAAGAAGCCAGGCCTGAGCGTGACCCCTTTGTTGAATGTACGTCGTAAGCTTTAGTGTGGCAGGCTCAAAGAGTGCTGCTCTCCAGCAGTGGGGCTTCCCGTCGGACAGCTCAGCATTTCACAGTAAGGCACTGGAGCTCAAGTTTGGCTTCTCCAGCAAGAGCTTCGCTTTCCTGCGTGTGAATGCGCTTGCAGTCCTCTTGCCATTCGTCTGCCTGACTCCCTGAACATCTCGGTAGAATATTGAAACCCAGCAGTTTGTTTGCTCCAAGCAGTGGCTCTGAGCCTGAGCACCTTAGGTAGAGGAATCAGTGTGATTTCAGAGCAGCAACGCAAGGACAGGGGAGCCAGTGACTAGGAACATACTGTCTTAGGGCATCGACTCACGCTGTAGGAAATGGATAGCTGTGTGTGTGCACGCGCGCACCTGTGCATGTGTGCATGTGCCTGTGCGTGTGTGTGTGCAGTTGTACCTAAAGAGACCTGAGGTCTGTATCAGATGTTTTCCTCTATCACTTTCCACCCTACTTTTTGAGACAAGGTCTCCCATTGGCTGATTGGCCTGACTTTCCCTTCCCCCTAGGCTGGGGTTACAGAGGAGTTTTTTTACTCTCCCACTTTGTGTAGTTGCTGTGGGCTCAAGTTCAGGTCCTCATGCTTGTGCAGCGCTCACTTAACTTAAGGTCTCAGCCTGCTGTGCGCACCTCGGAGGCCCATGCGACCTGTTCAAGTGCAGAAGCAGTGGGTTTTTCTCTCAGCCACTGGCTGTGCATGAGGACATGCTGGCAGGTTTTCAGGCACCGTATGTGTTGCTGGCACACAGAGTGCAGATGCCACCAGCTAGGCACAAGATGGCTGCAGAGTCAGGCAGAGATGAGCAAGGCTCTTCAAAGGCCTTTCTCTTTGGGTATTGAGAGATCCAAGGTAATTAGATTTTGGACTCAAAGTGCAAGTCTGTTTCCACAAGCATGATGGGCAAAACTCATACAATTCATACACTTCTCTCCCCCCTCATCACACCCTCAGCACCTACTGGTCTGACTGTTCATGTGAGAAAATACTCTGATCCAGGGGCTTAAGAGAAAGGTTTATTATTTGGCTTACAGTTCTAGAGGGGATAGAGTTCATTTATGATAGAAAATGCACAGCAGAAGCCATGGCAGCCAAAGCAGGAGGCCAGCGTATGTCACGGCAGCCATCAGGAGGCAGCGAGCCAGAGAGGAGGCGGAGCCTGGCTTCTGAACCTTCCGGTCCCCGGTGAATGTGCTTCCTCTGGCTCTAAGGGGCCACAGCCTTGGCAAGCAGCAGTGCCGTCTGCACACGGGCCGTGGATGGCGGACTTTTTACATTGTAGCCATGATGCTGACTCACCTCTGGCTTCCTGCTTTCTCTGGCTCCACCTCAGGGCCTTTGTACCTGCTGCCGCTCTGGTCCATACTCTTGTTCCTCTCATTTCCAGTTGTCCAGTTAGGTGCCTCTCCTATGCCACAGTTCCCCTTGTCTGTTGACCTCTCCAGTTGCCCAGGCCTCATGTTCCACCTCTTATTCTTGTGTGTTGGTTTCCCTCCCCTGGAGACTGGGAGACCCAAGAAGAAATTTTTTTTACCATTGGTCATTTTTATGTCCTAGTGCCTTCATGCAGCCCAGTGTCTGGTGTTTTGAAAGAATTAATAAATGGGAACTAAGTGATGAGAAAACATAATCATTCACATCTAGCACAGAAAGAAGTATGTTGTGACATCAGTACAATTGTGACTTTTTTCTTCTGTTTTTCCTCAGTATTTTCCAATTTTTATCTGGTAGATAGGCATTACCTTGTTCCCTCTTCCATACAGCAATGGAAGCAGTATGGTACATTTTGGAGAAAATTCGAAAAGCACAGAAAAAAAAAATGAAGACGACCCCTTACATGTCCGGGAGGAGCGTACACTCCTCCCTGTGGTGCTGCCTGGCAACCAGATTAAACTGGATCACGGGCTGCAGTTCTGATGCCCAAGTCCACAGCCATGGCACCCAGCCAGCTGCACCTGAGAGTCACATGCCACGGTAGGCCGGTTTCTGATGTGCTCTGGAGCCTCCCATTGTGCCCTTCTCCAGGCACACCAGGCAGTGCTGTCCTACACCCTCCGCGGACCTACCAGGCAGCCGAGGCCCTGGGAGACTGTATTCGTACGTTTTGATACTTTCTCCTCCCATTCGCGTGTCCTGCTGGAGTGTTCTTAGGAGCACTGATTGATGGTTTTGCATGCTGTTTTCCAAGGGCCCAGCTTAGAGCCCGGGACGAGGCATATGCTCAATGAATCTTCAGAGATGGTGGGTTTAGCTGTCTGGGGCTTCACAGGGCACAGGGCTCATGGAGCTGGGTGAGAGGAGATGAACTCACTTGTGTCAGGGCTTAGGTACTGCTGGACCAGCTCTGTGCCCTTTCGGCATTCCTGGTTTGACTGTGGCAGCTGCAGGTTCCGGGAAATGGACCACTTCCAGAGTTCTTGCAGGAGGCCTTTGCCAGTCAGAGTTGTAATGGCCTGTAAGCCGCCTAGTCCCAGGGACTGTGGAGTTGAGAGCAAAGCCCTGCTCCATGCTGCTCTGCGTCAGTGGAGCCAGTGCAGGGAGAGCAGGGGTTTGGCTTGTCGCTTCCTGTGTGGAGATGTGTTTCAGATAGTACCTGGAGGACAGGTTGGGCAGTGCCACACCGTGACGATGCCTTACCCTCAGACGCTGACCCTTGCTGGGAAAGGCACGGGGGGTGGAGCCTGGCACATTGGTGTCAGGACTGTTGCAGTCCAGTCAGGATTGCTGATCGACCCACAGTGGGCGACTCCTGGAACAGATCCTTCAGCACCTCTGTCTTCCTCGCAGAATGACCCATATTCCTGGCTTGCTTTCCTCCTTCCTAACATCCCTTCCTCCTGTTTTTGCTGTGGACAGATCCCGATAGCAGCTGGAGAGCTGTCTGTCTCAGCAGAGAACTCATGACACGGCAAACAGCTCTGGGAGCACGTAGATCGGGTCAGAATAGTGTCCTTTAGTGCTTCTCCCTGTTCTTGATCTGTCTACGTGCTGCCACAGAGCACTTACTGCACTTTGGTTTTGTGGTGATGCTCTGGGGTCAGAAAAATGAACCTGTGTGTGGCAGGACCCTGCATGAAACATGGGAGTGGAAGTCTATGTGAGACACAGGAGTGGAAAGTCCATGTGACATACGGGAGTGGGAGTCCAGAGTGCCAACTCCTTGTTTGTCATGGCTCACATGTTGCTCTCTGGGTTCTGCAGATGGAGCTGTGAGGGTCTCTAGTGACACGGTTTGCAAACCTAGACGTGTTGGCTTTGGAAGAGTGCTGGGTGGTCTCTTCTAAGTGCTACGCCCTAGGCTCAGAGTTTAGCCTTTTGGGCCCAGGTCAATGTCTGGATTAGCCCGTTGTGCTTGTAGCTTGTCTGACTGAGTCTTTGATGCTCCAAGATAAAGTGTGTGTATGTCCAGAGAAAGCCAATGACCACTCACACAGTAGGAGACTGGGGGATGTTCGAGTGGGACACAGAAGGACCCTCACTACCCTTGTGGCCCTGTTCTCATTCTTGGAGTTTGTGCTCCGGGGACATCTTTTCTGAGGTGGTGTCACACACTGGGGACCCTGATTGGAGAGCCCCTGGCTTGAAGGGTGGGGCGGTAGACGGTGTGCAGGTGTGTTGTGGAAGTTAGGAAGAGGGAGGATGGGCTTTGGGGGTGCAACAGTGGCAGAATGAGGGCAGGGGAGATAGTGCAAAGAAAGGCATTCCCAAAGAATTCAGGCTTCAGAGTGTCATGGCAAATAGGATTAAAAGGTCTCCAGGCAGAAGGAAATCAAACAAGGCCCGTCTGTCAGGGAATACCTTGTTTTGAGGCCCTGGGAAGGTGCAATGTGGGTCGAAGGTTGGGGGCTCCCAGGAACTTGGCCTTGTCCAGAATTACTGTGTGGCTGGAGCCTGGACTGGCTGGCAGGGGAAGAGGGGGGTTGCAGGTAACGTCCCAGCAAGAAAGAATAAGGACTGTAGGTCTTGCCAGAAACTAAGAAGAAAAGATTGAGAAGGTGTTTGGGAGTGAAAATGTTTATAATGTATGGGCACAGGCCATGCCATTGCTTGGCCTTGCCAAGACAGGAGGACTTGGAGGATTCCCAGGTTGGGGTCTAAACAGGTTCCTTCTTTTTAATTTATATTTCTCCTGTATGGGCTAAGAAACTCTGGCATCCTTAGCAAGAAAACGGGGATTAAGAAACAACTATTTTAGGGGGCTGGGGAGATGACTCAGGGGTCCTGAGTTCAGATCCCAGGTCTCACATTAAAAACACCAGGCAGAAATGGCAGTGACCTGCACTTCCAACCCTGGTGGGCAGAGCCTGGGAACTCCCAGGGCGAAGCAAAAAGGAGGTAGAAACAATCCAGGATGATTCCTGTAGTCACCTTTGGTCTTCCACAGGGATATACGGTGCCCTCTGATACCCACACACGCACACACACCCACACACACACACCCCCCCCACACACACAAAGAAATAAACATTAAGAAACAACTTTTAATTTAGTCTTTGCTTCCCTGAAAGTTTTAGTTGACATAATAAAATATGTGTGGAAGTCAGTGGAACTTTTTTATCCATTTGATTCTCTATGCAATAGAAACCTTGGTTAGAAATGAGGTTTTTGCTAGGGAGGAGCAACCTGCGACATGCTTTACCATGGGGCTACATCCTGTCCCCACTTTGACTTCTCAGTGAGAACAAAGGTAACACTTGGGAGTAGCTATAGAGCTCCACCAGGCTCCCCTGATGAGAGTGAACAGGACCAGTGTGGGCTTGTATCTTGCGCCACCTGCGAGGCCTTACCTGAGGCTCGGAGACAGTGACTTTGCAATAAGGGATTGCTTGGTTGAGACCAAGATGTGACAGTTAGTACACTGTCTTTTTTCAAGATAAATTTATTTCAGGCATGTAATTTCCTAAACAAATCTTTGGTGTAAGTAGGAGTGATTGAAATACTTAACAGTTCTTTGTGGACTTTAAGCCCTCTAGCCAGCCCCTTTAAGTACCTCTCCATACCCCTGTCTCCTCATGGCCAAAGAAAGCGTCCTGCCCGAGCACTATGGGACACTGACTCGACACCCTGTTCTGTCTCTGGCTAGATCACGACTGGTTACAACCTGGAGGATGATCGCTGCGAATGTGTAGCTCTGCAGGACTTTCCAGCCGGAGAGCAGGTGGGTCCATTCAGAGTATGGAAGATCAAGCCCGCTGTGGGCTCCAGTGGTTTTGAAAGGGGGTTGAGCTTCAAGAGGACCTGTGACATTATCTTTATTTAGGATTCTTTGTTTTCTGAACACATTTTGATACATAAAAGGTTTTTTGAATTACACCTTGAGTTCACAAAGGAAAGAAAAATTAAAAATCTACTGACTCGGTGTTGTAACATACAAACATATAAGCTGAAATAAACAGGTGCTGACACTGAAACACAGTTTTCATTTCACAGACTGCATCCCTCCATGTGTGTGTGACTTCTTTCTGAAAAGGCCATGCTTAACAGAGCATGCAAGTGAGGGAAACATGGACTAGCGAATGGACAGTCACTCCTGGCCTCTTATATTTCCCTTCTTTTTTTCTTTTTTAATTTTTGTGTATGTGTATGTGTGTGTATATCAGAAGGCACTGTGTGTCCCTGTGGAGGACTACAGGTGACTTAGAGAATCATCCTGGATTGTTTTTACCTTTTTTTTGCTTCACTCTGGGATTTCCTAGGCTCTCCCCATTAGGGCTGGAAGTGCAAGCCCACTGCCGTTTCTGCGTGGGGTTTTTATGTGGGACCTGGGATCTGAACTCAGGTCCCTATACTTGTGAGGTGGAGTCTTAACCCCTGAGCCTTTTCTCCAGCCCTCTAATTATTTTATCTCATAATTTGGGTGGGGACAGAGTTAAGCTTTTAATTGCTTTGAAGATACATATCTATAAATTCCTTCTTTTCTGTCAGTTTCATAGTGAAGAGGTAATATAAAGCCAGACACTGGCATTCCATTTGAGACAAAATGAAAGTAAAGTAGTTAACAAAGAGCTGTTGTGCTCTTTGCTCAGAGTTCGCAGCCCTCTTGCTAAGTGGCCCCAACATAGGAGGTGGAAGGGTTTCCTACAGGTGTGGCTGAGGCTCCTGTTCCGGCAGACCGCGCTGCTCTGAGGGAAGTTCCAAAGACCAGCTGTCCTACAAGCAGCAGTGTCTCATGAGAGGCTCCGGGAGCTCAGAGTCCTGGACCCTCTGCCTAGTAGTGGTGGAGGTGCTTGCTTGACGGGCCATCCTCCGACCAGGGAGCGGGGAGGGGCTGCACTGTGCTGTGCCAGGTAGACTTATGGGCAGTTTAAATCAAGTCTGTCTCAGTGAGAAGTAGCGTCAAGTTTGTGAGAACTCTTCCTTTGCCCTGCTCTGCATTTAGAGTATGTGCTAAGTTCGTTTCATGTCCTTTTATTTTTTCTTTCCTGCATCTCAGATTTACATTTTTTATGGCACTCGGTCAAACGCAGAGTTTGTGATCCACAGTGGTTTTTTCTTTGACAACAATTCACACGACAGAGTGAAAATAAAGCTTGGAGTGAGTAAAAGCGACAGGCTATACGCCATGAAGGCTGAGGTCTTGGCACGTGCTGGCATCCCAACGTACGTAGAAAATACTGGTTGGCTCTTTCCTGTGGTACTTGCAGTATTTCCAGTTGTATAGTGCTTAATTGGTGTGTTAATAAAACTTCCCCATAGTGGTTTGTCTTAATCCCTTTATCCCTGTTACACAGCCAATTTAGACCATGGAGATGCGAGGTGAATTGCCAGCTTTTGCAGATAGACATAACCGTGTCATTCGCAGGCAGTTCAGGGAATGTGGCCTGTGGTCCTCATTAAGTTAAATAAGTGCTTGGTATCATTAATGTCTTTCACCTTGAAAAGGTTAATGACCTGGATCAATTTGTTTCATTTAATTCTTTGCCACCATTAGTTTCTGTAATGAAGTCGTGATCCTCAGTGATTCCAAAAATTTCAGCTTCAATTCTTTTAGATTTTTTTGCATTCAAGATATAAAATGATAAAGAAGACAAGAATTATAATTTATTAGTCCTCCAGGGACTGGAGAAACTATTCTTGATGAAAATGGATTATCCAGACCTTTTTTTTTTAATTGAACTGGTCAATATTTGATTAATGATTAAACTGTGAACTTAACACAAATTACTGCTAATATTTCTTCAGGAATATGGGTGTGTTTCATTCTCTTACCGTGAGCATGTGACTCCAGAGTAAGGCCATTAGGCAGCAGGGACCCAGGCAGAGGTGGCAGTGTCTGGCAGAGCCTCACACATCCAGAGTGTGCTCCAATGTTGTTGGGGCCCCAGCCTTGTGTCCCCTGCGTGTCTCCAGGCTGACCTGTCTCTCTTCTTCTCAGCTCCAGTGTTTTTGCATTGCATTTCACTGAACCGCCCATCTCTGCCCAACTTCTGGCTTTTCTTCGAGTATTCTGCATGACTGAAGGTAAAAACCACTTTTGGAAAAACGAGTTTTTTCTTTCTAATGTGTGATTATGACGCTTGGGGGTTCAGGTTAAAGATAAAATTGATGGAAAAGGAAGCCCTCTGGGTAGAAGGGAGAAAGCCATGTTAGAGAAAGAATTGATCTGTCGCAACCTGAGAATGTGGAATGGCAGTGCTAGTCAGAATAAATAATACTGTAAGCAGTGTCTGTATAAGCTCGCGTGTCCCCGGCCGCAGCCTTATATCCCAGACCAGGAAGAGTTGCTGCAGGTACTGGGCTTCCTTCTTACACCTGCTGACAGTGAATCACACCTGCTGTGGGGTGCTGTTTCATCCTCAGCTGCTCTCCAGATCACCATCCCGAGATTGCACTTGTAGCTTCAAGCTACCTTAAATTGTATGCACAGCACATGGGTAGAGATAAGTAAATAAACGAGTGAATGATGAACTGATTGGACAGATAAGTAGGGGTTTTCCGAAGGAAGCCCTGGATCCTGAGGGAAAGGGCGGTGCTGGTAGAACAGTCATGAGTTCAGGGCCTGACAGCAGGCTGGAGGAGAACCTACTGGGTCTCAGAACAGGTAGGTGATTTAGACGGCAGTGCAGACGCAGCAAGCGAGCAGAGCCACCGTCCCTGCACAGCCGTAGAGATCACTAGCTTAGGAGCTCTTGGTGCCTGTGCCCTCCGTTTGTGAACTCAGTGAGCAGGAGTTAAGGAAACCTGCAGGGTGGGGGTTCTTTCATATTTGGGGTTACCAAATGTAATGTGACAGTAGTGTGTGCACTCAGGAGATGCGCTTGTAGAGGGGCGCTGGTGACCTGTGGAGCACTTACAGTGTGCCCAGCGTGGTGCCCAGCGTGGTGCCCAGTGGTGCCCAGCATGGTGCCCAGTGGTGCCCAGCATGGTGCCCAGCGTGGTGCCCAGTGGTGCCCAGCGTGGTATGAGCTTTACTTCTTCCCAAAGCTTGTGAGGCTGGCTGGCTGGTGCTGAATCTCCGTCCCGGGCCAGTTAGTAGTGACCTAGACCTAGAACCGGGTGTGTCACGTCCGCAGGCTATGCTCACGTGTCCCCACACCCTCAGTGACACAGTGGGGAGACAGTGCTTACGATGGAGCCAGCGCCGAGGCAGGAAGACTGCAGGGCTCACACGGCGAGGAGAAGGGCGCTCTGGCTCTGGCTGCCCAGCACACGAGGTGAAGCTCAGGGGTCCAGAGGAGGCCTGCCTTGGAAGTGCAGTGAGATGAGGTACGCAGAAGAGTTCCCAGCTGGGAGGAGCCCCAAGTCTGCAGGGATCTCACTAGCCTGTTTCAGACCTTGGCCTCCTCTTAGGTGTATCTTTCCACCAATGTGAACCACTCACTGCCCGGGGAGAGAAAGCTCTGCCTCTGCTTTTGTGGGGAGAAGGAGCTGAGGGAGGAGGGACCGCTGGGACTTGGCATTCTGTTTTTGGGAAGAAACTTCTGCTTCCAAGAAAGTTTTTGGTCTGTAAAGATTATAAACTGAAGAGGAAGAACCTAGAAGTCTGGAATCTCACCATATAATCGGGTCAGTCTTTTTGACCATTAGATAACATGTATTTTCTTTGAATTACTGCAGCCAGTACGACCAAAGGTCCGGTTTGCGGGCCGAGCAGCCCCTCCGTTTGAGTTGTAAATGGTGACGGCTGCGGGGCTCTGGCTCTGAAGGGTCTTGCACTGGGTGTGGAGCCTGCACGGGAGCAGGGGCTGGGGCGCTCAGAGACCGACGTGCATCTGTCTCTTAAATATTCTGCTGAAGGGAATCGAGATGTGTGGCACCATTGATCCAGGGAGGCCCTAGCCCCGGCTCCCAGGAGATCTGGCTACAGACAAGCCCAGACATGCCCTGGACATGTCCCAATATAGGAACCATGCAGGCGGAGGGATGAACCACCAATGGGAAGCAGCTATCTAACCTGCCTCTACAATGGACACCTAGTAAACAGCTAAATGATTGGTGGCTGCTCTCCCCCTCCCCTGAGTGGAGAGGTGGCCATACCTGATTGGACCCCCGCTCAAACACTAACTGAATAAAGCTGAATCTCTAGCAACTCGTCCACTGCCTGATCCTCACCTGATTCCCAGGGTCTGGTTCGCCTCGAGTCTCGAGGCCCCGCCGTTTCCCCCTCCTTTCCCCGGCTGGCCCGGCAGGGATTCAGCAACAGAGATGCTTGTGTTCATGCACAGTTCCTGTTAAAATTCCTGACAAGTGAGCGGGATAACCAAGACTATGCTGTTTGTCTGTTGCTGTCTGTCCCCGGGCCTCAGTAGGTGTGATTCTTAACCTGGTTTTACTGTCCGCACTGCCCACCTCGGTGTCTTTTGACCCGCTTGGCATGTGGGCTTGGCTGGCAGGAAAGGTGCTGTCACAGTGAGTATGTGCGCCCTAGAGTGCAGACAGTGTCTTAGGAACCTGGCCAGAGGCTCTCGGTAACCCCTGTGAAAGCAGTGCTAAGGCTGGGTCTGCACCATGCGGGGTGGGGGCACCTCACCTGTCAGCTGGTAGCTACAAGAAGACTCAGCTGCAGGGACGGTTTGTGGAGCTCTGTCCACTTCCCTCCTGACTGACCGCTGCTGTCTGTCTTGTAGAAGAATTGAAAGAACATTTGCTTGGAGATAATGCCATTGACAGAATCTTCACGCTGGGAAACTCCGAATTTCCTGTCAGCTGGGACAATGAGGTCAAACTTTGGACATTTCTAGAAGATAGAGCCTCACTTCTTTTGAAAACATACAAAACCACAATTGAGGTAATTAAGTGAACAAAGAGTTGAGCTTTGTCTTCCTTTGATCCTCCTTAAGTTACTCTGATGTTTCAGCCAGTGCGTATTAGACATTTTTCATCTAGTGCCATGTTATTCCACTTAAAATCACACTAAGGTGTTACTGACGACAAGATACTATTCACAAATGACTTTTACTTTTTAAAATCGTTCAGCCTCAGAAACCTCCCTGACCCTCCTCTTTCTCGTGGTACAGGATGTGCCTAGGTCCTGCCTGTGCCCGGCCAGCGCTCCACTGCTGAGCTCTTTCTTCCTACTTTTTGAGAGGGTGTCACGGACGCTGGACTCAAATCAGTGAACTAGGCCTTGAACTTAGAATGGTCCAGCTGGGTCCTAGCCTCCTGCAGAGCTGGGATTGTGGACCTGTAACAGCGCACCCTTCCCATTCAATCATTCGCTGCTCTTGCCTTTCACCCAGGATCCCAGGCCTCCCTGGGGCAAGAGGAGGGTTTAAGCAGGATGACTTCCACAACAAGCAAGGCCCTCTGTCCTGTGTGGCAGGATTCGCCTTAGGTCTTACTTCTGTTTCACAAGTTTTATTGATACGTACTTTCTAAGTAAGACTCAGCAAGCAAGACTCATAAGTCAGAACTTAGTTTTGATGAAAGTGTCAATTTCCCTAGAGTACCCACACATCAATCCAAGACCTTCCAGCCCCTCAAGCTGATCCACCTTCTCTGAAGCTTTGCTGCTTTAGCATTCTTGTCGTTGCTTCTGCTTTTCTTTGTTTTCCAGGAAGATAAGACTGTCTTGAAAAACCCTGATCTTTCTGTTCGTGCTACGATGGCCATCAAGCTACGCTTAGGCGAAAAGGAGATTCTGGAAAAAGTGGTGAAGAGTGCAGCCGTCAACCGGGAGTACTACCGCAAGCACTTGGAGGAGAGGGCGCCGCTCCCCAGATACGAGGAGAGTGACCTGGGGCTGCTGGAGGGCGGGATGGGAGACTCGAGGCTTCCACTGGTCCTAAGAAACCTGGAGGAGGAGGAGGCCAGTGGGCAGGAGGCCTTAAGCCTTAAGGAAGCTGTCGGCAAAGCCAAGGCTGCAGAAAACGGGCTCATCAATGGGGAGAGCTCCATCCCCAACGGGACCAGGTCGGAAAGCGAAAGCTTGACGGAAGAGCGCGAGAGGGCGAGTGAGGGCGCCAAGGGATCTCCAGGTGGTGCCGTGGGAGCCAAAGAGCAGCTCTGAGATGTGCGTGCTCCGTTGCAAAATGCAGTTTAGCAAATTTTGGACAGTCCACTCACATCGCTGTGTCCCTTGTTAACATTTTTCTTTTCGCAGAGAGGAAAACTGTTTATGCTGCTTTATATAAAAATGATTTTTAAGTTATTTTTAAAACCTAGCTTCCCTTTTGATTAAGATGCCATCTTGCTTCTAAGCAGACAGACAGATTACCAACCGCAGGAAGAGGTTTCTCCGGAAGGCTTGGCAGACCCACTATGGGTGCTTGTGTTTCCTTCCTGGAGAAGAATCCAGCTCCTCGCTTGGCTGTGCTCGTGTGGGCCGATGTCCCCAAGACCAGAGTAAAGGGGCTCTGCCTTCTGCGACAGAGCTGACGGTCAGATTCTGCGTGTTCAGACGAGGTGGGGGAGGTACAGCAGAGGACAGGGCTGAGGTTAGGAAGCTAAGGAGCGCCTGCGCAAAATCCTTTTTTCCTCCTTAAAAAAATACCCCAGTACCAAAAGAAAAGGTAAGGTGGTAACCTTATTTTTCATAGTTTAAAATGTTGATGATAATCCTAATTATATAAATATATATGCACACATATATTTAGTGATTTCTACAGATTTGCTTACTTTTTGTGTTCTGTTTCGCTATCTCACAAACTTGTCCTAAAATCAAAGTAGGACGCGCATCCTTCTAATCTGAATGTCAGCTCTGGGCGCTCAGTGATGCACTGGTCTCCCGTGAGGACAGTGGGGCATGCACAGGGCTGCAGCTGTACCTAGTGGTGTTCAGGTGAGGCGCTGCCCTGGCTTTTCTGGTTTTCACTACAAGCTAGAGATTTTCAAAGCTACCCTTTTGAGTAAAAACCCTTATTAAAAGGAAAACATGACTAATGCTATTGTCTGTCCTTTCTTTGGAAGTAGGACAGGCTCTTTGAAGCAGACTTTACACAGACCACCCTGCTTTCTCCTGAACATTTCTCAAGTGTCAGCATGTGCTGGGTATGCTCAGCTGAGGCTCAGACACTGAAGAGAGGTGGCCTGCGTACCCTGAGGCCTGCAGCTGGCCTGTCTGCTGCCAGACGGGACCACGGCGCAGGGCTGCTGAGAGGGAAGCTTGGTTTTCAGGGAGGCAAAGATCCCAGCAGTGTCCCCAGAAAGAGTTAGTGGGAACCATCCCAAGAAAGTCTCTCGTTCTCGGGTTGATTTCCAGTCTTCCTTGGCCACAGACTGTCACACCATCTCTGGTAGTCAAACTGTAAAGTCCGAGGCTTATTTTGAAGAGCACCCTGTAAATGATTTGTTGGTTGGTTTGACAGGCGCCATAGCTCACAGGTAGTCATCTGGATGGTACTGTTCTGTGATGTGGCTAAGATGGGTGACCCTCAAGGACACACCTTGGGATGCTCTGCAGCTTGCTCCTGTGCGCCTTTGCTGCATGCTTTGTGGGGGCAGGCAAGTGCTCAGTGAGTTTACTGTGAGGAGTCTCCGTCAGCCTTGTCCCTGGCCCCTTCACCAAAACCATGAAGTAGTGTGTAAAACTTACACGTTGGTTTTGCATGGTCTTCAAGAAATTTTCTACTCAGGTTTCAAAGCTGAAGATACAGAAACTTTAACACTAATTTGTCTGTAGGTACAATTATTCATTGACCTGACCGTTTTCAAGCCCAATACTAAAGTGCATTTAGGAAACTTGTATTCAGTTTTAGTATGAAATAGCATCACGAGGTGGGCGAGTTTTCAGACTCTTCTCTAAAAAGGTTGGAGTCAGGGCTGAAGAAGCCAAACTTCTAGCCTCAGTCCTAAGCCCATCTTCAGTGGGCACCCTGACATCCATTTTTGGGACCTCAATATCCTCACTTCTTTGTGAGATGAAAAAAATGGCCCCAAGTTAGCAAAAGCCCCTCGTTAAAGAGCCAGAAGCCTTTCTGTTGATTCTCCAGCAGATCTAAGTCATTGGGCCACATAGTAGCTAAGCTTTATTTGTAAGTAATTATGTTGAGTTATACTTCTAGTAGAGAACAGCTCCTTGATTGTGACAGAAACTCAGCTCCCCCCCCCCAAAAAAAAACCCAAAAAACTTGGAGCTGGAGAGAAGGCTTAGGGGTTAAAAGCCTTTGCTTTGTAAGCAAAAGGACCCAAATTCAAGATCTCCAGATCCCATGTAAAAATGCTGGGTGGGAAGGGCAACAGTCTGTACTTCTGACCCTAGAAGAGGGAGTCAGGGAAACCCTAGTGCAAAGGAGTAAGGAGGTAGAAGAATCCAGGATAATTCGCCATAGACACACACATACACTCAAGTGCAAAAAAATCCGTCCCCCCAAAAAACCTGTGTGTCATCAATCTTTTTCTCCTGTTTTCATGTGTATATATGGAAGTGCATGTGTGTACATGTATTTTACATGTATGTGGGTATATATATGCGTGCATGGGTGAATGAATGTCTGTGTGGAGGCACAAAGTTAATACTGGGAGTCATTCTCAATTGTTCTTCATCGTCTTCCTCTGAGGATCCCCGGGACTGGAAGTTGGAATCCAGGGATCCTAACTCAAGCCCTGTTGTCACTCATCTGGCTGCAACCATCTCCCCAGTTGGACAGCGTCTGCTGAGCATGCTTTTCTGGGCTGGTGATGTTGCCCCGAAATTGACTCTCAAAGAGACTTGTCAGTTGCCCTCCTCGCCCTGCCCTGCTCACAGCAAGTGTGCTGCTGTGTGGACCCAGGAGCTGCCACTTAAGGGGGTGGCAATTGATCTGGGATTGAAGAGCCCCTGATGCTATAGGCCATGCAGGAAGGTCTTTCTCTCCAGTTTTTTTTTTTTTTTGTGTGTGTGTGTGTGTGTGTGTTACACATTTTTTTTTTGCATGCGGGTTGGTTGCGTGTGTGTGGAGGCGTGTGTACAAAAGGGCATCATGTGTGCCCATGGAGGCACAAGGTGACATTGGGAATCATCCTGGATTGTTCTATATCCTGGATCACTTTACTTCCTTATTACTTTGTTCAGGGTTTTCCAAGCTATACCTTCAGGGTCTGATTGCAGACTTTGGCCGGTTGTGCCTGGCATTTTATGTAGGATCTGGGGGTCAGAATTTACAGTCTTTCGGTTGCAAGGCCCCATCCTTCCTACTTTTTTAAAGTTGATCTTCTCTTAAATGCTTTGGATGAAACGCTGCTGAGGCCAGTCTCTGGGAAATGCTACCCCAGTTTGTCTCCTTAGGATTGTGTGTTACTGTGTATGCAATGCTGGATTTTATAGGCCTGAAAAACCACAACTTTTCCTGAAAAATGCAACCAATGATTTCCCTCAGCAGTTTCTAGGATAGGTTTACCAAGTTTGTTTTTAAGAGATTGGGACAGTATCCCCAGGTTCCCAATATTCAGGGTTTGCTGAATTAAACACTGACTTAAACATGGAGTCGGAGCGATCAAGATGTCGCAGCAGCAGCAAGGGCTCCTGGAAAACCTGGCACTTAAGTTTCTCCTAGAGCGCATTTCCCAGAGTTGTCTTGATTGCCATAGTCACGCTGTAGTACGTTTACCCCCCCAATACAGATGAAGTATTTTCAAAAGCGAGGGAACTGAGCTGCAAATGTAGCCCATTGCTTCTCTAGCATTCACAAGACCCTGGGTTTGGTCCCTAGCGCTGTTCGGTGATGCAAGCCTGTAATCTCAGCATGGGGAGAGCAGACAGGAGATCGTGTTTCCAGTGTCTCCAGAAAGCAGATGGCTAGAGAAGTGGCCCAGAGGGTAAAGTCCTTGCTGTGCAAGTGTAAGGTGCGTGAGCTCTGATCCCAGCCTGGAGAGTCCACTGAAACCAGTAGCCAGCAAGTCCAGCCAGTGAGTCCAGCTCTAGGTTCAGTGAGAGTCCTGTCTCAAAAACACAAGAGAACAGTAGAGGAAGAGCCCAAAGCTGACTTCCGGCCTCCATGCACACAAAAAGAAGTGGTTTTCTGTATACTGTCACTTTTAAGTGGTTAGTACGTTCATGCGGGAGTAAAAGAATAAGAAACCCAACCAGAAAGCGCCTGTGATGGTCCAAAAAGGACCAAGGTGGGCAGGGTGAGTTCAGCAGGCCGAGTCAGCACCCGTCCCCAGTGCATCTTTTTGTGGGGTATGTGGTACTGTGCTTGCGCTGTTACTGACCTGGCAAAGAGTCCCATTGACAGTCTGACCCAAGGATGTAGCCCACCTTTCCTGAAGTTCAAGTTGACATGTGGCAGAAAGTGGAATCCAGTAACTCACAGAAGATCACCGAATCGTTTTAATCTGGATTACCTTCTGCAGTATATTCCTAAATTTCTCTGTGCAGATTGAGTTGGAGTGACGCAGGTTATATTTAAATGCACCAGCAAACTTATTACTTACATGCAGCTGCCTTGCTTAGACCTGGGTGTATCTGGGCTGGAAAGAGGAAGCCCAGGGATGCCTGTCTTCACAACCTGGAAGAGCTGTCCTATGAAGGGGAGCACAGCCAGGGCCCAGGGTTGGGAGACTTTGGGGAGCACGCTTCAGTGGTTTTCCTGAGGGGGGTGGCCTTCTCTGCCACTTTCCCAATGTCAGAGCAAGTGACTGACTCTAGCCAGAGATGGCAGGCAGAACCACACGCACCCGGCCGGCACCAAAGCATGTTAACTGAATCTGAAAATGTAGCTCGAGAAACAGCCACTGCCATTTCCTATTGCAGAAGTTTGTTTGCTCATTGGAAGTTGTCAGAATACTTTGTGTTGAGCTCCTGGATAGTAGCAGTTGGGAATTTGCTTCTCATACTCCTTGGACTTTAAAGGGACCAGAGCAGCTGTTTTGGAAAGTGTCAGGAAAAGGGGGAAATGGGATTTTTTGTCCCATCATCTCTTCTGAATGTCCCTAACCAAGGTCAGGTTGTATAGTGGCCCTGTGGCCTCTTGTCCCCACCCCCTCTAGAGCAGGTGTGGGAGGGGAAACCCTGGTTGGTTGCCGCTGTCAACCAGACTCCCAGAAGTGGCGCCTTCCAGAGAACGCATCCCGGCATTATTTTTGCAAGACCGGGCTCTGAGGGGGGAAGAGCAGGGAGCACAGCCTAGGCTTGTGTGCCTCGCCACATGTTGAGATGCTGTGGGAGCTGGTGACTCACCGCAGCGGTGGCGAAAGCCACCGGCTGGGAACAGTGTGTTCACAGGAGGGTTCTGGCTACTTTGCATAAGTTAACTAGATTGAGTTCTCAATGTGCCAAAAGCCAGTAACTTTCAGTTCCCTGCTTTTGCCCTGTGGCGAGGACATGCTGATTCCTGTTAACCTGAACTTGGTGGGAAAGGGGGGTGCACCAGGGACGTAGAGGGGCTTCCAAAGGAAACATGTTTCAGGTTACACATTGGAGAACACGAGTCACGGACGGAGTCTCCCACCCAGGCACACTTAACAGCGTGGATCCGGGCACCGTGCTGGTCAGTAGAAGGTGGGATTCGGCATCTACAGGGTTTTTCTTCTTCATATGTGTTGGGGTTAGGAGCAGCCATGTCCACTCGGCAGCATCTCTTCCAGGGTCTCTGATACGTGCTGGACATGGCCATGGACGGGGGTGATGCTGGTTGGTGGGATCTGGTGGCAGGAAGGAACGCCACCCCCCATCCCAGAGGCCGGAGAGGGTCCCTTGGGGTGCACGTGCTTGCTCTTGGTCTTAACCGTACGCAGTGGCAGCACGTGTTTCCCCCACGGTACCTGCAGATCTTTCGTCTTCTCTCTTAGCCTGGCATTTGCCCTCCCCCACCTGAGGTTCTTTTCTGTTGCCAAGAAGAATTTGTACCTTTTGCTTCACTGCTGCGACCATCACCATGTTTTCAGACTACATTTCCAAGGCTTCTAACATTCTGGGCTCTTCTGGGTAAGCAGGAGCAGGGAGGAGACCTCAGACATTCAGCTTTGAGGTGACTGATGAGCACAGTGAAGTCCCTGCTGCCTTTGCCTCAGCTTGCAAATCGGTCCCCCTTGGATGCTAAAGTCATGGCATCTGGAAAAGCACCTTTTTTTTTTATTTACTATTTATCCAATGTGTGCGTATGCATGTGTGTGTATGTATGTGTGTGTGTGTAGAACCATGTACGAATTTGGGAACCACCATGGACGACTCCACCTCCTCCTTGTTTACCCTGCCCCTGGATTCACAGGGTCTGCCCTACCAGGACCAGAAACGCAGGCCGTCTCCGCTTTCGACGTGGGGTCTAGGATCTGAACTCAGGACCTTCCGCCTGCAAGGCAGAGGCTTATCCCCTGAGCCACCTCTCCAGCCCCCAAGGAAAAGCACCTTTTTAAAATGGGAATGTGGGGGCTGGAGAGGTGGCTCAGGGGTTAAGCCTCCGCCTTGCAGGCGGAAGGTCCTGAGTTTGGATCCTAGACCCCACGTATAGACACCGGGCGGAAGTGGGGACAGCCTGCGTTTCTGGTCCTGGTAGGGTGGAGCCTGTGAATCCCGGGGCAGAGTAAACAAGGAGGAGGTGGAGGCGGTCCATGGCAGTTCCCGAATTCGTCCGTGGTTCTACACACGCATACACGCACACATACATGCACACGCACACACATACACACGCACAATTGAATAAATAATAAAAAAATTTTAAAAAATTAAAATGGGAATGTGTGTGTATGTATACATGAATTATGTGCTTCTGTTTATATGCATGTATTCATATGTAAGTTGCCTGTGTTTATGTGCATGTGTTTGCATGAGTGTGCATGACTGTGTGAATGTGCATTATGCAAGTGTGCACGTTTATGTGCATGTATGTGGATGAATTTATGCATGCATGTGTTCGCATGCATGTATGTGCTAGGTTCACTTGTACAAATTTGTGTGCATGTATGAGTATATGCACATATGTAGGTGTATTTGTGTGCGTGCATAAGTGTGTGTGAGTGTGTATGTGTAAGTGCAGTGTGTGTGCATATATAGGAGCCTGAGAACAACCTCGGGTGTCCCCCCATCCCCAGGTGCCATCCATCTCCCCTGACATAGGATGTCTCATTAACTTGGAGCTCACCACCTGCTAGGCTTCACGGCCGGCCTTGAGCCTCGGCATCCCACCTCTGTCTGCATTCCTCAGTGCTGGGATTGCAAATGGGTGCCGCGCTGCCCGTGCGAGTGCCGCGCTGCCCGTGCGAGTGCCGAGCTGCCCGTGCGTGTGTCACGCTGCCCCTGAGTGTGTCGCGCTGCCCCTGAGTGTGTCGCGCTGCCCGTGCGTGTGCCGCACTGCCCGTGCGTGTGCCGCAGTGCTGTTGACTTGTCTGTGGATCTGTGTGAGGCTGTAGCCTGGTGGCGATATTTTGACTCCTAACCCAACTTGTACCTTGTGGCAAGTTTGCAGAAATTACTTATTTTAAAATGTGCAGATTCGCTAGGGGAAGCCTGAGGTCTACATAATTGAATGACTAGAATCCTGAGCTGATGTAACAAGCGCTGTACATTACCTACTCAACGGTGCTCATTATTTGGACTTAATTTTTCTATTTCCTTGGCTTGTGATCTGCTTTCCTTCCCGTCAGATTCACGGCAGTTCTATTCTTCCAGGACCGGCTGTTTCTTAGTCGTCACGCTGACAGCAGAACTACATCCGTGTATTCATTTAATAACTCTTTATCCTCTGCTACCTTCCTATTTTCAAAAAGGAATAAGTTAAATGCTCCAGAAATTGGAAAAAAATTGAAATTTGACCTTTATTAACTGGGTTAATTGTCAAAATCTCTGCTTGTAAAAAAAAATAATGACCAAAAAGTGTAACTTTTAGAGTTTCAAAGATTAGGTTAATGCCCAAGGAAGTATAAACTTTGACCTTCTTGACACATGTCACGAGCAACAGCTAGCCTAATAAATTGCTACCAGTGAGCAATTATAAAGTTTTCTCTGTATCCAATCACAGGGTTTAATTGCTGCTAGAAGCCTGGGTTTCCTTAGAGATAGCCTGGAGAGCTCCTTGATGCCGGTGGGAGTTATTTTACATTTCCTTGGTGGTGCACTTGTTCATTTGGAGTTTCAGATTCTGAAATGCTCCCAAACAGAGATGGGCCTGGCCATGTCCACCAGCAGCTGGGCAGTAAGCAGCCAAACTGGTCACGGGAACAAAAGAGAAGTCGAGAGTCCATGCTCAGCAGGGCCACTCACCGGCACGGCATCCTCATCGCCCTAATTGCCGGTTGACGTACGTGGGAGTAGATTTGTGACTGACCACAGCACGCTGAGCCCCAACTGGGGTGAAGAGGTGGTTTTCGGGGCTCTGGAGATGGATCCAGGGGGTTAATACAACTCTTGTCTTACAAGCGTGGGGACCTGAGCTTGGTCTCCAGAGCCCCTGGCATAGCACTGTGGCCCGGTGTCGTGTGAACTTCTCCCGGGGAGACAAGTGTCTGTTCCCCCAGATAGGGTGCCATGAACACGCCACAGAAACGGTTGCAGTCTGGTCTAGCTTGATGAAACAGTGAATTTAATTGCTGTTTTAGGAGTGTGGTTAAGGGGTGACTTCAAGAAGTGTGGGCGAGTTATCAGCAGTGTCACCGTCGAAGAAAAAGCACGTCTGTCTTTGGCAACTATGAAACCTTGGGATGAGAGGGTGTTGTGGCCTGGTGAACTTCTCCCCAGCAATGTTAACTGCCTGTAAATCTTGGACAGAGGTGCCACTTGGTGTCCCAACCAAGGACAGTGTTAGTGAACCCAGTCTTGTGTGGGGTCTGCTCTGAGTGATGGCGGCTGCTGAGGGCTCAGGAGGCCGGCAGCCATGCCATGCTCAGTAGACTGTCCTGAGCAGAGCCCACGGGTGAAGACTGAAAGGTAGGCGCTCAGTGTCTGAACTGCAGCAAGAAAAGAGGACTAGAAACTTCATAGCACAAGCAGTGGCAGTCCGTGGAGCCCCGTCCTGCAGCTGAGCCTCCCTTTCAATCCAGTTGCCTTCCTCTAGTGGAGAGCCTGCCTGGCCGGCTCCCCAGCTCTGTCTGCTCCCCCTGGCGGCAGTGCTGGGATGCTGCCCGGTGAGACCCAACAGGTCTTTTCTCAAGTGCCTTCCTCATCCAGTCAAAACCCCAGCTTCCCTGAGACCATTGCTGCTCACGTTGGATAGACAACGTCTGGGTGGTGCCCTGTCGCTTTATGGCTGACATCTGCGGCCCGTGCGTCTCTGAGGTCATGGCTAGCCCAGCTCTGTGATCTCATTGTTCCCTATACAGAGTAAATGCCCAGAAAAGGCCGAAGAAAACCTCCAGCCTGCGTAATTCAGCCCAAGAGCTGGAGTGTCTCGAGCAAGAAAGAAGAAACAGCTTTAAGGACACGCAGTCCACACGCGACTTCATGGTGTGGACTAGAAGGCTTTATTTCTACCCGCTCCTCTGGCGTCTCCCTGTGGGTAAGCGTGGAGCCTTGGGAGCTGGAAGCCCAGGTGACTACTCCAGAACAGATGCTCAGTCTGCAGAGTGCGTGTGTCACCAGCCTCAGGAGAACGAGTTCACGAGTTCACTCTGCAGAACCCATACAAAAAAGGCAGGTTTGGGGCGAACCCTTGTAATCCCAGTGCTGGGAGGCAGAGGCAAGCAGACTGCCGGGCTTCACCGACTAGCCTGGCCTTGCCTACTTGGTGAGCTGCTGACCAAAGACAGTTCCTGTCTTGAAAGAAGGTCAATGGATGTTTCTGGGGAACAACACTTGAGCTCGTCCTCTGGCTTCCACATACATGCACACTCTCCACGCACATGTACGCCTGTGTAGACACAAACACATGCTCCCCCACACGTGCACGAAGGATGAGTCATCAGCGATTTGCAGTCAGGTGATGCAGGCACAATTCAGTTCACAGGGCTGTTAAGTCCCGGGAACCTGCGCCGCGCGTGGGAAAGCCACCTGCACAGCACGCCCTGGAGAGGAGGAGGAGGAGCAGGAGTGGCATCTGCGGGCCCCAAAATATCCCTGAAAACCTGTGTTAAATCCCAGCACACCTGACGCTCATTTGGTGGCAAAGCGGGCTGGCTGTCCTAGCCAGGGCTGTTGGGAAAGGTGACTGTGACCTCAGGTTTCCTTCCAACTTCTGCTGTCCACCTGGCACCTGACTCCAGCACCCCGGATACAGCTGCAGGTGACCGCCTCCCCACGCCTCTGTGACAGCTCTCCTTCCTCCCCCCTTGCTGTCACCGCCTTGCCTCCTCGTCACCAGTGCCATTCTGTCTCCCTCTTCCCCAGTCCATGCCGTCTGCCACATCCCACAAGACAGACAGGACTGGGCATGGACCTAGGCACACCAGAGGGGATGCCCAAGAGAAGGAGGCAGGACAGCTGGCCCAGCAGGTAAGCTGATAGGAGGCGTGGCCCAGCACCGCGTCCTGTGTGTGACTTCTGCACATCTTCTCTGGTGTGGGGCTCTGAGCTTCCACTGGTCGTCCTGGGGCTGTACACAGTGCCCTGGGGGAGGGTGTGGACCAGGGATTGGAGACGCCCTGGTGTGTGGATCTCTGTGGGATCTAGCCTTGGGCTGCAGAATGGGAAGAGCAGAGACATTTAGGTAGGAGAGGGGTGACCTCCAGCATGTGAGGTCTGGCAGGGACTCAGCACCCCCAAACCACAGCTTAGGGACTGGCCCCCAAAGGCCTTGGGGTCAGTAGATAATACTTTTCTGGGGCTTTCATGGGGTCTGGGAATTGGAGTTTATGCTTTGTTGGCGAGGGTCTTCCCCACTGAGCATCGTCTCTGTTCCACAATAGCTTCATTTTATGTTTAAAAAAAAAAGGAGAGAGAGGGTGAAGGGAGGGGCTGGGGAGATGGCTCAGAGGTTAAAGCCTTTGCCTCCCAAGCAAAAGGTCCTGAGTTCACATCCCAGATCTCACACTAAAACTGTCAGGTGGAAATGGCAGTGGTCTGTAATTCTGACCCTGGAAAGCAGAGCCTGGCAAACTCCAGAGCAAAGCGATAAGGCGGAAGAGCAGTCCAGGGTGACTGCCGATACCACCCTTGGGTCTCCACAGGCGCACACATCCAAGTATCCTCTTGTACACATACCCTCACACATGTATATCTACATGCAACACATAAATGCACGCACACAAAAAGGATGTAAAAATACACTTATATGTGCAATATATATACACATTATATTCATATATCTATACATGTAAATACAGTCTCCACTGAGACAAGTCAATGACCAATTTAATAACCAGGGAGGAGCCTGTTTCCTCGCAGTAGACGCCTGGTAGCAAGGGAAGAAGAATAACACACCATAACACGGGCCAGGTGCCTGAAGTGACGGATTTCACATGATCTCAAGCACCCCACTCTACCCCACCCACGAGATCATTATTAGTCACCACAGAGAGAGGACGATGGTCCTCTTGGACCAAGACCTTGGCACCATGAACCTGACTCATGCTGCGAGCACGCAGCACGGCTCTGAGGGAGTCTGGCTAATGTGACCTGCCTGGGCCCAGTCTTGATGGGACATCACATTGGCTTCAGAGACAATGGACCCCAATAAGGTCACCTGTCGGTGTCTCTGGAAGCAAGATGGGAGGGGCCTAGGGAGACAGGATGGCCGAAGCAGAATGGGGTCCTGGATGGATCCTGGGCAGGCAAAGGCCGAGCTGAGAACCACCTGGTGTCGTCCACAGATAGTCTGTGGCTCAGTGGACAGTCTTGCGTGGTGCCTCCTGCTGATCGTTGGGGAAGCGAGGTAACTGAGGATGAGCTGGTCTAGGGTACATCCCACCCAGGACTGCTGTGTTTCTACGGCTCCTCTGTGTCTCTAGAGTTTGGTCAACCCAAAACCTGGCACTCTGTGTTCTGGCCAGGCCTGCCTGGGATGGAATTCTGGTCCTGCTGCCTTTGCCTGCTCAGCCGCCTAGCATCGAGGGTATCACCCTGGGGCCAGAGGCAGCCTGCTGGGGGACCCAGGAGCGAGCCAATTCCCAGGCTGCACAGGGGGCTTTTACATTTCTTTTTCTGAAAGTACAGCGAGAACTGTAGACCAATCTGCACGACACAGGAGCCAAGTGCTGCTCTTGTTTTTCCAGCGTAATGCCGAGAGTGTGGTAGACCACACAGATGGACAGGGCTTCTCAGGCAAGTGGCAGAACTCAGCCAATAGCAACACAGGCTGCCGTCGCCTCTCCTCGAAGTACAGGCACAGCTTGGGTCCTCCAAGCTGCTGGCTGCCCCAGCGGCCATCCCTGCCCCGTGGCCTGGCATCCTAGTCTCCGCCTTTCCACCCCACCTTTCTGCCCCTCCCCAGACATGGTCCCCGTGCAGTGAGCCCGAGCCCGTCTCTGAGTAGATGTCTCCACCAACAGAGTAGCCCCGACCCCACACAGCTTTGGATTGTGGTCTCCCTGCTGTCCTCTTTCAAGGCAAACTCTTCCACTCCTTGTCTGTTACCTGGCGCTTGACACTCCCTCCCTTCGCTTCAGCGCCTGGCTTGCAAGAGAAATGGTAGCCGGAAGGAGCTCACTCCCAAGGCAGGCGCTTCCCGGACAGTCCAGGGAAGGAGGCTCAGACAGCAGGAGGAATGAGCGATTCTGAGAGACTGCTGCCCCCCACCCTGCGCCCCTCTCCACAGTTGGCCCTGTGAAGAGGGGACCTGTGAGCTTCCTGAAGTTCTGCTGTCCCCCAGTGTCTTCTGGTCCTTCCATGGCCTCGTGTCCTTTGGCAAGAGTCAAGACAGCCTGGCCCATTCTGCAGACCAAGCCCAAGGCCCACGCCACCAGGTCGCTGCTGGGCGTGGAGGTAGAGAGGTGCACAGGGTCACCCTGGTGCTGGGGTCAATGGAGAAGCCCGGGGACCCTGGGGATCTACCAGTCATTGGGAAGGAGCAGGGTGGGACCCAGGGGAGCAGGGAAGGGGAGAACTGCACAGCAGGACTGCACAGGCACCCCATGGCCAGGCCACAGAGAAGTGCTGCTGCATGCTCAACGGAGCCCCGCCCCGGGTGGCTTGGGGTGGGAGAAGTCTCCCCTTCATCATACCAGTTTCTCAGGAGCTGATAAGATGAACGTCTCATTACATGGTGGTGAACAGACTGTGTGGCAGCAGCAGCCCCTGCAGGGACCACGAGCCCAAGTGCCGCCCGACGGTCACTGTGGGGCGGGAGAATGAGGTTGAATTGCTTGAAGCAAAAGTCGTGAGACAGACATGCTCAGGCCTCTTAGATGCAGAGGACACCCAGGACCTGAGAGTAGGGAAGGGACTGACCGGGTCTCAGGGGAAGATATTGGAGGCTGGGAACCATGACCTGGGAGAGCCACATTGGGGTCAAGGTGGGGGCAAGGACAAGGTCAAGGTTACAGGACCCATCAGGGTGATTGGAAAAGAGGAAGTCATGTGTTGGGTGAGGATTTGTTTTGGGGGTGGCTATGGGGAGTCATGGAATTACAGGGGTGCCATGTCCCACGCAGACTGAAGGGGCCTCTGATCAGGATCCCATCTACCAAGGCCGCCAGGAGTCACCCTTATGAGAAGTCCCCAGGGAACAAAGCCCTCACCCTTCCCAGGAGGCTGAAAGCCCAACTTGGTGGGAAACACGACGTGATTTCTGGTAACGACCAAGCAGAGCCGCAGAGCCAGCTCCCCAGAAAGGTCATTTATCCGAGAGAAGAAAATTACTCCTTTTCCTGGGGGCTGTCATCTGTGGCTTTAATTAATATCAGACGTGTATACTCTTGGCAGTGACTTCAAGTGTTCCGAGTGGACTTCCTGTGACATTTTAAATAATAATAATACAGAAAGCAAACCCTCTCTGGCTCACTCGAGCCTTTGGTACCCATCAGCACCTCCTCCTTCGTGGCACAGGCAGAGGCTGTGGTGGCAGGTGTCGGCCATGACGTGCTGGAACGGGGACTTCCCTGGCTGGTCCGCTGATTCATTTGGGCATGCATGCGTGCATGCATGCGTGCGTGCGTGCATGCGTGCGTGCATGCGTCAGACAGTGACCCAGAGGCACAAGGTGACTTGTCACGTTGGTTTTCTCATCACGTAATCAAATTCCTGATAGAAGCAACGTCAGGGAGAAAAGATGCTTTTTGGCTCATGGTTTTAGCAGGTTCGTCCACGTTCGCTGGGCTCCGCCTGCTTGGGCGGAGCATCACAGTGCAATGACGGTAGCGGAGGCTCTTGTTCGCACATTGCACGGCAAGCAGAGGGAGGCAGATGGGAAGGGGTCAGAGACAGGATTAGCTACCGGGAGGTGCGGGATGCCCTGTCCACGATAAGAGGGTAGGGTACTGGACTGTGCCACGCTTAAAAGAAATCGGCTCTTTGGAGAAATGGGTGACCCAGGGTTGGGGCACAGGGAGCACAAGACAGGTCTGGAGCATCTTACTGTGAGTGAAGGAGTTGGGGTGTGGGAGGAGAACCCCACATCTAAAAGGCTCCATAGCTTCCCCGAACAGTCCCACCAGCTGGGGACCTGTGGGGGACATTTCCATTTATCCGTCTACACTGCTCTCACTGACACATGGACCATTACTGAATGGAATAAGAGGGATTTGAGCCGGCGCTGTGAGAGAGACCTGGCCAGCTGGTTTGATAACCATGACAGCTCGGGGACTAATGGGTGGGTTTGTGATAGTGGGGTGAGTCCTGCTCGGGGGGACTGAGCAGGCCAGTGTAAGATTTCACCATGTTCCGTGGGAAGGCCTTGCAGTCATTCTGCATGTTGCAGATAAATCCACAACATAAGGCTTTTGGGAACAAAGGATTTTAATCTTGTTTTAGTTGTTGAGTTATAGTTGTTGGTCCAGCGTGGCAGGAGAGTGCCTACCAACACCAGGAGCCGAGGGAACTGGCCACACCATGTCCACTGGCTTGCTGGGAGGAGCAGTCCTCACTTGCCAGTCCAGCTTGTCTGGCCAGATGTACAGAAGGATGCCAACTTCCTCAAGCAGCTCCCTCCATCCTACCCACTGCCCAGCACTAGTTCCACCCACCATGGGCTGGGCCTTCCCCATCAGTTAGACAATCTCAGGCTTGCTTAGGCTTAACTACTAATTCTTAACAAATGTGCCCAAGCTTGAACCTTCATACATATGTAGTTATACACACCTGCATCAAACTAGGACAGAAGGTTTGCAGTTTCAAGCTTACATACCATTTGTTTCTAGGATTTCCCACTTAGAATGTCTGGAGCATGGTTGGCCATGATATCAGGGTTGGAATAAGAGCTGTGTTTGCATCCTTAGCTGATATTAATGTTTGGGAAGGTTGTGGCACCTTTGAGAGCTAGAGTCTTGCTGGAGGAAGGCACGTCGCAGGGGGCAGACCTTGAAGTGTGATAGCCCCGCCCTGCTTCCCGCTCAGTTTGCTCTTGTGCTGTCTGCCTCCGCGATGACTGACATGACCAGAACCAGCCTCCTGCTTCCAGCCACGCCTTCTGCTGGGTCATCCCTGCTATGATGGACTAGATCTGGAACTGTAAGTCCAGCATATCCTCCTTTCTCCCCTTAAGTTGCTCGAGTCAGTGTTGACGCACGGCAGCAAAAAGAAAAGTGACCAGAGATACATGGGTAGCAGGAACTATGCGTTTGCCTTGTTCAGTCCGTCCGGTAGACGGGAACTGATCATCCCAGGAGACGGCAGGCAGTGGATGAAGTCCTGAAGAGTTGCCAGTTTGCCTCCAAAGTGACCTTATCTGTGTAGAATCTCACCACAGCACAGAAGCCTGTGTGCCCTTCCATACTAAATGCTGGTACATTTACATCTTTACCAGTCTGCTGGAAAAGATGTCAAATTTAATTTGCCCTTTCCTACCAACAAGCTGGGCATCTTTTAGCATATGTGCCCTTCTCTGAGCCTGCTCATGCCCTTTCCTGTTTTCTTACTGAAGGAATAGTTTGTATATTGTGAATACTAATCCTTACTCTATCAGTATGCTATATATGTATGCTTATGGTATACATTATAGGTGTGTAGTCCATATATACACGTCACAAATATTTTTTTTCCTCACACGACACACCTCTTAACTCTCTTCAGAACGAGTTGTTTTTTCTTTGTTTTATTGAGACCGTCACCCAGGCTGGTTTTGACTCCCCGTCCACCTCATCTGACTTTACGTAGACTTTTGAATTTTGTTGCTCAATTTGTGACTTTTTGTCTTGTGACAAATCTTGTTTCAAAGTCTTCAAGGTCATAAGTGTATTTTCCTAAGTTGTCTCTGGCTACTCTTGCAGTTTACAACAATACCTTTAGTAACTTTGGTTAGCGCGGTGCAAAGGGGAATTTTAATTTTTCCAGGTAACAAATTGGTCCAACCCTTATTGAATAATTTACCCCCCCTACTGATTTGAAATGTCATTTTTATTCATATACTAAATTCCAGTGTATACATGTGTCTGTTTTTTTCCCCGATCTTCTATTTTTGTTCCAAGATCTATTTATCTATTCATGTGCTAATATCGCATTATATTTATTAAAATTACTTTATAATATGCTTTGACATCTTGTCGGGCAAAATTCCCCTCTTTGTTTTTTCTCTTTCCAAGCTGTCTTGGCCATTCTCAAGCATTTACTCTCTCTTCTGAATATTACAAGCAGCTTGTCAAGTCCCATTAATATCTTGATTGGGTTTGGATTGGGGTTGTGGGAATTTATAGATTTATTGGGGGATTAGAATGGAACAAAATATTACTCTGTGCATGGAGTCGCAGTTCCAGGGTTGTGCGTGCTAGCTGGGCTGAGCCACTAGCACCGTCTTGGAAGCCCTCTGAATGGCAGAGACTGTCTGTGGACCTGGGTGTTTGGTTCAGAGCCCCATACAATGTTGAGTCCTTGCTAGAACTTTTCCCAAAGGGTCTGCAAGGGTTTGTGTTCCCTGCACATGCACCTATCTATCCAGGTAGGAATTCCATGATAGGCCAAAGTGATGATAATGCTAAAGTCCAAGTTGATGAACCAATGAGTTTATTGGGGTTACTTACAGATGTAGGGGTGACCCCAAAGCTGCTAAAGTCTCCTCCCCATAATGGATGACAGATTCCCCATGCATGCATAGATGGAATCCCCTCTTCAATTAGCCTTCCTCAACCTCTATACCCTACTGCCCCTCCAGAGTTCAATCCCTTAGGGCATGTTGTGGAGATGGGGTAAAGGTAAGGTGGGGGGACACATGCATTCTAGGCCTGGAAGTCATGAAAGAGGATAATTAGTGCAATTAGTCAGAATTGCATACTGATGACTGGGAGGTGGCCCAGGTGAGACCAGAATCCCAGGTGAGGGTCCAGTGACCCTTACCACATCCTCTGTCTCCGAGGGAACATGGGCAGTTAACAGACGTGATCTTTTTTCTTTCATGTATGTATGGAGTGCATAGATGTATGGAGTGCATAGATGTGTGTGTGCGCGCGCAGGAGTATGTACACAAGTGCATTTGAGTGTGTCTGTGGAGGCTCAAGGATGATTTTGGGCGTCATCTTTGATTGCTTGTCTACCTTACTGATAGTTATGCTAATTAAGCCCAGAGCACACCCTTAGGGCTAGTCTGGCTAACTGGCTTGCTCTGAGGAATCCCAGCTCCACTTGCAGGGGCTAGAATCACCTGCCTGGCACTTTAGTGTGGGACTGGATCTGAACTCAGGTTCCTTGCTGTGAGGCTTTATTCATGTACATTTCCCCAGCTCCAGAGAAGGCCGGGGACTGTTTGCGTGCTGGAATACAGTAGCAGCTCCTCTGGATGTGCTGCCTGGGCTGAGAGATGGGTCTCAGCACCCCTTTGCGACACTGTGTGACAGTGCAGACTCCGGCGTCGCTGGGCAGCAAGAAAGGATCTTCCTCTAGGTTTCCTGGGAGTGTGGACGGGAGGAGGGAGACCTGCCTGAGGGGCCCACTCCTGGGGTGTGGGTGGCAGGAGGGCTGCATGGTGAGTAGAGGTGGGAACAGGACCTGGTGGGGAGCGCGGGGGCAGGAGGAGGGGCTGTCCTGAGTGAGCGTGGGGAAGGGCAGCTGAAGGTCCACTAGGGGCAGGTGCCAGGCGTGCTAGGCGGAAGGCCCCAGGCTAGATGTAGGAAACCTTGGTACTGTGACAAGGAGGAAACTTTGGGCCAGACCCGGGGAAGGCTGGGGCTATGCCAAAGTTCGCTGGAATTGATTGCCGTGGGAAGTCCAATGCTTTGGAAGGCCCAATAGCAAGATGTGCTAACTCGGAACTGACTGCTTGTGATACGTAGCAGCATTCATAACTGTCCCATCGTCCCCGATGTCAGCAGTAGCTGCTGCAATTGTCTAGATCTCGGAACAACAGATACTGTCTTCAGGGCAGATTACCAGACATGATACAAAATTTCAGGCTCAAGGGGATAATAAGGAGCAGATCAACTTCGAGTCAGCTTCCTAGGTCTGCAATTTCCCCACTATGCACTGGGGACAGTGTCTCTCCACCCACCCCATCCTCTGTTTTGTGCTCCCTCTGCCAGGAAACTCCACTCTGAAGCTTTCCCTGCCTTCTCCTCACGTTTGCCTAGTTAGCGAGACTCCACCAGATCAACAATCCTCATGTCCCCACCACAGATTCAAGATGGCGCGGACCCGTCCTCTCCCTTTTTGCTTTGAAGGCCGCGTTGGTTTTTCTTGTTGATCTTTTGCTTGTTAATAATCATCGCCTGGTCGGTTTTGATTGTTTTAACACATGCATGTAGCTCTGCACCCAATCTCATCATTTGATTTCTTTCTGTGCCTTTGCCTGTGTGTTGTGTGCATGAGTATAGATGAATGTGTGTGTGCATGTGTGTTGTGTACATGAGTATGTATCAATGTGTTTATGTGTATGTGTTCTGTGTATGAGTATGTATGAGTCTGTGTGTTTATGTGTATGTGTGTGTGTGTGTGGTGTGCCTGAGTATGTATGAGTGAGTGTGTGTGTGTGTGTGTGGTGTGTGCATGAGTATGTATGAATTGTGTGTGTGTGTGTGTGTGTGTGTGTGGTGTGCCTGAGTATGTATGAGTGTGTACGCACATAGAGTCACATGTTGACATTGGTGTCTTCTCAACGGCTCTCCACCTTCTACATTGAGGTGGGTCTCTTCACTGAACCCAGCTTGCCAACCCACTCCAGGAACTCGCTGTCTCTGCCCCCGCGTGCTGGGCTTGCAGCCACCACCCCGGCTGGCGTGTGCGCGGTGCTGGGATCCCTGCTCTGTCCTCACTGTGGCGCAGCAGGCAATGTGTCTACCAGGCCGTCTCCCAGCAGCAGTCCCGGCCCTGGAATATCGCGTCTTCCTCCTCCTCTCCCCCCACTTCGTTCCATGTGATGCTTGTAGGATGATCTCTAGCGGATGATCTTCACTGCTGTGTGGAGCTCTGGCCTACAAGCAATGGCTTATGGATTCGCTCTCTTGGGGAATTCTCATGGTTTCGAGTTTGGCTTTGTGTTGATTTTCTTTGCTGTTATTGCCAGTTGCCAGTCTGAAGTCAGTCTTCTGACACCCCGTCTGTCCTGTGAGGTCTTCTGATGCTCCCGGGCTAGCATCCTCTAGGATACACAGCTTGGAGTGGAGTGGGAGGCCTGCAAGGCATGCACTTCAATTTTATTACACGCGAAGCACCATGGGGCCACTTTAGACTTCCGCTAGCGTAAGTTCCTGTAAGTCCACACTGTCATCGGTAATGGTTGGCACCCCCAGAATGAGTGATGTCATGCTGGGCGATGTGCAGAAGTCACTGCCTTATTTTCTCTAGTGGAATGTCATCCCAAACATCCTGAATGGAAAGAACACAGCGGGGCTGGGGAGACACTGGGGAGGTGCTAGGAGGGATGTGTTGGGGAGGCTCTGGGGTGATGCTGGGGAGCTCTGGGGTGATGCTGGGGGGGTTCTGGGGTGATGTTGGGGGGGCTCTGGGGTGATGCTGGGGGGGTTCTGGGGTGATGCTGGGGAGGCTCTGGGGTGATGCTGGGGGGGTTCTGGGGTGATGCTGGGGAGCTCTGGGGTGATGCTCGGGGGTTCTGGGGTGATGTTGGGGGGGGCTCTGGGGTGATGCTGGGGGGGTTCTGGGGTGATGCTGGGGAGGCTCTGGGGTGATGCTGGGGGGGTTCTGGGGTGATGCTGGGGAGGCTCTGGGGTGATGCTGGGGAGGCTCTGGGGTGATGCTGGGGGGGTTCTGGGGTGATGCTGGGGAGCTCTGGGGTGATGCTGGGGGGGTTCTGGGGTGATGTTGGGGGGGCTCTGGGGTGATGCTGGGGGGGTTCTGGGGTGATGCTGGGGAGGCTCTGGGGTGATGCTGGGGGGGTTCTGGGGTGATGCTGGGGAGCTCTGGGGTGATGCTCGGGGGTTCTGGGGTGATGCTGGGGGGCTCTGGGGTGATGCTGGGGAGCTCTGAGGTAATGCTGGGGGGCTCTGGGGTGATGCTGGGGGGGCTCTGGGGTGATGTTGGGGGGTTCTGATGTGATGCTGAGGGGTTATGGGGTGATGTTGGGGGGATTCTGATGTGATGCTGGGGAGGTTCTGGGGTGATGTTGGGGGGGCTCTGGGGTGATGCTGGGGAGCTCTGGGGTGATGTTGGGGGGCTCTGGGTTGATGTTGGGGGGGCTCTGGGGTGATGTTGGGGGGTTCTGATGTGATGCTGAGGGGTTATGGGGTGATGCTGGGGGGTTCTGGGGTGATGCTGGGGGGGCTCTGGGGTGATGCTGGGGGGTTCTGGGTGATGTTGGGGGGTTCTGGGGTGATGCTGGGGGAGCTCTGGGGTGATGCTGGGGGGTTCTGGGGTGATGTTGGGGGGGCTCTGGGGTGATGTTGGGGGGTTCTGATGTGATGCTGGAGGGTTCTGGGGTGATGTTGGGGGGTTCTGGGGTGATGCTGGGGGGGCTCTGGGGTGATGTTGGGGGGTTCTGGGGTGATGCTAGGAGGCATTAGGGAGGTGATGATGAGACACAGCTTAGTGGGAAAAGTGCTTACTGCTTACCATGCAAGCAAAAGGACTAGAGTCTGCGTCCCCAGGCCCAGCACGAAGTGCCTGTTGGCTCTTAGCTACAGGCAGGTCGTTTGTAAAACCCCTCTGCCCTGGCTGGATTGTGGCACATCCAGGAACCAACCACAGGAGCCACTCCCACTCATCTGCTGGACCGTGGACATCCCCGCCCTAATGACCTTGAGAGATGACTATCCTTTGCCTGACATTCTTCCACTCCCCACACACCCCACTTCTCTGACAACCCCTTAGCAACATAAGAAAACCATAGTCAGAGGCCCCCTTTCATGCTGGGGCTCTGCGGATTCCCCTCGCAGTTCTCCCCTATTCGATCCCTCTGACCTCGGGCTGTCTCCATAGAACCAGTGCTCTCCCACCTTAAAGCCGGACTGTAATTCCCTTGGCCGCCAGGCTCTGAACCCTAATAAAACTCGCATCTCACGCCTCTAGCCTCTCCCTTGTGTAGGCTTCTCTTTATCAATGAGCCTCGACCTCAGCCTTACACACCGTCACACAGCCACTCCTGATCCTCCCCTCCCCCCACCTGATGGTGGACACGGTGGAAAGAAACTGAAGTCATCAGTAATGCCCCATATTCATGGATTGGGAGATTAAAACTGTTAAAATGGCAAAGTTTCCAGATGTCTGCACATTCTGTTACTTACAGCTTCGACTGAGGTCTTAATATATTGGCAAGGTGATTCTTGAATTCAGATGGACCTTCAAGGGATCTACACAGTCCAGAATGAGCTTGAAAAAGGGAAACAGCTAAATGACATAACCTCTTCAGAAAACCTGTCAATTCTACCGTGAGCAAAAGCAGGGTTGGCATGAGTCTGTGATGACGTGCCTACTGGGAAGTAACAGCATGCGTGCCTCAAGTGTGCATGTGCGATTTTACTTTGGGGTGATTCCTAATAGCTACAAGGTGGGCACATCCAAATGTCCAGCTGATGGCTCATTAGACAAAATGTGGTATATCCACCCGCATGAAGGGATAGTAATTGGCCATAAACAGGAACGAAGCCGATTTCAGGCCTCTGAGATCAGATTGTGGTGAGACGGTCCGTGTTCCACTGTGACTTTTTCCTGACGACAACCCTAGAAATCACATCCTATCAGTGGGATCAGCACTGACTTTGAAGGCAAGGATGGTGAGGATGGTGAGGATGGTGAGGATGGTGAGCATCGCTAATGCTGCTTGTCTTTGGGGTGTGGAGGGACAGGAGAGGTGGCTGGTGTGCCAGCTCTTGGCTTGTGGAAAGTCTTCCAGCCTGAACCTGACACACACGTGTGTGTGTGTGTGTGTGTGTGTGTGTGTGTGTGTGTGTGAGCATGTGCTGTCCTCTTGCATTTAAAGAAGGAAGGCTTCTTAGGAGAAAGCTGGGATGTGTGACTCTTATCTCCTACCTCTGCAGTCAGATAATTCTTTCAGTTGTTGGGTTTCTTTCAGATAGGGTCTCACTGGGGTTCAGGCTGGCCTCACTATGAGGCGAAGTGGCCTTGAACCAATGTGTTCCCCCCCCCCCCGCCTCCCGCCTCCATCTCCCAAGTGCTGGATTCCAGACATGTGCCAGCATGTCTGCCTGGTAGCCAGGTATTCGGCTATCTTCTAGAAAGATCACTGTTATAGTGAGATACAGGTGTCAACTTGGTGACTTGAGGCTCTGAGCTCTGGGCACGGTTGTGAGAAATTAGTGGTTATGCCCCTAGCAAGCCTGAGAGATTATCTAATGGATGGAGAAAACCCAGGCAATGATAGGCAAGACTAGTTCCTAGGTAGGTGAATAAGAGAGAGGGAGCTGGTTAAGGAAGTTGGCATCCTTTGGTGCACTTGGTCAGGCATGCTGGTCTGGCAAGTAGAAGTTGTCTCTCTCAGCAGTCCTGTGTTATACAGATATGTTGTGTCCAGTTCCCTCAGCCCCTGGTGTCGGCATGGACTTTCCTGTCAAGTTGGAGTGAGAACTGTAACCAGACAATCGTAAGCCAGAAGAAAATCCCTTGTCCCCCTACAAGTCAACATGAATTTATCATCAACAAGGCAGGCAAACTGCAATACCCAGTCCCCAAATGTTGTGGCCAGATGCATGTTTAAAGAAAGCAGGGGAGGACGCTGACTACTAGATGCTACTAGAAAGTAGTGATGGGAAGCGACTCTTTTTCCTCAGGCCTTGGGGCTGCAGGCTGCATGACAGAGAGGAAGAAGAGGACGAAGGGAAGGAGGAAGAAGAGGGGTGAAACTTCTCTCCTCCCTAGTAATGCTGCAAGACAGTAGCTCCAGCTTACAGGTGGGAAACAGCTGAGCAGGCTCGTGGCCTGCATGGGGCCCACAGCTAGGACGCAGGGTGGCTAGACACAGAACCTGGCTTAGCCTGGGCTTCACCCTTACTGCTTCCTGGTACAGGGGGCCGGGGGAGAGCGGGGGGGGGGCAGCATGGCTGGTCTGCTCCCACCGTTCATCAGCTACCTCCCTGGCTTAGCTGTTGTACAAGCCGACGCCCTCCTCTGAAGCATCGCAGACTGTGAACGCCTTGGGGACCTGGCCATCCTTCCCCAGCAGTTCTCCCGCGGGCCCCGGTTGGTTTACAGGGAGACCTGCATTATTGAAGCCCATGGAATATTCAGGCGCTGGGCAAAGGATGGGGCCTGTCAGCGCTGGCGAGTGCGGTTCCCTCACTAAAGGGCCCTGTGGACTGGGAGAAGCAGCCGGTGCCTCAGGCTGGGACAGATGTGACATCCTGGTCTGACCCAGGAGGGGACGCCGCTGTCTGCCCCCCCTGATGGATGTTCTCGTTTGGGGAATGCATTATTGAGTGAGAGGACTCTTTCCAGGCCGACTCTTGGACAAAATGGCCCAGCTGTGTCCCTACCGATGGGACAAGGGCCAGAGACCCCACTCCCAGCACACTGGGTCTGGGAGGATGTGTGTGCGTGTGTGTGTGTGTGTGTGTGTGTGTGTGTGTGTGACTCTCCCCCCCCCTGCCTCTGACAAGAGGAAGGCATGGGATTTGGGGAGCCCTAGTTTCAACACCATTATCAGCTGCCTGATGGCAAGCAGGCCGTGTCCCATCGGGCTCACAGCCCTGGTTCTTGGGGGCCATAAGCATCACCTGGCTCCCTAAGCAAGCCCTGGCATGCTGGACCCCATGCTTCAGAGCCGGGGCCCATGTTATCCTGGAACCTTTGCCCTCCTGAACCCCGAGGGAGGGTTGCAGGGACAGAGGGCTGGGGAATGTGCTTCTAGAATCCCAGGATCTCTGGCTCTAGGATCGCGATGGCTGGTCCTGGAATCCCAGAGCGGGAGCCTGGTCCTAGAACTTAACAGGCCCAGCCCCAGAGGTGCAAGAGATGGTTGATCTTCATCGCAGACTTGACTGCGTTTGGAGTCACTACGGAAACACACCTGCAGGGGTCGCTGAGAGCGAATGTGTGTGTGTGTGTGTTCAGACATGCAGATAGGAGTCAGGGTTGGAAGAGTTTGAGGACCCCAGGGCCACTGCAGGGACCCCTCCTCAGCTGGGCTGGTGACCCAGAGTCTCAAAGCCTCTGCCCATGTGAAATCAACCGGCCGTGTTCACTGCCACCCAGGCAGCTGCAGTCAGGAGCCGAGCTCGCACTCAGCTGCCCATCAGCCCGGGGATGCCCAGCTTCCGATGAACAGGGCTGTGGTTCTGGGCAGACCATCCTCGGGCACCTTCCCCTCATCTCGTGCACAGCCAGCTGTGGGTGGTCCCAGCCTGGCTGCGCAGACCCGGACCCCCATAAACAATGCACATGATCCCTTCTCGCCGAGGTGCAGGAGCAGTTACGGCCACCGTGAGTGACGCCATGCTGCGGCCCGGCTGTGTCTCCGCAGAGACGCTCCGCTTTCTCTCTGGGCCTCAGTGCACAGCGCTCGCCATTCTCCGGGGGAGGGAAGGTTGTCCACAGCCGGCCGGGATGATGCCAGGTCCTCTGTCTGGGCCAGTGCTTTGCAACTCCCTGGGGTGTGGCACCACCCGGTGAACGGAGCCGCTCCCTGGGTCTCCTGCCACTCCACCCTGCTCTCCTCTCCCCGGTGTCCTTGAGCTGGATCAGCAGCCGGTTGTCCTTCCCTGAGCCTGTGCGTACGGTGGCCCGAACGGAGCCAATGGCCATCTTCCATCCATGGCCCTGTTCTGCAGCAAGGGGGGAAGCAACTTGTCTGACATCATGGGTAAGTCAGCTGGGCGGCATAAGAGGGACCGAGTCCCCAGGCTCTCAGCAGCACACTGAGTGACCAAGAGCCGCAGAGCAGCTGTGGATGCCTTGACAGCCGGTTGCTCCTCCTTCCTGGGCCAGGTCAGGCACCCCACGGACAGGCTCTGCTGATTGGATCCAGGCTGGCGGGTAGAAGTAAAGGGCGATCATAGGTGGTGTGTGCCCTGCCTGGTGGACTGTCCATTCAGAAAACAGCAACAGAACCAGTCGGCCTCCTCATGGGACAGACGCTAGGGCTCAGCGGCCACTGGCTGCCAGAGGGTCCTTCCGGACAGACAGCCTCGCCTGTGTGTCTGTTCTAGTTTCTCTTCTGTCAAGCACATCAATATAAGCTCTACTGTCGCTACTTCTCTTTAGCCGTGCGACAACACTCATATACAAGCGACTTAGGGATGAAAACGTTATTTATTTGACTTATGGTTCCAGAGGGGAGGCCGTCTATTATACAAGGAATCACACAGCAGAAAGCACAGCTGGACGCAGAAGCAGGAGGCTGGCCGAGGTCACTGTAGCCATCATGGAGGCCGCAAGAGCAAGAGCAAACTGAGAGGAAGCAGGGCTTGGCTATCGGATCGCAAGGCCCACCCCCTGTGACATGCCTTCCTCCAGCAAGTCTCGGCCTCTCAAAGGCGCCACGACCTTCCCAAACATTAGTACCAGCTAAGGATTCGAACACATGAGCCTGTGGGGACGGCTCACCTTCTAACTTGACAGGATCCCAGCAGCTTAGGGGAACAAGAGGTTCATCCCAGTTTACAGTTCTTGATTACATTCGTCAGTGCGAAGAGAGTCTGCGCCATCAGAAGCTGGCGGAACTGGCCACACGGCATCTACTGGAAGAGCTGGGACAGAGCTCTCTTGACATGTGTAAATACTGAATCCACTCTCTCCCTCTTATCCCCCGGCACAGGGAATGGCCCCCACCCACTGCGGCAGGGTCTTCCCACATCAATTAGATAATCCCCCCCAGGCCTGCTCAGGACCTGCTTTCACTGAAGTGTGCCTAGAGGCTGTCTTCAATTGTCAGGTTTGTAGCTAAATGCCACATCGTCTCCCACCATGCATAGATGCATCTCTCTGCCTTTCCCGACGGCGTCCGGCGCATGGCCAGTGTCCGGGGCCCTATCTTTCTGATCGTACTGACCGTATCATGTGTCGACTCAGGAGGTCCCTGGATGTGCCAAGCCTCTGCAGACAGACCCGGGAGGTTACATATTGCAAACTCCAGACGCCTCGATGGGCATTCACAGGTAGACAAGAGGTCGTCCTTTCTGTATTGAGGGAGTCTGTCTGTTGGTCCCTAGGGACAGTCACTCACAGCCCCAGATGGCTTACATGAGGGTGCTGCAAACTAAACTCCACACCTCTGCCCCATAGGTGCCAGCTCGTCCTGAACTGTGGCTGCAGGCTTTTCTTCCAAGGGTGTGAATTTAGATTGCTTTTCTTGGCCAATTCCCATTTCTGTGGCCAGTCCTGGCTGTCCCAGCCACTTGCTTATTGACAGTGTGCCTGGCCTATATTGAGCATTTTATAGAACGTCTAGGTATCTAAAGCCCTCAGTGGTAACCTCCCCTCCTTTTTATGAAGCTAGGGAAACTGAGACTCAGCAAGATGAAGTCACCACCATGATGCTCCAGCAACCAGCCACCTTACTTCTGACCCCTCGTCCCAGCTCTTGGCTGCTGTCTCACTTCCCCGTTGGGTCCTGACAAGCATCCATTCCCTGTGTGGGTGCCTCTCAGGCCAGCGGCCAGCTTTCCTCACGGTTCTGATGACCTCCTTCTCAGACTTCAGGCTCTCTAGACATCTCTCGGTGTCCCTTGCTTCCTTGTGTCTATCTCCCCAGGCAGGGGAGCTCCCTGCTGCAGGCAGGACGGAGAGCTTGCCCGCTGCAGCATGCCTATCCAATCCACCCTGGTGCTGAATGAATTACAGACCGAGACATCTCCGATCGTCCAATAAAAGCGTGCAAGACTGAGGGAAGATGGGGATGAGGCCGTGGACTAGTCGGAGGGTGTCTTCTAGTCTGTGAGGCGGGTGGCTTCTACACGTGGCTGTCTGTCTGCCAGGAGCAGGGATAGGTGACGTGTGTGTGTGTGTGTGTGTGTGTGTGTGTGTGTGTGTGTGTGTGTGTATGTGTGTGTGTGTGTAAATCCTTAGGGGCTGTCGTACATCTTCCATCTCCCTTCCTGGTATGAGCTTGCAACACAGTTCCTATCTCGATGCATGACCTATGTGACTTCTTGATATGAATATGAATGTCCATGAGGACATCGGTAGAATCATGGATCACCACGGACTCTACTGTCGCTAGGAGGGGAGGATGGGGGAGGGAGGATGGGGGGTCTCTAGAAAACAGAACTAATTGTTTGTGTGTGTATGTGTGTGTGTGTGCGTGAGTGTGTGTGATTCGAAGGGGGGTTTGTCAGACTGCAGAATGGACTGGGACATCGGACAGCGGACACTCTGGAGAGGCAGAGAACCGGGCAGCTGCTCGTCCCAGGAGGCTCAGCAGTCCCAGGCCAGTGTTGAAAGCCTGAACGCTCCCTGGGGAGTGGCTGGCACCGTGTTCACGTCACATCAAGAGCTAAAGAGAGGTGTCGAGGCTGGGGGAGGATCGCAGCCAGAGCTGTGGACTTGGCAGAGAGAGAGGAAGGCAGCTGCTTTTTCCTGCAGTTTTCTTTTCCTCCGCTGGGAGGGGTCAACCCCGTCGACCCCACTAGGCTCATCGTGGTCCTATGGGTCAGTCCTCTCTGTTACCCTCCTGCACGTACACAGGTAAATTTCCTCAGCCCTAGACATCTCTTCACCCAGGCGTATTGCCCACCTAGACGGGTCATGACATCTCTCTGAGTCTCTGAAGGACGGCCATGAGCTAGCATACAGCGTGCCTCAGTTACCCTTCCCGCAGCTGGGATGAAATACTGCGCAGAAGCATCTGGAAGGGGGAAGGTTTCCTTGGCTTCAGGGTTCGAGGGTACTGGCGTCATGGCAGGGGGATGAGGCGGCAGCTGGTCACATGGCCTCTGCAGCCAGGAAGCAGAAAGAGGTGAAGGCTGGTACTTCATCAGCTTCCTCAAGTCACGCCGGCCCCCAACTCAGATGGTGCCGCCCTGCTTTAGAGTGGGTGCTCCCTCCTCAGTGCCCTCATCTGGAAAATTCCTCGCAGGTGTGCCCATGTGCCCAGAGACTTCCTCTTTGGTGATTCTAGATCCGAACAAGCTGGCAATCAGCGCCAGTCTCTGCCTCAGTTAAGCCGCTCAGCATTTGTGTCTGTGTGTGTGTGTGTGTGTGTGTGTGTGTGTGTGTGTGTGTGCTTGTGTGTGCATGTGCGTGTATCTGAGGGCACTGTGTGTGGCTCTGGAGGCCCAAAGGTGACTTCAGGAATCATCCCGAATTGCTTCCACCTTCTTTTTGCTTTGCTTTGAATTTCCCAGGCTCCGCCTTCCAGGGCTGGAAGTGCAGCTGCCTATGGTTCCGCCTGGCATTTTTACGTAGGATCTAGGATCTGAACTTGAGGCCTTCTGCTTGCAAGGCAGAGACTTACTCCCTGAGCCGTCTCTCCAGCTCTGTCACTCAGATTTAGACTCATTTCTTCAGCCCATCCCGACTGAAGGCGCACACGTGCGCACGTGTGTGTGTGTGTGTGTGTGTGTGTGTGTGTGTGTGTGTGTGTGTGTGTTTTCCAGGAGACACGAGCAGGCTGGTGCTTTGCACGTGGTGGCCTTCCGTGAGAATTCTGGCTCATCAGAGTGACAGGGACTCTCCTCCCAGTCCCGGATGCCAGGGTACCGTCTAGGGACATTGAGACAATTCTTCTCCAGCCCTTTCCCAGTTGGCTCTGCCGTGGGGAAGTAAAGGAGGCCAGACATGAAGTCATCCCTTGTTTGCGGCGAGCAAGCGAGACGGAAGGCACGGCAGTATTGTGTTTGCCTTATTAAGGCTCATCTTCTCATTATCATTTTCCCTCCTAATTGCTAATTTTTCCAGCTTCTCCAAGAGCCCTTCTACTTCTACTCCGTCCCCTCCTCTCCCCTCTCCCCAAGAGCTGGTGCTTTGAGAAACTGCCACAGATGGGCAGAGGAGAAACACACATGCTTGTTTTTAATTTACTGGAGAACTTCTTTTCTGGGTGCTACTGGGACGGGCAGCTGCCAAGGTCTGCTGGCCCCGTGACTGGGGTCCCAACCCCAGGACTGTACAGGGGGAGCTTGGTCCTGACCCATCCTCCAGCGTCTTTTTGGAGGACCTGACTTTGGGGCAGTGAGGTGACTCTATTGGCCAGGACTTCCGGGTCTCGGGGGACCAGGGCACAGCCAGCTGACAGGCATGTGGTCTTGCGTCCTGGCCCACTGAGGGATCCCCGACTGCGTACCCCAAGCAGCGCCTGGGCTGCTCCACTGTGCCAGCTGAGCTGAGCCTGGGGTCCTGCAGCATGTGAGGGGAGGGCGTGGTTGTCACCCCCAATTGTAGGAGGGAAAACAGACCAGAGAGCTGAGGTATATGGTCCAAGTCTGTCTTCTGCATCTTTTAATCTCTCTCTCTCTCGCTTTCTCTTCCTCCCTCCTTCCCTCCTTCAATTCTTTCTCTTCCTTTTTCCTTTTTCTTTCTTTTTCTCTCCTTCCCTCTAGTTTCCTCCTCCATCTCTCTCTCCCCCTCTCTTTTTCCCTTCCTCCCTTCTTTCTCTCTCTCTCTCTCTCTCTCTCTCTCTCTCTCTCTATCTATCTATCTGTCTATCTATTTTTGAGACAGGGTCCCTTGCTAAGCTTGGAGCGCCCTGATCCAGCTAGACCGGCTGGCCAGTGGCTTCAGGGATCTGCTTGCTCTGCCTCCCCAGGCCTGGGATTACCGCTTCAGGCCTCTGCTGCACCCAGAGTTCTTACATGGGCTCCGGGGATTGAACTCAGGTCCTTATGCTTCACCAGTGGGCACTTTACCAAATGGGTCACCTCCCGCTTCTAGCCCCTAGATTCGTTATAGTAAACCATTAATGAAAGCAGCATTTATAAGCATCGTCATGTGAACCTCAGTTCTGTGTGGGTAACACTCCATGAGGTGGGAATCTGTGAGTAAGGAATGTCTTGTCCTGAGTCCCCCACCACGGTCACCAAGGCTGGGCAGCAGCAGAAGCCCCCAAAGTTGGATCTCAGACTCTGTATGTGGGGGACTCAGGAATGCAGCTAATGTCATGGGTCCACGAGGTCCACTTAGGACCACCTGCACTGCTAAGGGAAGCTGTCATTCAAAGAGGACACACCACACCCACTCGGCTGATCCTTTGTGGGCCTGAAAATATTTGTGTGCTTCGGGGGTGGTCCTGACTTCAGTAGGCTCCTCCTCCCTGGTCGGGGCTCCAAGGACACATGGCTGCTCCTCCCTTGTCGGTGCCCCAGGGACACACGGCTGCTCCTCCCTTGTCGGGGCTCCAGGGACACAGGGCTGCTCCTCCCTGCTCGGGGCTCCAGGGACACCCGGCTGCTCCTGCCCACCCTGTGCCTGTAGACTCCTTTCCTGCCCAGGAACATTGAAGGACTTGGCAGGATGAAAGAAATGAATGGCAGACTTGCCCTAGAATCCACTATGTCTCCTGGTGGGTGTTGGGTCTGTGAGGTCCAGTTAACACCGTCACTATCCCTGGAGAGATGGCCTCATAGCCCCTAGACAGGAAACCGAGTCCCAGGACAGACTTTGGTCTCCAAGGGCCTCTCCCCACCCCCATCTCTACCCTCCTCCCTAGGCCAAGGATGGCAACCACAGGTTTGGGTCTCAGTATTTCAATTCCACAGGGGTTTTCACTCGAGGAAACCTAAGCCTTGGTTCTTCACTCAAGATTTGCTGGGCCTGTGTCCCTTGAGGACCACGTCATGCTCAAGACCCCTCTGTCAAGAAGTCCCCCCCTTCTTGTCTTGGGATGCAGGCGCCTCATGGACCCTTTCGCCCAATCTGAGGTTTGCTGTCTTGGTTATTTTTCTGGTTGCTGTGACTAAACGCCTGACAAGAAGCAACCGATGAAGGAAGAGTTTGTTTGGATTAGCATGCTGGCGGGGAAGGAGGTGCAGCAGGCACTGAGGCAGCTGGTCACGTGGCACCCACAGCGAGGAGTGCTGGTGCTCCGCTCGCTTTCTCCTTTCTGTTCTACCCAGGACCCCAGACCAAGGGATGAGGCTGAATGGGTGGGTTTCCTCATAATCCAATCTAGGACTCCCAGACAGACACCTCCAACGATGTGTCTCTTGTGATTCTAGAACCCGTGACGCTGACGATATTGACCCTCCCGGCTGGCTAGGTGACGGCGGGGTCAGTGTGCCCCCCTCAGGACAGTGGCTGGGAAGTCTCTCCCTGGGGCGGGAGGAAGGGGCAGTGCCATACACAGTGGGGGGCCGCTGTGAGGCTCAGGGAGGGCTCACTGCTCACAAGAGGGGCTTGAAAGCTGTTGTTCTGTCCGTTGCTTTGTCTTACGGACACTGCTTAGGGTCGGGGGCCCACTGGATGTGGGCATCTTACCTCCCAGGAGAGGGATCTGGGGTGGTCAGTAGCAGTTCCTGAGAGCAGAGCCTTCCTGAGAGCAGAACCCTCCTGCGTAGATCAGCAAACCTCAGGAGAGACGCAGAGAGTCTTCACACAGTGGAAAGATGGCCTCCCACCAGCCAGAGTGCAGCCCTCTGCCCCCTGCCCCTGACGCCCCCCCAGGGTCTGCTGCTGGCAGTCTAAGGCACTTTGCTAACAGCAGCTTGAGCACATTAGATCAGATGCCAGCCAGAGGCCCACGGAAGGCCAGGTGAGTTCTCCAATGCCTGGGGGGCGGGTCACAGAAAGGCCTTTTTAGGAACCTCTCCTTTCTACCCACCCTGAAGGCTCTCTGGGGGCAATAGAAGGAATAGAAGACTTCCCAAACTTTCCCCGTCTGGCTGGCTACCTCCTGGGTCTTTTGCCCTGCTGCCTGGCACCTGTGGCAGCTTCCCACACTCGTTCCTCCCTCCCTGCACTGCGTTTCCCGCAGGGCATCTCTTCCTCTGCCCATGGTCACAGCTGCCCAGCCTCTCCTGTCTCAAATCCTTCGGGCAGTGCTGGGTCTTCTCAGAGGTCTTCCTCCAGCGAGCCCGGGCCGGGTGCCCCACAGCCCTCTACTGTGCCCTGTGCTTTCTGACAGTTTTGTGACACAGTGACCGTCTCTCCCCCGACTGGCCCACAAGTGACCCCCGGAGCAATCCTCTGGTGGTGGGAATTACCAGATGGCAGTGCAGGCAGAAGAAAAGGGGGCCGCCTGGGTGAGTAACCAGAGAGAGGAGGTGAGGATGCTGGGGTGCCGCAGGAAAGAGAAGCAGGCGCCATGGGGCCCGGGCCAGTCTCTCCTCCTCTTTCTGCCCCTTTTCCTTGGCTGGACACGTTCTTGTTTTCACACGGCAGGACGCGTGGTACGTGCAGATCTGCAGGGCTCTGGTTGGCCACCTGGGCCTTGTGTCCAAGAACAAGTGACTCCTGGTGTGTTGGGGGGAGAGGGAGAAGTTTTTAGGCACAGGGAACAAGGGGCTGGGCAGATACTGGATGTCCACTCGGTACCACGTCCTCTGCACGTGCATGCTGCGCTGGACACTTGGCCCAGGAAGGGAACTGAAGGGAAGGGAGAGGAGGTGGGGGGACGAGCTAGGTGACACTAACTCTCCAGAAAGTTCTGAGAGCCTCTGGGAGACGGGTGGGCAGGGCGTCCTTCCCTGGCTCCGGGGTCATCCTTCCATGCACCGGGATGCTGTCCTCATTCAATACTGCCCGGAACTAACCACTGGCCAGGAACTGCTGAGCGATGGGAACCAGGCATAAGCCCCCAGGGCCCTTATCCTGAGGGGCCCTAGTTTTAATCTCCCCTTTACAGACCAGAGAACTCCCACGACTTGCCCCAAATGCACGTGGGGAAGTGGGCGCCAAGGTGCGGTTCACACCAGGTCTGCGTGGCCTCCTGACCCTCAGCTCTAAAGACAGCTGGCCAAGGTTTCAGTGGCCGTCTCTGCGGCCTTTCGGGCGAGCTTGGGAGAGAAGGCGGAGCTTTTCCTTTGGATCCCGGGTGGCTCTGGAACATTCTTCTTGGAATTCTTGTTTCTGCTGCCCTGGCGTTTTCTCTGCCTCCGTATGTTAAAAAGAAAGAAAACAATTTAGCGACAACAACACCCAGAAACTTAGAGCGTTTTTTGAAAAAAAAAATACAAAAAGTCTGACTTATGTGAAATTTAATTTAATTTATTTTTACACCAGCAGCTGTCAGTTCAAAGAACAACAACAAAGTAGCCATCTGCTTAATTTCATCAATCCACCGCCGATGGGTGGTCACGTGAGCATGGCTTTGGACTGAGGCAGAGCACATGGCCCTATCTCAGCCCTCCCACCCCCCACGCCCTCGGGAAGGGAGCTGGGGGCAACCTTGGCGGTGTCGGGGTCTGTGTGGAGGGCAGAGCATCTGGGCAGCAGGGGGTGAACTTGGCACTGAGAAGAAAGGTAGGTGGTTTTAGAGACGGTACCCCTTCATTGCTTGGTCCCATCCTGTGCAGGAGTGGACATTTGAACCATGGGGGGGGCTGGTGAAGTGGAGTTGGGGAGGGTCCCTCATCCAGGTGGCAGTTTACTTTGCTTTCTTAGTCATAGCGTCTTCTGGATACACTGCGACCCCTGAGCTTGAAGCTGTGAGAAAAGAAAAGAAATCCCTGGGATTGGGGGCATCTGTGCAACGGAGCATGTACAATTAAGAGAGACCCAGCTGGCTATGGTGGCTGAGGCAGGAGGATCAGGAGTTCAAAGTCACCCTTGCTACATAGTGAGTTTGAGGCAGTTTGGGTTACATGAGACCCTGCCTCAAAGAACACAGAGAGAGTGATGGAAGAAAGGAGGGAGGGCGGGAGGGAAGGAAGAGGGAAGGAGAGGGAAGGAGGAAAACAGAGGGAGGGAGGGAGCAAGGTAGGGAAAGGAAGGAGGGAGGCAGGGAGCGAGAGAGAGTGTTCAGAGACAGGGGAGAGAGAGGGAGGGAGAGAACAGAGAGAGGATGAAAAGAGAAAAGGAGAGTCAGAAAAAGGAAGAGTTGGGGAGAGAAGGAAGAGAGATGGGAGGAGAGAGAGAGAGAGAGAGAGAGAGAGAGAGAGAGAGAGAGAGAATGAGAACTCCAACCTAGGAGGAGGGAGGTGAGGGGACACTTCTGGACTTCTGGTCTCGTGGCCAAGATCTCTTCTCTGACAGGGCCACGTACAGTTCGCTTCTTGGCCGTCTGACCTCTGTTTAGAAGAGGTGACCACGAAGACCTTTGTAGTGCCCCCTCGGGCAGAAGCCGGGCGCCATCAGGGTAGATGCGTGTTCCTGGCTCTCAGTGGCTGTCCCTTACCAGTATGTAAGCTGGAGCCAGGGCCTCAGTCAGCCCAGGCAGGAACCTGACCAAGGTAACTCAAGGCCGTGTAGTGGCCAGCTCCCTCTTCAGTGACGTCCACTCTGCCCAGCACAGGAAGGCCATCCAGACCTGGTGACGTGTCTGGAAGGGGCCCAAGCTGCAGGGTGACCACGGGACCTCTGGACTCAGTCAGGCTTCGCTGCAGAATGATGGACATTCTGAGGAGGGTCACAAGGGTCGGTGGCAGGATGGGCCCCGAGCGCAGGTCTTCCCATCTTGATGGGACAACCCAGCTTCATCTACTCTGTCTGTCTTCTCTGAAGGGGGTTTAGGGGATCACAGGCAGCCAGATATTGCTTTGTGACTCAAAGGACAAAAACCCTGGACTCGAGCCGACCCCTTCTCGTGGTAGAGGTGGGGGGCTATGACCTCGGCAAGTGGAAGACCCAGAGGCCGGATGGACAGAGACGCTGAAGACCCTGTGGCGGGATACCTGGCAAACCCCAGTGCCATTTACTGTGGAATTAAAGAAGTCAGTACGAGCAAGTCAGAGTGATTAAAATATGGATCAAAAAAGTCACATTTTTCGATTTGCCATATTAAAGGGAAGGGGGAAACTCGCCAATTGGCTTGTCATCTTCTCAGTAAATAGCAGATGGCGGCTGAGTCACCGCTCCGGCTGCTGGGACGCTGCAGGTCTGCTGGCTCCCTTGCTGGGCCCAGCCACTCGGGACGAGGGGGCCTGTGGGGGGCAGAGGAGGAGGACGCCGCGCCTCCACTCCCTCTGCCTCCATCTAGTCCCCTCCCCTCCTCCACCACTTCGGTTCTAAAAGCCCAAACAGCCCATCATCTGTCCCTTCTTTTGTTTGCTTAGCGAGTGGTCCGGGGCGGCTGGGCCTGGGTTGGGCTGGGGGGCTCCAGCCCCTGCATCCATGGAGGCCAGGCCCGGCTAGGGAGTCCGAAAGCAGGCAAGAACTCCCTGCGGGGCCTTGGGTTTTGGAGGAGGATCGCTGGGTCTGAGGGGACCAGACTCAAGACAGAACTCGGGCTGGGGACATGGCCCTTTAGGGGCCCCCATGCAGGGTACCCGGGAAGAAGGCCCAGTGACCCAGCCGAGAGCTCTGTTTCTCTCTGCTCTGCCTTGGTGCTCTTTGACCGACTCCTCCTCCACCCCCATCCAGGCATCTGTTGACCTGCCTGCAGGGCCAGGTGGGCTGAACCCCTCCCTCCATCTTAGAGCTGCCATTCGCCTTTGGGCTGCTAGATGGTCACCTGTCCCCTGCCTGGCCTGCTGGTTCCTCCATTGTTCTCTTGGGGAACTGGAGCACAGACTCAGTGCCCGCAGAGCGCGCGTCACATCCTGTGTCCCTGTAGCTCATGGTTGGCCGACGCCTACTCAAGCAGGTGGATGTAGCTATGCGTCCCCGGGCGTGGGAAGGTATTGTGCCGGCAGGTGACTTTAAATGAGTTCCTTTTCAAAGTGCAATGTGGGCCGCTTGCGTTCTCAGCTCACGTTTCCTGGGTCTCTCCCCAGGGGTGCCCCAGGCTTGCTTAGAACTCAGGCCCAATAAAACTAGAGGCCTTATCTTTTGTGTGTGCGCCCATGTGTGAATGTGTGTTCAGGTTCATACAGGTGTACAGGTGCACATGAGTGGATGTGGGTACACGCTTGTATATGTGTACACGTGGGCTGTGTGCATGTGTCCACATGCATGTGCACTGGTGCCTGTTCTGGTGTGCACGCACATGTGCATGTGTTGTGTGTATATGTGTACACGTGTGCTATGTGCATGCATGCAGTATGCATGTGTCCACATGCAGGTATACATGCATGTGTGTACTGTGGTGTATATGTGTGTGTATGCATGTCACCTCAGGTGTCGTTCCTCCATGGTGTTCATCTTTGTTTTTTCAGGTGGGGTTTCTCTCCAGGCTCCCCATTGACTGACCAGAGAGTTTCTGCCTTCCCAGCCCTGGGGTTGCAAGCACACACTTGGCTTTTTTATGTGGGTGCTGTAGATAGAATTCAAGTCCTTGGGGCTGGAGAGGTGGCTCAGGGGTTAAGCCTCCGCCTTGCAGGCGGAAGGTCCTGAGTTCGGATCCCAGATCCCACGTATAGACGCCAGGCGGAAGCGGGGGCGGCCTGCGTTTCCGGTCCTGGTAGGGCGGAGCCTGTGAATCCCGGGGCAGAACGAGGTGGAGGCGTCCATGGTGGTTCGCGAATTCGTCCGTGGTTCTACACAGACACACACACAGACACACACACACGCGCACATGCGCACAGTTGAATTAAAAAAAAAATTTAGAATTCAAGTCCTTGTGCTTACCCAGTATCATAGTTAGGCACAGGTGCCAACTTGACAGTTGAGGGTTTGAGCTCTGGGCACATTTGTGGAGAATTAATGATTGAGTCAAGCCCAGAGCAAACCTGGGGAAGGCCCAGGCCATGGTGGGTGGGATTAGGCCCTGGAATAAAATACAGAGAGCTGGTTGAAAGAGTTGGCATCCTTGTATACACTTGGCCAGACATGCTGGTCTGGCAAGTAAGGATCGTCCCTCTTTCAGCTGTTATGTAGACATGGTGTGGACAGTTCCTTTGACCCTGGCGATGGTGTGAGCTCTCCTGTCAAGCTGGACTATCATAAGAGAATAAACCCTTGTTCCCTTAAGCCATTTGCTGGTCATTTATTGGCAACTATGCAGGTGAATTACAACACCCAGAAAGCCCTTTACTGACAGAGCCTTGTCCCCAGCCCAAGGCCTTTGGAACACACAGAAGCCCTAACTCTGGCTTCATGCTGCCTGATGCTGCTCCTGTCACCACCCCTCTTGCCATCCTTGCTGCTGACGTCACAGCCTTCTCTTGTAAGTAGCACGGAAGCCCTGAGTTGTTTAATCCTGGCACCTTAGCCAGTTCTTGGGTTGAGATGCTTCAGTCAGTTCTTCCCGGGAGCCCCTCATTCCCCCACATCTCCCCAGAGCCTTCTTCTTGAGTACGAGGGGGTTAGACAAGATGGGTATCATCTGGAGGCCTTCCAGATGGGTCGAGAGCACATGAGCTGCCAGGCCACAAGGTGGGGGGACTCTCCCTTCTCCCCTGGTCAAGGATGGTAAGAGTGTCTAGGTCGCCAGGACCCTCTGGACAGATCTGGGCAGACATGCTACGGAGTCGCTGCCTCCAAGCAGGAATGGGAGGGTAGGTGTCTGACCCCACGGCTCTTGATTGGAGTTCAACGCCCCCCCCCCCCGTCCCCCGCCTCAGAGTTTCTATCTGACCTGAAGCATCAGGCTGCCCGCTGCCTTTTCTGTTCTTGTCTACTAGATAAATTAGGAAATTCTTTGCATTTTTTTTCCATGCAGAACATCTGGTCTGCGTGATCTGCAGCCCCTAATGAATGGGCGCCGGGGTCTCCTTCCTGTCTACTCTTTTCCTGCTCGAATTTTCCACCTGTTTGAAATCAATATTCATGGGCGTAAATTGTAGTGTGTCCTCTACCGACAAATGTCCCCTCTCCGGAGGGCAGGCAGTGGACATGTCCTGCCGGCTCAGGATACAGAATGGTTTCTGGGATCTCAGTTGTCACTCTCCTTGGTTTATCAGCATGTTCACATCACCTAGATGCCCGTGGAACCTCCAATCCACCACACCCAGAGACATCGCCCCGTCTCCCAGCTCAGCTCCTTTGAGATGGTTCCTAGCACCCGAGGAAGTCGTCCAGCCTAGAATCTTGCCCACCTCCACCCACCCCCACTCTATACTCACCTCCTAGAGCCTTCCAGAAGCTCTCCCTTCTGACTCCGCCCCCCTTCACTTGAAGAAGCTGAAAGGCTTCTTTGACCGTCCCGCCCCCATGGCGGCTGTACGCTGCAGACGGCCATGAGAATCCTCTTTCTGCCCGCAGATCTAATAATGTCCTTCCTTCTGAATGACCTTTGTCCTAGAGACAAAGCCTTCCCTCAGAGCCCTGCTCATCAAGCCCCCCGGGCCCGGGGCAGCCCTCCGTCCAGCTGGTTTCCTGCTGGGTTCCTCACCCTGGTGGCCACTCTCTTTCTATTCTGCTTACGTTGCCTTTTCTGCCCTCTGGTTTCTGAGCGGCCTCAGCGACCTCCCCCTGCCTGGAGCCGCCCTTCTGTGCCTCATCAGGGCATCTGGCAGGGTCCGCGTTTTGTTCTTAGAAGTTTCAGTTACTCAACCATCATTCAAAAATGTTAAATAAAAGCTCCGGGGATAAGGCGCGTGCGTTGTGCGTTGCCCCCAGTAGCGTGATGAAATCTCAGGTGGACTTGTTCCGGCCTGCTGGGACATCAGCAGTCCCTTGGATCGTGTATTCATGTCAGGTGCACACCTGGGATACACACCTCATAGTATCCCAGCCAGATGATGTAGGTTTGCTGGGAGCAGAAGACCCTTTGATATACTGTCAGGTGGTCCATGGAAGCCCAAGCCCTTACTGCTAGCTCTGTGACATTTGTCTCATTTCAGCTTATCCTGCAAGCAACACGTTGCTCCATGTTATCGCAAGAATCACAATATCGAGAGAGAGAGAGAGAGAGAGAGAGAGAGAGAGAGAGCAAGAGAGAGAGAGAGCGAGAGAGCGTGTTCACCCAACTGTCATTACAGTACGTTGTTACATAGTTCTATTGCTAATGTCTGACTGTGCCTAATTGCGGAGTTAAACTCTATCGCAGGTGTGGACGGACCCTCCCTGGTCATGTAGAGTCGGGTGTAGCCTACGGTTTCTGGCCTCCACTGGGGGGTCTTGAAATTTGTCTGTCTCAGGTGAAGGAGGATGAGCGTTCACCTCCTCTACCACCTGTCAAGTAGGTATCCACCAAAGGCCACCAAAGGAAAAGCCCCCCGGGATACCCCCGCTCCCTGAGCATCCGGTGGCCATGAACACGTCTCCCTGGAGATATCTGGAGAGCAACATGGAACATTTCCAAGCAAAGAATAGTTGAGAGGTGGGCTTGATGGAGACGTGAGCCGGCCATTCTGCACAATCCTGGGGTCCCAAGGCGACAGGAGTCTGGGGTATGAAGTCAAATGTGAAGGCGTCCCACGGGCCCGCAGTGCCTGGTTCACCACAAAAGGGAATTTCCAGAAGTGCAGTTTCCATTTTGGTTATAGCAACAGCAGATATTCACCTAAGCTGAGGGTCTCCGTTTGTCTGCGTGTTGCTAATAAATTCACAACAACGTGGTTTATGGGAACAAGGAATTTTATTCTGGTTTATGATTGTCCAACTACAGTTCTTATCCAGCTTGGCAAGAGAGTTCATCTCAACCCAAGAGCTGAGGGAATCCACCACACCACACCCATCCCCTCACTGTACTTGCTAAAGAAGTTGAAATATGGAATTCAATGATCTTGCCAGCTCCCCCATCTTACCCACCTGCCCAGGGAAGAGTGTCACCCCTGTGGGCTGGGCTTCCCTTATCTCCTGCAGGCTTGCTTAGGCTGGCCTTAACTATCAATGTGTACCCAAAAGTCTATAATTGTCAAGTTGACAACTGTATCCAACTATCACATGGAGTATTAGCAAGCCATAGCCCATGGGACCAATCCTACCCATTCCCCTCTTTTTAGAGCAGGTTTTATGGAAGCAAGCACGTGACACACATCCACATGTTGCTGGCAGCTGCTGTCACACCGAAGTGTGACCTGCAAGGCTGAGACTCTTCACGCGGTAGGAAATGGTTAAGCCACCAACCAATGCTTTAAGAGGGGCGTGCTTCTCTGAAGTGTCTGCGGCTGGGTTGGTTCCTCTGTTTGCTTGGCAGCCGTGAAAGCCGTGAGTCCGTCTTGCTCGTCTGCATAAAGCCCTTGGGTCAAAAGACAATGTTTCCCAAGTGTTGTGGAGACGGTTGCTCTGTTTGACCTACTGCTGTTGAGTAGGGAGGGCGTGATGGTTAATTTCTATTGTCACCGTGTCTGGATTAAGAAGCACCTTGGGCACTGATGGCGTGCACCTTTGGGTGTGTCTGTGAGGACTTTTCCAAAGAGGGTTGACTGGGAGAGAGAGGCTTGCTCTGAGTGCGGACAGCACCATCCAATGGACTGGAATCCCAGGAGGCTGAACAACGAAGGACAAAGGAAGAATTCAGGTGAACATTGGCGTCCTCGCTTGGCTTTCTGATCTGCTGGGCTGTGAGCAGGCAGCTTCCTGCTCCTGCCTCCACCATGTCTCTCACGATGGACCCGTACCCCCAATACTGAGCCCAATCAAAGCCTTCCTCCCCCAAAGTTTTTCTTGCTGGGAATTGGCTCACAATTAGAAGACGAATTCGTTTATGCCGTTCATTGAGTCCAGATAGCCCAGGTCCAGATGAGGTCTGGTCCCCCCTGGAGAGTAGAGTTGACTCAGGCAGCTCCTGTCGCCTGCGCCCTGAATCTTGGAGACTCTTGGAGAATGTCACAGGCTCCCAGCATTCAGCAATTGTCCCGTGTGCCCCAGGCCTGCAGGGATGGTGGCAGCCAGGTGTACAATGCTTCTTGGCTGGGACAATGCCAGGCCGGGGGTTGGGGAGGGGTCTGTAAGAGCCAGAGGTCTTGAATAAGGAAAGAAAGGGTGGGACAGCCCATGGCTATTATTTTAGAGATCTCCCTCTGGGAGATCTCTAAAATATTTGAGCTGGGATGTACCTGTGTGTGTATGGGGGGGTGTCATTATCCATTTCAGCTTAATTTACCACCATCTATGCCAGAATCCCCATGTTTGAGGGGGTGCGGAAAAGTCTATTAAACCTAACACAGTTCCAGGTAATATCTGATTTGCTTTCTGGGATTTTAAAATATATATTCTATTTACCTGAGAGACAGAGAGAGAGAGAGAGAGAGAGAGAGAGAGAGAGAGAGAGAGAGAGAGAGAGAGAGAGAAGGAGAGAACACATGGGACATGTGCTGTAGCACCCATGTAGATCACACATATAGAGATCATAGGACATCTTGTGTGTGTGTGTGTGTGTGTGTGTGTGAGTGCACTGTGTGTCCCTGTGGAGACCTAAGGGTGACTTCGGGAATCACCCTGAATTTGCTACCTCTCTTTGCGTTTCCTAGGTTCTGCTTTCTGAGGCTAGAGGTGCAGGTTGCCACCATTTCTACCTGGCGTTTTCACGTGGGATCCGGGATCCAAGCTCAGACTCTGCTTGTGAGCCAGAGGCTTAACCTCCGAGCCATCTCTGCAGCCCAACAGGTCAACTTTTGGAAGCCTGTCCTCTTCTTCCATTACAAGGCTGTGATAGTGACAGGTGTCAACTTGACAGTTGCGGGCTGCGCTTGGGATACAGCTGTGAAGAATCGATAGGGGCAAACCCTCGAATGAGCCTGCAGGAGATTGCTGAATTGATGGGTGAGCTACAACCAAAGAGGGCCGTGCTTTCCAGTGGTGACTGATAAAAGGAAGTGGAAGGGGAGGGGCTTTCCCTCTCTTTTGCCCTGTGCCAGTTTGCTGCTTGGCATTTGTGGCTGGTTGGCTGCCACCCTTGACTCTTCCGTGGCGTTGGAATGCAGCCTTCGGCCTCACTGCTGCTCTTCACTGACCTGGGACCCTCTTGACCGCTCCAATGTGACAGGTCTGAAGACGCCTCATGAACCCTTCCGTCTTCAGCAGCTGACTGGATCGTGAGCTACTCAGCTAAGCACTGAGCAGCTACAGGTAGTTACTTTTAGACTACTGTGATTTGGGGCTGGAGAGGTGGCTCAGGGGTTAAGCCTCCGCCTTGCAGGCGGAAGGTCCTGAGTTCGGATCCTAGACCCCACGTATAGACGCCGGGCGGAAGCGGGGACAGCCTGCGTTTCCGGTCCTGGTAGGGCGGAGCCTGTGAATCCCGGGGCAGAGGAAACAGGAGATGGAGGTGTCCATGGTGGTTCCCGAATTCGCCCGTGTTCTACACAGACACATACATACATACACACACAAGTACACACACATACATGCACAATTGAATACATAATAAATAATAATAAAAAATTTAGACTACTGTGATTTTATCTTGTAAGTGAATCTAATCAATTCCTTTTTTATGTCCATACATCCATTCCATTGTTTTGCCGCTCTAGAGACAACCCTGGCTGATACAATGGGCTCTTGGGATTGAATTCAGGTTGCCAATCTCGCATGCAGGCGCCTTTACCCCTGAGCCACCTTGACAGCCTGTTCTAGGATCTTTAACTAAAGATGCAGATAATTGGGCTTGGGAGAGGGTCAGAGGTTAAAGTGCTTGCCATGTGAGCTAAAGGGCTGGAGTTCTAGTCCCTAGATCCCTTGTGAAATACTGGACAGGTAATTCCACCCCAGAAGGGGGAGACTAGGAATCTTCGAGCAAGCTGGCTATTCAGACCAACCCTGCAGGCACATGCGGGTTTAATTGAGACCCAGTCTCATAAAGAGTAAGGTGGAGGAGTGAGGCCTCCACACCCGTACATGTACTTATACACCCCCCACCCCCAAACACACATATGTCCATATACCCCGTACACAGGTGTACACGTTAAAATAGAAACTGTAAAGATGCACATAATTGCTAGTGGGTGCCAGGGTAGCTGAAGTCGCCAGACTGAAAGAGAGCCACAGAGGCGAGGTCCTGCGCTGCTTCGTTGGCATGTGAGAGGGCGACGCGGGCTGACGCTGAGCAGCACGCAGCCCTTGGCGTGTGGAACAGTTTCCTGGCTCTGGTGCTGCCTGGGCAGCAGCTCCTGGAGCGGCATGGGAGGAGGAGGAGGGCGGGGGCTGTGGCTACTGCAGGTGGAAGCTGGGAGCCAAAAGAATAGGAATGCAGAACAGGATTGGAGATGGGGGGGCAGAAAGGAAACGGGGGCTCGTGCTCAGTCCCCACGGCCTACCAGGTGTGTCTGACCTCTGTGAGAGGTTGTCATCTGCAAAGTTCACGCCCAGGGATGGTAATCGAGTTACAAAAGAGGAATCACAGAAGAGTAATGTTTAAGTTTATGATCTTCTTGTGTGTGTGTGTGCATGTGTGTGTGTGTGTGCGTGTGTGCGTGTGTGCGTGTGTGTGTGTGTGTGTGTGTGTGCGCGTGTGTGTACAAGAGAACACTTAAGTGTGCACGCCTGTGGGGACCCAAGAGTGCCATCAGGAATCATCTTGGATTGTTCTATCCCTGTTTGCTTTGCCCTGGGGTTTTCCGGGCTCGACCTTCTCTGGCCAGAGTTATAGGCTGCTGTCAAATCCACTTAGCATTTGAAATCTGGGGGATCTGAACTCGGGTCCTTTTGCTTCTGAGGCAGAGGCTTAACTGGTGAGCTGTCTCCCCAGCCAGAGGGGATGATTTTCTGTTGGGTCATGTGCGTGGGTATCGTTGGCCCATGGGCTGCAGCTGGACGGAACGAGTCACTTTTCCCTGTGGGGACGCGCCCCTAGGAGGAGGGCCCTGGCGTCGCCGCCTCTGGCCTGGTGCTTGGATCTGCTCCTTTCTCTGTCTTTGTGGGGTGTGCCCTGTGCATCCTCGCCCTAGACCAGCTCCGCTCTCACCTGCACCCCAGATGCCTGTCCCGTGAGTACCCGCCGACTTGGCTTCATCAGCTCTGATGCTCAGCACCCTCCCCACCCCACGTCTGTTCAGTCCTGGTTCTCCATCCACGCCCCCTCGGAGCCCGAACGGGAACTCCTTCTGTCTGGCGACAGGTTTGGTGATCCCGTTGCCTGTCCATCAGGAATTCCCCCTCCTTTATCACAAGGAACCCCGTTGTTGCAGTCCGCCTGCATGGTTGCTGATAAATGACCATCACACAGCCTAAGGGAACAAGGAGTTTACTTTCTTACGACAGTCCGGTTACAGTTCATAGTCCAGCTTGACAGGAGAGCACGCACCAACACCAGGGCCGAGGGAACTGGCCACCATAACGGCTGAGAGATGGACAATCCTTACTTGCCAGACCAGCACGTCTGGCCAAGTGAACAGAAGGATGCTGACTCTCTCAACCAGCTCTCTGTGATTTATCCAGGGCCTAATCCCACCCACCATGGGCTGGGTCTTCCCCATCAGCTAGACAATCTCCTTCAGGTTTGCTCTGGGCTTAACTCAACCATCAACTCTCCACAACTGTGCCCAGAGCCCAAACCCTCAAGAATCAAGTTGACACCTGTGCTTAACTATGACACCTGTCAAGCTCTGTGAGACAGTATCAAATCAGGGGAGACCCTGCGGCATTCCACCGTGTTCTACAGATACCATCCTTGGGGTTAAGAATAACGTACCGGCTAAATGGGCCCATGGAGTCTGGACAGACAAACACCTCGCCACCTACCCAGAGGCGTTTGTAATCTGAGCCGGCTGAGGTGGACACAGATGTACTAAAGCAAGTCAGAGACGTGGGGTCCTCCTGACCCCACCGGGCTTCTTTTAGTGCCCCCCCCTGGGGGGTTGTTGCTTCAACACCGTGGTCCTGAGGCATCCCTCCAGGTGTGACAGCTACACATGATAGTTTCAGAAGTAAGTTCTCCTGAACACCATGAGATAAGCAAACCCCCCTCTCCCCCAACCCCAATGCCACCGTGGCGTTGGAGGGAGGGGGCAAGTGGCCATCATGTCTCCTTGCTCGGGGGGGGGGGCTCTGCAAGGGACTTAGGGATCCACCCAGGGCTTCTGAAGCCCAGGAGATGTAACACCCAGCAAGGACAGTGTCCAAACTGCAAGGAGCCTCAGGACCCCCCTAACTCGCAGCGGGCCAGCCTTGCCTGGGACGAATGAGAAATCGCGGCTAGAGAGAAACGGCTCGCCCGAGGTCCTGCGTTCCTGCAGTTTCCAGCCAGTTAGCTAAAAATGCAGTTCAACAAAAGCCCACCTGTGCGCGGTGCTCAGAGTCTGGCGGTTGGCAACGTGCTGTGGTCGGAAGCCAGCAGGATGCTGGGAGGAAGTCAGAACTTCCCTTCCCGCTTGTGTTGCTGATGGAGGAGCAGAGGCCAGAGGGTGGGCGGCTGCTGCTTGGGGGAGCCGAGATGTGGCTCCTGAGGAGAAGCTTCCAGGAGGACGGTTTGAGAGACCAGCTTGCTCACAGGTAGGTGGAGACGGACGCTGGGGGCATTAGATGACCCGGACGCTGGGGGCATTAGATGATCCGGACGCTGGGGACATTAGATGTTCCGGACGCTGGGGGCATTAGATTACCTGGACGCTGGGGGCATTAGATGATCCAGACGCTGGGGGCATTAGATGATCCAGACGCTGGGGGCATTAGATGACCCGGACGCTGGGGGCATTAGATGACCCGGACGTTGGGGACATTAGATGATCCGGACGCTGGGGGCATTAGATGACCCGGACGCTGGGGGCATTAGATGACCCGGACGCTGGGGGCATTAGATGATCTGGACGCTGGGGGCATTAGATGATCCGGACTCTGGGGGCATTAGATGATCTGGACGCTGGGGACATTAGATGACTTGTTAAGTGTACGGGGCCAGATCCTGCCATGCTGGGACCCGTCCTCTTCATCCATCCTCACATCTGGTTCCACCACTGGTCCTCAGAACAGAGTGGAGCACTTTGGAACCCTCTGTGCAGTACTTTTGTATGCACTTATGTCTGTGTCTGTGTGCGTGTGCGTGTGCGTGTGCGTGCAGGTGCACAATCATATTGTGTGTACACAAATGGAGGCCGGAGGTCAATGCCAGGCGTCTTTGATTACTCACCACCGTATTTTTATTTATTTCTGTGGGGCACGGGACATGAGGCTCTGAACTTGGAGCTCACTGGTTTGTCTGGCTGAGCAGCACACCCCAAGACCCTCCAGTCTCCACCTTCCAGGGCTGGGGTACAGATGTTGTACTGCCACACGTGGCTTTGTATGTGGGTGCTGAGGGTCTGAGTTCAGATCCTCCTGCTTGCAGAGCCAGCGCTTTACCAACTGAGCCGTCTCTCAACCCCTGCTCAGGACTTTTTGTCCTTAAAAAAAAAAAAGAAAAAAGAGTTTTGCCACAGCCACGTCTATACCTGAGAAGTGGCTGGACATGTTTGTGTCCCGGCCAGTGCCTTGGGCTGAACTAAGAAGCTGGGCTCCAGGGTTCAGTAAGCCTCCTGGCGTGACGGTCGTGGAGAAACCCTCCCCGGGCCCTGCATCTAGGGGGCCGACTTTTCCCACCTTCAGGAAGTATCCGCTCCAGGGTCTTCCTGACCCGGTGGCAGTGCACGCTCACCCCCACCGGTGACCCTGGACTCTCGCCAGCGTCTCTTGACTCCCAGTAGCCGACTCGATGTGTGGCTCCCCTGAGCACATCTCTCTGTCCTCACCCCTTTAGTAGGCTAGGGCTCTGGCTGGGGTCCTGCGCACATGTAGGGGTCTCTAAGTGACACTCAGGGCATGCTTATGGGCAGGGTCTCTTTCTGTTCTGGGGGCAGGTGTGAGCTGATAGGAAGAAGTCACACTGCAGGTTTTGTGCGGCCCGCCCTCCTCCCCTTCGCTCAGGACTCCCCGCCTCGGCTCCCTCTGAGCCTCAGGCCAGGTTTGATGTTCGCACCCACAATGCACTGCTCCATTCCTGCCCAGCTGTTCAAGACATGAAATCAACCACCCGCGGGGTCCTTGGCGACCACTCCTCCTTCCCTCCACGCCGCCTCCTCTGGCCAACACCCAAACACTCCAGGATGGGTTTCCCCAAGGCCTGGGGTCCAAGTCCCCGCTCAGGAACTCAGGGACTTGCTGCAGGCTGTGCCAGGAGGCGTACCCCACCAGCCATTGCTCGGACTCCCAGGGGCAGCTATGCAGAGTTCTGCTTCTTCCAGGCTGGCTGGACCTGGGGGTACAGAAGCGCCTCTGAACCTTGAGAAGCGCAAGGTTCCCTCACTGTGTCTCCTTCCCTTTGGAAGCTCCCAGGATCCTCTGCCAGCTGACCTCAGAAGCTAGTTTAGCGCCTCACTGTGTGCGTGTGTGTGTGTGCATGTGTGTGTGTGTACAAGAGGACATTTGAGCACAGGTGCCTCGTAGACACAAGGATGATATTGGGAATCATCCTAAATTAGCCTACTTCCTTAATTACTTTGCACTGGGGTTTCCCAGCCTTTGCCTTCCAGGGCTGGAATTACAGGCACCACCATTTCCACCTGGCATTTTTTTAAAAAACCGGGATCTGGGGATTTGAACTCAGGTCCTTTTGCCTGCAAGGCAAAAGCTTTAACCCCTGAGCCATCTCCCCAGTCCAGTGTCTTTATCTTTTAACTTATACATTTTATGCTTGTGGCTGATGGCAGATAAGTAGAAGGGTCCCAGGAAGCCCTGTCTTTTTTTTTTTTTTTTTTTTTTTTTTTAGCCTGTCCTCTCTCCTGCTACAGGGAGCCTGGATGCGATGGCTGGAACCCTAGCAATTCTCTCAGGCCGTGAGAGTTGCACATTAGTAATGGTGATCTGATACGTAAGAACGAGCCCAGTACAGGTTCTCCTTCCAGGTCTCAACCACACGACAGAGGCAGACGTTGCTCTTGTCTGAGTCACTATTACTTGGACACGACCCTATCGAATGCATCCAGTATGCTGATTTCTACGCAGGGAGGGAGTCTGAGGGTCTGGTGGGCCTTGTGCCTCCCTCGCCAGCGCAGCCCTCGCCGCCGTCTTCTCTAGGGGACGCGCAGATCCTCGGGCACCTTGGTTGGGAAGAAGAGACAGTGGTTACAGTCTGTTCCTCCCATCTGTTTGTCGCGAGACAGAAAAGTAGTAACATGACAGAAACTCAAAGCTTGGTGGAGGGATTTTCCCACAGCCCCCCATGATGGGGGCATGGGGAGAGAGAGACCCTCCCGGAGCTGTCTGCTGGGACGGGTCTCAGCTAGGAGTGACGACCCTCGTGGCCTCCCGTGGTGCCACCGAGGGCGTCATCCTCGTGCCCAGGTCTGCCGGCTGCCAGGCTTCTCTACGTGATGGGAGAGTCTCCAGACCCACGCGGACCACACTTTTGGCCAAAAAGCCCAGGTTCAAGGTTTTTTTTCTTACTCCTTCCAGAAGCAAACTCGCATACGCTGAGGTTTCTTTAAGAAGACATATTGGCCGCGTGGTAAATACCCATCAGACTTCACCTCCCAAGTAGCACGAGTCGTGGGGAAGGGTGGGGTGGTGCAGGAGCGTGTTAGGGGGGGAACCCGGGAGGAGGCGGCCCGGAGCCAGGAACCAACGAGGTGAGCGGCCCTTGTCTCTCTGGAGGAGCAGAGGTGAGAGGAGAGATGGGAATGTCCAGGAGCGTGAGGATGTTCCCGGGAGAGGAAACCGGAAAAGAACAGACAAGGAGCTCAGAGTTTGCATGTGCTCAGGACGGTGTGTGTGTGTGTGTGTGTGTGTGTGTGTGTGTAAGTGTGTGTGTAAGTGTGTAATATATACGTTAGGGCGATTCAAATGAAAAAACAAGAATTCCCTCCCTCCCTCCCTCCCTCCCTTCCTCCTTCCCTCCCTTCCTTTCTCCCTTCCTCTCTTCTTTCCTCCCTCCCTCCCTCCCTCTTTTCCTCCTTCCCTCCCTCCCTCCCTCCCTTCCTCCCTCTCTTCCTCCCTCCCTTCCTCTCTCCTCCCTTCCACTCTCCCTCCCTCCCATCTCCTGAACTTACACAGTTTCTGGAGAGAACCGACTCCTGCAAGTGGTCCTCTGACCTCCGCGCATGCTCACATCCCACAAAATAAATACAAATTTACAAAAGAACAAAGATATTTTTCAAGGAAGAATGTAGCGTTAAATACATTGTTTATCTGAAAGAAAGTTAAACTGTGTCATTGAAGATTCAGCTCATAGATAATAAATGGGAAGGGGAGAAAGCAGCCCTTTCCTTGCCCAAAATGAAAAGCTGAAGTCAGAGGACAGGGGACAAGACAGCTGATAAATGCCATCAAATAGAAAGTTGCGAAAACTCAGCCATGTAGCACAGGGCACACAGCAGCGAGAGCCTGTTTGCAAGACGGACTTTCTATGTGACCAGGGGAATGTGCCTATTCTTTGAAAATCTGGACGGAAAGAGGCAATTGTTTGGAACATAGTGAACTGTCAAAAATCCCCTTTTTTATACGAGAGAAGCAGAATGCACGTGCACGCCATGGCGCATGGTAGAGGTCAGAGGACAACTTTCGGAAGTTAGTTCTCTTTGAGCTATCCACAGGCCCATAATATTTACGTTAGACACACAGTCCTGGTAGCTCACCCGGACATCTTCAAGCATGCGTGTCAGCATGCTGGGTCCTCATTCACGCCCCTCCCCATGCTTCTCCTCTGCAGCTGGTAAAAATATTTTATCATCCATCCGTCCATCCGTCCATCCATCCATCCATCCATCCATCCATCCATCCATCCATCCATCCATCTATCTATGTATCCATCTATCTATCCATCCGTCTATCTATCTATGTATCTATCTATCTATGTATCTATCTATCTATCTATCTATCTATCTATCTATCTGTCTGTCTGTCTGTCTGTCTGTCTGTCTGTCTGTCTATTCATCCATCCATCCATGCATCCATCCATCCATCCATGCATCCATCCATCCATCGTCTATCTGTCTGTCTGTCTATCTATCTATCTATCTATCTGTCTGTCTGTCTGTCTATCTATCTATTCATCCATCCATCCATGCATCCATCCATCCATCCATCCATGCATCCATCCATCCATCCATTCATCGTCTATCTATCTATCTGTCTGTCTATCTATCTATCTATCTATCTATCTATCTATCTATCTATCTATCTATCCATCTGTCCATCCATCTTAATTAATTTTGTGTGTGTGTCTCTGTGGAGGTCCAGGGGTGACTTTGGCAAGCACCCTGAATAGTGCTACCTCCTCTTTGCTTTGCTCCGGAGTTTCCCAGCTCTGCCTTCCAGGACCAGAAGTGCAGGCCACCAGTATTCCTGCTTTGTTTTAATGTGATATCTGGAATCCAAACTCAGGACATTCTACTTGCGAGGCAGAGGCTTAATCCCTGAGCCATCTCTCTTTTTATTTTCATTTTTTTTTATTTATTTCCACTCGTACAAACGTAATAGGTACCCTGGTCCCCTCCCTCTCTCCACCTCTTCCTGAACCCTCTTGCTCCCTCCCCCATTTTCCCTTCCTTTTCTCCCCTCCCTCTCTATCTCCCAGTGCCCCCTCCCCCATCCCTAGAGCATCCTTTAGATTTTTTTTAAAATTTTTTTTATTTATTCAATTGTGGGTGTGTGCGTATGTATGTGTGCGCGCGCGCGTGTGTGTGTGTGTAGAACCACGGACGAATTCGGGAACCACCATGGACGCCTCCACCTCCTTCTGCCCCGGGATTCACAGGCTCCGCCCTACCAGGACCAGAAGTGCAGGCCGCCCCCGCTTCCGCCGGGCATCTATACGTGGGATCTGGGATCCAAACTCAGGACCTTCTGCCTGCAAGGCAGAGGCTTAACCCCTGAGCCACCTCTCCAGCCCCCCTAGAGCATTCTTTAATGTGTATGTCAAACTTTCCTCTGGGTTCTCCTCTCTGATGACGTGTAAGGACTCAGTGGCATTTCCCAGAACTCTATCTTGTGTTCCCCTTAAGTATAGGGACATTATTGTGGCTGTTAATCCCTAGCTTCTAAGGATCCTAGTGCCTTTAGTCCATGCTAGACTTTGAGGGGTCAATAATGTGTTGGTCATTGCGCAGGTCATGCAAAGTCCTATTACCTGAGCCATCTCTCCAGACTCGAGTTGGTAAAACTCTTGATGAGATAGAAAAGCTTTGATAATTGTAGGCCACGTGGAAATTTCCAGCTTCCAAAAGAAGTTTGCAGTCCAGGTAGCCTTAATACAAAGTATTTAGCATACTAAAAACATGCACGTAAATAATATGTTTGTGCATAAGATAGAACTCTTTGAAGGCATAGAAAAAGCCCAGATCTATCTGAATAAGGTTAAGGGAGAAGGCTCTGGGGGCAAAGTGCTTGCTCTGCAGGCATGAAGACCTGAGCTTAGGTTTCTGAGGCTCACGTGAAAGCTAGACACAGTGGCAGGTGCCAGCGCCCGGTGGTAGGGGACGCATGGGTCCCTGGAACGCACTGGGTGCCGTTCAGCTGAACTGCTGAGCTCTTGGCTCAGTGAGAGTCTTTCAATAAATAAACAAATACATACATAAATAAATGAATAATAATAAATAAAGAAAAAAGTGGAGAACAATGGAAGGTGTCTGACACTGCGCTCTGGTCACCACACACAGGTACCCATGTGTGCACATGTATAAGCAAATGCACATACATACAACAACTACCCGAATCTTTTTTCTTCTCATATAGGAAAATATGGGCGTGTGCAGGTGTGTATGGTTACATATGGGTGCGTGTATATCTATGTGCAATTCTGTACACAAGAGGACATTTGAGTATTTATTTATTTATGTGGAGGCCCAAGGGTGACATTGGGAAACACCCTGGGTTGCTCTACCTCCTGTTGCTTTGCCCTGGGGTTCCCCAACTCTTGGCTTCCAAACTGGAATTACAGGCCACTTCAATATCTGTCTGGCATTTTTATATAGGGTCTGGGGATCTGAACACATGTTCTTTGGATTTCGAGGCAAAGGCTTTTTAACCGCTGAGCCATCTCTCCAGTTCCTACCTAATAATCTTGCAAAATTAAAGTAATTTTGTCCCCATGAAAATCTAGCAAATCTAACCATGAAAATAAAATGTCTGACTCAGCTCATTTATGAACCTATATGCAAAAAAAAAAAAAAATACCAAATGTGAGAGAGTCGCGTTCCTGAGCCTATGGATTCTCTCTCTGAGGTATGAAAGGATGGTTTCATGGGAAGGGAGCTGCATTGTTAGGTGACTAAACAGGAAAAGCGACGGTTGCTCACATTAGATGGAAAGGCGTTCATCTCCAAGTGGTATCTTTTCTGGAAGGATGGTTTCCTGATGGGGTCCCTTTCTAGGCGCGTGACAAGTTTGCATGGTTCATTCGCAGCAGCAGGTCAACACGTGTCTCCCTCACCCATGTGTGGAATTGCAGTTCCTTTGCTCAGTCTCTCCTGAAACCAGCGAATCCCTGCCCTCCTCTGTGTTCTCCTTCTCCCCTCTCCTTCCGTCGGGCTCTTCCTCGCTAATGTTTAAATAAACTTAAAAACTAAAAAAAAGAAGAAAAAAGCCCTCCTTGGCTCCTTGTGACCCCCCACCCCCCACCCCAAACCGCCATCTTTCTTCTGCCCTTTGTAGCTGGATTTGAGGCTTTGCCCTTCCAAATGGTCTCCCGGCTCCCACGCTGACCTGCCTCTGGGGCAACCCATTTGTCACTATCAGTCACATCTCACTAAGTGAGGCTGTCCAGCATAGACGCTTCCAGAAGCCTGCCTGACAAAGGAGTGCCTGTGAGTTCTGGGAGGCCTGAGCTGTGCTGAGAAACGTGTCCCCAAACAAAGCAGCTTGGTGGCCAGCCGCACGTCCCTGCCCGGTCCTGAGCCGTCAGACCAGCTCACTTAGCGGACGGTTCTGCTCCTCCACCTACTTAGGGACGGAGGGTTTCTGTTTTTCCCCGTTCCACTGTGTCTGGTTTAGCGACAACAGTCTCTCCTGTCCAGATGGTGTCTTTCATCCTGCGAAGCGCGGGGTTGACACAGCCCAGGGTCCCTGTGATTGTCTTGGATCTGCAGGGGGACAAGACTGCTCAGAGGGGCTCTGCCTCAGACAAGCCTCACCAGAGATCAAAACGAGAGTGGGATGTGGCATGGGTCCTCCGATCCCGTAGCTTCCTCCCTGCCCTGTTGCTCCCGTGGGAGGTTGTCTTTGCAGGTTTGGGGTGCCGCCTTCCTGTCACCCTCCCCCCCCACACACACACACTGCCATGCGCAACTTGCCAGCAGGTGCTTTCCTTAGATCAGAGACTCAGAAGGTCTCCTTGCTTTCTGGAACTCTCTTCCTTCCCTCTTGGAGTCTCTCCAGCTTTGAATTCGGGGGTCCTGCCAAGAACCTTTCAAATGTTCCCCCAAGAAAAGGCCAGACCTGCTCAGTGGGCTCCGCGGCTGGCCAGATCCCACCCTCTAACATGCCGCATGGAAGGAAAACACGGGGGTGACAAGCAGCTTGGAGGAGTTGAAATGTCGGCGCGACACCCCGAGTCTCCCGCGCGTGAGGCGCTCGGAGCTGTAAAGGTTGCCCAGAAAGCAAACTGTTGGATGGGAGCGACGGAGGTTCCGCGTCTGGGCGCTCCGAGCCAGGGGCTCCAGAAGAGTCGCTCTCAGTGCCAGGAGCCCACCTGACTCAGACGAGGAGGTGCCAAGCGCCTGCGCCCCTCTGCGCTGCGCCAGGCCAAGCCACTTGTGGCTTCTGGAAGCTGTTCTTGGCACCTCTTGGGGCCCTTTCCTGTGGTCCCCACCTTCCCTCTCCTGCTGGTAGCTTCTCAAGCGTGAGGGTGACTGTCGTGTGGACACCCAGGGCCTTGCCGAGGCTGGGGACGGGACGAGTTCCTTTTGTTTATTTCCATGTGTTTGTGTATACGCATTCTCACACACGTGTGTGCTTGTGCAGACCTGAGACTGACAGCAGGGAACATCCTCGCCGGCTCTTCCACTTCAGTGTTTTAAGATTTATTTCTTTCATTGCTTGCCTAGGTGTGCAAATGTAGAAGAGGGCACTGTGTGTCCCTGTGGAGGTCCAAGGATGACTCCAGAATCGGTCTGGATTGCTCTACATCCTCTTCGCTTTGCTCTGGGGTTTCCCAGGCTTGGCCTTCTAGGATCGAGGTACAGGCTGCTGCCATTTCTACTGGACGTTTTTATGTGGGATCTGAGTTCAGGTTCTTTTACATGGGAGGCAAAGGCTTAACCAATCTCTCAGCCATCCCTGTAGCCCCCCACCTTATTATTATTATTTTTGAGGCAGGATCTCTAGACAAACCCAGAGCTCACCCATAGGGCTAGTTGGGCTAGCCAGCTTGCTCTAGAGATTCCAGTCCTTGCCTTCTGAGGCTGGAATTATAAGCAGACCACCAACCTACCCAACATTTCATGAGGATTTGGAGATCCGAACTCTACACCTTTTGCTTGTGTGGCAAGCGCTTTAACCATCGAGTTAACCTCCCCAGCCCGACCCTTCCAAGCAAGCAGCACTTTCTGGGGATGCACATTCCGTGCGTAGCTGAGGCCACACCTGCACGTCCTTCCCCACTGCCCGCTGGCAGCCGTCTGTGCCCAGATGTAGGAAGCAAGGATGTAGACACAGGAAGAGAAGGGATCCCTGTGTGCTCCCCAGATGTGCCGCCTCATCTGCAGAATGGCTGGCACGGTGGCTGCTAGGGTTCCCAGCCCCTTTGGGTGTTATCATGCAAGCCTTGCCCACCTGTCAGCCTCCTTAGATTGGCTTCTCTTGGTTCCCAGCGTTGACCTGCCTGCTTCCTTGACGCCCAGCCTTGGTTCTGAGCGTCCCTGCAGTTTGGACTCAGCAGGTCGTGCAGAGAACTCACCCATGAGCACACATTTACGGTATAGAGGTATGCTTGTGCATACACCTGCACATGATTGACGCAGGTCCCCTGGGGGTCTGTTGGCACGCAGGAGCAGCCTCGCTCACTGGGTGACAGCTGGCATCACCTCCCCACCCTTCCTGTCTTATTCGTTTGGCATACTGAGTTGCAATGATCAGTCACATTTGAAGGCGGAGCAACCACCATGCTCTCTGAGCAGGTGAACTGTGAAGACTTTCAATGGCCTGCGACTTCCACTTTAACCCTCCTATAGATCCTGGAGATGACTGGGTCCTGTAGGTCAGACCACAGAGGTGCACGTGGACCCTCCCCGCCCTGTGGACTGGCTCCCTATGCTACCCGGAAGATGTGTGATAAAATGTGCACAAGTTTGTGCCGCCATGTCGCGCGGTATCTTCCTCCGAACAATCACCCGCCATCTTTGTCTGGGGCGATCAAGGTCGCACCTGCTGTCTGCTGATGCTCCTTGAGAGACAGAGGGTGGACAGGGTCCTTGGACCCTCACCTGAGGGGAGGCCGTCAGCCATACTTGGGTGGTCTTTCTGATGATACAGCTGTCTTTGATTTTCTTCTGCTCCTGTAGGTAACCTCACCAGTTCATCACATTAGGCATAAACATTATTTCTGTTTGTCCTCCAACTCCTGTCCGGGGTGGGTAGACTGCTGTATGGTGTCTCCCCAAGAAAAGTGTTCATATAGTTCTTATTCCTCCCACATTCGCACGGCCGAGTTCTGAAGCGCTTTCCCTGGGCAGTCACACGCCATGAACTTCCATGGTCGTGTGGGCGACAGGACTAGCCTGATAGTGCGGTCAGTCCTGGGGTGCAGGTGAGGCCCAGTGAGCAGCTAGCGGGCAGACCCAGGAGGAGAGGCCTGTGGCAGGAGGTGGGGCTCCCCATGGACAGTGGAGCGTGCATGGGCTTTGAGCAGGAAGGTGCTAGGGCCAGCTGGCGAGATGGGGGGGGCTGAAGCAAATGCATAGGCAGCAGTTCTCCAGGGCCCCAGGACAACCTGCCCACCTCCCTCTCTCCTTGAGAAAGTGCCCACAGCTCTGATATGCAGGTGGGGAAACTGAGGCCCAGAGAGGCCCAAAGGGGCATAGATAGCACAGCTGGTAGGACACAGAGCTGGGATTCGGTGACAGGGGACCGGCAGTCAACCACTGCGGGCTCTGGAGCCTGGACTCACATCCCACAATGCCTTAGTCAGTTGCCCCGCCTCCTGTGGGCTCTTCACCTCTCAGTGGGCGCAGCAGAGGGCAGCGATGGCATGTAAACCCAGTAAACCCAGGTATTCAGGGGCGTCCTTCGCTGACATGGGTCTCTGATGCTTGAGGTCTTCTTCGTCCAGGCCAAGAGGCTGTGTCCCTCCGCATGCACATGTGCAATGAGCATTCGTCAGGGCAGGGAGATAGCTGTATGGGTAAAAGTGATTGTTGTGCCAGCCTGATGGAACTGAGTTCAAATCCCCAGAACTTCTCTAAAAGCCAGACACAATGGTGCAAGCCTGTGGGCCAGCTAAGCCTGGCCTACGCAGCAGTGAAGAGACCCTGTCTCAAGCGAGGTGGAAGTAAGGAGTGACTGCCACAGGTTGTCTCCTGACCTCCACACACATGCCAGGATGTGCATGTGTCTGCACACACATGCATACACACACACACACACACACACACACACACACACCTATACACCAAAACCCAAACAAAATCTCATGTACTTGTGCCTACCAGGTTCCCACCCAACCTGGATTCCTTTGCTGAGGCTCCCAACAGCACCATGCCATGAAGTGGGCCGCCTAGACAATAGACAGTCTCAGAGTTCGGGGGCTAGAGGTCCAAGATGGAGCTGTTGGCCGGGCTGGTTGCTCCTGAGACTTCCAGGGAGAGTCTTCCTGTGCCACCCACTAGTGCCAGGGGTGTTGGTGACCTCTGGCGTGGGCCTGACCTGCAGGCTCATCGCCATTCCTGCCTTCAGCTCCATGTGATATGTCCACGCCTGCATCCAGATGTCCCCTTTAGAGGGACACAGACAAAATGGATTTGAGCCACTTTAATGAGCACTAATGACCTTCTGTCTGCATGTCTGCTAGGACCCACCCTATCCCGGGTTAGCGTCTGCCTGTGAGCGCTTGTGTCTGGCAGGGGGGCAGCACGGTAAGGGCAGGTGCGCCTGAGCATGCGCGGCTGTCCATCCAGTGGCCTGTGGCGTACACTCAGTAGGTGCTCACACCCTCTTGCTGCCGGGTGAGGCACTGGGGAGAAGAGAAACCTCTTTAAGAGACAGGAAGGAATTTCCCCCCCAGTCCTCCCTCGCCCCCCTCAGGCTCCTGAGTGTTGAAAGATCACATTTCTGGAATTCGTCTCCCCTGCCTGCTCGGGGCCCTTGATCATCCAGGAGACCTGGGCCATGCTGGAGGCATGTCGGGGCTTGGTGGGGGCTCGGCTGGGCTGCAAGTGCAGCCTGGATTCCAGACGCTGCCTGAGCCAGCTTCACACACCTCTGGCCTCACCTAGACTCTTCGTATCATCCAACTGTCCTTGCGTCAAGACTGGCAGGAAAGTCCCTTCGAAATAGGGGTCTGTTATTGGATGAACAGCTACTGGTGTGACGTCACCAGCCGGGGTGTGCAAAGCTACCGCACGGTCCAGAATGGGGCAGCTGTGGCCTCCCGTGGGTGGGCTGCATTTGGTCACAGCAGGGTGTTGGTGACTTTCCAGGGCAGGTGTCCCATGTTGGGGTCCCCGAGAGCCCCTCGTTGGTTCCATGGCGGCAGCATGGCTCTGTCCATCCTGACAAGTCATTTCCCCTCACGGAGACTCAGTTTCCCCATCTGTAAACATGAACTAAGACATCAGGCTTAAGTGATCTTTTAGAATGATCCCAGCTGGAGGATCAGAGATTGGGTGAATTTTATTGCTACCAAGAGGGGGCCTGAAAAATCTTGCAAACTGTGGTTAAGGTCATGATCTGGGGGAACTTGGTCCTGAGTTGGCGCTGCCTCCCACAGCCGGTATGAAGCACCCATCACACCCCCTCCTCTGCTGGTTGGACAAGGGTCTGCCTCATGTGTTGTGCGGCAAATTCTTGTTTACATCTATTTTTTATTATTTATTTATTTATTTATTTATTTATTTATTTATTTATTTATTCTGTGTGTGTGTGTGTGTGTGTGTGTGTGTGTGTGTGTGTGTGTGTGTGTGTGAGAGAGTACTGTGTGTCCCTGTGAGGGGTCAAGGGTGACTTTGGGATCATCCTGGATGGCTTCTACCTCTTCCTTGCTTAGCTCTGGGATTTCCCAGGCTCCACCCACTGGAAATGGAAGTGCAGGCTGCTGCCATTTCTGCCTGGCATTTTTATGCTTGGGATCTGAACTCAGGGACCTTCTGCATGTGAGGGGGTCTTGACCCCTGAGCCATCTCTCCAGCCCCCTCGTCTCTATCTCTTACTCAGCCTAGTCTTATCCCTGTCACTAAACAGGATCAGCGTTTGTGAGTATTTCAAGCATGGGCAAAGCTTGGCTGTTACTGAATAAATGGATGAATGTTTCTTCTGAGGTAGATCAACTCCTAGCTGAGCCTCTGTTGCTCATCAGACACTAGCCAGAAACCTGCTGAGTTCTGGGAGGAGAAGCTAAACTTCAGACTGACAGACAGGGACTCAGGCCATGGGGGCACAGGTCCCGGGCAAGGGGTGCTCATGGTCACACAGTGAGCTTTGCTGATGTTTATCGCCTAGGACACGCATTGCTCGCAGCTAGTCAGTCGCAGACAAGGCAGGTGCAGCTGTGGGGCACGGAAGGCTCATCATCCTCAATCAGAGTTACCTTGCCTGCTGTGCAGAGGTGACACTGGCATTTCTGGAGTCCCCCTGCTTACAGGGGATTCATGTAGAAAGGAGGGCTGGGCCGGAAGCCGGGTCCCGCTCCCAGCCTCTGCCTTCTAGGTGTCTGAGAAGGACAGAATAAGAAGATGACGTGGCGTTAGGAAGGTGGATGAAGCTACAGGTGGCGAGGGCTAGACGTGTGGCAGCAGCCGCAGCCTGAACATGAACCCAAACCTGCTCAGTGTTTTATCTGAAACTGGCATTGAAAGGTGTGTTGTTAAGTATGGCAACTTGCACACAGAGGAGCATGGGGGCATGATGGTACCCCCAGCGTGTACCCCGAGTGTATCAGAGCCCCATGTGCCAAGCATAGGAGTGTTTGGCAGAGCTGACTCTGAAAGGCGAGGTTAGGCCGGGTGTGGAGCTGAGGTCTCCTGTGGGCTTATGTTGATGGGGGTCATACAGTATCCTGGATGCTTCTAGATCAGGCCAAGAGTGGGTGAGTGAGCAGGGGACAGTGGTGGCCCTTTCCAGTTTGGCTGGGCCTCTTCCAGCCCATCAAGCGCTTGAATAGATGGACGAGGAGGAAATAGTCCTTTCTGGCTGCTCTGAGCCGTACGTCGGCTTTTTGTGCCAGGAATTCTGGACTGCTGGCTGTGCGCGGCTGCTGGACAGCGAGTGCTAGAGACCCGTGGCTTCCGTTTCTCTTGGCGCCTTGACTGATATGGAGTCGAAGCTCCTGTCCCTGATCCCTGACCCCTGACCCCTGCCGTCGCCTTGCGCTGTTCCCCAGGCCACAAGCCCGAGGCAGGCACAGGTGGAGGCTCTGGAAGACCCTGGGTCAAGCCCCTCCCAGGAGTTGGTTGCTGGTCCGCAAGATCCTGAGAGGCTCTCGGAGCTGTGCTAGAAGGGAAAGCGTTTAGAAGGGAAAAGAGGAATTTTCAGGAGGGAGAAGGTCTGGGACTCACTGGGATGGTACCAGCCTGCTTTATGGGACAAGGGAAGAGCTGATTTCCAGCAAAGATGTAGGGCATCTTCCTTCACATTTTGCACACTCCCTTACCTGTCACCCGCCTCATCGATTCTTACCAGGACCCATTTGCTTTTATACGCAGTAATCCTCCCTGGTCCACAGGGTCTGCCTTCTAAGACGCTTCCCGGGCACTTGAAACCAACCATGACCCTCTACAAGCAATGTTTTCCTATATCAATACACTTATAATACTGATTAATTTATGAATTTAGCAAACGATTAACAGCAACTAATGAGATAGTTACAACCATATGCTATAGTAAAGCTGATTTAAAACTTAAGAATCATTTATTTCTAGAACTGACCTTGCCTATTAGTTACTTTTCTGTAGCTGTGACCAAAATACCTGAGAGACAGAAAAAAGAAAACTCTCCAGAGTATGGATTTATTTAGTTCACGGCTCCACATCCGTGCTCAGCCCAGAGACTGGGCAGTGACAGCTGCGGCTGAGGTGATAATATCTTTCTGGAGGTTTGGGGGCTCCAGGTCTCAGGCCTGCAAATGTCTGCGGGACAGAAAAGGTTCCTCGGAAGGAATTTGTCAGAAGGAGACAGTGAGCCAGGCACGGCCCTAAGCTCAGAGAAGCGAAGGGCTGGGGGCTGCAGGCTAGACCACTTCTAGGCCCAGCCAAGCCTTTCCTGACCCTCTGGGCAGCAGTCTCTGACGGGCCCACGGGGGCCCAGGCTTAGACACAGCCTGTGGCAGAAGCTGGGACTGAGCCTGGCTTCTAAGTCACAATATCTGGAAATGTGTTTATCTTGGAAACAGGGTTGGCCACAGTAGAGACTGACATGTTGGGCCTTTATAAACGGCCAGTATCTCCCCAGGCACGGCCACTGGGGCGTCAACAGGGAGGAGAAGATCACACAGCTCTGAGTTTCCGTAGCATCCACGGGGCCGGGCCTCCTGACCCATCCCTTCACACAGTCCACTGATTCTCGGCGTTCACGGAGGGACCAGTCCACCCTCCAGGCCCCTGTGTGGTCTCTGGTCTTCGCTCTGACAGGACTGAGGCAGCTGGGCAGAAGCCAGGACGAGGTGTGGCTCACACAGATAGACACTGGCAGTGCCCATGGGTACAGGGGAAGCAGAGTTGTAGCAACAGAAGTTCAGAAGGGCATGGATATCACAGGACCCCCGGAGCAGGTGAAGGCAGGGGCAGGAGATGCCAGCTAGCCGGGCAAGGCCAGGGCACCATGGACTCAGGGTGGCTGGCCCTTCTCCGATCCGCTTTGAAATGCTGTCTTCTCTTTTAAGGACTGGAGTCAGGAATTGGGGTGCCCAGGAGGGGAGCGATGTGGGGGTGGAGGCTGCCTCTTCACGAATCCCCCAGGCAGGCCCCGTCAGGATACCAGAAGATGCTTGTCTGGTGCCTTGGAAGGAGCACAGAACTGTGGAGTCCTGGGGTCGCTGCCAACGCCGCGTTTGCTCCTCAGGCGAAGGCTAGGGAGGAGAGGAGAGGGCTGAACAGACGCCCAAGTCGGCATCCTCGCTGCCGATGCCCGTTGCCAGGAGATGCGGCTCACAGGCGGCCTGCCCTTCCCGCTTCCTTCCAGTGCCATCCGCACTTTCCTGTTTCTAGGGTCAGGTTCTGGGTGGGCTCCAGTCCCAAGCAGCTGGGTCATATTTGCCTCTGTCCTTAAGGTGGTCCCCGGAGAAGAGGGAGAAACAGAGATGGAAGCGATGAGGTAATGCGGCCAGTAAAGCAAGGGCACTGGTCCCAGTGGCCAGAGGCAAGCGCGGGTCAGGCTGGTCTTGGTGGGGCGATGGAAATGCCCGTCTGGGCTGCACAAACACAACAGGAAGCTCAGAGGCACTAGGGTGGTCTTGCCCCCAGTGTTCCCAGGGGCAATAGCTCAATGACCTAAGCTGCGAAGTTCAAGTCAGGTGCTTGTGCTCAGATTCAAGGAGACGCTTCTATTCCTGAGGGGACTGTCCTCAGTCAAGAGGTCAGGAGGACAGGTGGGAAATGAAATCTATGTGCTGGGCTGTGACCAGGCCTGGGGAGGTCTTCAGACCCCCTTACTTCTGGCCATTGGGAACCAGTGGATCTTCTCTGGCCCAGTGTGACTATGGGGACGGGTGTGTTGTGTGTGTGAGTGTGTGTCCAGCCTTGGCAAAGCATACATACGCATACTGTGGTGAGATCCTCAGTCAGGGATGCCCACGTCACGTGTGGCATTGATTCTGAGTCAGCACGTGCTACCTAGGCCCCAGTCCCACGTCCAGGACGCGGTGGTGGTGGTGGTGGTCCTGGGCCTGCCCATGCACTGAGCACCCCCAAGAAGCCAAGGGCAGTGCGCGGACATCATCTGCAGGGGCACACACCAGGCGTCTCATCTTCCCACGCTGTGGTAAATACAGGACCCAAACGATCTGGGGGGACAAGGACCCTAGTTTACAGTTGACCATCACGGTGGGAGAGCTCGTACCAACACCAGGAGCCAAGGGAAGTGGCCATACCATACCACAGGAAGAGGTGAGAGCAGGCCCTACTTGCAGCTTGCCAGTCTGTTAAATCATGAAGCAGTTCCTTCCATTTTGCCGTCGCCCGGGGCTTTTCCCACATCAGAGACTCTACCGCAGGCTTGCGGAGAAGCTTGCCCTAACTAAATATCTCCTCGTAGGAATAGATAAAGGCTCAATTCTCAGCTGTCAAGTAGACACTTGAAACTCGTACCCAACATCCTTGACCTTCTGGCTGCGGAGTCCACCAACTTCCTGCTTGGGAAGAGGAGGGGTCCCGGGTGGGCTGGACAGACCTGAACAGGTGGCCCAGGATCCTGGCATCTCGCAGGGTCTAAAGTACCAGGAGCAGGTGGCCCCTCACTAAGGCCCGGCCAGGGACCGGCAGACATGGACTTTGGCCAAGGATAAAGGCTGTGGCGTCCGGGTGAGCTCTGATAGGGCAGGAGCGTTAGGGAGAGCCGCTGGGGGGTGCAGGGGGCACACTGGGTCCCCAGAGGGTAAGGCTCACCAGCCATCTGCCCAGCCCGTCCCCTCTGGAGACCTGGAGGAGGAAGGGCAGAGGTGGGTGGGACAGAGGCACAGCAGGTGGGAGGAAGTGAGAAGTTTGAAGTTTCGCTCAGGGGTTATTTTCTCACCTCCTCCACCAGAGCCTGCCTTTGGCGTGGCCTGTGTGGTCAGCCGGCCGGCCGGAGCTCTGACCTCGCTGCAGCTCCCAGCCTGGGGGAGGGACGCTGCTCTGCCCAATTCTGCAGGCCTCAGTGCAGCTGCTCTGGGGGTCTCTGCCCCGCTGTGGTTAACCTACCCCATTCGGCACCTTAGCGCACTGCATTCAGCTGATGTGGCCAGCCCACCTTGAGACCACCCTGTTTCTCTAGCACCGCCCACCAGCTCTCTGCCCAGTGACCCTGTGAACAGAAACATCGGGCTTTGCAGTACCACCTAAGCCCACCACCAGGGGCTCGCAGCTTAGGTGGCGCCCCCTTGTGGTAGGCGGGAGATCTCCTGCAGCGGCTGGGTTCTGATGGGAGGAGGACTTATCTGAGGAGCAATTTCACAAGTTCTCTGAGGCCTTTACTTCCATGATCACATGGGGCTGTGAGAAATCTCCGTCACCTGGATTCCACAGAACACGACTCCCTTGTATGTGGTTTTGAGCTTTTACTTAAAAATCACAACCTTTCCCTACTAGAAAACAAAAGTAAAATAACTTTATCTCCTAGAAAAATGGGTCTTTCCTTCCCAGCCAAGGTACAACTGGGGTCGCTTAGAGGCTCACGGCTCATGGAGGTTACAGGTTCTCTGATGCCCCTGGCTCATGATGCATTCTTAACACTGACCTGCCCGGTCCTCAGTCTGTAGGTCTTGAGACCCCTCTTTCTTCTTTTTTTAAAAAACAATTTATTTATTTATTTATTTATTTTTCCGCTCATACAAACTTAATAGGTACCCCGGTCCCCTCCGTCCCTCCACCCCTTCCTGGACCTCCCTGCTCCCCCCTCCCTCCCTTTCTCCCAGTGCCCCCTCCCCCCATCCCTGGAGCAGCCTTTAATGTGTATGTCAAACTTTCCTCTGGGTCCTCCTCTCTGAGGACGTGTAAGGACTCAGTGGCATTTCCTGGAACTCTTTCCTGCGTTCCCCTTAAGTATAGGAACACTATTGTGACTGTTATTCCCTTGTTTCTAAGGATCCTGGTGCCTTTAGTCCATGCTAGACTTTGAGGGGTCAATGATATGTTGAGACCCCCCTTTCAATAGGTGAGGAAACCCCTTTTTATAGGACTTAGATGCAGAGCCCTCCTGTGAAGGGCTCAAAGAGTCAACAGGAGACCCTACAAAGCACTACGAGGGGCTTAGCATCTAGTAGCTACATACTAAATGTTTAAAGGAAATTGAGTAATCCCAATCCTGTCTGTAGGCTTCAAAGGGACCCCTGCCCAGCATCTCTCTAGTGTGACTGTCACACTACCTAGCTGGGGTCAGGAGGAGGGAGGTGCAAGGCGGGCCTGGTCTGGTCACTGCTCCAGGGTTGGTTGCTGATCACATTATTTCCGTTTTTCAAGTCCTGCTCTGTAAACATGGGACTTGAGCTTCTTTCAAGGAAAGATGATGGGTTTGTTGATGGGTTCTGGGCTTTGCCCCCACCTACACTGGGTCACATCTTCCCTTCCTGCCAGTACAGCTACTTGATTCCTTGGGCAGAGTCAGGGGCAACTGGAAGGAAACCTGTCTCCTGACAGGTCACAGAGGGTTCTGTGGTCCTTGGCTGCATGAGCTGCCTTGGCTGTTCCTGTGTATGTGTGTGTGTGTGTGTGTGTGTGTGTGTGTGTGTGTGTATCTGTGTGTGAGTCCTGTGTGTGTGTATCTGTGTGTGAGTCCTGTGTGTGTGTATATCTATATATCTGTATGTTTCTGTGTGTGTGAATCCTCTACATATCTCTATCTGTGTATATCTATATGTGTGTCTGTGTATGTGTATGTCTGTGTGTGTGTGTGTCTGTGTGAAAGTCCTGTGTATACATCTACATATATATGTATCTGTGTGGTTGTATATATATTTGTATGTGTCTGTGTGTTTGAGTCGTCTGTGTGTGTATGCATGTCTGTGTGTATGTATATGTCTCTGTGTGTATATGTGTATATATCTCTGTGTATATATACAAATATATATATCTGTGTGTGTCTGTGTGTATGTATATATATATATGTGTGTGTATGTATATCTCTGTGTGTATATGTGTATATATATCTCTTTGTGTGTGTATATATATCTGTATGTGTGAATATATGTGTGTGTGTGTGTGTGTGCGCCTGCCACAGAGCAGCTCTGCCAGCTCTGTCTGATCTCACACATCCAGTGACCCAGACCCTGGCAGCATGTCACCCCCTATGCCTGCCTGCTTGCCGGCGTCCCCTCCCCTCTCTGGTGCTGTTTGGGATGGAGAGACAGCATCGGTCAGACCAGAAGCCTTGCACCAGGGCCTGACTGGGGCAGATCAGCACGTGTACCATCCACCCCTGAGAGGTCAGCACGTGTACCATCCACCCCTGAGAGGTTAGCACGTGTACCATCTACCCCCTGAGAGGCAAGCTCAGTGCTGATCCTGCAGGCCAGCCTGGGGGGCAGGTGGGAGGGAGTTTGTCACCTCTTCCTGTGGCCCTGTAGCCTCAAAGTTCCTGTTTGCTGCCAGGGGTGGGGCTGGATGGTGGGCAAGGGGCACCTTCTACCTCTCATCTCCTGCCCTGACAGGGCTGTAGCAGTTACACTACCAGTGGGCAGGATCCCAGGCAAGAACAGAATTTGGGCTTTTGAAAATACATCTTTAAGTCTTAATTGATGCATGGTAATTGCCATGTGGCATTTCTGTACAGAACATGTAAGGATGAAACCAGGATAAGCAGTTATCTCAAGTGCTTACCATTTCTTTGTGCTGGGAATATTTTAGACACATCTCTCAACTAGCTACTTTGAAACAAATGAATAATTGTCAGCCGATCATCTCTCTGCTGTGCTACAGCGCAGGAGAAATTATGTCTCCTAAATGCACCAATAGGTATTCTCTCTCTACTGTCTTCTTCCTCTCTGCCCTCCTGGCCCATGGAAGCCACTGTGCCTTTTCTGCTTATAATTGAGAGCATGCGGTATTTAATCCTCTAGGTCCTATTTATTTCTTTTACCACAATGGCCTCCCTTTCCATCTGTAAGGCTATGAATGACAGACTTGCATTCTTTTTTTATGACTGAATACTATTCCATTCATCTGCGGATGGAGCCTTTGCTGGTTTTCCATCTAGGTCTACCGCATTGAGTTTGGGTGCGCAGATGTCTCCGGCACATCCGAATTCCACTTCCTTTGGATGTGTACCCAGGAGCGGGATTGCCGGATCATATGGCTGTTCTATTTTGGGTTCTTTTGAGGAACTGTCAGAGTTCCCCAGAATGGCTGCACTCATTTACATTGCCGCTAACAGTGTGTGGGAGCTCTCTGGGAACGAGACTTTTTACCGACGTGCAAACAGGGTTAAAGGCGCTTCCGGGAATGCCGCAGGAGCCAGGGGCCAGGGGTACTAAGTAGATGGAGCTCAGAGACCCCCCAGTGGAAGATGAACAGAGCAGTAGAGAACCTGGGTGGGGACTGGAGGTGGGGAGGGGACCTCCTAGCTCCCCCCATCCTGCCGCAGTGACTGACCTAAAGACTGTCTGGCTTCTCCTTACACCCATCTGTAGGGGCTTCCTGCTGGCCGCCTCTGGGTTGACCACAAAGCAGCCGGGTGCAATCCCTGGGAGAGCTACTGGCGAGGGGGCTGGAGGGTACCCAGGAGAGACGGGCCTGTGGAAGTCACTCCGGGTGGCTTTGACCCTGGCTCCTGACTCTGAGGGGTCGAGAGAGGCCCCACTTTGTGGAGGCTGGGTGATGGCTCAGTTGGCAAAGCACTTGCCAAGCGAACACGAGGACCCGGGTTCTGTCCTCAGTATCCAGGTCAAAAGCAGAGCGTGGAGGATCCAGCGCTGGGAAGAAGAGACAAGATTCTCCTGGTGGCTGTTCTGGCCAGCCAGAGAGCTCTAGGCTCCGCGCAGACTCTGTCCCAGAGCATAAGGTTGACAGTGACTGGTAAAGACCCTAGCTCCGACCCTCCGTGGGCATAGGCACACATGCACGCACATGCACGATCCTTCCTCTGCACACACGTGCGCGCGCACACGCGCACACACACGCGCACACACGCACACACACACACACACGCACACGCACGCACACGCACACACACGCACACACGCACACGCACGCACACGCACACACACACACGCACACACACGCGCGTGCACACACACGCACACACACGCACACACACGCACACACACGCGCGCGCACACACACACGCACACACACACGCACACACACACACACGCACGCACACACACACACACACACGCATGGCCTGTCTAAGACATTCCTCTGTGCTTTAGAAAGATCCAGGAGAGGGACTCAAGATGGGCACAAGGACCCTGCCCTGCCCAGCTGCCCCTCGAGATCAAGAATGCCAAGTGGCTCCTATGGCACAGCAGGGTCCCCAGAAGCACCTGAGGGCTGGAGGTTCACTCCCGTGACGTGCAGACATCGAGACGCGCCTCACAGACCTGTGGCCAGTCGGTAGCGTCACCACGAGCCGTCGCTGCTGCGCACCTGCGGCTGGTTTGGATGTCGCTAAGTGAACCACAGAGCGGTGCGAAGCTCCTGCCCTGTGGCAGGTACCCCAGGTACCCCTGCCCCTCTCCAGCGTGACCCCCCAGGTGCCCCTGCCCCTCCCCAGCGTGACCCCCCAGGTGCCCCTGCCCCTCCCCAGCGTGACCCCCCAGGTGCCCCTGCCCCTCCCCGGCGTGACCCCCCAGGTGCCCCTGCCCCTCTCCAGCGTGACCCCCCAGGTGCCCCTGCCCCTCTCCAGCATGACCCCCCAGGTGCCCCTGCCCCTCCCCGGCGTGACCCCCGTGGTGTAGGCGTGGTCTGTTCTAGAATGCCTGCTCCACGCTGGGCCTTCCCTGCATAGCGTGAGCCCCCCAGGCCCCTTCATGAGTGGCTGGGGCTTTCCCAGGAAGCTTCCAGAGCCTGGTTGCTCAGCAGCTGCTGGCCCGGTGGCCTCCCAGCCCATGGGCAGAGCCTCTCCCTGCCTCTCTATCCCAGGCGGCCTCGTGCCCCATGGCTCTGTTCCCATCGTGTGTGGCCACTGCAGCTGCTGTCTTTGAGGTCAGTGGTGTGGTGGGCTCTGGGTGATCATTTACAGATGGAGGGGGAGGAGAGATAAGGCTCCCCCGGCTGCCTGCTTGTGCGTCCCTTAGGGTCATAAAGAGATGGCACCCTGCGGCCACCTCCCCTGCCACCCTCCGGCTGTCTTCTCTGCCTGCGTTTTATTGTCCACTCTTATCTCCTCCCTCCCCGCGCCACACCTTGTGCAGGTCCTCAGGGCCATAACCTTCTTCAGATGGCGCTGGCTTTCCCTGACCTTCTGCCCCAGGCGTGGAAGGAAACTTTATCAGCAGGGCTGGGAGGGCTTGGCAGACTCAGCACTGGGTGGCCGGAGACGGGCATTCTGCCAGCAGAGCCCAGACACAGTAAAGCATTGTGGGCACGGGGATTAGAAGGACTCTCAGGATATCTGGTCAACCTCTGGTGTTTACCCCTCGGCAAGCCCTTGCTCTGTGGGGAGCGGGATGGGGTGGGACTTATTTCCTCTGGCCACTGATGGGGACATGCAACTCTAAGCCGTGAGGGGTCTCGAGAGACTCCCGGAGGGTTTCTGTCCTTGAACCTGACAACAGATTTAGGTTGGTGTGATGGTTATTATACCTCACAGAGGCGCCAAGAATGATCACCAGAGCTGGAGTTGAGGCTCTATGGTGAAGTGCTTGCTGGGTTAGCATGAGGACCTCAGTTCGAATTCCCAGTGCTCACGTAAAATCCCCCAGCACTGGGTGACAGAAACGGGAGGATCCGCGAACTTCTTGCTTTCCTGAGATCTAGTTCAGTGAGAGACCCTGTCTCAAAAATAAGTTGCAGAGTATGGGAGGCCTCCGTAATCACATGTTACCTGTGCGCATACACTGCAAGCACATCTGTACACATAACATGCTTATACTACACATGCATGCGCTATACATGTACACACCATGCATGCATACACCACAGATGCATAACACACATGGATAGATAGAAATTCTCCTAAGTTTGAGAGACATATGTCCAAGTCCTGCTGGAAATTTCGCTGGTCATGAACTCATATCTGCTCGCGTGGGGCTTGACTTCAGTGGTGCTGCCGTCCCACCTCCGCTTACTTCCACACACAGCGGAAGAGAATGAGGTGGTCTTGAACTCCGGGACACAAGGCGTCAGAACTCAGTGTGGCCATCAGGCAAGTCCGCCTCTCTGAATTCCAGTTTCCTACTTGCAAAATGTGCCCTGCGAAGCCCCTGCTCAGGTACTGAGAACCAAAGCCAGGCACCTACAGATGGTGACGACCTTGAGAAAAGATACCTGTGACCCCGGCTCAAGATGAGAAAACAGGATGGAACTCAGTTGTGGAGTAGCTCTGGGCATGTCTAACACCCCATCCTTCCTCTTTGTTCCCCGAGCAGCCCCCAGAGAAGATACAGCACGCACAGTGGACCTAGTGCCCAACCGGACCAGGGTCGGGTGTGGCTGGCGTATCTGATCTCAACCGACTCTCTCTTGAACTTGAAGTGACGAGTCAACAGCCACCCCCAAGGTGTTCTGCCATCCAGACAGAGACACGATGGCATCCTGTAGAGAGCCTTGTGGGCGCTCGACCCCAGTGTTCTGGTCCCCCCGGTGGGCTGACACGTGTCAGGAGGCATGGGGCAGTCGGGGTCCAAGCTGGATCCCTGGGCCCCAGCTCATTGGAGTTCCTGCGCTGGGGCCCAGCCCATGTTTGTTTTGTCTTTCTGGATTTCAGCCCTTTGGCCAATGGAGGTTAAAGATTACTGAGGTGGCAGACAATAAAGCACCCGGCTCGCCGGCCTTTGACCACCCATTAGCAGCAGCACCTTCAACGACTGCCGTGCGGGGAAAGTGACGGGGCGTGTGTGGGCGCGCCTCCGGGCATTAATACCGAAGGACAGTCGCTCTTGCCTGGCAGTTGGGCCAGTTTCTTTTATCTGCAGCCGGGCTACAATGTGTCATTGTTTCCCGTCTCAAAGGCCACCTTGTGGCCCCAGAGTGGACTTGGGGTGGACTCCACCTGGTAGAGTAAACAGGCGCCCAGAGGTGGCCACCAGCCAGGGGGCCAGGAGATTTTCCCCCCTCCTTCCTGAAAGAGGCACTTTTCTTTCAAGTGACCTGCACCCAGGGGCCCCATGATCTTCCGTCAGCCCCCTGGCAGGACCACAATACTTTGCCCCTGCGTGTGGTTCGCACGGTCTCCGACTCCGGAGCAGTGCTCATGGATCTGTGCTCTGGACTGGAGGTAGCTGATCACCCCCTGTTGATTTTGCTTTCCTACTGCCTGAGACAGATCTCAAGGTCCAAAGAAATATCATTAGAGAAATCAAAACGGTCAAAGACAAGCTGAGGTCAGACACGCTTGACTTTAGGGATACGATAAATACCGAGTTCCAGCCGCGAGTCTGTCACCACTGTCATCTCAGAGGGGTGATTGGAAATTGTCTCTCAAGATATGCACAGCAATCATGGGTTTGTTCGGCATTTCTGAGCGCTTTTTTTGGGGGGGAGGGGGCTTCTCTTTCTTTTAATTTTTATGAGAATAACTATTGACTGCCAAGAAGTCACAAAATGAGTTAAAGAAGGCCCATAGCCAGGAACACCATCAAAACCAAGACACTCACCGACTGCAGGCCCAGAATTAGAGCCAATTCCAGAACTATCTCACCCATGCATAACCCCTTTGCACCTAAGATAGTTTTTATATTCTTTTTAAAAGCAAGCTTTCTTTATTTCTTTTTCTTTCTTTCTTTCTTTCTTTCTTTCTTTCTTTCTTTCTTTCTTTCTTTCTTTCTTTCTTTCTTTCTTTCTTTCTCTCTTTCTCTCTTTCTCTCTCTCTTTCTCGCTTTCTCTCTCTTTCTCTCTCCTCCCTCCCTCCCTGCCTTCCTCCCTCCCTCCCTCCCTCCTTCCCTCTCTCCCTCTTTTCCTGCCTCCCTTTTCCTTCCTTCCTTCCTTCCTTCCTTCCTTCCTTCCTTCCTTCCTTCCTTCCTTCCTTCCTTTCTTCCATCCTTCCTTCCTTCCTTCCTTCCTTCCTTCCTTCCTTCCTTCCTTCCTTCCTTCCTTCTTTCCTCCTTCCTTCCTTCCTTCCTTCCTTCTTTCCTTCTTTCTTTCTTTCTTTCTTTCTTTCTTTCTTTCTTTCTTTCTTTCTTTCTTTCTTTCTTCCTTCCTTCCTTCCTTCCTTCCTTCCTTCCTTTCTTTCTTTCTTTCTTTCTTTCTCTCTCTCTCTCTTTTCTTTCTGTGTGTGTGTGTGTGTGTGTGTGTGTGTGTGTGTGTGTGTGTGTGAGAGTATGTGTGTGTATCAGAGACACTGTGTGTCCCTGTGGAGGACTAAGGGTGACTTAGAGACTCATCCTGCATTGCTTCTACCTCCTTGTTGCTTTGCTTTGGGATTTCCCAGGCTCTGCCCACCAAGGCTGAAAGCGAAGGCCGCCCATTCCTGCCTGGCATTTTTACATGGGATCTGGGATCCAAACTAAGGAACTTCTGTTTGTGAGCAGAGGCTTAACCCCTGAACCATCTCTCCAGCTCCCCTAATTTCTATATTCTTCTGTATGAGAAGAGAAAGAAAGAGAGAGAGGGGGGAAGAGAGAGAGAGAAAGAGAGAGAGAGAAGCATATGCCATCACATGCATTTGGAAGTAAGAGGACAACTTTTGAAAGTCAGTTCTTTCCTCTTTCCTTCCACACTGGTGTGGGGGGGTCTGAGCATCGAGCACAAGGCTGCCAGGTTTGTACACAGGTGTCTTTATCCACTGAGCCGTCACCCAAGAAGCTTTGATGTGATCCCAATACCATTCACACCAGTCATACAGGTACGTAAAATGGGTATACCTGTCAAATCTTGCTGATAACAAATCATACAGAAATTTATTTAAAATAATTCTTTCCTTTGCATATTATTTCACCATGTACAAGAAGGAAAGCTAATTGCATCCTAATGAGCTGCATGTGCTTGTTTGGTTTTACCTGTAGAATTTAACCTGGTCGCATGCTTTCTACTGCAGGACAAAGAGAATCAGGCTCCTTAGAAGTGCTTTGGAGTTGCTTGATCCTTTGATCTCGATTGCCAATGCTGAGAGGGTCAATTTGCACATATGCGTGGCACAGAAATGGCTGGCGTGTTTAGGGCCATCCCAGAAATTGTTGGAAATTCTGTCAAGGTTTGAATGTGAGCTGCCCCTTATTGGCTCAAGTGCTGAACCTTAGCTGGCATTCATGTTTGTGGGTTGGGGCACCTCCAAGAGGCAGCGCCTTGCTGGAGGAAGGGACATCAGAGGGGGTGGGTCTTGAGTTTTGGTGGCCTGTCCCTGCTTCTCAGTTTACTCTTCCGCTCTCTGCCTTTATGGGAGCTGTGGCGACCGGCACCGGCTCCTGCTTCTGCCTCCAGCCGTGCTTCTGCTGTGCGATTCTCACCTTCATGGACTATTGCCCTCTGGGACCATAAAACAAAGACATCACTTTTTCCCCCTTGAGTTGTGTGTGTGTGTGTGTGTGTGTGTGTGTGTGTGTGTGTGTGTGTGTTGTCTTACAGCAAAAAGAAGAGTAAGCGCAACACTGAGTTAACCCCAAGCTAAAACTCATTTCTTGAATTTTTTTTGAAACTCAAATCAATCACTCAAACAGCAATTGAATTTTAAAATTTTTCACTTTTTTGTTTGCATGCATGTATATATGTATTTTGCATGTGTGTGAGTGTACACACGTACACAAGAGAGCACTGAGTGTGTGTACTGGTGGAGATCTAAAAGCAACATCAGGAATCATCCTGGATTGCTCTACCTCCTTATTGCTTTGTTCTAGAGTTTCCTATGCTCTGGTTCTAAGGTCAAAATTGCAGGTTGTTGCCCTTTCCACCTGACATTTTTACATGGGATCTAGAGATCTGGATCTTTTTGCTTGTAAGGTGGAGGCTTTAATCTCGAGCTATCTCTCCAGTCCTCAAACAGTACAGTTGAAGCAAAACACTCTAACATGATGCCATCCAAGGGTATACCAGCCTGATGCTTGTGTGCTGATGGTAGGGAAAGAATAAAAATCTGGAAGGTAAAAATTCTGCAGGCTGAAATGCAACCATCTGGAATCTGAATGTTTCAGGCAGATGCACTGGGAGGCCTTATGCACGTGCAGTGCAAGGCACGCATGCAGTGACGTCACACAGTGCCATGTGGGCCAGCACTGCCTGGCACGCCTCCGCTGCATTATGCCAACTGACTTTGAAGTACCCTTTAGTTGTTGCAGGCACGCAGGTCTGTAGGACCGGCCACGGCCCAAGAAGCTGTGAAGCAGAGAGAAAGCGCCCACTAGGGTTTCCCTTGCTTTGCAGACGTGGTCTTGCTGCACGTGTCTCGCGTGCGAGTCCATGCCAGCCTGTGACATGTGCGGATCGCTTGGACCCTCCCTCACCGCTGGTTGGTGACCATCGTCCAGCAATGACCTTCTGTACCCCTCTGTGACACCTGCCCCCCATCCCCAGCCTCCTCACTCACTAACCTGGTCTCTACCCCGTGTGAACAGCAACAGGTAACGTGTGCCACACACGCTGACGGAGCGTGTCCTGGTGTTCAGAGAGGCTGGGAGAGCCCTGAGGTCACCATGCAGACAGAGACAGAGGGGATACCCCTGTATCCCCGCCTTGTCTGCGTAGCTATACTCATGAATATCAACAATGGATTCAAAGGGAGATGTGGATGCAGTTTTCTGCCCTATGACGTGGGATTGGTATGATTTAGGCAGCCCTGGCATGCTGGCAACGCCTGGGCATTGAACCAGCCACCCCTATTGAAAGACCTCCCCTGTGCTCCCACAGATCAGCTGGCTCTTCCTTCAAGGCCCGACTTCCATCTACCGGCTTTAAGCACCAGCCTGCTGTTTAATGGAAAGACTACAATGGTAAGGACAGACCGAGTCAAGTGGGTGCCACCAATGGCTTTGGTGGTCTTGAGGAGTGACTGCTTTTACCTGAGCCCCAGATGGGAGACTCCTGCACCTCTCCCCACCACCCACATTTCTGACCATAGAAACGTAGGCTTGTTTGAAAACCCGTTCACTCACCTGGTCTCCCCAGGGGCCCAAGAGGCAGGTTACAGTCCTGTTTGAAGACCCGTAAATGGGGCCCCAGGATTTTAGCTCCGAGCAAGAGCAGACAGTCGTTCACAAGAAAGGACAAAACCAAACCCTCTAGACTAGAAAGTCTTAGGCATGTCCGCGAGCTTGACCTGCTCAGAAGGGGACACACAGTAGGGCGACTGGAGATGCTGGCTGTGCTTCATCACGCTGAGACGATCCTGGGACAGGGAGGGAGGACGAGGGCCTGAGGCAGGACCTGACCTGGGGGGAAGGTAGGGTTCAGTCAGCTGGAAAGCCCCCCTTTCCTGTGGTGCTGGGGATGCTTGGCGAAGCGGAAGTTCCACTCAGTGTAGCTAAAGCCAAAGACCCCCACTCAGGGAATTCTAACAAATGCTCTTCGAGCAGATGGGAGGACCCCAGGTGGACGATCTGAAGAAAGTATCGCGTTAGCGGGTGAGTGCTGCATTCCCAGGGACCCCGAGAAGCACGAGTCTCAGGGGGGTCCCTGTAGATGAAGATCCTCAGGCGCTCGATGACACTGGGCTGAAGAAGAAGAAGATGATGATGATGGTAGCTCACCAACTTTAGCCTGAACATCAGCGACATTCAGATTTGATCCAGACCCTTGGCTATTTGCTGAATGAACTAGAGAGCCTGACTTCAATTCTCTGAGCATAGTTTCATAATAATAATAATAGTAATAATAATAATAATAATAATATATATGTAATTTATGACATATCAGATGCAAATAAAGAGAGGGTGCACAGAGCTTTTGTGAAGCCAATTAGATCGTCCATGTTAAACACCAAGGAGGGGGCCGGGCACATACGTGGGATTTGTAATCTTCACATGAAGTTCAACTTGTCGGATGGAGGCTGGAGCTTGGGGACAGATGCTGGGGGAGGTGAGTGAACACTAGTAAGAAGACCTACCCACGGAACATCTACTATGCCAAGGCGCTGAGCGTGAGTGACACGCGCTTCCTTATCATTACAGCATCTTTGCGAATGGGCCGTGGCACACTTATATATCTAATGCCCGAAATAGATTATTTTGCTGTAGTTTTGTATTGATGAATTTTTCTCTTTGACAATTTCATGCATGTATGGACTATGTTTTATGATTACTCTCAGTTCTTTTTTGCTTGTGTGTGTGTGTGTGTGTGTGTGTGTGACTGTGGAGACCCAAGGGTGATTTCAGGAATTGTGCTGGGTTCCTCTGCCTCCTTTTTGCTTTGCTCTGGGGTTTCCCAGACTCCTTCTTCCAGGGCAGGAAGTGCAGGCTGCCACCATTTCTGCCTGGCATTTTTATATGGGACCTGGGATCTAAACTCAGGTCCTTCTGTTTGCAAGATAGAGGCTTAACCCCTGAACCATCTCTCTGCTCCCCCAATTTCTGATCTCCCTTATCCCTCGGCCCCCTTCCTACAAGTCTCCTCCTATCTGAATCCTTTCTTTTTGTTTTGCGTCCCACTGTGTTTTCCCAGAGCCTCCGTGTGATCCTAGGCTTGGCACTGTCTCTGGAAGTCCACTGGACTCCCCAGTGGGGACACAACTGGAAACCTCCTCTCCCTTGGACACTTGTAGCTGCACATTGTTCGTCAGCTCTTTGTGGGGCTCCTTGGGGTCCCCTCTGCTCATGGCTGCCATTGGCAGGGCCCCTGTCGTTTTGGTGGCATAAGCACCTCTGCTGAGGTTTCATGATGGCCACAGCTGCGTCCTCTGGAGGTTGGCACCTGGCCTGGGCATTCGTTCCCTCCTCCTTTGTGGAGCCTGAGGCTTAATTTAGGGGCAGCACATGCACTGTACTGAGGACTGACCTCTCAGCCTCACATACATACATGCACATACATGTGTTTATATGAGTTTCTCATACTGTGAAAGCTAGCCATCAAGGAGGGAGCAAAGCAGATTTTTAAAAACATTCCTTCCTCAGCTCAACAGTTGTTTTCAATAGCAATCAGGGCACATCAATAGAAGTAGTAATAGCAGCAGCAGCAGCAGCAGCAAATAATTTTCTTGATTTGGTTCAAAGATAGTGCAAACCACTGAAACTGGATGCAAACCACTGAACTGGAACTAACTTTTGCATAGGACGTAACACTTATCAAAGGCCAGGTAATAAAAACATGCTCATGAGATAGATGCTGGCGGCTCGTTACGAAAGGCAACCAAGATAATTTACTTACAACTGACACGGATGTTATTTACAACCATTGGTCCATAGTGTATCAGTCAAATCAACTTTTACCCTGAAATTCCCTGGAGATAATTGCCTACCCCTTCTTCCACGCCTACCCTCAATACGAGATGAACTGTCAGTAGCTTAGAAATTCCTGCTCAAGATTTCCATCCTAGCTAGAGCTCCTGCTAGTGTGTGTGTGTGTGAACTTCTTGATAATGGAATACAGTCTGAGAAACACATCCTTAGGTGACGTCGCCAGTGTGAGAGCATCCCAGAATGCACTTGTCCAAGTTTTGATGTTCATGGTGTCGCTGGGTTCCACTACCGTCTGGAGCCACTGCCATGTAGGTGATTTGTAGATGGCCCGTGATTGTAACGTTAAAAAAAAAAGTGTAAGGACGGAGGAAAGCATACTCGGCCCATCATGCCATTTATGTCATTGCTTCATGTGTGTACGTGTGTGTGTTGTGTGTGCATGCACATGCGTGCTTCTGCACGTGCGTGCGTGTGTGCGTTGGTGGAGAGGCGAAGGTTCAGGCTCAGCCTCAGTCATTCTTGGAAGGCCGCCCACCTCCTCCCTTCAGACAGGTTCCGGTGTTGGTCTGAAGCTCACTGCTGAGGTTGGACTGGCCAGGGAACCCCAGGGGTCCTGTCGACTCCCCCCCCCCCCGCAGGGATTGTAGGCATGTACCACCATGCGCTCTCTTACTTTTCTACGGACTTTTGCTCTTAAAGCCCTCTTAGTGCTTCATCTGTATCTCACCTCTTTTCATTGTGTGCACACGTGTGTGCATTTGTACATGTGTCTGGATACTCAGCTTGCTCTGGGGATCCCCCATCTCTGCCTTCTGAGGCTGGAATTACAGGTGTGCAGTCACGCCTGCCCAGCATGTGGGGACCGGACGCTGGTCTTCATGTCTGTGGAGCGTCCGGGAGCTCGCTGACCAGACACGTGGTAAACTCCGGGCTCAGTGGCAGACATCATGGTTAGCCTGGCAAGAGGGCTCAGCACGTCCCAGTTGCCGTGTGCAGGTGCCACGTGACAGCTGAAGGCTCAAGCTCTGGGCACAGTTGTGAAGAAAAGTATTCAAGTCAAAGCCTGAGCAACCTTTGGAGAGTCCTAATTGATGGGAGAGCCCAGGTAAGTGTGTGTGACTAGTCCCTGGACAGGTGGTGAAGACAGAGGAATCTGGCTAAGGAAGTGGTACTCTTGGCCAGACACACTGGTCTGGCCTGGCAAGGAAAATTTGCCTCTCTTAAAGTCCTGTGAATATGGTGTGGTCAGTTCATTGGTCCCTGGGTTTGGTATGAACGCTCCTGCCAAGCTGGACTAAGAGGTGCGGCTGGACAATCACAAGCCAGAATAAAACCTTTTCTTCCCCTTTAAGCCATTTGGTCATGAATTTATTGGCCATATGCAGGCAAACCACAGCAGTAAGTAGAAGTGCTTGCTGCAAAAGTCCAGTGAGTCGAGTTTGATTTCCAAAGTCTACGGGGGGAGGGGGGGAGATGTCCCGTGGATATGGAAGCGACTGGAACAGAGAAAGGGAAAGCGAGGCTGGGGGTGCAGAAGCAGCACCCCCAACCTGACTACGAGGAAGGGGTGCTTCGGAGGCACCATCTCAGAATTATGGAGAAGCTCCTGGGACAGGTCAAATCCTCCTCAGACCCTTTGCTCTCTTCTCTCCTGTTCCTGCTTAACCTAGGCGAGAGAAAGATGCATCTTTACCTGCAAGCATTTCGCTGTGTGCTCTCCTGGAAGCCAGGCCTGGCATACTGCATGCCGAGCTCCGGGAAACCAACCCCGACACCTTGCCAAGGTATCTCCGGGGGCCCCGGTGATATTGTCCAGAAAGCTCAGGCCAACTCTTGGCCTCGTTCACTGTGTCGCTGTCAGTGACGCTATTGAAGATCGTGGCCTCACCCTTTAGATACAGGTGTCAATTTGATAACAGAACATTGAACTTTTGGGCACACCCGTCAAGTATTAGCAGTTAAGGCAAGCGCTGAGCAAGACTGCGTGGAATTGTCTAGTTGATATGATATGGCCCCAGGGAGGTGGGGCCACTACCTGGGCAGCTAGAGAAGATGGACACGAGCTCAGTGTGTCGCGTACAGCATACAGCAGGGGAGAAAGCGTGTGTCTGTCTCAGCTCCCGACGCTGGCGTGAGCCTCCTGCCATCTGATGAGGTGTAACCCGGTTCCTAAGCTGGAACCCCTGCTCCTTCCCCCATACTGGCGGGCCACGTGCTTCTGCATGCTGTTTGTTAAGTGGTGGGCGGATGGCTCCTCCCTTCTCAGTTCACACTGGGTGCTGGGGAGAGGCCTGGTCCCCTGGCTTCCACGCGAGTGACCTGGGGAGGTGAGCGGCTGCCAGATGTCCCCACAGAGGTGACTTTTCTCACTTTTTTGGAATTAAGAAACATCATGTGAGATTCCTTGAGACCATGGAAATACCATGCTATTCTCAAAGGCATCTCCGCTAGCTTGAACATCCATGATTCCTGACTCAATTTACTATTATTTTTATTATGGTGGCCAAGTCGTGGTTTTCTTCTAATTTGCTCATTCCTTCTACTTTAATTATTTTATTTGTGTGTGTGTGTGTGTACAAGAGGACACTTGAGTGAAGGTACATCAAGAATCACCCTGGGTTGTTTTACCTCCTCTTTGCTTTGCTCTTGAGTTTCTCAGACACTGCCTTTCAGGGCTGGAAGTTCAGGCCACTGCCACTTCTGGCTGCTTTTTTTTCTTTAATGTGGGATCTGAACTCAGAACTTTCTGTTTGCAAGGCACAGGCTTAACCCTTGAGTCATCTTTCCAGCTCCACCTCTGCTATTTCTGTGCAACACTTTGATGTGGGATCTGGGATCTCAGCTCAGATCCTTTTGCTTTGCAAGCAAAGACTTTAACCAACGAACCATCTCCCCGGCCCTTCTACTTTCACTCCTTACTTTCCGCTCATCTGCCCCAGTGCGCATGCGCACTGATATCCTTCCTCTGTTGCGGGCGATGGCCACTGCTGCTTACATTGTTCCTCATGCGGCTGGTGGAAGGCTCTTTGCTCCGGCACTCATGCCTCTGACATATCACCATCTTTCCTGGGAGTACTTATTTACCTTTAGCTTCAGAGAATTGCTCTAAGCAATTCCTGCATTCTCCTTACCCTGGCCCTGCACCCATTGTCAATTCCTCTGCTTATAAAGCGAGGTATTTGTACTCATGGCTAGGCTCCCAAGAGACGTATTAGACCCAAGTGCAAATGTAGACCAACTATTACATCTGTGTATTATCTATCATCTCTGTGCCTATGTATCTATCTGCATTGTCTGTCATCTGTGTGTCTATCTATGTATATCTATCATCTCTCTATCATGTTTCTATGTACCTATGTATCTATCGATTTATCAATCTATCTATCATCAAATCTATTTGTCATCTGTCATGCATCTATATCTATGTATTATCTATCATCCTGCTGTATCTACCTATCATCTATCATATTTCTATAAATTACCTATCTGTCATCACCATCTATTTGTGTATCTATTGTCTAGCAATCATCTGTGTACATATCAATCACGTATCTATCTATATCTGTCTATCATCTGGCATCACATCTATCTATGTATCATTGATCATGTGTCTATGTATCTATGTACTATTTATCAATCATCTGTCTATCTATCTATCTATCTATCTGTCTATCTATCTATCTATCTATCTATCTATCTATCTATCTATCTATCATCTATCTCTCTGTCCATTTATCCTCCTCATCATCATCACCATCATTTCAGTGAGGTCTCAGAGAATCCAGCCATACGGTTCTGCCTTTGTGTTTCTTTCTCATGTCTTGTGCTGGGAACACACAGCATCAGGAGCCGACTGGCCCAGCTCAGCCTCACCTTCCTGTTTGCTTTTGTTTAAGTGACCAGTGTTCTTATTTCTCCTTCCTGGCATCCTTACAGCCTGCAACTTAACGCTATGTTCCAGAAACATCTCTACATAAGTACGCTGCCAACGTGCCTCAGAACCAGCACACGTGCTCCCAAAGGTCATCATTCTGGCCCACCGTGAGATTCAACTTCCTAATAACTCGTTTGGGCTATTCTGTTCTATGTCCACGAGATAGGAAGATCTATAGTCTTCTTTTCTTGTTGGGCACTGGAATGTGGTTAACGCTCATGAAACAAGGTAAGAGGCGGTTCTTCTTTCCTTCCAGAAGAATGTGTACACTTGGTATTTCTTCCTTAGATCTTTTAAAAGAATTTTCTGATAAAGCCATCTGGGTTAACTCTTACGTGGGTGGGAACAGGCAATCAAGTGGTCCAGAAAAGTGTCATCAGAAGTGAGTGTGTGATGAAGGGAGGGCCCGCGAGGTGCCCGGGGGCCAGATCGCCTCTGTCTACCACACCCTGGCGTGGTTTTTGTTTTTTACTCGAGTGCCTCTCTGTTCAGGTGAACATTGCCGGGCGGTGCTGCGTGTTCCCAAGATTCCACGGGCTCTTGGGACAGATGACACAGGACGACCAGAGGGGAGACGGCCATAGCGGGAACTGGTGATGGTTTGGAAAGATGTGGAAGGCGGGGCCGGTGGTGACGTACGGTGAGTGGGACGCTGCACGTGGGCTGAGAGGAAGGAGCTGAGGAAGCCACAGAAGATGCTCAGGTGGTCCTAGGGACTCAAGGAATGTCATGGAGTTGCAGGGAGCAGATCTGGGGAAGGAAGTTTAGATCTCAGCCTCAGGGACCAGGAGAGCGAGATTCTGGACATATGCTGTTGGCGTTAATTGTTAACTTGAATCTTGAACCAGTAGGAGTTAAGGCTCTGAGCAGGCCTGTGGGGATTGTCCTGATTAGGTTGAGATGGGAAGACTTGTCCACGGGGTAGCACCAGCTACTCCCTGGGCAAGGGGGAGGATCCGGAGTGGATAAAAAGGAGCGAGTGGGTTTCACGACCCTCTGCTTCGTGACTGAGGATTCCATGTGACCAGGCACCCCGGCTCCCGCCGCTGTGGCGTCCCTGCCGTGATGGCGTGGGACCTTTCTCCACTGGATTGCCCTGTCCTGGTGGTTTATCATGGGGACATACAAATGAGCCATGATGCTGGGTAACCTGGACCCGTGAGCTTCTCTAAGTCTGCGAGGCCAACAGCAGGCGGTGTTCTGTGGTTTCCTCAGCTTCTTTCCCTTTTGCTGTTTGACAGATCGAGCGGGGGTGGAGAAGGGATGGGGAGACTGTCACGGGTCTGGAATTCAGGGCACGAGGCCCTCCCTCGGGATCAGCCTCTGCCTTGGGTACAGCCGCCTCCATCGTCCCTGCCTGGGCCCTTAACTCCCTCCTGTGGTAGGTGGACTGCATTATCTCCTGGCTCCTTCCAGCTTAGACATTCTATGTTCCAAATCCATCCATCAAACACTATTTCAAGGGCTCCAAAGGGGAACCTGGGTGTCTTCACGTTCTCCCACACGCCTGCCTTGCGAAGTTGTCAAGTATCTTGATTGGCGTGCCAAATGGACATGTTTCTGGATCTGCGGAGTCCCCGCTGTGAGACTTCCTGTCTCTTATTTTTCCAAGGAGCTAATGGGTCATCTCTAAATATCACAGGTGTGTATATTCCTGATGGCTCACGGCGCCAGGGAGGAGGGGGGATTGGGAAGGAGGAGGGAGGAGAAAAGGTCCTAGACTAAGACCTCACTACAATAGACTCCTCCTTGGGGTACAGCCTGACCTTTGAGTATGGGATAGCCAACTGGTGCACTCTGGTAAGTATCGAATGTCCCGTCAGCTCAGCACGCAAATGCTAAGTACAGTTAGAGGCCCATTACTGCTTTCCCTCACCATATCTTAACCCCAGGTCACTGGAAAAGACTCATCTGTCCCTTCCATCCATACACCGTGTCCCGGCCATTCTGCAGGTGATTGTACACACACACCCAGCCCTCCAGTACTCAGGGGTCACATGACTCACTCTGACCAATGGGCTGTGAGGACAGGAGCTGGGCGTGTCACTTCTGGACAGAGGCAGTTCACGGTCTGAGTGACTCCCCTGCCTCTGTCCTCAAGTGTGGCAGTCCCAGAGGTGACCGATTAGCTAGGGGATAGATGGTCGCAGCAAGCGTCGGCAACGGAAACAGAAACGTCAGTTTTCCTGGCAGAAACCTCTCAGTCCAGAGCTGGAGGTGTTACAGCAGCGAAGCCTGGCCTGTCCTGACTCGCATGCGGCAAACGGGGTGAGGGCCCACCGGTGCATCCGCTGCCTGGTTGACTTAGCAGGCCGCCCACCTCGGCCCCGGCCTGTGCTGTGGGGTGCCCAGCTGAACCAGCACCTTGGGGAGTTGGGGAAGGCGAGCTGGGTGCATGGTAAGGGCCTAGGCCCCTCTTGACCGTGGCCCTGACCACGTCCTGTACGTCCTGTGAAGCCTCACGGCCTGACCACTAGGACACAGCTGTGTCCTGGGCAAGTGGGGGCTGGGTGTGAACCCAGCACCTCGGGCGAGGCTGTGAGTCTGGGTGGGGCGGGACAGGAGCTGGGCTGGAGGACCTTGTGCCTGAATGCCAGCGGGGCTGTGTGGGGGACAGAACGGCCCTTCTTCACCCGGGACAGCCAGACCCCGCAGTCAAAACTAGCACAGGTTTTACCCGAATCCGTTTTCCTTTGCGCCTTGCAGGAACTTCCTGTTTCTCTGCAGAGGTGGGTCCAGCCTTGCTACTTCTGCAGGTCAGTCGTTCGTGAAACTCACTGATCAGAGGAAATCCAGCCACACAGCCAGGCAGCACCTCGGCGGCCGCAGAGGCTCACGCGGCGGCGGCACATGCAGGGCTGGTCTCATGCGGTCACAGAGAAGGTGTGATTTGAGTGTCCTGCAGTCCCCAGACTTCCTGTGCCCAGGTGTTACTTCACCCAGATCCTGCGCTTTAGCTGCAGTGGGGGCAAAGTGGAAGGGGCTGAGCTGGGCCCAGAGGCTGTTGTGGGGTGTTGAATGGGAGGCTGGGGGAGCCCCCAGGGCCCAGGGCATCTACAGCCCAGTCGTTAAGGGTGGGGTGGGTGGCAGGGCTTCTCTGTTCTCTCTGCCTCTGTACCATGCCAAGTGCCTCCCCTCCCCTCCCCTCCCCTCCCTCCCCTGCCCTCCCTTTCCATCCCCTCCCCTCCCCTCTCCTCCCCTCTCCTCCCTTCCCCTCCCCTCCCCTCCTCTCCCCTCGTCTCCCCTCGTCTCCCCTCCCCTCCCTTGTTTTCTTCTCCCCTCCTTTCCCCTCCTCTCCCTTGTCCTCCCCTCTCCTCCTGTCACCTTCCCTCCCCTCCCGTCGCCTGTCCTCCCCTCCCCTCCCCTATTCTTCCCGTCTTCTCCTCTCCCCTCCCCTCTCCTCTTCTTCCTCTCCTCTCCCCTCCTCTTCCTGTTCCTCCCTTTTCTCTTCCCCTCCCTTCCTCCTTCCCTTCTTTCCTTTCCCTTTCCCCTCTTCCCCTTTCCCGTTTCCCTCTTTTCTTTCTCCTCCTCCCCTCCCCTCCCTTCTCCTTTTCCCCCCTTTCCCCCCTTTCCCCCCAGCCATTCCACGCAACAGGATGTCCACGTTGAGCTGACAGCATGGGATGGTGGAAGAATACATGTCAGATGTCTGCAAAAGTGCTTCCAGAGGAAGACGAAGTGAAGGAGGAAGAGGAAGAAGATGGAGTGAAGGAGGAGAAGAAGGAGGAGGAGGAGGAAGAAGGAAGCACGGTCACAGGCATCTCCTCTCTCTGCTTCCTGGCTGACATGATGTAAGCTGCTCTGCGCACCATGTCCCCGGCCGTGGTGAAAAGTCTCTGAAGCCATGAGCAGCACTAAGGCTACTCCGTGGCTCCGTGACCTTCCTGGCCTCGCCTTGGTTAAGTGCTTATCACAGCAACAAGAGGCCGACACAAGGGCCTTATTTCTGCCTTTGATGTATTTTGGGGGAGAGACACAGTTCAGTCCCTGTCAGAGTGTGACAGTTTCCAGGAGATTGACGAGATGCCTGGGGAGGAGAGAGTGCCCGCCACGGAAAAGATGCTTTGTGCAAGATGCACGTCATCCTCCAGGCAGCATCGTGAGCTGCGTGTGTGAGAAGGGCAAGTTGTACCCAGACCACCAAAGACTGCCCGGACCCAAAGCTTCTTTCCTCAGCAGTGCTTCCCTCCCTCCCTCTCTCCTTCCCTCAGTCCCTCCTTCCTTCCTCCCTCCTTCCTCCCTTCCTTCCTTTCTTCCTCCCTCCCTCCTTCTCTCCCTCCCTCCTCCCTCCTTCCTGCCTCCCCTCCTCTCCCTCCCTTTCCTCCCTTCTTCCCCTTCCTCCCTCCCTCCTTCCTTTTCTTCCTTCACCACTTGCTCATCCTTCCATTCTGTGACTGTGCTGAGACCACATCCCGTGCCAAGTTCTGATGACAGGCAGAAGGAAACAGCACAGTTCTCATCCCTAGAGAGCACCTGGCCCTGCTTGGGACACAGCGATGCTGAAGTGGACAAGCCCATTGTCACCTTGCAGTGGACAGCAACATGTGATTCTTTAGTGAGCCGCCCATGGGGACCCTGCAGTGGACAAGACACAGCCACCCTGCAGTGGACAGGACACAGCCACCCTGCAGTGGACAGGACACAGCCACCCTGCAGTGGACAGGACACAGCCACCCTGCAGTGGACAGGACACAGCCACCCTGCAATGGGCAGGACACAGCCACCCTGCAGTGGACTGCACACTGTGACCCTGCAGTGAGTATATGATCACATTGCAGTGTACGTCACGGTGTGACCCTGCAGTGAGTAGTAGCTCACAGGCACCCTGCTGTGGACAACCTGTAGTAACCTGCAGTGGACAGCCACGGTCACCATGCAGTGGACAGCCACAGTCACCATGCAGTGGACAGCCACAGTCACCATGCAGTGGACAGCCACGGTCACCATGCAGTGGACATCACACAAACCTTGCAGTCACTACACAATGTTGACCCTGCAGTGAACAGACATGATCGCCCTGCAGTAGCCAGGACGCTGAAGTCCTACAGTGAGCAGTCCATGGGGAACATCACAGTGTGACCACAGGCTGACAGACGGGACCAAAGAGCTACAGGGAACGTGGTGACAAAGGGGCAGGCCAGACCTCAAGGTCCTGGCTTGCCGGTCAAACCCCTGATCTTAGGAGCCTGGGGCAAATCTGGGTCCTGTGAATAGGGGGAGTATTTGTTCTGAAGTCTCAGGTGGCAGGATCTGGGGACAGGCGCATTTCCTGGAGGTAGCTCAGAGCTGGGAGCATCTCGAAGACTTGATGTGAAGGTTCCGGAAGGTTCTGGGGGATCAGCCTCGGCAGGGAGAATGGAAGCCCCATCCTGTAGCTTTCCCGGCTTCCAGAAGGCTTCGTGGTGAAGGCATAATTAGGCCCTGGGTAATTACCAGTTTGAACCTGCCTAGGACACTCGGGCTCCCACCCCCTAATTTACCTTATAAATTTATTCTGCTAAAAAAGTTGAAAATGTCAGTCTTCCGTGAAGGCTGCGAACATGAATTATCTCCCCGCGTGACAGCAGGTGGGACGAGGGAGCGCCAGAGGACATCTTCACTGTGAGCGGCTGCGAGCCCCACGCTGGGGTGACCCGGTGACGCTGTCTCTGCACTGGAGGAAGGCCCGGTGTCACCAAGTTCTGTCAGCCTGCCTGGCACAGTGTTTACCCAGACTGCCTGGACTCAGACACGGCTTTGGGACATGTCCCCTGCTGAGCCTGTGTTAGCTAGTCTCAGGTGCTGGAGGTCTCCAGACAGAAGGAAGGAAAGGAACGCTTCCTGTGCAGTCCACGCTACAGACCCTATATCCAGCCCACCCTTCAGGATGGCCATGTCCTCGGACCGGTCTCAAGGCTGGACTTCCTGCTTCGTAGGAGGGCTAAGGACATCCCGAGTCTCTGGCAAAGAAGCATTGCAAAAAAGAAAAAAAAATGAGAGAAATGTACAGAGGAGGAAAGTGTGGTGGTACATGCCTGCGGTGCTGGAGCTGGGGGGGCGGGGGTCGAGCAGGAAGATTGAGAGCTGGGGGCTAGCCTGGGCTGAGAGGAAGACTTTATAATGAAAGAGAAGGACAGGAGAAGGAAGGAGGGAAGGAAAAAGGAAGGGGGAAAGGGAGAAAGGGAGGGAAGAAGGAAGGAAGGAAGGGGAGAAAGGAAGGGAGAAAGGAAGGAGGGAAGGAAGGAAAGAAAGGAAGGGAGGAAAGAGGAAAGGAAGAAAAAGGGAAGGGAAAGGAGGAAGGAGGGAAGGGAGGGGAAAAGGAAGGAAAGAAGAAAAAAGAAGGAATGAAAGATAAGGAAGAAAAGAAGCGAAAGTTTTTACTGGCAGGACTGATAGCTGGGCAATAAAGTTCTTTCAAAAACCCCCTGAAGCCCCCATAATCTTAACAAAATGGTGGCGGTTGTTTCTGAATCTCTTTCTAGTCTTTTTCTCCTCATAGGTACTCTGTTTATTTTTTCTTCCTGAATAATTAACCAAATGGTTCAGCTGATATAAATTTAAATTTTTAATTTGGGGGGCTGTGGTGAGCGTGGGGATCAAGAGAGAAGGAGGAACGATGGAGGCCTGCCCATTGGCTGGGAACTCACTGGAACACGTCTTTTCTCTTCCACGGGCACAGAATTCCTGGTTTGCTGACATATTAGGTCTCTATATTCACACCTAGCTGGTTCAGATGTTGCTCTCCCAGGAAAATTTCTCATTTTGAGATAAAGCATTGCGGTACATACCATGGATTAAAGTTCCTGTAAATCTCCTTTAAAACAATACTGCTCCATAGTTTATTAAATACCTACTGTGTGCCGTGCCCCATGCTGGTTTTTTTTTTTTTTTTTTTTTTTTTTTTTAACTAGATGATTTGAACAAATCCTCATCCAGGACTGGAGCTCGGCACAGGAGGAGGGGGAAAGCAGCTTCCTGGGGGCTCCGGCCTATGGCAGACCCAGCGGGGACTCGAATCCAGTACCTTCAGGAGATGGGTCCCGAGCTGCAGGTCCCATCCTGCACATCCCACAAGGCTACAGGAAAGACAAAGGGCTTTGCATGCTTCTGCGCTGTGCCCCATCAGCAGAGGCTCCGGTACCCGTTTCCTCGGTTCCGCTGCCTCAAGCGAGGCCTTGTATCTCTTCATTTCCCTCCTCGGTTATCTGTTTTCACAGCCACGGTCATGTCTTCTTGAACCTGGGACCGCCCCCCCCAGCATCCCCCCCAAGGTCTTCTAACCCACTGCAGTTCAGACCTGGTTCATTTTGTGACTCTTACCTTTCGTCTGCGCCCTGATCCTGTGCTGGGCTTGAGGCTCCAGTTCCGGTTCAGATCTAAGGTGTCTTTGACGTCCAGCCTGCAGGACTGTTCAAATAGGGTCTGGAGAGACAACAGGGTATGTACAGATACACAGAGACAACCCTGGGGGTGATTTGGGTTCTGTCTCTGGACTCCCGACCTCTGGGATCCCCCCAACCCCCCCATAATGGGGATGGTCTCTCTTTTCAAGATGAGCTAAGCTAACTCTTGAAAAGTGTAACTAGACAGTGTCCCTGTGACCCAGCAGGCCTTGGAGGTAGAACTCTGAGGTGTGGCCGCCTCCTGCTCATTCTGTCCCCCGTGCTAGGGACAGTCACGAAGGCGTTTGGGGGCCACAGCATCTCCCCTCTTCACACCTCCCATCGGCCTTTCAAGTTCAGGTTTCTTTGCACCGGGCACTGGCCAGGATGCAGAATCACCATCTTTGGGTGCCAGTCACGATGCACTCAGCGTAACAGGCAGCTTGTCAGTGCTAGCAGCAGCATGGAGACCCTAGCGTGGCTGCCTGTGGGGTCCTGAACAGGCCTTCACGCAGGTTCCACGTGCTACGGCTGTGCACAGTCAGTCCGCAGGGGGGCCGAAGCCACAGACCACACAGTCAAGAGACCCCGATGTGTTGCCCACATTGTCCAGAAAGAAGGGGCTTCTCCCAGCCTGGACCGCCCCCGGGGGGGGGCAGGGTTTGCAGGCTGGGCTCGTGAGAGGGAGGGGTCCACTCTGGAGGGCCAGCTTTGGACTTAGCCTCTATTTTTCATTTAGTGGAAGCCCTTGATGGACGGCACTGGCGGTGGCGGAGGCTAATTGCATGGAGCCTAGAGCTAATGCAGCCCTCGTAATTCCTGTCGTCTTCAAACAGCTCAGTGGGAGCTTCCGACGAATGACACACGGTGCTCACAAGCGGTGCACATCAGTCCCGTGTGTCACTGACAGAGGTCGGGCAGGGCACCGGCGGGATGAGGGGATGCAGCGCCACCTTGCCAAGTCTTTAATTAAAGGAGGAAATATGTCAGAACCTACATGACCACTGCCCAGCCTTGCAGATCTCTCCCGATGGCTGCAGAGCCCGCTCCTTAAGCGTCCGAACACATCTGCAGGTGGAATGACCACCTAGTGGGGTCTTCCAGCCTCCAGTCATCTGGGGGAGGGGGTTGCCTACCTGTGTCCCTTGCTTGGGAACTGTCACCCTCAGAGACCACGAGGAACCCAGAGTCGGGCAACTCAATAAAGTCACAATAAAACACCCAGCGCCTCTCATACTTTCTCACTTCCTTTAACTCAATTTATTTTTCATTTTGTGGACAGAGATTTAGTCCGGGTATTAGTTTATGATTTTTTTACTGAAGGAATTACTCAACACACACACATATAAAAAGGAAATATTATTTTTATCATTTATTTTGTGCCATGTATACCATAGGAGGAGAAAACGGGGCGAAATCACTTCAGTACCGCTGTGTTTTTCATTACAAAGTTATTACATATAGAAATTACTCCAAATTATCTGAAATGAATGGAAATTATGAGGTTTAAATTCCCCAGGTTACTGCAGCCACAGCTCTGAAAATTTATTTTGTCATCTTGCCGAACATAATTGCTACAACAAAATTTCTTCTATTTTACAACTGCGGCATAACTTATTTATACCGGTGTAGCTGTAATTTTACATCAATAAGTTGCATGGGAAGGAATACACAGGTGGTAATTGAAAACAGTAATTTGTGCCGAGGTCCAGGTGGGACGGTTGGCTCAGGAAAAGGCTCTGGTTCCTGTCGGCAGCAGCTCCGTGTCACCGGGCCTCTTCTTGTCAACTCTGTCAACATGGGTTGAGCCATCGAAATGCCCGATTTCCACATTGTGAGGCCCAGGCAGCCAGAGGCAGGCTTGCCCTCTCACATCCTGGGGGTGAGGGTGCGTACGCCATTCTGGGAGCCCGCGATTGGGGGATTGGAAGGCAGACCTATGCCTGCGGAGCTCTGGGGGCTGGAGTGGGGTGGGGTGGAAAGGAGGCCTATGCTGAGTCTTTGGCAGTTCTTGGCCTTTCTTTCTGCTTTCCAACCTGCCTCTGGATTGGGTGCATTTAGGTACCCGGAGCTAATTAAGGTGTTTGATAGATTTCAATTGGAGTATGAGTTCTTGCCAGAAACATCAACAATTCGATTCCCCAAGCACAAGGCAGAGCGTTAAATCCACTAATGCTTTCTACATTACTGTGTTCCTTCCCAGCCGGAATGTGTGGTTTGGGTACAATACGGAACTGGTCCCCAAACAGGCGCACTTACTCTTCAGCTCTCTAATTGTTCCTGTTAAACAGATACGAATAATGAAGCTGCAGATGCCCGAGCTCAATTCCAGCAGCTGACGAATCCCTCGTCTGCATCCGGACGTCCAAATGCAGATTTTTTTTTTCCCCCAGCAACTGACCATAAATCTGCCCCAGTTAGCATCCGGATGGTTGGGGTGGGCTGGACACGGGCCGGAGCTGGGTCTCTGCTCGCTAGGATGTCTCCTGACACTGTGGACAGGAGCAGGAGAGTGAGAGAGGCTTTGCTGCAAGTTCAAGTGCGCAACGTCACTGCCACATCCATATTTTAGAAGCCATTGTTGTTTCAAAGACCCCAAAGGCTTCAAAGCACACACAGTGAAATCTTTTTTTTTTCTTTAAAGACCCAGATTAAACTAATATCAAAATGCGCGGCAACCTGGTGTCTTGGTTTTCCCCAGGCGGCATCCATTATCTTTCGCTGCAGCAAATCGTCTGCTTTGTAAATGGTGCCAAAGTGCACCTTGAAGTCATGCATGTTTTAATATATGCATCATGGAACTGATGTTCTAAAACTTGCATACTGCAGGGGTGTTATCCCATCTCCAGTAGTGGGTCTGCCTTGGGAATGGTGTAGCCTAACGTGGTTTGTTAGTCAGTTTTTGGTCATATCCCTGTTAAATGGACGCAGGGGCAGGTGGGTGGGGGCATGCTGCCAATAACGTATTTTAGGATCCAAGCTACCTTTGTGGAATTCACAGGAAATGTCTGTGTGTGTGGCTGTTTTTAAAACTATGTAGCTGCAGCAGCAGCAGCAGCAGCAGCAGCAGTAGCAGCAGCAGCAGCAGCAGCAGAATCAGCAGCAGTAGCTGTAGAAGCATCATCATCATCATCATCATCAGCAGCAGCAGCAGCAGAAGCAGCAGCAGCAGCAGTAGCAGCAGCAGCAGCAGCAGCAGCAGCAGCAGCAGCAGAATCAGCAGCAGTAGCTGCAGAAGCATCATCATCATCATCATCATCATCATCAGCAGCAGCAGCAGCAGCAGAAGCAGCAGCAGCATCATTAGCAGCAGCAGCAGTAGAAGCATCAGCATCAGCAGCAGCAGCAGCAGCTGAGATCTCCCCGGCCTCTTTGCCTTCCTAGCTTGGGAACGCATGTCAGAGACAAGGTGTTGGCTGGCTTCTCTTTGCAGTTTTTGATAAGCTTCCCTTGTACTGTTCTCGTCAGCCGCGCCTTCCAGGAGGGCTGCTAAGCCTGACTCATGCTTCTTGCTCCTTCTCCGCTCCTCCCGAAGCCCTCCTTCTTCCCCCTCACTTCCTTTGGAGTGCACCACAGTACAGACAGGAGTTATCAGAGAGCTGGGCATGGGAGGGGGGCCGCGCTCAACTGAGTCAGACTTGTCTACACCGGAGCTTAACATTTCCCGAAACTTCCTCTTTCTCAAACACAAACTAATTCATCCACACAGCCTTGTAAAAGCCCGGTTGGGAAGGAGAGGACTAGGGTCCCCTCCGTCTTCAGCCCCTCCCTAACTTCCCATCACTTGCCCTCATTGTGACCACAGTTCTCACTGGTAGCCAGAAACCCAGAATCCTCGTTGTTTCCCCCACGTGAAATGTTACCACTTGTTCTCGCTACTGTTTCCGTTTTAATAAGAGAGGTTGCTCGGGCCACCAGACCACCAAACTCCAACTCTGGTTCGCTTGAGACAGAGCTGTGGCTCTTTAGGGAAATAGTCCTTTTGGTACGCTAAGTCACGCCTGATGCAGTGGTACCAGGAAGACTCCTTTGTGTGCCCAATGTGTTCGTGCACTCAGCACCTCTCAACTCCTGTATGTGTGTGTGTGGGGGGGGGACGGGGTGCAGAGGTGACATGTGGTCATCAAGAACAATAATGCCTCCAAGTCGACCGACCAACTGGCTGATGGCATCTCTACCAAATTTCCATTAATGAGTCAACTGCAGAAGTAAAATTAGCAAAGCCAGAAAATTCCAAATGAGGTGAGAAAGCTGGGAAATAGTTCCAGATCCCTTCGTACCGAGCCATTCAATACCATTTCTCATGACAGGGGCAGAGTGAGGAACATTTGCTGTGGGTGTGAGTCTTTTTCGTGTATAAGGAGCGGGCAAGGATTTTTTTTTTTTAAAGGAAATAATACATGAGTCAGGAACAGTGAAGAAGTTTAACCTCTTGCAGGCTGCAGATTCAGGCAGCAGCCGGCAAGGCCCAGAGCTTATTTACACTTTGCATAGCTAACTAAACGTCAGAAATCTACTATTGTATCAAACCCAAATATTACTTGCAGGAAAAAAAAAAAAAAAAAGGCAAATGACTCATGTTTTAAGAGAAGACTGGGCCTGAAAATCAGCATGCGTTGACAAAGGGCAAATTTGGAGATCTTGCTCAGTGATTCGTGGACAACGTGTAAACCCTCTCTGAATCTAGCAGAGCCCTAACTGCTTAGAGTACACAAATATTTTGTGAGATGCCATGAAGCCGTTTCAAGAAACCAGGAGCTCAAAAACCTCACCTGTATATGTCCTGGATTTGATAGGATTCTACACAGCTGGGACCATCTTGGGGGCTTTATTAATATGTGGAGACATGAACTGCTTAGGGTGTGAGGCGTTCGATTATTCTCAGCTTCAGTCAATGGTATTTGGAACGCCGGAGGAACAGAGATCAGCAGACACGGTCTACTTCTGAGTTTGCCCCACACTTGTGAAAAATGAAAAGATCCGCCTTCTCTGTACAGAGATTTTTTTTTTAAGCAACAGAAATGAAGCCCAAAGCAATTTGGTAAGCTGTGTTGTTGAATTTTTCGACTGCTCCAAAGTTTTCTGACTCCATGTTCAGAGGGAGGATTCTTGCTAAAGAAGAAAACAACAAAAACAAAGGAAATGTCGGTTTTCTTCCTGCACAGACGCAAAGGAACACCCGTTCTCACGGACGAGTCTTATCGATATTCCTTCCAAATTTTTGCAAAGACATAAGATGAAATATAACAACTCAGAAAGCCAGGACAATATCACGCACGCTTTAGCAGAGCCTAAGTATTGTGAATCCTCCAAGGAATTTTAAACACACATCTCTATTTGAAGGGTGGGCAGGCAGGGGTCTGTCTACTCTGCCCTCTCTGGATGGAGAGTTACATGCAACACATCATGAATTAGGACCTTGCACGGGTCAGGTTAATAAGCACTCAACTCGATTTGATGAAATGCATTTTGATTTCTACAAATAAACAATTGATTTTCCTCTCCTTAAAGACACAGGCTTGTGCGTGCCTGTGCCCGAACGTGGTGGGGGTCTTTTCTGGAATGCACTGGAAAAAAAAAAGCAGAATCTCTCTTCTGGAAAGGTGGTATTTATTTCCATCCGAGTCAACTCCGTGCAAAGGACAGAATAGACCCACACCAGGTGCAGAGGCTGCAGATGAAAGAAATCTGAATTTTAATATATTTACCCAGGCCTGCGTTTGCCTTACACTTTTTCCTCTTTGGTTAGCACATGTGTGTATGTACGTGTGTGACCTACTCTAAACAGAAGCTCGGGAGCTGGGTGGATCAAGGGGTTAATGTCCGGTGACTTCCAGGGGTTCTAGATCTATCCGCTCTCCTTCGGTGCTGAGGAAGGGTTGGGGGATCGGCCGCTGGGCCCGACCCCCGCCGGCTGTGTGCGCGCCTAGAGAGAGCGGGGGAAATGCAGACCGGCGGCAGGGTGCAGGGCGGGGTCGCGAGAGAGGTCAAGGTCGGCGGAGAGGCAGCTATTGATCGGGCTTGGAACGCGAGACGGGGAGCGCAGCCTAGACTAAAGGGGGAGCTGTGAGACCAGACATTAACAGCGTTCAGCGTTAATGATGCCGCGCCAGACGGGCAGAGGGAAAAAGAGGAGACTGGAGTGGCAGCTGGGATCGCTCGCTGCCTGCGCCCGGCCGCCTCCCGGGAGAGGAGGAGGACGAGGAGGAGGAGGAGAGGAGGAGGAGGAGGAGGAGAAGGAGGAGGAGGAGGAGGACAGGAGAAGGCGGAGGGCAAGGAGGAGGCGGAGGGCGCAGGGGTCTGCACCCGGCCGGGCCGGCCGGCCTCTCCCCTGCGGCCGCGAGGTGGAGCGCGCCGGCGGCGTGTCGGGCCCTGCGCCCGCGGGTCCCTCTTCCCGCCGTCGGGGCAGCCCCGGGAGGAAGTGCTCTGGGTCAGTGTTGGCCTCGCCGCGGCGGGCCCGCTGCTTCCTGCTGGGGGTGGGGCAGGCGTGCCCACTTCCCGGGTCCCCGGCCGCTCGCGAGTGGGTAGCTGACGCCAGGACCCCCTGAACTCCCCCTTACATTCCACGTGGAGATCCTCGTTCCTGAGCGAGCCTATCCGACCCCACACTGGCCAAGACAAGACCCCCTTCTGGTAGCCAGCCCAGAGAGGGCAAGGGCCACGTGCTGGGATTTCCCGCCGGGGGTAGCGAGTTGAGCTTGTGGGCGTTTTTAAGTCCAGACCGTCCCCTGATGCGCTGTGTGTCCTTGGGTGAAGTCCTAACCCTCTCTGGCCTTCTCATCCCTAGTTCCCCGAAAGACCAGACTAGTCAATCTTTCACGTTTAGGCTTGGGTGTGCGGAGATGGCCAGTGGATGGATTTCTTCAGAAGTTTGTAGAAGGGTGGGTGTGGGCATTTTCGTTCTCATTTTGGCCACTTTCCTGGAAAGACTTTCTCAGTGGGGAGAGATGGGAGAACTTCCAGACTTTGGACCGCATGGAGGTGTGCGTGTGTGTAACTGAAAGCTGTGTACTCCGCAGAAGAAGGGGTGCACCCCCACTCTCTCCATCCAGCGTCTCTTTCTGTCTGGTGTCCGTGGACCCCGCAGCCCACAGACTTCGAACCTGCAAGCTAGGGCACACTGTGCTGTGATTATTTTGGGCGAGGTGGGAGGGAGAGAACTCCTACGGTCCTTGCTCCCGGCGCTGCGTGGTTGGTGCCCTGGCCCCACCCAAGGCCTTCTGGATGAACAAAAAGCCCAGGTGCCCCCAGCGGAACAGGTCCCCGGAGGAGGGACGCGCCTGGAGGTTTCGCAGCCTCGCCAGTCTCCCGGCTCGGGGTGGGGTGAGGCGGGGGCAGCCGAGCTCATGGCGAAGCCCAGCCCTGGCCAGGCCCCGACCCGCCCTGGCCACCCGGAGGAGAGGGGTCCAGCTGTCTGCCGCGCCCAGCCCCAGAGGCCTGCCTATCCAGCAGCCCGAGCTGCCCCAGGCTTGGGGAAGGGCGCCGGAAGGGGGCGGTGTCCAAGGGGGGGACGGCGATCCGGCCTGGTCCCCGGGCCCCGGGCAGGCCCCCACAACTCCCCTTGTCCTTCGCTGCTGGAGATCAAACGGCCGACCAGCCAGCCCGGTCCTTCCCTGTCTGACAGGCAATTTCAAGTCCGATCCCCGGCGGTGGAGGAGGGGGGTCGACTTCCAGGTTGCAGTCTGGAAGGGAACCGGCAGGGGTGGTGGTGGGTGGGGGGGCGCTCCCGGGGTCACCCGCCTTCTGAGATCTGTTAGGTCAGCAAGTTCAAGTCCTTCTCCCACGTGGAGCACCCTTGTCTTTCTGTGGTACCTCTCTAGGAGCCTAGCGTGGGGTGAGAGGGTTCGCTTGACCCCCTAGGGTGAATGAGATGGGAATGATTCGGTTTTCAATAGGATTCAAGCAAGGACTCAGATATCGCCCTCCCCTGGGGAGTCCCCTATGACCTCTTAGTATCTTTTATTTTGTCCACCACCTTGACAAGAAACCCCAGATTTATATGGAGACACTTTTTAAAAGTTTCACCCACACGCACCCCCCTTCTTATAAAAAGTAAAAAGCAAATGAAGCTATTTTTTTAGGGCAGTGATCTTATCTCCCCCCATCTTTAGGTCGACTCCCAAGTCCTCCTCCCCAAACCGAGTTCTGTAGTTACACTCATTCTTTCTTGTCACACAGCCCCTTGCCCCATTTTCTGGAGGTCCTGGTCTCTGGGGGAAGGAGGGATAAGGACTTTATCTTATTTAAAAATATACCTCCCTTTTACTCCCCCCTTCCCCCCATTACCTCCCCCCCCCCCCCCCCCCCCCCCCCCCCCCCCCCCCCCGCTTTTGCGCAGCAGCGCTTGGGATAAGACTAGCGCACAAAAACATCAGTTTGCACGTGTGGCCAGCCTGGGTTGCGGGTGTGCGCACTGGCGAGTGTGTGTATATGTATGTGCGTGTGTGTGTGCGCGCGCGTGTGTCTGTGTGCTTTCTTGTTCTCTTACAGGGTACAATGTTAAAAAGCCACCGCTAGTCGCCCCCAGTGCTCCGACTCTCTGGGTCTTTTTGTCTCTAGTGCAGATTAAACGTCACGTCCGCACTTGAACTTGAATTTTATCCCATTGTACAGAGGCAGCCCCAGCCATAGAGAGACCGAGAGCTCCCAGAGAACCCGGACTCCGCCATCTTCACGTTGCAATCTATAGCTCCCAGTCCACGCCCGCACCGACCCAGGCGCACTGGGCGAGCCGCCCCGCAGCCCCGCTCCCCCTGGGCCCGCAGCGCCCGGGGAGCGCTGGGGAGCGCTCGTGGGGACCCGGCAGCTTCTCCGGCCGGCGCCAGCCTGCCAGGTGACCTGGGAAGGAGCCGCTCCTGGAGTCCCCCCCAGAGCCTCGGAGGGGTCAGCCTCCGCGAAAGAAAAAAAAAAAAAAAGAAAAAGAAAGAAAAAAAAAGCCAAAATAACCTAGGCAGCTCGCAGAAAGCCCAGAAAGAACCGAACCGCGGCAGTTTTTCTTTGCTTTGGGTTTTTTGAGGGGGCGGGGTGAGGGGGTACGAGACAAGTCCCCAAGTTTCTTCTTCTTCTTCTTCTTTTTTTTTTTTTTGCTTCTTTTAAAAAAATTGTTTGCATTTTTCTCTCCCCCCCATCTCCCCCTCCCCCCGGTGGAAGTGCGCTTTCCACCTACAGACCCCGAGAAAGAAAAGTGTCAGAGGCCGGTGAAAAGCCGGGCGTAAGTTCCAGAAGACATTAGAAGTCCAAGAGGCCGAGCACTTTGAAGAAGTCCAAGAGATATTCTTCCTTCGAAAGAATGTATTTTTAAAGAAACCAGCCAGTCCGCGGCAAGCGACAACAGTTTTATTTATTTTCGCCTCTTTCTCTTATTTTAGATCGTGCAGTCTTTCCTTTTTCCCCCTCTTTTTCTTTTTGCAAATCAAACCAAACAAAACAGAAAAACAGCACTGAAGAAAGAGCAAAATAAAGAAGAAAAAGAAGAAGAAGAGGAGGAGGAGGAGGAGGAGGAGGAGGAGGAGGAGGAGGAAGAGAGGGCAAGAGAGGAAGGGGAAAAAAACACCAACCGGGGCAGAGGAGGAGGCGCGGCGGCGGCGGCGGAGCGGCGGCGGCTGCTCGGACCCCCTCCCCGGCCCCCTTCGGTGCAGCTCTCCGGGCGATGCCGGAATAGATGCCGGGGCAATGTCCCGCCGCAAACAGGGCAACCCGCAGCACTTGTCCCAGAGGGAACTCATCACCCGTAAGTGTCTGCGGCGTGCGCGCGAGGGGCCAGAGGACGGGGCTCCGGGCGCCCGGGGCTGGGGACGAGCGAGCCGGGCGCAGCCAGGCCGCCCGGGCGCCGGGGGCCGGCGGCCGGCGAGCCGGAGCGGCCGCTGGGGCCGGGAGCATGGCGAGGGGCGAGGGGGGCTTTAGGAAAGTTTCTTGGCTGCCCGGGGGGAGTCCAGGCGCTGCGCGGCCTGCCGGGCCGGCTCCGGGCCGGGGAGGGGGCGCGCGGGCTGGAGGCGTGTGTGCGCGCCGAGCCGGGCTGGACGCTCGGCCCTCCGAGCGGCGTGTGTGGCGGCGGCGGCGCTGGTGGCGGGGTTTGGAGAGGAGGGGGAGGGGGCTGGGGGAGCGGAGGGGGAGGGGGGAGCCGGGAAGTGGGGAAAAGTTGGCGAGCGCGTGGGTCCGCGCTGCAGGAGCGGGCGGACGAGACCCGGGTGCGCTCGGACCCCAGAGCCGCAGGGCGAGCGGTGGCCGCCGCCTCCCGGTTCCCGGCCGCTGCGCCCCGCCGGCCAGGGCGCCGGCCACGCCGGTCCTAGGATTCCGAAGCCGCCTTTCCCTCCCCTCCTTGTGCTATTTGCAAAAGAATCCAGCTGCGCGGCGGTTCGCCCGGCTGGAGCACACCCCCTCCCCATTTCCCCACCTCCGTCTCCTGGGACGGTCTTGTCTTCCCCCCACTCCAAAAAAAAAAAAAAAAAAAAAAAAAGGTGTGTGTATGTGGGGAGGATTGGGGTTGGTGAAAAATCTCCACCACGAGTGGGAAAAAAAAGGTTGTAGGAGTGGGAAGAGAGGGATGCGCTAATAAAATAGTAAAATTCCTTAAAAAGGGGGAAGAGGGAAGAGAGAGAGACCTATCCATCTCTTATCCATCTCTGCATCTCAGCATCTTTCATCTTTCCTATCTAAATAAACAAGGCAGGTCGCGGTGGAATCCCGGGGATTTCAAGCAAGTGGCGGGCCATGCACAGTCAGGCAGCGAGGCGGCAGACACGCAGCAGCTTCCACCGCCGCAGCTGGCCGCATTTAGAAAAGCGAAAGCGAGCGGCGCAGGTACGCCGCTTGCAGGGGAGCCCGGCCGCTTGCAGGGGAGCCCGGCCGGGTCCCCGAGCCGCGGCATCGGCGAGGTCGGCTCGCTGCGCTCGTCGCCGGGCCGCTGCAGCCCGCGGGAGCCGCTTCCTCGCCGCCACGCGCGCCCTTCCTTCAATGCGATGCCCCGGGTCGCCAGTCGCTTTCTGCACTGACTTATTTGATTACGAGAGAAATAAAATATCCTGTGGGTGCCATCGGGACCGCGGGCAAGGTGGTGGTGTCCCTCTGATCCTTCGCTTCTCCTCGCCCGCCGAGCTGGGGCCGGGCTCCCTGCGCGCGCGTGCGGGGCTGGGGACGGCTGGATGCGCCGGCCGCCGCCGAGGACTGGCTGCACGGCGGCCGAGCGCCGAATATTTATGTTATATTTTAAAAAATTTAAATAAATAAATAAATATATAAAGGGGTTCTCCCCTCCCCTGAAAAGCCAGCATAGAAGCCATCTGCTCGGAGCAACCGCTGTCGAGGGCTCCTTTGTTACCACAGACACGCTAGTAAGAATTTCTGGGTTTATTACTATTATTATTTGGGGAGGAGGAATTAGATATTAAAGTGGGGTTCTTGGGAGGGGGGGTGTCTTTTGGGAGGTGGGGAGGGAAAAGGACTTCTCTTTTATTTTGCAGTTTATGGTATCAACCCCGACTTGACTTTCTGGTTGCATTTGAAACCGAATGTTTAGCATTCAGATTGGGGTCTGATTTGATCCAGGTCCTCTTCCCCAGCTGACATTCTGCTTTCCCCCCAAGTCACAGCTATCTCTTATTCTACATCACCCCCCACTTTAGGTGGAGTGGTTGTTAAAACATCCATACTTACAGACCCTTAATTTCTGCAGGAGGCCATTTGCCCCCATGGAGACTCTGTATAATTGTAAGGGTTGTTTTTGGGGGAGGAGGATGGGTGTGTGTGGGGGAAGGGGGGAGATATTGGGGGATTCATTGCCAAGCGGTAGCCAGGACTTTGAGAGCAGGAGCCCTGGCAGTTGTGTGTAAGGGCAAAGGCAGGTAGGTTTGCGGTGTGTTTGCTCTCTTCGGGCATCCCTGGGACGTCAGGAGCGAGCCCTGGCCAGAAGGAGCAGTGGTAGCTGGGCGTGGGGGTGAGAGGTGCCGCTGCAGCTTCCTTGCATTTTGCATTTGTTGCCCGCACCAACCTTGCTCCCAGCCGCTGGGGAGAGCCAGCTGACACCCAGAGGGTCACGGAAAGGATTAAAGAAGGGCTAGAGACTAGGCTACAAAGCAGCCCACCTGCCTCTCAGGACACCTCCGGAGCCCAGACATTGTGAGGTGCTTAAGCCGAGACAGTCGGCCAAGCAGTGCTCCGAAAGAACTCCCCGGAATCACAGAGCAGTTGGCTTGTCCCGGGTCACCCCGAGGAAACTGGACAGGGTTGGGTTGCAGTTGAGCCCGTGGGGCCTGAGGATGTGAAGCAGGGTCCCTGGATGTCAGGCACCCCGGGCCCTGGCCATCAAAGCAGGTGCTGCTGCAGGACTCCCCCCTCCCCAGGAGCTCACGGTTGAGGGCTTCAGAAGGAAACCACCTAAACGTGGCTCATCGTTATCAGTTGGGTAGCAGCCTGCAGGCCTGTGGGGGGGCAGCCTCGGGTTCTCTGGGGGTGATGCAACTCAGAATAGCTGATGGCCTGGGAAACAGAGCAGTGCGCAGATAGCACCCGTAATCTTGGTGCGGTGGAGGTGGGGGTGTTAGGAGAAGGCCCCTCAGTAAGCTAGTTCCATCTGCAAACAGGGCCCGTGAGAGGTGACAAACAGTCAGGGAGCAAACCTGGGTTTCCGGTGTGTTTCAAAATGTTTGACCCAGATGGATACAGCTTTTCAAATAGGAGGCCAGACACACAGCTATGAACAACACACACACACACACACACACACACACACACACACACACACACACCACACACACACCAGCACAGGGAAGGTCAGAGGCCTCTGCTGACCAGGCAGCAGGAAGGGCCAACTCCAGTGATGTCAGGCAGGGTCAGAAAGGAGGGACATGTGCTTAGAAGCCGTGAAGGAACTGGCGGCTTTCTAAAGAAATGGGAGAACTCAGCATGCACACGGTTAATGTCAGAACCCCAGTGAAGGTCATTTCCCCACAACCCACCAACAGGTTTCCTTGGAAGATTAATCATTTTCTGTGTGCATTTGCCATGCTGCAAAAACAACCAGAAAGAGAGAGAGAGAGAGAAAAACCCAAGGGTTGATGCGGAAGTCAGGCTCGCTGTGTGGATTCCATGTTTGCCTCTTGAACTGGGCTCTGTGATGGCTGTCAGTCTCCAAGGTGGCCGTGTTCACAGCGATCTTAGCTCTTTCCTCAAAACTAGGCCTCGGATGAATTTCATAAGGCATAGGCCCTCTTTTTTTTTTTTCTTTTCTTTTTTGGGAGTTGGGTGGGGAGCAGTGAAGTTTGCCTGCCTTCTGCATAGAAGGGAACCCCGTATCATTAGAAGTGTGATATGTCGGATGTTCTGAATCCACGGAGAATAAAAACGTGTTCAGCAAAGGTGTTATGCCAGGCTGATTTTATTCATTCGTAATTCACACCTGAGAGGAACAACCATGAGCATATCTTAGCAACCCCTAATATTTTTAAAGAGTACCCCCCCAAACCTGGAAACTTTACATGTAAGCAGGTTTCTTTTGTGGAGGGGAAGGCTGCTCTCTGCCCGCGCCTGGGACTTGACCATTTTTGCCTGGCTTCCGACATATTTCGGAACAGAAAACGAGCTGTTTCTCCCGCGATGGGGTGAATGCGTGTGCTTGTGAGGAGGCGTTCTTAGACATACAGAGGGGGGCTGGTGTTACGTGGTTGGGGGTGCTTCAGGATTTGTTTCCTCTTCCTCGACCAGAGGATGGGCCACATTTCCGTGCATGTGATGATGTCTCAGGTGAAATGGACGGGGTCAGCCTTGTAGAGCTTCCAACAGCAGCTCGTGCTTCTCTGCGCACCTTACCAGAGTTTGACTCCTGACACTGCCTGGTAGCTTACAGCGCTTCTTGTCACCGCCTTCCTGTATCCATCTTGCATCTCCCATCTCCTTGCTTTGCAGTCTCTGTTGCTTGTTGTGATAAAATACTTTCCAAAATAAACTTTCAGTGGCATCGGCTTCTGGTTCAACGGCAAGCCCGCCGAGCCCAGCCGTGCCTGGCGCCTCTGGGCAGCTAGGGGGCGCTCGGCGCCCGTGCCATGGCTGCGGCGCGGCTCCACTGCAGCGGCGGGGAGCCGGGCGTCCATCAGTGGCTGCGGCCGTTTACGTTGTTGCAAAATGTCTTGATGTGTGAAGTTGTAATATTGATTTTCCTGCAGAGATTGGTGCAGGACAAGAGGAGAATATAAGTTTGAGAAATCTGTTTGCAAGCGATGGCCATTGATTTACAAGCCCTCACCTGGGGGGTGGATAGGCGTTTTCTTCTCCTTGGGTTCCTTCCGGTTCACCTTCTAAAAACCAAGCAAAATTGTTATTCTCTAATGAATATGTTTTTCCTATCTCTCCATGGTATGTCTTGACATTCGGAAATTTTGTCTTGTGGCTGAGGTGTTTGTAATCTATTTAGGAAGGGATCTGGGTAGAATGTGCATCATTTTGGGTGAGACAAGACGGTGCGTCTATAAGCCATTTTTAGATCCAGGGAACTCTGGGACTCCTTACCTGGGGGAGTCAGGGATCCAAGACAGCTTGATGAACGGAAATCCTTTCAGCTCAAATTTTATAGTACTTGGACTCTCAATTGCACGTACTCCATCCTGATCCCGCTGAACTACGGGAAGTAGCGCTATTCCCTAAAGACGCAACATAAATCAACGTGGAGAACTTTGGAAGGAGTGTGGACTTGCTAGAGCTGTGGCTAGCCTTGCCTTTTGCGGCAGACAAGTCCCCTGATGGCGGCTTGTCCTGGGACTGCCTTTCCCAAACATGTCATTTAGTGCTAAGGGTTATGCGTTCTTTGATCGTGGGGGTTTCTAGATCTGCAATGTTATCTCCTCCGAGTTCAAAAAAATCTGTAGACGGCACGGCAAGCTTGAGTTCAGTGGCTGAGCTGAGACAGGAAAGTGCTTTATTCTAACCTGAAAGAGAAATAAATTAGGTCAGACAAAAGCCTTTGCTGTCATCAGCTAGAGAAAGAGTGCCAGCCAGTCATCCGATGATTCCTTTACTTCATTTAATGTTTGAATCGAGCCAATCGTAAGCACATAGTGGTGGTGAGTTCATAGGACACTCCAAGATGAACACTGGCCAGGTGGTGGTCTCTGCCCTGCAGAGAGCTGCTAAAAATTTCAGTTTTCGGAACCCCCAATCTTTGCCTTGGCAAACTGCGGCTTTACATAGACCACAGGCATTCCATGTGTGAAAAAAAAGCAAAGCAAAGCATATGAAGGAGTGAGATAGACAGGGGGTGGATGTTATCCTTTGGGGGTCTCTCTCCTTCAGTCTCCTGCGGCTGATGCGGAAGGGTTCTTTAGCTGCTTGGTCGGGTCTCACCTTTAAGATAAAAGTCCCCAAGGAATTTGGCTCCTAGGTCAATGTCTGCATCACGCTCTTTGAGGGCTGTGTCAAGTGTGCTCAAGTCATGGCTGCAGGCTGGGCGTCCTGCTCTGAAAGCCGTGTCCCTGCAGACGCACTTGCATCTAACTTCACGGGGAGAAGGTGGAAGGGATGCTAGGGACGATGGTTCGTATCATCCAGCTCCTTTATCAATTCAGCGTGCTTTATTTACTCAATCATCCCACCTGGGGTCTCTACCCCCTCTCTCTTCCCGATCCCACATATCTGTCTTCCCCGTCCCAGAGAGCCTAGTATGGGGGGCTGTGAGATCTGCTCGCCTCTTGTTCCCAGAGTGTCTAACTGGGTGGCTGCCGCCCTCGGGCGGTTGATTTTTCCAGGATGTGTATAAAAAGCAAGGAGAGCGGGCTATCAGAGGGACGCACGAGCCGGCCAGGGGGGCGACATCTCCGAGTGGTTGCTTGGGTGGTGGATGATTCTGCTTCCGGGGACTCTTCACCCGCATGTTGACATAATGCAAGTCTTTTGTGCAATTGCTGAAATTCCAGAAATTCATTTTTTCCCCTCTTTCTCTGTAACAGCTGACAATTTGCTGGGGTGTGGAATTAGCCAACCCAAGTTAGTACTGTAATGAAATCTCAGATCACACGAAATTAAGTAACTTCAAAGTAAAAAGCGGAAGGGAGGGGGGAATCCTGTATTTATTTTTACATAACTTTTTATGGCTCCTGAATTACAAATACATTTATGGGCTGGCTTAATGAGTCTTCTAAAGAAATGTACAGAAATGATTCCAGAAAATTGAATGCCCAATATTAGCGTGACGGACACGTGCCTCTGATAGAGGCTAAAAAGCAAAGAAAAACTGGAGTCGTGTTTAAATTTCAGAAGAGGCTCCTACCTGGGCGACTTCCCGTCGACTCTGAGATCTGGATCTCCCCCAACGGCAACCTTGTGGCCCAGTGTACCTGCCTTCCACCTGAGCCTTTGGAAAATATATTTTAATGTAAAACAAAACAACTGTCTTCATTTGGCCAGCAAGAATTCTCTTCTAACGATGATGGTGAGTCCCATTATGGTTCTGAAGACTGAAGACATTTGGAGTTTCCCGGAAGACAGTTAGAAGGTTTTCACTGAGGTAGAACTTTGTCTTTTTTTTTTAAGACAGTCTTTTTTTTTTTAAACTTAAGTTATTTAATTTTTCTAGTTTTACAAGCATATTGAGTACTCACCCTCGGTTCCCTCCATACTCCCTCCTACCCATCTCCCCTCCCTTCCGTTCTTCAATCCATCCCACTACCTCCCGCCCTCCCACCCATCTGCCTTCATGGACCCAGGGCTCCCTCTGGCCTGTCTACTCTTTTTTTTTTTTTCTACTTTTACAAGCATATTGAGTACTTTCCTTTCTTCTGTCCATTGTCTCTCCCTCCCATCATCCTGCCCTCCTGCCTGTTTGCTTCTGTGGATCCAGGGTTGCCTCTGGCCTGTCTACTCTTGTGGGGGTTCAGGCCTCTGTGGCATCCTAGATTGCCTCTGCTCGGCCATTCTACTGATAGGAACATTTCCCTTCACTCATCCAGGTCCAGTCCCCAAGGTTTCCACTGTATGTTCTTATCTCTCTCGAGGTCCTCGATATTCTATGGGGGCTTGTTGGTGTGTCAGTCATTATGCAGGTCTGGTGGACAAGTCTCACTGCAGTGAGTTCCTAGATGCAGCGGTCCTGCCTTGAGTGGAGTGTCTTGTCCACAGGCAAACCTTCCCATCTTTAGGTTCTTACATTCTCACCGCCCCCTCTTCTGTGAGGTTCCAAAGCCTTAGGCTGGGGAGATTGGGTTGGTCTGATTCTGGGCGGGCCCTGCTGGGTCACCAGCACTCTGACCGCTGCTGTCCACGTCACAGCTCCTCCACTGCCTCAGGATGCATCCTGTCAGGATGTTGAGATTCTCTACCTCTCTCGTAGAAGATTTCTAGGAAGACAACCTTTTTTTAAAAATTTATGAAAACACAGGTCATTCCATTCTTACTTGTTGCAGACTTGGTTTCTTATTTGTCACTTTTTAGTGTGGTCGCTGAGGTCTGTGATTATGTATAAAGCTCCTGTTCCTTACTCAGTTCCTTGGTTTGGAAGGCAGGGGGTGGGGCAGCCCCTTGAAATCAGTTTTTGGATATCTGGAGAGTCCTGTGTAGTGTGTGTGTGTGTGTGTGTGTGTGTGTGTGTGTGTGTGTGTGTGTGTGTGTGTTGGTGTGTTGGGATGTAAAGAGAGGTTGGACTGAACCTACACATCGACTTAGGATGTTTTTAGGAAGCTATTCTTTACCTGCCTGAGTTTCCAAAGGCCAAGTTGGGTTTTGCAGAACTGTCTCTACAGACAGCGTCTCCTACGGCCACTCGATTTTCCCACCTAGGTCTATGTACCACGGCTAGGTGAGGGAGACCCTCCCTGTAGGCGGAACATCTCCATGGATCAGAACCCCCCACCCCCACCTTCCTGGGATGCTGAGGAGGCCACAGCGTCCCCCTCCCAGTTGGCCGGTCAGTCAGGATCTCGGTTGGCTTCCTGGGAGGAATAGCCTGTACTGGTTCTCATTGCCCCGTGCTTCCTCTCACATGTCAGAAAATGGGGACCATTCCATTCCGAGGTGTGTGCTCTGGCCGCCACACAGGTTGGCAGGCAGGGAGGCGGCCTCCGTGTCGTGTGCAGTCTGCATCTGTTCCTCCGTAGATGTGGCTCCTGCAGGGTCTCGGGGGAGCCGCGGGATGCCCCAGTCCACTGCAGGACAGGCGTCTCGGTTGCTGCTAGGCTGTGCTGGGCACTGACCCTTGGAGGCCTGGTTTGGGCATTCCTTTGAACACACGCCCGACTCTTCCCCACTGGACACTTTGCGATCCCCTCGGTTGGGAGACTTCATAAAGCGTCTCGCTGCACCTTTAAGTGTCATCTAGTCAGATTATTTGCTCCACCAAGAATTGATTCCTGCTCCCCCCACCCTCTATCTCCTCCCCCTCCCCCGGTTGTTATTTTCCCTCGCATCCAATAAATTAAAAATTGATGGCAGCTCAGAAAGTGTTGTGCTCCACTGAGTGTGCGGGCTGGTGGCGTTTCTGTGTGGCCTGGAATCTCGGCCCCTCCCTAAGGGGTTGGGGGGGATGAAAGGGGTGCAGATCGTTGGTAAGCCAGGGTGAGCTAGCAAAGGCTCTGGCTTCTCAGGAAGCAGGTGAGCTTGGTGGAAGAGCTGATCTCTTTTTTTGTAAACATGCGTGCACACCGTGAAGGGGGCTGAGAGAGCAGGTGGCACGCGTTTTTGAGAATCTGGTAGTCTCCTCCCCTCCCCCCATCAACAGGCTCATTCCTTCCCTTCCTTACCTCCCGGTCGCTGAAACAATCATTCTGGATGCTTCTCTCGCTGTCACTGATCAGAGATTTGGGGATGAATAGAGGAAGAGCAAAGGGAAACAACGTACTGTGGATGTGTGTGTGTGTGTGTGTGTGTGTGTGTGTGTGTGTGTGTGTGCAATAGAACATTTGCCTAGTGTGCTGGGGATAGAAGATGTCCATTTTTTGGCTGGGATTCCTTGAAAGTAGCTGCAGGTCAGTCTACTAGAGATGGATCAGGCCAGGCAGGACCCTGGGACCCAGCACGCAAAGAACTCACTGGCCCAGAGGAAGCCTTTGGAACCCTTGTCTGACTGGGCCAGTGTGACCTCCTCCCCCCTCCCCACGCCCCGTTATTTCTGTCTTCTGTCCCTAATTCCTTGGCATCAGAGCCGAGACATGGGAAGTTTGTCTTTGGATCCAGGGCTTCCCCTTCCACTTAAAACAGGGATGCCCATTATTATTTGTGCAGACTGATTTCACTGCATTCAGCAGCTGGGAGGAGGCCCAGCCTTGTAAATAAAATGTGGTTTTGTTGTAAAAGAAAATCTGTGTGTGTGTGTGTGTGTGTGTGTGTGTGTGTGTGAGAGAGAGAGAGAGAGAGAGAGAGAGAGAGAGAGAGAGAGAGAAAGAGCGTGCATGTGTTGTGGGTAAATATGTATTTGTTCGTGCACTTTAGGGTTTAGCATTTCAGAAATCTCCCCGGTCCTCTGATATTTGACATTTGAGCTAGTTGCCGGCTGCATCCATCCATTCATTTTTCCTCGTAATGAGTCGAGCGTTTTAGCAATTGGTGCCCACGTGGCTCACAGTCATATTTTGCAGGTACCTGACACTTGGGGAGGGGGGAGCTTTTCGGGAATGCACACATCTCACAGGAAAGTCTTCTCCGTGCCTTCATTTTTAAGCTCCGAGCTGGGGATGGGCACGGCTGCTTTTATTATTGATCTCTTTTCTGTCCCATGGCTTCCTCCTCTCTGCCGGGCAGGTGGGGTCCTGGGAGGCAGGGCGGAGCTGGGAGACACAGGGCAGCCGAGGAGGGTACCTGGAGGAGTTGCCCCCTCCATGTAGCTCATGTCAAGGTTGGCCCAAGAGTTTCTTTCTCCTTTTATTTCTTTCATTATCAATACAGTTCTAAGAAGACGCATACAGCCTCCACGCCCAGCCCGTATCCGCCTACCAGCGGAAATGAAACCACAATCTTTGGGGGGTGTTTCTGAAGGCTCCTGTCTGAGCTCAGACCCACCAGTTCTGACCCAAACGTTGGGACTCGGCTCTCTGGATGTTGGGGGTGAACTTGCCATCTTGCCGGGGTGGGGGGATGCTCAGGTAACGGGCCAGCAGAACTCCCCTCCATCCCCAACACACACAGCCTGGGGTTGGGAGAGGAAACCCCACTCTGCGGAGTTGACAGGGCGAGCCTGCCGTCATTCCCATCGAGTTTTACTTTCAACGCTGAGGGTGGGAGGGGAAGGAGAGGGATTTAAACATCTTTTCCTGGTTCTTTTTCTTTCCAACTCCCTTCATGGCAGTGGGTTGGACGCTGGTCGGGAAGGCGGGGGCCTGCGCCCGGGTTACCCCAGGCCTGCCTGTCTGCAGGTTCCAGCTCAGTTCCCCAGGTTGGCTGACTGCGAGGGGCCCATGCAGAACTGAGACATGCTGCTCTGTAAACAGCATTGGAGATCTTCAAACTCAATTATGGGGGCTCCCAGGGCTGGCCGCGCGAGGGAACTTGAAAAAGCAGAGACTGCCAAGGATAGGGAAGAGTACCAGATGTTTTTTTTTTTTAAAGTGTTGGTTTGGAGAGGAGTTGGGGGGGGGGAATGCTGCGAACAGGCGTCTGTGACCTTCGCTAATTTTTACAGTCACCAGTGTTGCTTTGGAATTTGAAAACGAATTTGAAATTTGGTAGCTCGAAACCTCCTCCTGGCAACGTAGATCTCTTCCTGCTTCCTGGGACTATCTAGGTGGGCAGATGTGGCGGCAAAAATAGTTAATAAAAAACAATTTAAAAAAGTCAAGGGGCGCAGGGAAGCTGGGTGCTGGGGGTGTGTGGAAAGGGGAGCGTGGTCAGGCTGGGAATGTGGGCTCCTCATTGTCAAATGCTCCGAGGACAGGGTGCCAGGCCTGCTTAGGGCTGGCACTGAAGGCCGTAGCAGGTACCTCACCTCTGTTTCATTTTGAATTCTCAATTTCATTTTGTCCTTTTTTTTTTTTTTTTTTTTTTTGCTTTTCAGCTCATTTCCTTTGTGCCTTTTTTTTTTTTTTGACAAAACAATATTTTGACATCCTCCTTGCATTCGTTCGCATTCCTTCTCTGGAAAAGGCGCACAGTACGTCCTTGTATTTCTAAAGAACTGTTCGTTCAGCCCTCTCGTTTGGCTCTGAAGTTATGTATATGTCATTGGTAATTAAAGGTGCGAGCTTTTCAATATAAACAGTATTGCTCAATGTTAGACCACTAAAGGGGAAAAGGCACTGAATAATTACCTTTTACATCCCGATGAACATTCAGGAGCCCAGCCTCTCCCCCTTCCGAGTGCGGGAAGGTTGTGATTACATTTTATCCACAGCAAAGCATCTTTTCATAAAATAAATTGGTAAATTAATTATGAAGCATTGTCTTCAAACTCCTTCCTGAGTACACTCCCGCTTTCTTTTTCGAGGTGTCATTAATGGTTTGGGGGACCGGCTGTGCTAGGGCTGTTTTCTTCACCTTCTTAGTTCTTTGTATGAGCGGCGTTTTAGGATTTTCCCATCTGTGGGGTGTTTCTGAACATGGAATTCACCGAGGGCCCTGCCTGTGATCTGGGAACCGCAGGCCGGCTTCCAGCTGTAGTTGCTCTGCGCCTCCCTTCCTGTACCCACGCGTGGATCCTAGGTGCGTTCCACGTCACCAGCTGCTGCATTCAGTTTTCTACACGGCCTCCTTTCAGGCCCCGAGGGAGCTTGTGTTTGGAAAACAGTGACTTACATGTAGGACTCAATGAAAAGGCACAGGAAGGCCGGGTGCTGGGGGTGTGTGGAGGGGGAGCGTGGTCAGGCCGGGAATGTGGCCCGGCCATAGAGTCCCCCCTGCCCCTTAAATTCTCTGCCCTCTGGCTGTGGCTTATCAGTAACAGCCCTGGAATGCATTTTTCTTCCTTCCAGTCCTCTGTGTCTGTGGGTTTCATTATCCTAAATACCACATGGCTGGAAATTTACCTGCTTCCTTGGTGTGGAATGAGTGGAAGCTCCAGGCTTTTCTACCCCAATCACTTGTGCCTTCTGCCTGGCTATTGCTGCTGTTTGTTCCAGAAAGATTCCACCCGGAGTTTGCCCAGACCCCTGGGGAAACATGAAACCAATGACTGTCCGTTCCCCTTGATTTATGGCTTTTTTTTTTGTGCCATGTGAAATTTTCCAACATTCCCTCAAGGGGGTCGCTGATTTTGGGTGCATTTATTAGCTACAAAATATTTGAGTCCCACGCCTCCTTATAAACAACAACAACAACAAAGGCTGTATCCTGATTGCTAAAGAAATACAAAAACATCCAGCCCTTTCCGAGTGTGGCTTGATACCTGCCAAGAAATGCTTTTGGAGTCTGAAGAATCTCCCCGCAGTGCAAAAAAACCCACTGTCAATAAGGCTGGTGGGGTGTTGATGCCCACGGAGGGTGTCCAGGAGGAGAGGGCCGGCGTGGGGGGGGCGCTGCCCAGCTGTGCTTTCCAGAGCATATTTTGGAACCTGACACTCACTTGTTGCTCTGAGCACTGGGCTTTTCTCGGGCAGGGCTGGCTCTGCGATGCCTGTCTGGGTTTCTGTTTTCTAGTTTGGTGCGTGGCCAGGGCTCAGGTAGAGGACTCGTGTGTAGGACGCGCATGAATGGAGAGGCCAGGAAGATGAATGAAAGCCGGCGAGGAGGGAGAGGGAGGGTTGGCAGTTCTAGCCAGAACGGCGGGAGACACAGCGCCGGCTCCCTGCTTCTCAGCTCTGATATCCATTGCTTTTGCCAGAGAAGCTTAAAAATGCTGATGTGTGGCTGACCGAGCAGTGGCTCTATTTCTCTATCTATCTATCTATCTATCTATCTATCTATCTATCTATCTATCTATCTATCTATCTATCTATCTTATTATGTTTTAAAAGTCTCATGGTGATGCTTAGATACCCAAAATGTGAGATGACCCGTCTCCGGCCAATGCTGCTTGGCACTGGGGTGTGCACGGTGTGCGTGTACACACGTGCGTTCTCATGCTTTGGGGGAAGAATTGGCAGGATACGTGTCAGGAAGCAGTTAAAGCAGCACTACTTGTGCAAGAACGCTGGGGAGTTGTGACGGGATGGGATAATGAACCCCAATCCTGGGAGGCTTGGCCAGGGGTGGGGGGATCTGCAGCAGCCAACAGTGGATCTGCTTCCTGGTGGGAAAGGGATGAAAAGACCCCGTGTCTGAGATCGCCTAAGCCCACCTCTGCCTTCTCTGCCCCTCCCCTGTCTCCCTTCTGTCTCTAGCAGAGGCCGACCATGTGGAAGCTGCCGTCCTCGAGGAAGACGAGGGTCTGGAGATAGAGGAGCCGAGCGGCCTGGGGCTGATGGTGGGAGGCCCCGACCCTGACCTGCTCACCTGTGGCCAGTGTCAGATGAACTTCCCGCTGGGGGACATCCTGGTTTTCATAGAGCACAAGAAGAGGCAGTGTGGCGGCAGCCTGGGCTCCTGCTACGACAAGGGGCTGGACAAGGGCAGCCCCCCGCCCTCCTCCCGCTCCGAGCTCAGGAGAGTATCCGAGCCGGTGGAGATTGGGATTCAGGTCACCCCCGACGAAGATGAGCACCTGCTGTCACCCACGAAAGGCATCTGCCCCAAGCAGGAGAACATTGCAGGTATGAACTGAACTTTCTGGTCTTCTGGTAGCTGCTAAAGCACCTCCCTGGCCGGTCCCGCCCCCTTGACCTGAGATCGGCTGTGTGGGGGCCTTGCAGGGCGGCCTCTGGGGTACCAGTGGCGCTTCATCTCTCTGAGAGCCCGTCTGCAGGTGACCCTCGGCCAGGAGCCCTGGCCGACCCTTGCTGGGTGCTTTGCTTTGGGCAAGGGAGCTCCAGCTCCGTCCCAAGGCAGAGGCCGCCCAGAGTGCAGAGTGGAGATTTGGAAGTTGGCTCGGTCCTCTTTGCTGGTGATCTCGGCTTAGTTCCTGGCTTTGGAGTCAGGCTTGGTTTGGACTCTGATGGTTTCCCGTCTCTAAGATGGAGTTAAGGAACCCTCTCAAGGCATAGCTTTGTAAAGATGTTGGATGTGCTAGGCACCCGGGCGCGTGCAAGCATTCATCTCCGCAGCCCCTCTTGCAGACTCACTTTCGCCAGCTGTACCAGAGGCCCTGTGATCCCTGAAGGTGCTTCTCCCGTTGCCTGGATCTAGAGAGAGGCTATGGGGCAGGGTAGATATGTCCTTCAGCACATCCACTTGGCCCTACCTGGACGCTTGTTCTCTGGACCTAAACAACAGGTGTGGGGCCTCTGTCCCAGGCACCGCTGTGTCCTCCGGTGGCGATGTGCTGGTCCTAGTGACTTGGTGCTTAGTCCCTTCTTCTGACCACATGGCGCCATGCTGGAAGTTCTCCTTCCCTTACCCCACCCGCTGCAGACTATGTGGACAGTCGCTTCTTTTGCATGCTTCGGAGCCCTGGCGACCTGTCTGCCTGTGTTCCCACAGAGAACCACCTTGTCTTGAAGAGGACAGACTTCAGGGTTAGTGTAGATGAAGGTTCAAATCCTGCTGGTTGGCCCCAGGCCGGCCACTTTATCAGCGTGAGCCTTAGTTTCCGTGTTTGTCGATAGGTAGTGATCACCCCAGCAGGTTTGGTGTGACAATGGAATGCACGGGGACCCCCACAGGGCTCTGATGGAGGAGCCATCTCTTGGGGTTTCTTTCTGGGTGCGCAAGAAGTGGACAGCTGGAATACTGAGGCCCCATCCCTATGGTGTCTGAGCATGGAATCCTAGGGGAGGGGGATCTGAGGCTTTGGATGCTGCTAGGTGAGACAGGATGTAGGCAGGGACCACCTGTCACCTAGAGGACAGACAGGGTCATGCAACTGGCCTGTCTCCCTCACTTGGCAACTGTGCACCTTTGTCCATTTGCACAAAGGGATAATGAAAGGGTTTGTGAATCCCAGCAGGCACAGGCTGGGTGGGGGTGTGGGAGGGGAACCTTTGGAACAGCCCGGCCTCTGGTGGGCGTCCTACTGGGGAAATCTGTTGCATTCCTTCCAAGTTGCAAGGGGCTTTAGGGATGATGCACAGCCAGGCCTGGGGCGTGCAAAGACAGCGGAACATCCCTTCATTAGCACAGACACAGCACTCGGGATAGATTTTGGCAGTGAGCTGATGCCTGATGTGAGTGAATCCTGGCTTTTATGGGCTATCTCTTTAGCTGCTCACACCTCATAGCACAGACTGCCCCCAGACTCCCCCAACCCCCAGAACTTCATCTTACATGCATGGGATTCCCAGTGAGTGCCAGGATCACAACATGGAGAGATGTTTAGAAAGCAGACAAACGTTAGATGTTTAGAAAGCAGACAAACGTTATTTCACAAAAGACAAAATGGACCCCGAAGCAGCTTTGTCCTCATCCTCCGGCTTCTACTACCCCCCCCCACCCCCATTTTTTTTCGTTCCTGGTAGCCATACTGCCTTGGCCCTTATTTTTTTTATATCACGTGTGATAAATGTTCCTGGACCTTCTGTGCAGCCATGGGGGCGAATGGATTTCTTCCTTCTAGAAGAAATATGTAAAATAATCCCTTAGAAGTCTAAAGAGATGTGTTTGTACAAAGCATTTAAAGCATTATTTGAATCAAAGGCAGAAAACAGTCTACATGCTGTGTTAGCTGCGAAGGGCCCTTCCCCTCTATAAGCCATCCGGCCCTTCTTCCCACTCCCCGGTCTACTGGTCCCGCCCTACATTGGTACCAACTTTTCTCTTTCTTTCTTTTTCATTTAATAAAAAGGAAAGATTAAAGAATAAGACTTCAGTGGCTCAAATGTATAAAGTAATTTAATATGGTGGGCACATTAATTATTTTAGCTTAATTGAATTCTGAGGACTGCAGTCTTTGCATTTTTGTAGACAAGTCCTGTTTATTATTTCTCTGTGTAGATTAACAGTAAAGGAAACACAGATAACTTTCAGTTATTTATTGTGAAATAAATGTGTCAATTCATGTGTAAAGAAAGCGCAAAGATAATTGAGTCTTTATATTTTGAGAGGGGAACCAAGAATCACCAGCTCTTCTCTGCTCCAGCTTCCTGAAATCTGCCCACACACTAGGCAGGGCCCCGGCATGAGTGTCTCAGTGGGTCCTGCCTCCTGGCGGGGACTTTGTGGGGGGGTCTGTTGCTCAGGCTTCAAGGCTCCGGCCAGTTACTAGCCAGCAGGTGGCTGTGGATTCTTGGGATTCTCTCTACTCTGGCTTGGTCTGGTCAGCTTGGCTGAGTCCATGGCCAGGCGACTGTGAGTCTGAAGCCCTTGATAGCCTCTTCTCTCTACCAGAAACTTCTAGAAGCACAGCGCTGGAGATGGATGTATGTGCTGATGTATAGATAGTGGGGTGCCTTCTTCCTTGACTGTGTTCTCAGGGTGCAGGCTGGGCTGGAATTTGGTCCGTTGGTGGTGCACCGGGTGTGGGCCTGGTCTGCCCTCTTTCTTTGGGAAAGTCATTCTGGAAATGGCTGTGAAATACTTTCCAGTCCTTCTGTTGTTTTCCATGCTAGAGAAAAGGGAGGTGCAGGGAGGAAGTTTCCCAAGCTTGTCTTCTGGAGGATACTCATTCATTATTCATTCCTGCCCTTGTCCGTTGGTTCAGTGATTGAGCACTGTGCTCTCCCCCTCTGGATACCTAGGCTTCTGGAGGGCTTGTCTCTCGTGGGGAGTGTGTCCCTCGTGGGGAACGTGAATGTGAGCAGGTGTTTATCTGGGGCCTTTTCCCCGTGTACCTGTGCTGAGAGAGGATAGAGGTGGTTGGCCTGAAGGGATGACTTGAGGAGAGGTGGTGCTTCTGATAACATCCACCTAGGAGGTTCTGGGTGCTTCCGTGGCCCCCCATAACTGCTCACTGATGCACCAGGCCTATCTGCCCATTGGCGTTCTCCACCCTGAGTTGTGAATGCGGTGGGGTTATATATAGTAGGTGTAAGGAAGAAGGGGCTTGGGTGGTTGGGTCTAAGGCTTTCTGCAGCTATGTGAGAAAGCCTGGATGGAGTGTGAGCCCACCCTGCTCCCCACCAGCCTGAATGTAGGATTGACTTTTGTAGCCTGTTACCTAGTTTGTCGCTAATGGTGGCCTGGGTCTGTGTGCAGGGGCGATGGTACAGGGAGGGCGTAAGTGTGGAGCATACACATACATGTGCATATACATACATGTGCACATGCAGATACATCCACACATACATATATACAGACATACAAATACATGCACACACATTACACACGTGTACACGTACACATACATATATGCACATATATACACATGCAAACACATGCATATGCAATGTACATGTACACACACAGACATGCAAATATATGCACACACATAAATGCACATACACACGTGCATACATACAATCATATGTACATATACACATACAAATTCATGCACATGTACATATTCACACAGACATACAAATATGCACATATGTATGCACACGTACATATATAGACATACAGGCACATATATACATATTTACATATACACATGCATAAGACATAAATTCATACATACGCATATATGCACACATGCAAACAGACATACACATGCATGCACACATATGCACATATACATACAAATACACGCACGCACATGCATACATACATATACAAATGTATGTATGTACATATCCATACACATACAGCTAATACACATACATTCGCACACATAGATACACAGGCACATGCACACATACATGCATACATGTGCACGTACACACAGCTTCTGTGTTCTGATGCTCTGCTCCCCAGCCTCACACTCCTGGGAGTATGACAGCAGCTGCCTAGGTCATCCCCTTGAGGTCACTGGCGAGGGTTCTGGAAACTTCCATTAGGTTCTAGGAATCTCAGCCGGGTCAGAGACAATGGCAGAACAAGATCAAGGAGGCTTGTGTCTTGTTGCATCGCTGTCTCGGGTGACATTTGTTGTGACAGCTCAGCCTGAGGAGTGGCTGGGGCCTTGGGTGGGTCCTGGGCTGGGTCCAAGTGCCTTTGCGCTGCTGATCCTGGAGCCAGCAGCTTTGCTTTTGCAGCCAGGGTTTCTTCCTCTGCACCAACTTTTTCAAATTCTGCAGAAGGTTAAATGAGACGAGGCCTAGAAACACACAGTTCAAGCCCGAGGTAGGCAGCTGAGACAAGCCGTGGAAACTTCTAGAAAGCTTGGCAGCATTAGGGATTCTCAATTTAAACCTCTGAGAACGCACTGGCTCACTCTCTGAGACCTCTGGCTTCTCTTTAGCACCTCCTGAGTAGCCTCTGAAGAGGAGGCTTACCACACAGGGAATTTGGTTTCCTGTGTTATCACCCACTCCGCATGCAGAAGGAGGCCTAACAGGATGGAATCTACTGTCAGCTGTCACTCAAAGCCTTTTCCTCATCCCCCAGCCCCAAATGTCTCGGGTGCTCAGACAGGAAGGGGATGAGTGGGGTTGGCAGACCCCTAGGCTCAAAGGTAGCAGTTATCTCCTTTGCAATGTCCCCAACCTTGTACCTGTGCTCAGGAAACTGGGAGGTACCCAAGACGAGCCCAGTAGGGTTGCTTGTACAGAAGGGGTTCGGTTTGGGGGTCCCAGCAACCCACTGGCTGAAGGAAAGGGCTGGTGAGCGCCTTGATTTATATGCTGCCTTGAGAATGGTTGCTTCGGATGTTAAAAAAAAAGTACGTGTGTGTGTGTGTGTGTGTGTGTGTGTGTGTGTGTGTGTGTGTCTTGTGAAAAACCAAAATATTAGCTTGGCCAGTGAGAGAAAGTAAATAAGTTGCTCATCCTGGCAGCTGGAGATAAACCCCACTGGCAGGTTGTCTTAAAAAAAAAAACTTGCATTTGATGTATTTGGAGTTGTTATTTTCTCTCCAAATTAAGAATTAGTCAAATCCATGTGTCGTGGCGTGGATTATCTCTGCTTATTATTGCATCCTGACAGCCAATCATTAGCTCTGTCTTCAGCGAGCAGTAGTATTGAGTTCTGTCTGAGGGATGCGGCCCTGGGCACAGCCTGGGGGCGAGAGTTGGCAGTCTGACCCGGGTTGGAGACATTGATGGGCGGTCCAGGGGAGGAATTCTACCTGATCCCTCAAGGTATCTTCTTCAACCCCCAAATAGATCCTTCTAATTCTATCCTGAATTTGAGTGTGAATGTCCTCGGATGTTAAGGGACTTGGGTAAAGTCACAGAGCAAAGGGGAGTCAGACCTGGTTTGGTCTGGCTGCCTTGACCAGGAAGGAATGGGAAGCCGTTGAGAGAGGAATTCTGATTGGAGGCTGGCAGAGTGAGTGGCTACAAGCCCTTCCTTTAGACTCAGGTGTCTCAGGTGGTCTTTGAAGCCCAGGCCAGACCACCCTGCAGATACAGCTAGGCACTCTCGGTCCCTGAAACTTGACCCCTACATATGTGAAGGCTTAGAGAGAAGCAGGTAGCCCTAGAGAGAGAGAGAGCAGGAACATGTGGGTTCTAGTGGGGCCTGAGCTGGATTTTTTTCTAATATATACAAATTGTTTCATTTATAGTCATTGTTACAGGCTTTTTTCTTTGCCCACAAATACACACAATTTGTTTTATTGTGTGGAATTTGGGGGTTGCCTGCAACTAACTATGTCGCTAATACCCGCTGTTCTCCTACAAGGAATATTCAGGTCCCTTGTGTGGCTGATCTTTCTCGCCGGCCAGGTCTATTTACCATAAGGTTTGGCTGGGACCGTCCACTGCACACTGGGCTCCCAGAGGCCTGCAGCGGACGTAACGGAGCCACACAGACGTAACGGAGCCACGAGTGTGCGTGTATGTGGTGGGGGCAGAGATTCAGGGGAAGACTGGCATCGGAGACCATTCCGGAAGGGCTGTCACCATTAGCGTGGTGGTTTGCTTGCGCTTAACTTACACCTCCCCAAGGAGCTGAGCCCGGCCCTGCCCCAAAGATCTTGAGTGCTGCTCGGTCCTGGGGCTCGGAGGGGGGCTTCTGGTCCTCACCTATCACTGGGGTGAGAGCGCCCCAGCCGTCTGAGATCTTCGGTGAACTGTACAGACCAGAGCATAGACCAATGTCACCTTGCCCTGAGCTATTATCAGATTTAAGCAAAAATATTGGCTTGATAAAAGAACAGCTTTTTTTTTTTTCCTTTTAGGTATAAGATTTTATTTACTGGTTGGTATGTGAGTCCCATGACTACAGCGGGAAAGAGAGGGGGAGTTAAACACTGTTCTCGAGGGATAACGGGTGGGATACACACAGTTTCCGTTATTGTTTTTTAAAATTGGGCCATAGTTAGCATCTGACTTGAGATTTTTTTGTCGTTGTTGTTGGCATTAGGTAGGATGGGGGTGGCGGTGGTGGCTGGCTTAATGCAAAGCCTGATCAAGCAGTAGAAGCGGGCAGGAGGGGCCTCTGGTTCAGCTGCTAAGAACAGACCGACTTTCACTTGGGCGCCCCTGGCTCATTGCCTTCGTTGGCTGAGAAGCCATCCTTAAGACTGTTAACCTAGGAACTTAACTGGAGTTGAGTGTATCTATCCCTCGCTGCTCCGAGAGCCTTGCTTATTGGAGCCCCATCTTACAGAAGGGGAAACAAGCACAGAGATGCTCCGTCGTTTGCCCAGAGTCACAACAGCGGTGAGTCTACTCAGCTAGCTCCTGCAGTGAGGTTCTTCACTGTGGTAACCTGGGGCTGTGTGGTCACAAGTCGTCCTGGGTTCCCATCCACCGACCCCACCCTACGGAGGCAGTAAATCAGATGCTACTTTCATTTTGCAGGGGAGGCTTTGGAGTCTAAGAGAAGGCAGGATCTTGCACGATTGCCCTTGCGTCTGTAGAGGATTGGAACTTCCCTGTCCCCTGGGAAGGAAGGGGCTCTGAGCACAGAGCGGCTCTCTTCCTGTGGCGGTCACACGTCTTCTGCTCTAGCCGTGGTGTGGTGTCTACTGCGCGGTGATTCTGCAGGACGTGAGGGCCGGACCATTCGCCTGTCCTCCACCACATGTCTGCAGAAGCATGTCCACAGCTCCCGAGGCTTCTTGTGAGGAGCTGGCTCCCCCTTCTCCGAAGGTCCACGGAGGAGAGGGACAGATGTGCTGGCTTCAGGTCTGGGACTAGAAAGGCATCTTTCTTGGACAGGCTGTGTGATTTCCAGCAAGCCCTCTCCCTCTCTGGGCGGGAGTGTCGAGCTGAAATGTGAGAAGGAACTTAGCAAGAGTGTGGGATGAGCTAAGTCCTGCCCACCCAGACCCCCACATGACTCATTTTGACACATGGCCTTGGGAAGCTGTTTTCTCTGAAGAACTGGCAGCTCAACGTGAAAATCATTACCTGAAAAAAACCCCTTTTTTGCCGGTAGTGCTGGAGGGGTGAAGAGCCTGGGGTGGTTAGGGGAGCACAGGTGTGCTGGGATGGAAGAGGAGGGTGGGATGCTGGGAACGAGAGGTAAGACCTCCGGGTGGGTCAGCCGCAGGTCTGGGAGACATATTCTGGGGTAAAAGTCAGACAACAACCCTGGGAAGACCAGGGGCAAGATCTTCCTTGTCCCCCCCTCCCCCAAGTCATGCCTGGAGATGTTTGATTGGGGCTGTTGTTCTGGGGCTAGAGCTGCAGCAGCTATACTTTCAGGGTGTTGGCAGATATGACTTCAAAGGGACTGGTCAACCGTGTACATGGGAGATGGGGGGCAGTGCCTAAGTGCAGAGCCCACAGCTCCAGAGCGCCAGGACTGCACCCCAAGGAGACTACCTGGCCAGTCTCAAGCAGCCATTAGCAAGCATAGACCCAGTTACCCTTCACCTTAGTCCGGTGGCTTCTTTTCACCTCTTCTAGAGCAGGCAAGGGGGGGCTAGGGACTGCTGTTCTGAAGAGACTTAGGATGTCAGCAAAGTTTTGGATTCTTTTCCCTTAAAGAGAAGGTGGGATGACCCCTCCACGACCCCTTCCCACCTCTAGCAACTGGCTAAAAAAACAGTTGGTGTTGATGCCCACAGAGCTAAGTTCTCCTTTGGGGCATGAGCTGGGTTCTGGCCCCCTCCGACCCCAGTTCAAAGCTAGCCAATTAAGAAACCCAAGCAGCGTTACTGGCTTGTAAAACTTTCCCTGCCAATGAGGGGATTTCATTTGCTGTGGGGATGTGTGAGCAGAGAGACCATGTAATTTTTCTGACCCAGCCTTTGCTTTGGGGAGAAGGGCAGAGAGAAAGCAGGCATTTGGATAAACAGAGGGTCCCTAGGCCGCAGACTAGGTGGGTACCGTGGGTCTGGGCCCGTGGACTGCATCGCAGAAGTCTGGAAGGCTAGAAGTGGTAATGGGGGTAGGGGAGGGTGGCCACCCTGAGGCTATAGACTTGACTCTCTGCGGCCTGGGGGGGGGGGCTGTAGGAGTGGGACGGAACATCAAAATCCTCCCGACTTCAAGACTGAACCTCATGTGATGTATAGAGGTACCACCAATGCAATTTTTCCTCTGACCAACCAGACGACTTTGCAAGACTTGCCCCTCCCCCCACCTGGCCTTCGGCCCACCCCAGGACCGTGTCTTTCCAAGTCTCCGCGGAGGGACGGAGACAAAGTTCCTCTGTCTCTGTTTGCCTGGCTTGCACTGTTAGGCCCCGCCCCCTGGTGGGCTTGGGAGTTTGGGGTCCATTGATACTCCTTCTCCACCAAGCCAGAAGACACAGCGACTTTCCCCGAGGCGGGAGACTGGGGGAGGTCACTGAGTGGTGTGGACACGGACAGTTTAGAGGTTGTGCCCAACGACAGCCCTGTGGCTGGTGACCCTCTCCTGGCCCATCCAGGTCCCTCTGACGAGGAAGGGGAAACCCACCAATGCTACTCTGCCGCCTTGGGGTGCACCTGATCTTGGTTGGGGCCCTCCAGCCGCGCCCACGGCGGGCTCCCTTTGGTCGCTCTCGGGCCACCTCCGATCCCGCCGCCGCCGGGCAAGCTGATCGCTCTATACTGGGCGGGGGGGAGGGGGGGGGCTCCAGACCTATGCATAATTCGGGGGCTTAATGGACCAGCTGCGGGCGCTGGGCTCCAGGGGCGGGAGGAGGCGCAGCTGACCCTGCCCGAATTGGCCTTGCAGGGCAGGCGCGCTCCTTTCTTCCCCGCCTGACAGCTTCTTCCCTCCTGGGGGTCGAGGAAGGCGGGTGGGGTGGGGTGGACAGGTGGAAAGTCCAGGCCCAGGGAGGGGGCGGCTGCAACTTTGGCTTTTGTTGGGGGGGATGGCACGCTGGCACTGAGGGCTACTGGGACCCTGCTCTCCTTGGAATTGGAATGCAGGTTTTCTCTGAAGCAGGCTGCAGCCCCGGGCTCTTTTTTTTTCCCTTTCATTTCCCCGGTGCGTCTTCCCCTTGTGCCCTGGCGGCCCCCAGACCGGCCACAGTTCTTGCAGGCGGCCCCTGGCTCCGTGCCAGCCTCCTTCTCCGGCTGCAGCGTGAGATGGATGGAGGCGGAGACCCAAGGTCAAGGGCGGGGAGGCCTGGTGCCCTGGGCCCCTTTGTGCTTGAGAGAGGGCGCCCCTCCTCCGCGGGCCGCCCCTCCTCCTCCAGTCTCCCTCTTCCTGTCCACCAATGGGCTTGGGGAATTACATTTCAGAGATCCGGGCCCTGCCAGTGGCTTCTACCCCCAAAGGGGGGGGTGCCAGGGGCAGACCCCTTTGCCCAGCCCACTCTGGCGGGGGATCCTGAGGGAGCCGGGAAGATCACCCTCTCATCTGCTGCCACTTACTGTAAGGTCACCGGGTCTTCAGGGATCCAGGTGAGGCAGGAAGGAAGGAGACCCAGGGTGCTCTCTCCCAAGTCTACTTGGCAACCTTCCCACCCTCTGTCCCCCCACCTTCAGGAGAAGACTGGAATCTAGTCTTTCAGGGGGAAAACTTGGGTTTGGGACTGTAAAACATGCAGGGACAAGCGTTTTCCCAATTGTGTGGGAACAGGACCCTCCGCTGGAATGAGGCCCAAAGCCTGGAATTCCTGGGAATTGCTAGCAGCTCTCCTTCAGCTTCCTCCCCTGCTCCAACTCAAAACCCCTAAGAGAATTTGTATGCACATGGTCACCTTGCCAGGAGTCTGTCCTTGAAGACTGGAGCACTCACAGACTGGGAAAAGCAGGGCTTGCGCCTCCAGTGTATCTACCAATAAGCTCTTAGGAAAGAAAACACAGGGACATTTTCCCCAGGGGTTCAAATGCATGCCGTTTGCCCGTAGAGGGTTCACTTTTGCCAGGACAGGGTTGTGTCCATCTTGTTACCTTCCATGATTCTAATCTGGGCCAGACAGAACAGATGAACTATCATAGTAATCAAGGTAGCTTGAAAAAATACATCCACACGTGCGTGCCTGCGCTTTGGGCTGACTGATAATACATTTCTACCCTCTTAAGAGGCCTCTGTTAACAGTGCCTTCCTGGAATTTTGAGTGAGAGCCGATTTAAAAAAAATCTTAGGTTTAGTTAATCCGAACTTCTAGCAACTAGCTTTTCTGGTAGAGTCTGAAGGTACTTGTCAATTTATTTGTTGAAAGGCCTTGGGGAAAAGCAACTCATTCAGCACTTGGGAACGGAAACCTCCTGCCAGCCCTGGACAGGAAGGTTTTCTCTTTGCCCCAACTCGTCCCTGGCTGCTCAGTCGTCCATTTATGACGGTTCCGGCAAGATAGAAACTGCCTTTGAATTTCTGTAAATACCGTAAAGATCACAACTGCATGTTCAGAAGGGGCAGGGCTGAGAAGGGGGGTTCTGTGTTTGATTAATATTTATGTTACCGGATTCCTTTACCGAAAGATGAAACCCTAGTTGGTGTGTGTGTGTGTGTGTGTGTGTGTGTGTGTGTGTGTGTTCATGTCCTAGGTCTTTGCATTTCAGCTGGAGACAGATGTGTATTTTAGGATGCATGTGAGACAGCACCCTTCATGTTGCGTTTGAGGGACAGGTGTCTGGCTGTCACTCCAGGAAGGACTCCAGCTTACCCGTGTTTTCCTTATTTTGACGACTAGGCTTGGGGGAAGGCTTAGTACAGTCGTGGTATTCTCATGTAGGGCACCCCTGGGTGCCCTCCTGCCTTGAAGGAGGGGACATGCCTGGGAGTGGCAGGGGCCCTGCCTCATGGGGGCGGCTCTGTGCCCTGGGCTTCGTCTTCAGGACACACAGGTGGCTTTGCCTGGCTTTGTTCCTGAGCCCTGTGTTGGAGAAGTGCTGAGAAATGGAACATTTCTCTTGCAGTTCGGGCAGTGGGGTTGGTAGCCAAGGGGAAGAGAAGCCTGCCTGCTACCCGGCAACTGTTTTGACACCTTTCATGTTTATTGCTTCCAGAAATCCACATTTTCCTGCAGGATCTCCTTCCTACAATTGTTGCTTCCCTCAGCAGCCCCTGGGTCTTGGGTTAGGCATTTGGTAAATATTTCTTGCTGCTGGACCTTCTGGAGACACCTCGGGGTGCAGGCAGAGAACGGAGGTGCGAGCCTTTGGCAGGTTGTCTGGCCCAGCCTCCTGTGCAGGTTTGTTTCCTAAACAGCCTAAGGCCAGCAGTCCCACTACTGTCTGCAATCATAAAATGGGGATGTGCCTTGTTTATTTTCCTGTCGCTGTCTGGATGCAAACACAAGCCCGTGGGTATAGAAGCCATTGCTGATGTCATAGACACCGTAGGAGTGGAGACTGGCATTGTCAAGGCCCAAGGGGAGGGGTGACTAATGTGCTGGGAGAACCAAACACCGTAGCTACTCCTAATATAGGGGTGTCATTTTTAATACAAAGAGGAAACCTTTGGAGTTTTGGAAGTACTTAGATTTTCAATTTAGTAACCTAATGCCTCTAGGAAGTTACTCCCCACCCTGTTGTTCCCCCCATCCCTACTCGCTGTGGGACTCTCTCTGCAGCCCCCCTCACCTCCCTCCAGCTCCTTACAGTTGGAAACAGATCAGGTGATTCATATGCTGATATGCAGATGTGTTGCTGTTATTCTTAACTCAAATACCCCAGAAAGGGTATTTGTCCTGGTTTCTTGTCACGGGAGAGGGGCAGGAGGGACCACCGCAGGGGGAGAGGGACCACCGCAGGGGGAGAGGGACCACCGCAGGGGGAGCTTGTATACTTGGATTGGGAGGAGCGCATACAGCAGGCAGCCTTAAGTGCACAGTCTTGCTGGGTGCAGGTGAAGAAGGAAAGCCGCGCACACTGGCGAGGAAATTCTCCCTCTCCTTTTCCTGCCTCTCGACGCTGAGGAGATTGGCATCTATCCCCGCCGAGTACCCAGCTGGTTGCCGGGAAGTGGTACCTTCGCTGGGGAGACGCAGGCCTCCAGTGGCCTGTGGGGGGGCTGCGCTTTACCTTTACGAGTGTTGTAGTTGTCGGGGGTTTTCTTTCAAAGAGGTTTGGTTTCTTTTTCTCCAGCAAACGCTGGATGGTATGAACTGGATGTTTTTTTTTAAATATAAGTTACATGGCTCTGGTAGCTCTTTAGGCCAGGGCCTAAAGCTTCGGTCAGCCTTGATCTTCAGGCATATAGATGCTGGCTTCGGTATGCAGTTGGAGTGTTTGGGATGGGGGCGACTGTGTACTCGTCCACAGATGAAAGGACTCTTGTCTGGAGCAGCAGAGGGGTAGTGGGCTATAGCTGGGCCGGGGCTGTGTTGGTGTAAGCAGGTGTGTGTGGCATTTGAATACAGAACTGAGCCCCCCCCATGAGGACTGTTGGAGGATGGGCCAGGGAGGTAACGAGGTGGCTGGACCCTGTCTTGTGACTTTCCAACACCACAGGCTGGCCCTGTCCCTCCATCAAGCCCACGCGGTACATAAACAAGGAGGAATCCGCGATCAGAGGCGGCCGCACGACTACTGTGTGTGTAACCCTGCTCCTCCATCTTTTGTTCCAGCTTTGTAATTAACCGGCAGATTAGGGCTGCCTTCATTTTGACACGTGCCTGTTAGTTTGGGGGAGAAGATTCTCATTCTCAAACTCCAGAACCCGAATCTTTCGGGAAGCCTCCCTAGGGAGTGTGTGGCTTCTTCTCTCTCACTTGTCTTCCCTGTGCTCCCCCCCCCCCCGCCACTTCCCGTGCCCTCCCACCCACCCTTCCCTAAAACCCAAGTGGGCTTGTAGTTTCGTGGACAGGCATGTTCTACGCAGCTAAATAAATCATGTTTACGCTTGGCGTTCTTGGGAGTGAAAAATATACCGGCTGTTTGGACTTCCTTATTTCTCAGCATTTGCTTCCTACCTGCTTTTGAGCACATGCCCAGAAATAGTAGTTTTGTCAAATGAGGGGATAATGCCAGCCAGCCTTGCCTGCTGCCAAGGAAGCTGCTGGATTTTGCAAAACAGAGTGACGTTTTTTCAGTGACACTGATGTTTTTCTTCCCCCCTCTCTCAAAGAAATTAGGGTTTTGAATAAAGGTATTAAAATGCACTTAGAGAAGAAGGGCGGCATGGGGGTGCCAGCTCGTCACCTCTGCCACCCAGGGCCAGGTAGCGAGCAGGTTCACAAAAGAAAGGTCTTGGTTTTTTTTTTTTTTTTTTGCCTGCACTTGGCTCTCCAAGGGCAGCAGCAGCCTTGGGAAACAGACAAACAGCTTTGGGTCTGAGAGCTGAGTTAGGTTCCCTCCCTTCAGCTCCCCGACTTTATTTCCCTGCCCACATGGGGATGGGTGCAAAGAGTCTTTTCTTCTTCTTTCTTTCTTTCCTTCTATTTGGTTTTGGGTCTGTTTAGTTTCTGAGTCCTTCCGGCATCCTTAGGAGGCTCACCTTAGGAATCTCGCCCTGGGCTGGGACGAGGGCTTGTGGCGATGTGGGTGATGTCGTTAACCTTTCTTTAGAAGATCAGCCATGCAGCCCCCTCCCCTCTTCCTGCCTGTGTGTTTTACCCATGATTTTTTTAAATCTTTTTTTTGTGGGGGGGGAGCATCTGAGAAGTCACTTTGACCGTGGGTGCAGTTGGTAAGGTAGAAGACTTCCTGGGTAAATAGATCTAAACCCAGGCTTGCAAATTGGAAATTTTTTTTTCTAAGGAAATGATTTCAGAAACAAGCAAGTGGCAAATGAACACTGTGCAGCTCCCGTGGGGGAGGAGAAATTGACTTGTCTCAGGATCTTTGCAATCCTAAGTCGTGACTCGGTGCATCCTCCCGACTGTCGCCTGTCAACCCTGTTGCAGAGATAGCCCAGGCCAAAAATTATGACAGAATCAAAGCCAGCGTGCTATGATCGTCTCTTCCACCCCCAATTTCTAATGGGAATACTGTGCAATAGAAACGATATTTCCATTGAGGGCTGTGCCGCCGGGTTCTTTAATTACATTAAATAGCGGTATAAAGCTCAGCTGAACGTAAACCTCGGGTACAGCGGCTGTTGCAGGCCAGTAAGATTGACCCGCGAGCAGCGGTGTTACCAGTGTTAATGTGCGAACAGTCTTTATTAAATTAATCCCGCCAAGTGTTAATTCTTACAAATTTTGTTGTGCACACACGCCACGTCACCGCCGCTGTGCGAGGAGATGAAAATAAGTGAATTTCACGTCAAAAAATAAGTCGGAAGGTGACTGTCAGCCTGCTTGCTCGCTAAGAAGGAAATGGGTGATTTTTGCCATCAAGAGCTACGGGGGCAGAAAGGCAAAGTCACAGTATGTATATTAAATACCATCTACATACAGAAAACTCAGCTAAGGGAACTACGCGGTTGAAAGTAATTACAGGCCTGTTCAATTCTTTAGTTAGTGACATTTCAGACTTGGCTAAGGAAGACGTAGAAAGATTTGGTTCTCACATAAGGGGAAAGCTCTGAACCCCGGGATTCTGTGTCCATTAGAAAAAAACGAAGTAAATTTTATGAACAAAATCCAGAGGAGAGCTGGATTTTTTTTAAATGTTGGAGGGAGATTGATGGTTGGAAATTTCTCATAAACGCAAGAAAAAGCAAGATATATACTTAAGAGCTGATGGACTCTATTTTTATTCTTTGATATATTTTCTTTCTTTTGGACTTTTCTCTTAACCAAATCGATTTCTCTTCTGTCTAAAACAAGAGTCCTTGCCGACCTCGAGGTTGGGAGTTCCCTCTCTGCTCTAGCAGAATTTTTTTTTTTTTTGGTCCGACCTACAGATGTGCTGTTCAAATCTGCATCTCCTCCCGCGTGAGCTGACTCCCCGCCGGCAGCTCCCTGTTCCCTACGTTCTTTTTATTGGCTGTATTGTGCACAAGAGTCTCCCGGCTCAGATTTCCTTCCTCCTTCTGCCAGTGCCCTTGTATTCTCTTCCAGAGCTTGAGCAGAAGCCAGGGCTAGTGTCCGTGGCACCTTCGAACCACAATGACTTCCTGAGTTCACCAATCTTCAGCTGTGTTTTGGGAAGGTTGGATTTGTGCCGAGAGAGCCAGGTTCAGCGTTTGCAGATTCATTTCCCGGGTCATGCCTCTCGTGTAATTTGCCTCTTCTTTACTGTGGATTTTCCCCTCCTTCCAGCTGAAGCTTAAGGGAAAGACGGGGATGTGTGTAAGGGAGGCCTGGCCAAGCTTGCCATTTGAAACTGACCCTAAGTTTTATCTGAGAAAGGGCTGAAGGATATCCCCCCCCCCACCCCTGACAAATTCTTCATTCTCTTCCTTGGTGGCAGGGGTAACTGTCTTTGACATCTAGCTGCAGGAGTTCCAGAGGAGGAAAGAGCTTCCAGGAAATGAAGTCCAAACCAAATTCTTCATTCTCTTAATGCAACCGATTTACCCAGCATTTGCTTAAGTGTGTTAGAGGGATGGGCTCCCCCACGCATGCCCCACCAGCTGTGCTTCCCTCAGGTACCCGTATTGCTTGCTGCTCGGGAGGCAAGCAGAGAGAACTGAGGGTCTTGGATGAGCATGATGCTTCCCAGCCTAGATCGGAAACAGGAAATCCTTCCTCCAGGTGTTGGGGAGCTGCGCCTTCCTCAGATCCAGTTGTGTCCTGGGTCTCTACGGACTCCAGGCAATGTATGCAGAGACAGCTGAACCTGTCTCTCCTGATGGAGTGTGTATGTGCCGCGCCTGTGCACACACATGCAAGTGAGCACACACAGATGCATATGTGGGCGGGTTTGGGGCAACACATCTGTCACCTTGCTCTGTTACAAATATACATGTGCACATTTTTCTAACTTGTCAGACAATAGGGTCTCACCTTCTTGTGCCCACAGGCCATGTGGCTCTGGATCACAGGCCCTGGTTTGGGGGCTCTTGCTGCCAAGGGGGCTCCAGAGAAGTTCTATTCGCTGCTCTGGGCGGAGCCATGCAGGAGCTCCAGCGGCAGGTGCTGGTAGCTGATGTGCATTCCAGCAGTCCAGCGAGCTGCAAGGGTCTCCCCAAGAGGGAAGCCAGGGAGGGCAAGCAGGTACCCACCTGGGGGGTGGGAATGGTGAGGCCCAAGCAGCCTCTGGGAATGTCAGAGGCTGTGGTTCAAGGTCACTTTGACTTTTCAGTGTTACCTGGAGTATCAGCTCCTGGCTCCCTTGGGAGAGCCTTTGGGGACACCATGGGATGGTGATGGAATTGGTGCCAGAGTTTCACTGTCCTTGGCTCTGAGTGCAGAAAAGGGTCTTGTTTATCCCAGAGGGTTTTAGCAGCATGTGTCTTGAGGAAGTTGGGGTTGGCAGCAGTGAAATGGGGACCTTTGGACCCTGAAGGAGTGCCACGTGCCTGCTTCTAACCGCAAGACACAGCTGTGAGAGAGGAGAGCCCGGTCTCACGCCCTGGCAGCAGGAACACAGCAGGTTTCTTGTATCGCTGGAAGGCCTGGCCCTTCCTCTACCTTGTCCGACCCTTTCACAGATGTGTGTTGGGAGCAAATGGGAGCGGGATGGGGTGGGTGGTGGTAACCATCTCTGACAATTGCAGAAGATCCAGAGGAGGGAGGAGCTTAGAGGGTGGCATCTGGCTCAGAATCTAAAAGACATGCTTCGTGCCTCCAGTGCGTTGGGTCTCACGGGCATAGCAAGATGTCTAGCTGTCCACACGGGGCCGGACAGCAAGTGGCATCTCTGGGTGGTCACTTTGGGTAGAGTCCACTGAGCAGTGGTTTCAGGTCCAGAGACAAACAGCTGCTCAGCCATCTCCTTCCCTCGGAGGCTCCCGGCCGTGGCCTTCTCTAGGTGCAGGCGGACCGTTAGGGAATAGGAGGAAGCGAGGAAGGCTAAATTCCTGCCTCTTCTCTCACCTGTAGACTTCTGACTCTGGAGAAAGGACAGGGATAGATTTGAACTGTGTTTTTATGTGGCCCATACACAAAGACCCTGCAAGAATTTTGCACACACAGCTGTGCAAAACCCACAAAGATCCCCTTTCCCCTTTCTGTTGCTTGTCTTTCAAAGAACACAGCTTCATACTTCTGAAGATGAGGGCCGGAGACAAGATGGGATGAGCATTGCACGCTGCGGAGGTGAAGCCAAGGACTGGCTTAGATTGTGAGCCCAGAAGTGAGAACTAGGGGGCCCCCTGCGTGGAATCTCTAGCTCCCCTAGTCACTATGGGGCAGTGAACTGAGCACTGTCTCCCAATGCTTATTCTCTGTTCCGCTCTCGGAACCCTAGTCTGACATCTTAAGTTTTCAAGGTAGTCCATGATGTTAATGAAGACGATTAGATTTCCCCTTCTGCTTTGTTGGAGCATTATTGTTTATTTCTTACAACGAAAAACAAAACAAGCAAACAAAACGAACAAGGTCCAGACTTTGCTGGGGTCCACACACACCTACCTAGGTCGTTATACCCTAAGAAAAAGAAATGAAATCGTACCTGCAACACAAAGGGATTTGTGCTTTTGAGTACTGTTCCCCAGACGTGCCAGCTGTGGCTGCAAATGGCAAAGAAGCTTCCTAGACTCAGTCTGTGTTCCTGCTGTCCCCCCCCTCAAAAGGGGGGGGGGAGAAAGAGACTAGTGATGAAGGCCATCCTCGTGTGGCGAATATCCGTGCGGTCTCCTTCAAGGTAGCATTCTATTCCTTTGACACAGGAAATTGCCAAAATGGATGTCACCGGCTGCTAATTAGATGTGTTTTAACTGCAGGGTAGATTTTCCAGCGAGTACTGTTCTTACGTGCTCCAGTGTGAGCCCACAGTGGAGCTGTGACAGTCCCAGCGTGGCCTCAGCAGAGAAGCAGCTAGTGGGGGAGGCAGGCGCCCTGGTGGAGGTGTTCCCCTCCGTACCAACTGTGTGTACCGCGGCGTCTTTGACCCCGAAGATGCCCAGGCTGGTTCTTATGCTGAAACCCAAATCCTCGGCCCTCCCTTAGCCTCCTTTCTGTGGCTGGAGCAGAAAGAGTCAGAAATGACCCTGAGATACCCAGATGGGGGGCACCAGTGCCTTCTCCTGGATGTCACGGTCTTCCATCCTTGAGTGCTGGATCAGCCCAGCAGCCAGCCACGTGTCACGGCTGTACTAATCTGGTCCTGGCGGTGGCACTGCCGTGTGGTATGCCAAGCAGGCAGGTCTGCATGCCGAGCGTTAGCTTTTCAAGTCGAAGGTGGCTTCACCTCCATCTTCTCTCTCTAGCAAACCGGAAAAAGAATCTTAATTTCCTGTCGAGGTGGGAGGAGGCGGGCTGGATTCTCACATATGAGCAACGCGTTTGGTTTCATGTTATTTCTCCCCCCCCCCAACACACAGCATTTTTATCATCCTTAAGACAAAGTAGCTGGCAAAATATTTAAGTGATCAGAAACAAATGTTTTTATTTGCCCGCGTGCGAATTGGGTTATCTGCCTATCTTGTTGATGAAATTTGGGGCTGCCTCTCGCACAGCGTGTTCGCTTCTTGAATCCTTGAATCCCGGCTCCCATTTCCATATTTCTGCGTGCTTGTTCTTTGTTAATCACTTGGCAAGCGCTTATTTGAATATTAAAAATTTCTTTAATCATCAAAGGCAGGAGCACAGTCTCATGAATATTCATATTTTTCCCCCTCCTCAGACTGGATTCTAGTTCATTACCCTGCAGTAAAAGCCAAACAGCCATCAATCGCCCTCATTACCAGCTCTGGCGTTTTGATTGGCTGCCTGCTGCCCAGAGCCCTTTATTTATTTTTTTTTCAAATCCCCCCCCTTCTCCTATGAGCTGTCTTGTACCTGCCAACAACTTAAAAAAAATCAACAATGCAAGAATAAATTTCTCTGGTTGAAAAACAACTTTGCAAACTTGTCAAACAGTCCTTGTGGCTTGCGGCTGCCTCCAGAGCGGCCGCCAGGACCACTTCTCCCCACACTGGCCTCCCCCCCCAAAAAAAAGCAGGAAAAAAGGGGGAGGGGAGAGAGAGAATTAAATAAATAAATAAAAAGGGAGAAACTTGAGCCTCAGAGATGAATATTTGTCAAGAGAGTTGACGTAAGTTTCATTTGCATAATGACTTTGTACTTCTGCATTAATAAAATTTGCATATGAAGCCATGTTAATTACTCCTGATCATGCTTTTTGCATTCATGCATAGTAATTTTCTCCGACTTGTGAGAATTAATGTCTTGGCATGGGGGGAGGGGGCTGTCAGGTTCCCTTGCCAATGTCCCTCGCTCACACGCGCCGTCTCCTTCTTTGATCTATGACTCATTTTTGCACTATCAGTAGGAGTTCTCGCCTTAAAAAAATGTATCCGTTGAAAGACACCAGTAGGGGGAAAAATAGGCCTCTGCGCGCAGTGGATTCCAGGCCAACTCTCGAGCTGGGAACGTGGAATCTGCCACCTCCGGGTCGGGGTGGGATGGCCCCAAGCAGCCAGGAGGGGACGGTCTCCGTGCCTGTCCCCTCCACGGGCCACGGGTTCCACGCTCTGGAAGGTGGGCGTGTCACCCCGTGATGCGCATGTGCAGCGCATGCTGCTCGGCTCCTGCACCAGCGCCTGAGCGTGGTGGGCTGCGTGGGGCCCACTCAGGTTGCTTCGCACACCCAAGAGGGCGTGAACCCTCTGAGCCCTTATTCGAAGGCTTTCCTCCACACTTCTTTGTCCGCGATGCGGGTGGCATGAAGGCAGCCTGGCCTGCATCGACCCAGAGGTCCGTCCTCTGTCTTCAGAATCTGGAGCCTCGGTTTACTCACTGTTGAGAGGGAGAGAATGGTCGCGCCTACCAGGAAGGCTGTGGGCGGACACGAGATGACACAAGTCTTGGTTGCTTATTTCTTCCTCTCTAATTAAAATGAGCTTATGTGATAAAGAAAATGGAGCCAACCAGCCAGGTATTTTTTTTAATTAATTCACTTTTTTTAAAAAAATCAAGTTGCTGTTCTCCCCACATGAAGCCGAGAAGTAACGTGGTACCTCCATGTCCCTTGGTCGCATCGGTGTGCTTGGAATGGCTTCAGCCTCGCATATTCATTATTTTTGGAGGAAGTGGGGCTAGAACCCGAGACTCCATGTGTGCCAGGCAGGCACTTGACCAGCTGTAGCTCCGCCCCGGAAGCTTTTCGGAAAGCGCTGAGGACCTTGTAGGGCGCACTTCCCCGGGGGCAGTATCAGCGGCTGTGTAGAGGATGCCCAGCAGTGGGGAATGGTCCAGGCGCGGCTTTGGCTACTAGGCGGCAGGTTCCGGCTACTCACTCCCCCACCTCCCTTTGAGGACGCATACAAAATGGCCAGGGAGGAATTCGAACCCAGCTTTTCTGAGTTGCTCCTCTCTCTGTTCCTACCTCCTCTACCTGTCTCTCTGTCCCTGTCCTCTCCTCCCAGGACGGTGTCATCTGTGTCTGTTAGTCTATTCACAGGTCTAAGGGACTCTCTCTGTGCTCTAGATCCACGGCCAGCACCCTTCCCTGGGGAGGGCTGGTGCTGGGAGGTGTACAGAGACAAATACTGACACTCAGAGGCAAAGTCCTCACCTTGGATTTTCTTTTTTCAAGAGTCACAAAACATGAAATTCATTTAAATTTGAGCCCTCTGTGACTTTGACAGGCACAGTGTTAAAGTACCACCATTGGCTGGTTTATCATCTCCAAAGAGACCCTGCGTTCATTGGCCTTCAGTGTCCACTGTTGTTAGCCTTCGGCCATCATAGGGTCAGTCCCTACATCTGCCTGCTCAGGACCCTCCATGAGCCGTGGAGTGGGGGCTCCTCACCCGGCTCTGGAGAGAAATGCCCCGTGTGCAGAGCTCTGGGGTAAGCTGTGTCTAGAATGAACCTCCAGCTAGCGGGGGGGGGGGAAGGGGGCTCCAGAGTCTCCCTCCTTTGACAGGGTCCTGGAGCCAGTGGGGTTGGCCTTCCTGATGGGGCCCTGTGGCCGCTTGTCAGGGCAGAATGTCACCATCTGGCGTGTGACTTCACCTCCACAGACCCTGGCCCAGGCCCCGCCCGCGCGGTCCTAGAAGGCTGGGATTACACGGCCGGTTCTCTCCTTCCCCTCGGCCCTTCTTCCCATGCGGAGGGACAGAGTCATCAACCATCTAGCTTGGGACACCTGTCACCAGCCTGCGGGGGGCGCTCGCCCTCTCTCAGGCTCTCGCTCTCTCTTTCTCTCTCTCTCTCTCTCTCAGTGGGGTCTCAGCCTTGGTGTTGGGCACTGGCTGAATCACGGCCTCTCTCACAACAGAAACCAGAATCCGGGTCTCTGGCCTTTTGTTGATGGATGTGGGGAAGTTGCAGCTGTTCACGCTTCCTCTCCTCCCGCCTGCTTTGCTGGGCGGGCTCTTAGGATCCGAGGTATCCACAGAAGCAGCACAGCTAGACTTTGGAGTCACAGCTGGATTCAAATCCAGAACCCTTTCCTCTGGGCCTCAGTTTCCCTCTTGTAGAGTGAGGGTAGCCCTCTCTGCTGACCACTGGCTGTGATACACATTCAGCATGTGCCCGCTGCCATGGTGACCAAGTGACGAGCTAGAGTAGCTGGGTCTGAAGGGAAGACCCCCCCTACAGATTCGAGGCCAGTAGTAGACAGAGTCACCTGCACAGTGTCCAAGGCCAGGCCAGCGCTGACCTTCCACAGGAGGCCTTAGGTGCTTCGACTGGGATCCGTTCGACACTGGCAGATAGCCTTCCGCTCGGCCCCTAAGGCTGGAAGTGTTTGGGGGTTCATTGACCACACCCTTCTGGGGCTGTGCCAGCTCACAAACATCCGGGGCCCTGGGCCAGCCTTGTGTCATGCGAAAATCGTCACTAGCTCAGTGAGGCCCAGCCGTGTTGGCCTGAGCGTTGACCCTTGGCAAAGACATCCAGGCAGCCGAGCGCTGCAGACTTGTCTTCTCTGCCCTGAGCGCGTCCTGGATTTACACACGGGGCCAGCGCTCTCCACGTTCTAGAGCCAGGCAGTAGGGTTCTGCTGGGGTCCCTGCGGCTGGGCTTGCTCGGTCCCGCAGCCCGGGCCTCTGCCTCTGTGTCTGGTCTGTGTAACAGAAGCCCTGTGTCCCTGCCCCCAGGGGCGTGCTTGGAAGCTGGACGGGAGAAGACTGGCTGGCTCCCGGCTCGCAGGTTTTATAGGGTTCTCTCCGCGGCTTTCCTGGGATGGGTGGGGGTGTTCCGTCACGGCCGCCATGGAGTGGGCAGATTCCCACCTGTGCAGACCCGTGTGCCAGGAGGCGAGGCACCCCCTACTCCCCTCTCGCCCCCCCAACACTGGCCAGGCTCTGCTGCCCATCATCTTGTTGATGTTTTCTTGTCTCTCTGATGCTTCTCTGCTCAATTATTTGCCCAGGGAATTTGGACTTCTTCACTTGTGGTTTTGGCAAGGGCTTCACACAAATGTTTTGCCCTGGTGGTCTCTTAACCATGGAAGATAAACGGCCAAATCAAACGCAGACCTTGCCGGCAGCAGAGGCTTGCTGTAGGGCTGGGGTGGTGGCGGAGGAGGGGCTGGGGGGCGGCTTCTCCTTACCTCCACCCCCCACACCCCCCCTGCCTCACTTCCCACCTCCCGGTTCTTGCCCTGTTCATGGCTATCATTGTGTCTGCAGACGGGGGGTGGGGGAGGGGATGTTAGAGGGGCTTGGGCAGTGCCAGGCGTTCTTGAGGTGGTGGAGGGCAGAGGGCAAGACATCCTGAAGCTGCAGGGGCTCGGGTGCTGCTGGCAGAGGAGGAGGGGGTGTGGAGGGAGGCCTCGGGTCATAGTTGGTCAGCGAGGAGACTCATGGTCCAGACCCTTGGAGGTCCACTTGAGCTTCCTGGTCCTGTCCGAAGGGTCCTGAGACAGTGTCCCAAGAGGGGTGGCCTAGATTTGGGGTGGGCCAAATCCTCAGTTGAAGACTGTTCTAGAAGGCCTTTCTTGGCAAGTCTTACCTGACAGGCTTTCTGTGCCCCGGGCTCCTACACAGGCCCCAGAGGCAGAAATTCTGTCCCTCCCAGACGCTTTCTCTGGCAGCTGTGCACATAGCACCCCCAAGCTCCCTGCTCACCTCCCTACCCTTTCTCCCCTGCCTGCGTCCTGGTTGCCCCCCCAAGGCTGGTATCCCCAAGACCAGCCCCTCCCCTTGGAGGCTGACCTGCAGCCCTGCGACCCCAGCCCCCTCCCGTGCCCCAAGCCTCTTGCGCAGGTCAGGGCCCAACTGACCAGTGTTTTCTATTGTTTTTTCTCCAGGGCCGTGCAGGCCTGCCCAGCTGCCCGCGATGGCCCCCATAGCTGCCTCCTCCTCCCACCCTTCCACATCTGTGATTACCTCACCTCTGCGTGCGCTGGGCGCGCTCCCGCCCTGCTTCCCGCTGCCCTGCTGTGGCGCTCGCCCCGTCTTGGGCGATGGGGCTCAGGGCGAGGGTCAGACGGAGGCTCCCTTTGGATGCCAGTGTCAGTGGTCAGGTAACAGAGCCGCCTCGACGGGGGAAGGGGGGTTCTGGGGTGGAGGGTGTACCTGGGAAGAACTGGGGGACTGGGGGACTGGAGGTGGGATCTGGGGGGGATAGGGATCATGTTCTCCCCCAACACGTGCCCCTCCATTGCTCCGTTTTGGGAGCATGCATCTCACTCCCAGAATGCACTGCCCGGCCTCCAAATTTCATCTCTTTGGGCTGTTCAGCTGGAGTTTAATTGGGTAACACTTAACATCTGATGTTTGCTTCTGCCCTTGGCCTCTGCCCCCACTCACCCCAGACTAGGGTAAGAAAGGATTCCTTGGTTGCCTGTGTATCTCTGGAGCCGTCCAAAATGCTGACTTTCTTTTCGGGACAATGTGTTGCCCATTAACTCTGAGGGGGGAAAAATGTCGCTCAAGGAACTTTTTAAAAAAGCCGTGGCCACAGGCTGGAGAGAAGCATTGTGGGTGTCCGGGGCGTGTGGGGGAAAGCTGGGGAGGTTCTCGGCCCTGGCAGACCCCGGGCCTGAGCCGGCTCAGTCTGCCGCTGTGGTGCTGTGTGGAGTGCATTCCTGTCAGGCAGCGACACCCCCTTTTGCCCCTGCTCTCTCCCTCCACAAACATACGCTGGGTGCTGTGACCTGGGGTCCCTGGGAGGCCGCCGGCGGATGACCCCTCCCTGCAGCTTCGAGGCAGTGCACAGCGTTGCACAGCTGTGCAACATGCTGTGGCCGGTGGAGCCAAGATGCTGACACAGACTCACGTGGCCAGCAGCTGTGGCCTGGTTTCCGTGGCAGGGGCCAAGGGAGGAGAACGTGGCTGCAGAACTGGGCGCACTGGGTTTGCCTGCTTTGTCTCTGGACTTCAGTCGTGAAAGGAAAAGCTATTTTTATTGACAGGGTTTTGCTCTGTACTGACACAGTGCTAGGGGCCATTCTTGTTGGATCTTTGGTTGTTCACAAGGCCACAAGGACCCTCAGGTCTGGGATGAGAAGTCTCTGGCCTTCCTGCCTGTGTGTATATGGGGGGGGGGAGGGAGAGGGTGTGGAGTGGGGGTCTGTGTGCAGCCCTCATCCCCCTGCTGCCATGACAGGTGGTGATGGTATTGGATCTGACATCCAGAGGGGGCGTTCCGGTTTTGTACTGGGCTTAAATGCACAAAGCAGAGAGCAGAATCACCCAGGAAGAGTTGGAACTGTTTATAAAGGAGCCAAAGCCAGCTCAGCTCTCTGTCCTGGGCCACAGGGCCCCCAGGGTGACAGGGTCCCTGTGGGCTTGGCAGATCTGTTCAGGGTGTCTTTGGAAGACCCCTCTGGCGGAGCTAGGGATGTCTGGGTAGCTACTCATGACGTCCTGTAATGAGCATGTAGCCCCACAGCCATTCGGGTTCCCCCCACACCGTGCTATCAAGGATCAGTCCAGCGTTTACTACCGCTCTGGTCTGGGTCAAGTTCTGCGTGTAGAAACACGATCTCCTTGCCAGAGGCCTGCCAGGCTGTGCTTAGCCCTTCTGTCTGGCTCTGGGCCTCCTAGGAAGCTGCCTCTGCTGAGATCCTTAGCCGCGGCTGGGCCGAAGTTTCAAAACGAGGATTAGCGTGGTCCCTGCCCAGTGGCCCCTAAGGCCTCTGCCTAGGTCCAAGGGAGGGCAAGCAGGATCTGAGGGCAACTGGCTTCCAGGGAGCCCCGATGCCAGTGTGTCCTTATGCCCTTCTACCTGGTTCCTTAGAACACCTGCCTGTCTGTCTTACACTGAGCAACTCTGTAAGCCTCGCAGCAATCCAAGGCTTTGTTCTCCCCACTTTGCAGCGCCCCAGCCCTGAGGTCTCATTGCTCATGCGCATTCATTGGCTCCTTGTGCCTGGGCTCATTGCTGGTCCTTAGAGGTCTTGTTTGTAGACTCCTTGCAAACACGGGCCCGGTCAGGCCTGCAGTTCCCTGTCTGCCTGCAGCTTGCAGTCTGGTGGGGGAAATTTTGGACCTGGGGACCTGTGACGTTGATTGGAGGGGAGTGAAGAGCAGGCAGAGAGAAAGTTCTCATCTCGCGCCTGCTTCTCTTTGGTAGCATTTAGGACTGAATGCCATCCATGTGTGTGCGCGTGTGCATGTGTGCATGTATATGTATGTGTGTGCATGAGTGTGTGCTTGTGCATGTGCCTTGTATGTGCATGTGTGTATGTGCATGTGTGTGGGGGTGCATGCATGAGCATGTGTGTGTTTGCAATGCTGGCTGGAGGCAGGGAGGGAGCAAGGTGGAGTGATAGCCCCTTCCTAGGTGGGTGCTGAGCACTAGGTCTGCTTCTGAAGAACCTGCTGTTACGTCTGCCCAGTTCATCCCACGTCCAGTACAGCGTTACTGGTTGATGTTCTGGTTCGCACTACTGTATTTTCCGATCAGTTTCTATACCTGTGAATGCCTTCTTTCAGTGATTTGTCCCCCAGCACCTATTTGCTAAAATGTTTTCTGGGCCTGCTTAATGAGCAACTGTGGTCGAGGTATGAAGGCTAAGAGGGGCGTTCATAAAGATGACACACTTCAGCTGCCTTTCGCGCTCACTGTGTCTCCTCCCCTCCCCTCTTTTCCCTTCCTCTCCCCTGCTTTTGACAGGCTGCTGCAAACCCTTCCCTTCACAATAGCGTGGAAAGCCCGTGCATCATGTGAATTCCCTGCATGCCCGTGAAAACACTTGGAGTTATTTGTACAGCATGTAATTTCATGCAGAAACCTGGGCTGTCCTGGGGGACACCCCTTCGCCCTCCGCCGCTTCACTCAAATGGCCACAGTGGCAAAGGGGACGTGGGTCCTGCTTCCTTGAGTTGCTCCTGAGATCACATGTGACTCACGTCAGGATTTACCTGTTAAAGTGGCTGTGTGGGCAGGAGCTGAGCTTTGTGGTCCTGCACCTAAGGCCAACGACCTTGGACGTGGCTGCTGTGGCGCTGGGGTCTGGGCCAGACGTTGGGCTGAACGTAGCTGAAATCATCGGCCTTCTTCCTCTCGCCAGCCCTTCCCTGTTCTGAGGCTACGATCACCAACTAGCTGGTGGTCGTCAGGGTATTCCAGACAGCTCCAGGAAGCGAAGTGTGTAGTTAGCCATTCTGCTTCAAGCAAGTCCTTCTCCCTCAACCTTTTCCATTCTCCCATCTGTGAAAGGGGTGTATGGGCCGTGCATGTTCTAAGGTTGCGCTGAGAGTTTCGCATGAGGTCATGAAGGGCCCTGCACCGAGTGAGCCCTATAGACGTTATGATTCATGCAGGAGTAGAAGGGTTTTCACAACACGGCGTCTGGCACCACGTGGGAGCTTCCTTTGAGCCGCATTGCAGGTTTCCATGCTTAGGGGCATTTAGCCTTAGCTGGCTTGGTTCTGTACCAATGTTAGGAGGTGGAAAGGGAACCGAGACACTTCATTGCATATTTAAAAGCTGCAAATGGTCATCAGCCAGAGTGATTAATAATACGCACGCTTGGTGAAGTTCAAGGTCTCACGCAAGAACACGCAGGATCCAGGCTGGGGGAAGTGGAAGTGTTTGGATTTAATAGAGAGTCAGTTGTAGTCATTAGTATATGCTGAAATCACAGGGCAATCTTGTAAAGTTAAATTCAATTTACTTTTCTACTGAAATTGTGCTTGCCGTGTTATTTAACTAGTCTGGGGTTTCTTGGCATGGGTTAAAGGGACAATAAAGATAAAAGAATACCTGTAAGTAAATAGTAGGGTTTAACAGTAGAATCTATCGTTTTCTCCTCCTTCAATTATATCCCAGTGTTCACTCTGTGTTGGTTTTATAACTGGAGCCATCCAATAGGGTGCTGTGGACCAGACCACCCTCACTGTGGAGCTTGATGCAATTAATACAGTCTGTCTGGAAAGTGGCCTTATTTCTGGAAGTTTTATGTTAATGATATGGTCTGCGCTCTGCACATTTCATAGCAGAACGGGGAGCGAGCTGTAGTCTCTTTCTGGACTGGCTTTGATTAACACGGGAGGATCACGGGGCGGCCACTCTCCAGGGGGACAGAGACTGGCAGCCCTCCCTGGCCCTCCTAGGGCACCTCTTGGGTGTCGGAGGCACCCTTAGAGGGTGTTTGAGCCACTGTGGAAACTGGAGGGAGGAATGGACATGGGTAGAGGAGGAGAGCTAGAGTGCAGGGGGCATGCGGTAGAATTATGGGACGGGGAAGTTGCCACATGCTTGGGAGCTGTGGGGGCCTCTTGGGGCTTGTCAGGTGGTCTGTGGGGCTAGGTCACTGTGGATTTAAAAGGGGCTCTCAGGGGAGTTATTAGCATTTAGGGGTTCAGGCTAGGGATGCATCTCAGTGGGTAGAGTGCTTGCCTAGTATGCGCAGAGCCCCGGTTAGATCCCCAACACCTAATAAAATGGGTGTGGTGGTGGGTGGGGTAGGCATGTTATCTCAGCACCTGGGAGAGGGAGGTAGCAGAGGAGTTTAAGGGTGGGCTATGTGAGACCCCCCCCTCACACACACACACACACACACACACACACACACACACACACACGAGGGCATCAATGGTCACATCTCTAAACATCCACGGTACTGGAAGGATCGCTCTTCCCTCCATCACTGTGGACATTGGCAGTTCTTGGGGGCCAGCTTCCGGGGATCCATGCTGGAGCCCACATGGGATGGCTCATGTTGCCCGGAGTGGTGGTCACCTGCCAGGAGCAGCCGTGGGGAGCCTCGAGGAAGACAGTGTCGTGGTGGCTCTGGTGGCCTCCAGAATAAAAACCCTGCTCTAGTTGCAGGAAAAATCACTCCAAATCTTTCAGCACCACTAGGACTGCAGCAGCCAGGGAGTGACCCCCCCCAGCAGGCATGGAGACTGCCTAGCAGGGGCAGGGGCTCTGCAGCCTGGCTCTGCTCAGATGAAAGGGGTCCTAGCAACGCCAATGCCACCGAGGCCTCACCAGATACCGTTTCACCCTCCGCCGGCCCTTCAGACGCTCTGGAGGCGGAGCTAAATCAAAGAATTCTGTTCAAATCCCTACAAGATGTTGCTGTTTTTCTGCTCCAACGGGGAGAGGCATTTGGAAGTGCCGTTTCTTTTTCTTTCTTTCTTCCTTTTTTTTTTTTTTTTATAGCTGTCTTAAAAAGGAGTTTGGCTGTTTAGCGCAGCTGGCGCTCATTACATTATGGGCTGGCAATAAAATAGCATGTGTAATTAATTTTTAATGCAGCGCTAGATGCAGCGCTTTCAAGCAGTTAGTGGATATGAAGACCCAGCGCTGGTCGAAGACACCAGAGACCTTGGAACTGGGCGCCCACTGCCGCCTGTAGAGGGAGTTTGAAGTGGGGTTGGGAGGGGGTAGACTGGACTCTATCCTCCACATAGAGGGGACTGGGTCCAGAAATGGGCTAACCTAGGGTACATGTCAACAGTCATGAGTCAGGATCGGGGGTCTAGAGAGGTTCTCTCATCTGATCCCTCTGTTATATAGATAGAGAAACTGAGGCAGGCTGTGGCTAAGACCTCAAGTCGTGCATGGGTGGCAGATCTGTTAGTTCTAGACAGAGCCCCTCAAGCTCTGTCCACTAGGAAATATTGGCCCCCCCCTGCTTCTTTGAAATAGGGTCTCATGTGGCTCAGACCGGCCTTGAACTTGCTATGTAGCCGATGAATCTGGACTTCTGGTCCTCCTGCCCGCCACCTCCTCCGGCGGAGCGGCGGAGCCACACCCTGTCCCTCTTAAGCTCACACTGACAAGCAGTGAAGGACACCTGTCATTTAGGAAGCAATGCTTAGAAGCCAGCACGGTCGCCAGGCTTCGTGTAGCACACGGCAGCTGAGAGGGTGTACGTGAGCTAGCGGGGAGGAGCCCCCGAGGGGCCCGGCACCCGCCGCGCCGCTCTCCGCAGTGGGCTACTCCCCTGCGTGTGTGCCATGGCTGGGCTGCTTGCTGCCCTGTCTCCCGTGGATGCCACAAGGTGGATTTGTGTTTGAATTAAACATCACGGCACGTGATGCAAGGCAGCAGGCAGCGGGCAACCCCAGGCCGCTGGCTGGTCCTGGGACCCATTCTCAGTGGCAGTGGGTGTGCCCGCGTGACCTGAGGCTAGCCCCACCCTCGCCAGGCCTCAGGGTTTCCTCGCTTGCCAAGGGCCTCCATTAGGATGGCAACAGAGCAGCTACCACCGGGTGTGTGGTCTTGTCTGTCCACACCCTGCGATGACCGGTTTGCTGTCCACATGACAAGCCTGGGAGTTTCTCAGTGTGCACGAAAGGGAAGGAACACCATTACCCTTAGTTCTTTTTAGAATGTGTTGGGGTCAACGGTCCCCACTGCCCGGGCTCTTCTCTTCATTTCACCCCTGAGAAGCATCAGCCCCTCTTTATTCTCCTCAGCACACTCTGCTGAGAGAGGTCTGATGACCCACCTGGGCTCACACAGTTTGAAAACCCCAGACAGAGCTGAAGATTCAGACTCAGGTCTGCTTAGCCTTGAAGCTAGAGAGCGAGGCCCAGGTTAGGTGTCTCCCAGTCCAGCTGGGTCAGTGACTGGACTCGGGTGTCTCTGACCTGCATGCTTGGCTCGACTTAACGAGACACAGAGCAGCTGACGCCAGACCACCAGAAGAAAGGATGGGCATTGAGGAGATGGGACACAAGATTGTTTTGGAAAACTTCCCTCCAACCAGGTTTCTGGATGAGAGTCCGGCCTGTTCTCTGGCTCCTGGTGTCCAGCATGTGGCTCTGGTGCACATGGGGAGACCCAGTGGGCAGGTCGCATCTACAAGAGAAAGACGTGGAGATGCAGATAGAGAAGGTGTGTGTTTGTGCTGCTTTCTTCACGCGGGAGCAGTGAATCTGTATGTCTAGACTTGAGAGGAGCTGGGTTTGTTGTGGGAGATTTGAGGGGTATATGTGTATATGTGTGTGCGTGTATGTGTGTGTTGGGTCTGTGTGTCTGTGTGTGTGCATGTCACTGTGTGTGTATGTGCACGTCTGTGTGTTCATGAGGCTGTGGACATGCCATTGTGTATCTCTGTATTTGCGTGTGCGTCTGTGTGTATTTGTGTGTGTATGTGCATGTTACTGTGTGTGCGCATGTCACCGTGCATGTCTGTATATTTGTGTATGCGCATGTGTGCTTCTGTGTGTCTGTGTGCATTTGTGTGTGAGTGCATGTCATTGTTGTGTGTCTATATATTTGTGTGTGTATGTGCATGTGCTCTTGCTTGTGTGTATGTGTATGTGTGTGTGTGTGAGAGAGAGAGAGAGAGAGAGAGAGAGAGAGAGAGAGAGACAGGGTGAACAGAATGTACTTGATTTTTTCAACCCACATATTTCACAATCAGCTCTCAAAAGTTGAAACCATGAAATATGGTTTATCCAAATACAATCAAGCCTGGCCCATTTAATCTGAACAGCAATGGTAAGAAACCTTGGGGTCCCTGCATGCAGGGTTCTGCAGCCCTGGTTAGACCTTACAGGAGTCACCGCCTAGCCGGCACCATGGCCCCCTTTTAGGATATTATTTAACCCCAGCCAAGAGCTGTGTGGGGAGTGGTGCCACCTCTGTATGTGGTCAGAGTTGGTAGAGGCAGCAACCTCGACTTCCTCCCCGACCCCGTGCTCCCAGGGTCGTGGTCAGACCACCATGTTTTGCAACCCTACTGTGCGTGAGCGAGGCCCTTCTCAGCTCTGAACTTAGACTTAGGTGAGGCGAACTGCCTTCTGGGTGGTGGCGTGACCTGCTGCACGCTGTGTGTGCGACAGCGATGGAGCTTCCCAGCCTCTGCCTTCCAGGCCCAGAATTACAGACCTGGTATTTTTATGTTGCTCTGGAGCTCTGAACTCAAGTTCTTCTGTTTGTGAGGCAAAGATTTTAACCCCTGAGTCATCTCCCCAGCCCTCTGGATTTAATTGTGAAAGAGGCCACAGGTTGAGGACCTGCGGTCTGCCATGGGCTTTAGTCTCAGTGTTACTTTGAGTTATCTCAGCAGTGAAAAGAATGGCAGCAAGCCTTTTATTTTTGCTTGTGTGCGTGCGCGCGTGCATGCATGAGTGTGCATGGTCACATTGTGTGTATCTGTGCATACTCACATGCATGTGAGGCCAAACGTTGGCATCCGGAGTCTTCCTTGATTGCTTTCCGCCTGCACATCAAGGCCATGTCTGTCACTCCCTGAACCCAGAGCTTATGTAGCCAGCTTGCTCTAGGGATCTCCATCCCTGCCTCCCACAGGCTAGGAGTATGTGGGTGCTGGAGAATTTGAACTCAGGTCTCACATTCGCACAACAAGCGCTTTACCTACTGAGTCATCTCCCTAGTCCTTGTGGGATTTTTTTTTCCCTTATGCCAAAATATATGTGGGATTTGCAGTTTTAGCACTTTCCTTCTCCCCGATGCTAAGGACAGAATCCAGGTCCCAGAGCTTGCCAGACACTGAGCTAAAGCGCTGACCTCTGCCGTAACTGTGTCTAAGTGAGCACAGCTGGGTACGCGTTCACCCACCGCCACAACCTTCCTCCTCCTCCTCCTCACGCACCCAAGCGGGGCTCCATCCCCACTAAGCCATAACTTGCCCGGCTCCTGGCAGCTACCATTCCAGCCCTCTTTCTGTGAATTTCAGCTCTAGGATTGGGTATAAGTGGAAACACACTCTACACTTGTAGGCTCGAGCCACGCAGCTCAGCGTGGCTGCGGCCCCGCCCTGGTGGAGCAGCTCTCGGCATCTTTTGCCATCTTGAGGACTGTGTGCTATCTCACGGTGTGGCTGGACGACATCTGTGGGCGTGGCTGTTGTGACACTGAGCAGTGTTGCCCTGCGCCGGGATGTACTCGCTCGAGGTCCCCCTTTCCGTTCTTACGCGTGTGCTGGCTGGATCATGCGGTGATTGTACGTTGAATTTGGGAGGCGACAGTCAAACCTGCCCGTGATGACTGCACCATTCTGCATTCCTGCCGAAGCACATAGATGCTGAAGGTCGGATCGTAGAACTTGAGAAGCCATCCTCAGAGAAGCGGGGGTCATTGAACGTAAGCAGTGTGGCCATCAGCCTTGGGTGTGAATCTGCACCCGGATCCTACCGATCAGGCATGGTGCCCCGGCTGCTGTTCTAGGTCACCTCCTTTAGTATGTCCCTGGGGGTCCACAGCCTCCAGCTCTTCAGTGAGTACTTACCCTCCACAGCCTTGTTCCAAGCAGCTGGTTCTTAGCAGTGGGCCAAACATGAACATAGTATGCGGATTTGGGGGAAAAATAAAAACTTCTGTAACTGGACATTTTTGGGTTCTCAAGGTACTGAGTGAAGAACGGTGTAGGGGGAGCCTGGTACGGAGGCCCTGCACTTTGGGGACAGCAAAGGCTGCCTGTGTGCCTTGGGGAGCGCACCTCTCTCTGGCCTGGAGGGCTCCTTATGTTGGGCTTGCTTCCTTGGCTGGACTGGGACCGACTGGAGAGAGGAAGTTCCCCAGCCAGCGGTTTTGGGTCCTTTGTAACCTGGGTACAAATAATCGTGAGATACTGCAAGGATGATTCCTTGGGGCCGTGCGGTCTTTCTGTCGCCCTGCGTTGAGTGTCCTGGGCCTGCCTCTAGCAAGTGACCGCGTGCCAGGAACCCGCGGAGGTGTGTTCTCTGACAGCTGTGCACCCAAGGGTCCGTCCTTAATTTGGCTTCCTTGGCCAGTGGCCGCATCCCCTCAATCTTCGCCTCTGTGGCGCATGGTGTCCCCGACTATATTTGCTGTCTTCTCTTCTGGATGATGGGGATGAGAAGTGGGTCTGGGTTTAAGGCCATCTAGATCATCTAGTGAAGACGCTCCGTTATGTCGGCAGAAGCCTTTTTCCAAATAAGGTTGCAACCAGAGATTCAGCTAGTTTCATTCTGGACACGTATAACACGGAGGGACCACTGGCTGCCTACCCCCCAACTTGTTCCTTGTTGGGTCACGGGTCTCTCCATGGAAGGAACTCCAATTTGGCTCCTGAGGAGCACTCTCTTAAGGTACCGAGACACTCTGGGCATCCCCTGTGGGAAGCTAGAGTTGGGGGGTCTTCAAAAAGCCACAAGAACATGGCACTTCTCAGATGCCTGGTAGGTCTGGTCACCTCTCCCAGGGTCCGTGGCAAGTCATGTGGTCACATCTGCCTCCCTCAGCCGCGTCCCATACTAAGTCAGAGTGTGAGGTGCAAGAGAGGAGGATGGTTTTTGAAAAAGCTTGTAGTGGGTATTCTGAGGCAAAATTAACAGAGCTGAATAGAAGCTAAAAACAGCTGGACACATGCTTGCCTAGAATCTATGTTTTTTTTTAAGAAAACATAATTATTTTTGTAAACCAGCTCTGAGAAGCCAAGGGTATTTTTAGCCAGTGCCTTCCAGGACGCTGGGCATCAGCTCAGAGAGGATGCCCGAAGCCCACCGGAGGGCGATGATGTCATCGTGTTGGATGACAACCACAGCGAGGGTAGAGGGGTTCCCAAGCTAGGGAGCCCTGTCCTTGGTCCCACCTTTGCTGAATGTTCAGAGACTCGTCTCTGTGGGCGATGGTGGCCGGTGGGCACGTCCTGGTCGTACCTGACCAGGTGGCAGCGGGCTCAGCCCTAGGCTGGAGGAAGGAGACCCCCATGGAGAGGCAGGCCCGCCCTGCCATCTTGAGGAGACCTGTAGGAATAGAGACTTGAGTGCAAAGATTTCAGGTCTTTTCACTGGGAGCCAGATGTAGTCTCATGCCATTTTCTTCTCAGCTTTTCCCAATGCCTCTGCCGGGGTCCCTGGGCCTGGCACAGACCCTGTAATGAAAGGCTGTGCAGATGTTTGCACGGATTTGCATGTGTGTCTGTGTATCTGCGCATGTGGGTAGGCGTGTACCTGTAATTGCATGTACCTGTACAGGTGAGTGATGCACATATGTGTGCCTCTCTTCGTGTTTATTCTGGCGTTGTATGTTCTCAGTGACGAGGGGGCCCGCCCTCCCCCCCTCCCCCCCCTTCCTGCCTGGTGCTGAATCTCTCTTCCTGGGGTGTGGCGTGTGCGGACATAGCTCAGCACTGTGGCCTGCCTTGGAGTGAGTCTCTCTGGAGCTGGATTCTGCTCCACGAGATTGAGCCCCCAGCTAGGGGAGCCTATGGTGCCTGGTCCAAGATACCATGGCCATTCTAGCGTGTGCAAAGGTTCTCATCCAGGCTGTGTCGGTTATGATCACCGTGGCCGTGGGCAGGTGACCCAGCCTTCTGGGAGCCGTGAAATGGGGAGACAGCACTTCCTGACTATCACGGCCAGTCAGAGTGACTCATCTGTAGCCGTCTCATCTGCAGCACCCCTCGACCCACTCTGAGAGCCAGACAGGATGGTCATTATCCCTGTTTTACAATGAGGAAAGTGAGGCACAGTGAGCTCAGAGCCGGCGATCCCTTCATTCCTTCCCAGATACCGACCCTATCAGCCTCCTCTACTAGCAGCCGCTGGTCTGCAGTAGATCTGACCCAGTCTGCAGTAGATCTGGCTTGCAGTAGATCTGGTCTGCAGTAGATCTGACCTGCAGTAGATCTGGTCTGCAGTAGATCTGACCTGCAGTAGATCTGGTCTGCAGTAGATCTGACCTGCAGTAGATCTGGTCTGCAGTAGATCTGGTCTGCTGTAGATCTGACCTGCAGTAGATCTGACCTGCAGTAGATCTGGTCTGCAGTAGATCTGACCTGCAGTAGACCTGACCTGCAATAGATCTGACCTGCAGTAGATCTGGTCTGCAGTAGATCTGGTCTGCAGTAGATCTGGTCTGCAGTAGATCTGACCTGCAGTAGATCTGGTCTGCAGTAGATCTGACCTGCAGTAGATCTGACCTGCAGTAGATCTGGTCTGCAGTAGATCTGGTCTGTAGTAGATCTCGCCTGCAGTAGATCTGACCTGTAGCAGACCTGACTGTTTTGTTTTACAGTTGTTGGAACTGCAATTACATTCCCACAGTCATTACGGTGGCCAGTTACCTGGGTGGAGGAGTCCTCTGTGGACGCCTCCCTCCAGCCCTGGCTTCCCGCTGCCTTCCGTCTTCCCTGAGCATCCATCTCCCAGCTCCTCAACCGTTGCTCCCTCATCACCTCTCTTGGATTTCGGGTTTATGTCTGTTTGAGGTCTCAGAATCTGTCTCCTCTAACAGACTAATAAGCACTCCCCCATCAAGATACTGAAACTCACATGCAAAATGATGGTTTTCCTCTCTCTCTCTCTCTCTCTCTCTCTCTCTCTCTCTCTCTCTCTCTCACACACACACACTTCCCTAGGCAGGGATTGGCTGAACACAAACAGCTCCTAACCTATGGATTTGCGAGTCTGCCTGAGCCGGCTTGCTCCTCTGTACCTGCAGTCCAGGTCCTGTCTCTTTAAGCGGAGGCTCCGACTCGCCGCGGTATTTTACAGTGCCTGGTTTCATTTATCCTGGAGCCAGACTTACTATGTGAGCGTCGTCCGCATGCTGGAATTAGTCTTAAGCTTGCTTCTGTGGCGTTGCCAAATTCCATGTTTGTGTTTTATTTAGAATTCTTTTCACGGCCAGCCGATTCTCTGCCGGCACACACAGGCACTGTTGCGCCCCATGGAGAAAATAAGCAAGCTTGCGTTTTCCTTGGCAGAGGCCGCGGCCACAATAGACTGCGGTCTCTAAAACATTTTTTAAAAGCTATTTTAACCCATAACAGATGCATAAAGTCGGCGCAGGCATGCCAGTTTTCTTAGTTTTAATTAAAAAATAATTACAGTCTAATGGGATATTAGTGACACATTTGGATGAATGGTGGGTGACATTATCTGCAACTTATAAATTAATGTCTCTCCCTTGGCCGGGGCAGGGCTGGGGAAGATTTGGGGAGGAGCCATTTGGATTTCTGTTCTTAATTGCAGGGTGGGGGCTGAGAGGGTGGCTGGGCAGAGGAGGCCTAACCGAGTGGTCATTGGTGACCAACGCAAGTATCTTGATAGCATTCTTCCTTCCGGTATGGTTGAATGGGAAACTCGCCTGTGGAGTTCTTCGGATGTGTGGTGGTGGAGTATTGGGGGCCCAGAGTATCACACCAGACCTTGCTTTGTGGCCCCTCACGCGATTCCTTACCCCCTTTGGATTGGGAAGCACCAATTGCTCGAAAAGTCCACCAAGAACTCCGGGACTGAAAACTAGCCTCTTGCCTGGCCCGGAGGCTTATGGGAACTTGGACCCACACAGCCACCCTGGCTTTGGATGGTTTGTAAACTTTGCTCCTCCCGAAGGGAGGTGGGCTGGCAGTTCCTGGGTGGTGGCGTTGCTAGGGACAGTTGCCAAAACAGTCAAGACAGGTGAGTGCCAGCAAAGTAGCTGCTACAGCTGACTCACAGCCCTTGTGGGGGTCCAGGGACCATGACTAGGTAGGGGTGTGACTAGGGGTGCTGCTGCCTGTCCGTCCTGACCTCCTGGATGGACTAGTACTGGGGGGGCAGTACTATCCCAGTGTGTCCTTTCCAGCCGGGTGGGGGGATTGCATCATCAGGGCCTCTGGGATAAAGAGAAAGTTCCCTCCCCAGCTGTGCCTGTGCCTGGTCCTGCTGGCCGCCCCTCTGGGGACTGCGCCAGGGCCCTGTGTGTCTCGTTGCCAGGTTTTCTCCAGAGGTGCCGCCCAAGCGTGTTCCAGAGAGGTGATAGGACTTGTTCCAGGCCGTGGTGTTGAGCTCGGACCTGTCTGGCTGATTCCTGTTTTTCTCTTTGAACCCCGAGTGATGTCCCCACCTCGGGAGGCACACCCTGTGTCTCACGGCGAGGTCTGGGAGACAAGCACTGGCTGGGGACCTTGAGTTTTCCTGTCGGGGTGGCGGTGGCACTTCCTGTTGTCCGGGGAGCCAAGCATTTCTTAGACGTGTTCCCCCAGCTGGAATCCCTTGCAAGTGAAAATTAAGTTCTTCTATTAAAAACATGAGTCATACCAGCTCAGATGAGAGTCGTTTTGTCGTTCCTCGAATTTTTTGGAAGGGAAACATCGCATTCAGGCTAATCCTTTCAATTATATCTCATAGCTGGATAATCCACCGGGCGCTCGGTGTCGCAGCCCTGTGCCGGTGACGGCGGCCAGGACTTTGTACGCGGCACCCGAGAGGGAGCCAGCCCTGGGCCTCGGTTTCTTTCGCTGTCCCCCAGCAGGCCGCCGGGTCTTTCGTGTGGGGCCTCGTGCTTCTTTCTTTCTGGCTCACTGAAACCTCTGCGCGCACTCTCGTATCCATCGCCCTGGATGATTCATGTCAAGTTGGTGGGGTTACCATGTCTGGCTGCTCATGGGAATTCTGGGGAGATGGCAGTATGATTTTGCTCTGGGGCCTTGCTCTGAGCCTGGCTCTGGCACAGAATTGGGGGGCTCGCTCTCCCCCGGGGGAGAGAGGCCTCCTAGAAGTCCCCGGTGATTAAGACAGGGATCAGGGGAGGAGGTAGCGTGGGGGATCAGGGGCAGACGCAGTGACTTCCTGCTTTGGGGAAAAGGAGTCAGGCTGGGGTCGGACCCTGAGGCTCTCTTCCCTTGACTGGCCATCTCTTGCGTCTCTTACCGTGGACCTCCCAGGTCCACTGTCCACTCTGGTGGGTTTCCCTGTGGGAAGTCCCCATTGACCTGGGACCAACATCACCTTTCCTCCATCACCATGGATACCCGTCCTGTTGCATGGTGACGCACGCCCACATTGCCCTGTGGCTGACCTGGGTTCCACTTGCCCCCTTATGCACAGATCAATGTTGGGCCCTTGGAGACGGTCTCAGAGCGCTTGTTGAATGCAGGGGAGGAGAAGCCTGTGAGGCAGAGACCCCAGGACAGGTGCAGCCAGGAGCCTGTTTCGTGCAGTGTCTGCTGCCAGCTCCTTAGGGGTGCGGCGGGGGTGGGGATGCGGGGAGGAGAGTTTGCACAGCTGAGGAACGGCCTTTGCAGAATGCAACTGCGAACCAGCCTGAGTTGTGTCTCTGTGGCTCTGGGTGCAGGTGCTGCAGCCCACCTGCTGCTTGAGGGACCTCGGGTGGGAGAAACGCTTCTCTGGCTTGTGGCAGGCACCTCAGGAAGGCCGATGATGAGTAGGGAGGACGAGCTGCCGGAGGTCAGCAGCCAGGCTGGGGGAAGGCTTTGGGTTTGGAATGGGATGCGGAGTGTGGTTTCTGAGTTTGGAATAGCACTTTCTTTTGGGATGTGTGGGGGAGTGGGGATGGCAGGGATTCAAGTTCCTTTACTTGTATTAAGTTGAAGTTTCCTTTTTTTTATGAGTAAGAAGAAAGAGCCCATGAAAACGATGAGAAACACAGGCTGAAAAGCAGTTTGTTTACTCATTAAATTTCCCATAAAATAAACACGATTCAGAGTGGAGGACGCAGCCGCGGGGGACGCAAGGGTGCGGAAGAGTTTGTCAGAACCTCTGAGGGAAGCGGACCGTGCATTCATGCTGAAGAGCCAGGGCTGGCCCTGGAAAGTGAGGATGAAGGCTTGCATGTGTGTGCACGGGTCTGGAGACATGTGGGTGCACTGGCCATGCCTGTGCGCATACATGCTTGTATCCATACATGCTTGTACCCACACATGCTTGTACCCACACGTGCTTGTACCCACACGTGCTTGTATCCACACGTACTTGTATCCACAAATGCTTGTATCCACACATGCTTGTATCCACACATGCTTGTATCCACACATGCTTGTATCCACACATGCTTGTATCCACACATGCTCGTAGCCACACATGCTCAGACCCACACATGCTCAGACCCACACATGCTTCTATCCACACATGCTTGTATCCACACATGCTCGTAGCCACACATGCTCAGACCCACACATGCTCAGACCCACACATGCTTCTATCCACACATGCTTGTATCCACACATGCTCGTAGCCACACATGCTCAGACCCACACATGCTCAGACCGACACATGCTCGAAAGCAAACATGAACACGTGTGTGGAAATATGCAGGTGCGTGGGTACACGCGTATGCTCATCTGCATGCTTATGCCAGGTGCAGATGCATGTGTACATTCATGTGCACACAGAGGAACATGCACGTGTATACATATGTGTACATGTGCAAGTGCTTATGTACACACACATGAAAATGTAGGGCCGGCTGTGTATATACATATCCTCACTTGCACTTACTTGTGGGTTTATGTGTGTATGCATATTTATATATTATATATGTGCATATATGCTCATGCCATGTGTACATGTGTACAGTTGTGTTTATGTGTCTGCACATAGGTGTATACATGTGGATATGTATATACCATGCCATGTACACACGTGTGTATGTGTGTGTAAATGTATGTGTGTATATGTGTGTGAGTGAGGGGTGCCCTTCCATTCTGAGGATCATGCTGTGACCACTGCTGTGGTCCTTCTAGAAGGTCCAGGGCCGTCAGGAAGACAAGGGGCGGGAGTGGCACCCCGCGCATAGTGGTGTCCTGAATGCTTGGAAGTGGCACCCCGCGCATAGTGGTGTCCTGAATGCTTGGGACCCCTTAGGTGGGGAGCCCTGGCGTCCCTGGTTAAGCCCATGTGACCTGGCTCTGGCTTCAGGGGTATCTTCCGCCCCCGTGGGAGGAAGCCTCACTCTGTCTCTGGATAAAGCCAGCGGAGTCCTTCTCCTAAGCTGCTTCCTGGCTTGCTGGGCAGCACGGAGAGGCTGCTCACCAGGCCAGCTGTGGGTGGTCAGTTTCTCGTTCTCCCTGCAAGCCGCTTGGGCCTCCTTGGGAACCTGTTCAGACCCAGACAGAGGGCCGGTGCTAGGAGGTGGGTAGACAGATCTGCTCACGGTGGTTTCTTCCTGGGAAGGCTTGGCTGGCACACACTTCTGCAGGCAACGTGGCTTGCTTGCCACGGACCATAGAACCCACGGATTTGGGGAGCTAGCTGATTCCTCTTCCTCTCCTCTGTGGCTTGAGGCGTCCTGCTGAAATAGCTCTCTGGTCCCCCTGCTTCCTACAATCCCTCTTTGTTTCTCTTGGAAAGAGCAGGCTGCGTTTGGACTAGGCCTTCACATAGCTCTCCTGCTCCCTCCTGCAGCATGGCAGACATCACCTGCTGATTGCTACACCTTTTCCCTGGAGGCTCTGGCTTGGCTGCTTCAAGATGATAGGCAGCCAGCCAGTACTAATCGATCACACTGGCCCCGAGTTGAAACTTCACCTCTGTTCTTTCAGGACATTGCTGCATGGTGGGAGGAGACACCTTAGAGAATAGCTTCCCTGTTGAGGGCTGGCGAGGTCAGCCAGCTCCGCCATCTTGGGCCGATTGCAGCTGCTTGGCTTCTGTCTGGAGTCCCGGGCTAGAAGCAGGGAGGGTGGTGGGCTGTCCAGTCCCACCTCAGGCCCCATGCCAGGAGGCTCTTGGCTGTCTGGAGAGTGACGTTGGCCTGCTGAGGCTGTCCCCAGCCCCCCATCTTGCACCAGCCGGCTGGCACGCAGGCCATTCCTCCCCAGGGTTCTGTGCATCACCTGCACCTCTGTCACCAGTGCGGTCCTGGTCAGGGTGGGCCCTCATCTTGCCCTCGTCCCAGCTGTCCTGGCTCTGTCTTGTGGCCTCTGTGGCCTCTGTGGGTTTCTACTCTGTGGATTCTCTCTCTACTCACCAGAGAGTTCCCGGCTGATGTCAACAGGGCCTGTGTGTTTTGGTCAACAAGGAGTCATAAGGTCCAGTAGGATGAGAGGAGGGAGGGAGGGAGGGAGGGAGGGAGAGAGAGAGAGAGAGAGGGAGAGAGAGAGAGAGAGAGAGAGAGAGGGAGAGAGAGAGAGAGAGAGAGAGAGAGAGAGAGAGAGAGAGAGAGAGAGAGAGAGAGAGAGAGAGGAGCCTTTGTCCAGCAGAACCTTATTCTTTGCCCCTTCCCTCCTGCACCTTCCTCAGGACCCTCTGGGGTCACAGCCACTCCCGTCTTACAGACGAGGACACTGAGAATCGAGGCTCATGCAGTGCTTTCCCTGCCTGGCCGGACGCAGGTTTCTCTCCCCACGGAGCAGATCAGCACCTCCCAGTCCCCTCCCGTGTCCCGACCCTGTCATCTTGAGGCTCCAGGTCCCCTTCTCTGCAGAGCCATAGCCCAGTCTGTGAGATTCCCTAGGCTGAGCCTGGCTGAGGACAGCTCTGTGACCCCTGACCTCTGTGTCGCTGACATTGACATTGTCCCGGAACCGTGTGCCTGCTGACCGAGGGTCATAGTGCTGACCTTGCTGGCCTGGGGCTGGCCTTCAGCCTCCCTGGACAGATGGAGGATATCCTCGGAAGAGTGAATGCCTCACTGGGGTATCCATGACCCCTCAAAACTTCTATGCTGCCTGGTACCCCAACAAGCCAGCCAGGCTGCTGGCGGCAGCTTTTATGAATGAAGCAACTGCCCTGGGCTGGGCTTGGAGCCCTGTTCTTCTGGTCCTGCTATCAAAGCTGCAGCATTGTGTGGGGACCTCGGCTCAGGCGGCCTGTGCTGTGGGTTCCCGCCGCTCTGTGGGCGGGTGCTTGCTGCCAGGTGGGGCTGGGCCTTTTCATCAGACAAGGGGTGCGCTCTGTTCTACAGGGTTCCTGGCTGGGTCCTTGGTACCTCTGCCCTTGACCCAGCTGGACGCTGCAAGCCCCGGTCCTCCAGGTAGCTGGGGCTGAGCCTGCGGACACTGCAAGAGGCAGCAGGATGAACTGCAGCAGCTGTTGCTTGGTTCCCGATCTTGCCCAGTGCATGACCCCCCAGTGCATCCCCCCCAGTGCATGACCCCTCCAGTGTGTGGCCTCATCCAGCGTGTGGCCTCACCTGGTGAAAGTGAGACAGCCCCCCACCCCGGGCATGTACAGGTCCCCCTTCTTCATCTGCCTGTGGGAAGAGATTCTCAGAACCCAGAACACCTTGCGCCCAGAATGGGGGCTGTGAGGGGCCCGAGCGAAGGAAGCCTGTCTTTGGTGTCTTCTTGAGCTCCAGACGTAGGCAGCATGGAATGAAGCTGGGTCCCCCAGCCCTGGGCGTGCACCCCTAGTCCTGAGGAGTGGATGGAAAGGAAGGGAGAAATGCCCTTGGCTGGGTGAGTCTCATAGGGGGGTCTGCAAAGGCTTAGCCTGGTGTAGGGGGCTCTGGAGCCAGGATAGCCGCCCGGTTCTCCCGTCCTTGTGTCGGAGCTGCTGCTGTAAGAAGAGTTTCTTCCTTGAAGAAGTACTGCATCCACACGTTGGGTTGGGGAAGAGATGGCTCAGTTGGCAAAGTGCTTCCTGTGTAAGCGTGATGACCTGATTCCGGCGCACACAGGAAGTCACGCAGGTCTTCAGTCCCATGGGGGAGGCCGAGATAGGAGACTCCCTGGGGCTGGCTGGCTACAGGTTCAGCGAGACCCTGTCTCAACAAATAAGGTGGGTGATGACTAAGGAAGACAACCAACATTGATTTCTGGCCTCCAAACACATGTACACACGCACGCGCACACACACACACACACACGCGCTCACTCACTTACTCGCTCGCTCCCTCACTCACTCGCTCCCTCACTCACTCGCAAGCTCCAAAGAACGTAAATCATCCAGGGATGGGAACGATAGTGTCGCTGAAACCTGCCACACTGGGATGTCATTTTGTACTCCCCGATGGCTTTGGAGAAAGAAACATGGTGAGTTCTGATTAGCTACGGGAGAGTTATATGTCAGCAGAGGGAGGGCTCGTGCCTTTTTTTTTTTTTAAATAAATAAAGAAAGGCCTTTAAGATAAAGGGCCAGAGAGTCATCTGTGGGCCAAATGGTCTCTCGTAGACAGACGACTCCACAGACAAGCCGAGAGAAATGTCAGCGAATAACAGGACCACAGGAACATTGGCCAGTCTGTGGTCGTCAAACCCCCGGGTAAAGAAGCGTGGCCGTCCATCACCCTGACGGGGACCATGTCACTATCACAGCAGTTGACACACACCTTGTGGTGGAGGCCTGGCTTCTTGCCCCGCGTCCCTGGCCTTCCTCCTGCTTGGTTCTGGTGGTCAAGGATGCCCCCATCCTGGTATGACCAGCTGAACCTCACTGGCTTGGGGGGGGTCTCCTCCTCAAGTCCTAGTCTCTCCCTGGAGCATCGGGGGGGGGGACGGGGATGGGGAGGTCCTCGCTGCCTTCCTGAAGGAGCCCTTGTGGAGGCCTGCCCTTTGGGGGGAAGCAGGGAGATGTGGGGAGGCACTCGGCTGTCTCTGGGACACACTGGGGGGGTAGGGGAGACCTGGCATTGCCTTTGCCCAGGAGGAGTAGGAAGGTGCTGGGTCCGCTGAAACTCCGCCTTGTTTCTCCACCTGCTCTCAGGGTGGGAGGGGCGAGGCCACGGGCCTCAGCTCCTTCCTCCTCCCAACAGTGAGCTCCTCTCAGTGGTCCTGACTCCCCGGGCTACTTGGCACCAGCCCAATAGTCAGAGGAGTCGCAGAGACTCTGCTCTTGCTTCCCAAGGCTGCCGTGGCCAGGTGGCCAGTCTAGCTCCAGCTGCATTTGACTGAGACTTGTCAGAAGTGGGAGGCGCCCAGGATTTCTTCATCCTTACAGGTGTGTCCAACCTTCTGATGTTGAGAAACGACATTGTCCCGGGCAGAGTCCCTGCTTGGGAACCCTGAAATCAAGTTACGCCCACACAAGAGAGCAGACAAATAAACACAAAAAGTGCAAAAAGCCTCCTAATTTTAAAATTTCTTAGTTTTTTTTTATTTTGATGGTTCATACGTGTATGCTATGAGCTTAAGTTGTTTTTAATCTCATGTTATTGGATCCTACTCCTTGTCCTGTCGACATTTCTCTTAGCGATCAGTGCTGGCTGTGGGAAGGGGAAGTTGCTTTCTTCAGTGGTAGAGTGACGATGTCTCACCCACGCTCCAGCAATCCTTATTAAATCCCATCGTGTTTTAAGGAACCTTATGGTTTTGAGCTGGGCCCCATTCACTGCCTGTGGGTTGCGGGTTAGTTACACCTGCTAGAACATGGAACCCCCCAGAGTAAGGGTGAGGTCAGGGGTGTCCCTGGAGGCTTATTGGTAGGGTCGGAGATTCTCTGGGCAACTTGGCTATCTGTTTCAGGATTCCCTCTGCGGGTGTGTTGGGGCCCCCGAAAGTGTAGATGGGAAACCATGGGTTCGTGTCCCTGCAGGAGTCACGTGACCAGAGGCTAGCCCACCTGTCCAGATGAGCCCTGCGCAAGGGTAGGGCCTTGGCTCTACCCTCCCGTAGTATCATTATACTGTTTACTCAATGAGCTTCATCCAGGCCTCATACCAGGAAGCTGCACTTGTCTGCTGTGGTCTGAAGGTGGCCAAGTTCACGGGTTTCTTTACGGTTCTGACATTTTGAACATGGCGTGCAGGCAGTTCTTCCTGGCCACTGTGAGGGACCCAGGCACAGACGATGTCCCCTGGGGCTTGGCTATGTTTAAAATGTCACTTTCAAATTGGTCTCAGGCTCCCATTCTGCCGTGGCAGAAGAGAAGTTTCTAGATCCTTATAAGGCTCACAACTGCCCCGACACTGGCCCCAGCAGAGGAGGTGTTGGGGGGCTGTAGACTGGGCGTCTGGGGGGTCCCTGTCAAATGCTGGTGGTGCTTATGGGAGCACTGATGCGCAGCCTGAGTCCCACTGTTTGACCTGAGGCCAGCCTGTCCCAGCCTGGGGTGCTATAGGCGAACTCAGGTGCAAGCAGCTGGGGAGACCGTCACCTGTTGTCTAATTTCCCTGCCCTCTTTCCCAGGAGATGACTTCTTCGTTCTAGACCTAAGACAGACGGGGTGCAGGGGGCTCCTAGATGGTCCGCAGCCTCTTGGGCCCAGTGACTCTGCCCTCTTGGCTGGCAGCCCGAGCCATCTTGCCAGGGGAGAGCTTCTCGTGGCCCAAGGCAGCGTCCAGAAGGCCCATGCTTTGGGACCGGGTAGTGGCTGGAAGAAGCTGGAGGATGAGGTGTCTCCCACCCCAGGGGCTTGGCACACAGCAACAGGCAGTGGCGGAACATGGCTCCTCCCTTAGCTACAGTTCTCTGTCCCCTGTCCTGTGAAGACCCTGAGGTGTCAGGGCGGTGAGGCCCCCTCGCTCACCGCAGCCTTCCCCACCCAGCACACTGGTCCCGGAGACCCACGGAAAGAGCAATGCGTGATGATCGAGTGAGAGAGCTCCCGGGACAGGCCTTCTCCAGGATCCCTCAGTGCCCAGCACATAGTAGGTGCTTAGGAAATGCTCACTTACTGAGTGAACCTGGGAAACACCCATCTTCCCCCATCATTCTTAGCGACGGAACAGATGCATTCTTTCTCCCTTTGACCTTTGACTTCAGCTCTAAGACCTGCAATTCATCGATTCCGTATTCAGCAGTCTCTCTTCCCAGACCCGCGCAGGCGATACCCGCTGCTGTCTCTATGATTCGGAGACAGCTTTTCTTCTCAGCAGCTTTTCTCCGTCCAGGCTGGGCCTGTGCCCCGTGTGTCCTTGGCGCTTGGTTTACAGATGTGGGAGGCCATGATTGGTGCTGACTCATGTGCCCCGGAGGCCACAGGGGGGTGGGGTGGGGGGAGAAAAGAGCCCAGCGGGGCAGAGGATTGGCTTTTGCCAGAAACTCCTTCCTGTCCCCAGACTCAGAAGTAGGGGATCCTTTGAGGTGCGGTGTGACAGGAGCAAACCTGGTGACTGGCACACAGGGCTGCCGTTACTTGTGCTGGAGCAGGACCGGCGCGTGAGGTTAGGGTGGCAGGACCCCAGGCAGCCCCCCCAAGGGAAAGCTTTCCAGCAGTTGCCCCTTGCCTCGACGACTTGGGTGGGAGACGCTGGCTTCCTGGTGTCGTCGAGGTTTTGCTTTGCCTCCCTCCTTGACCAGAACCCAGACCCGGAGAGAGACAGGGACTGTACCGGGCCCCTCAGCAGGGGCGAAGCTTTATGAGACCCGGGCTTGCTCCTCCCAGCCCCAGCACACACTTCATACCTCCCGAGCCATAGTCGCCTTGTACCTACCGGGACTGTGGGCTTTGGGTCCACAGACCAGAGCTGACCTCGCCGCCCTAAGATGTGGGCCTTGGCCACCTTCTTCTTCTTCTGCTCTGCCGCCTGTGGGATCTCGGCTCACCTCTGGCGGCCTCCCAGGAGGGCGTCTTCCTTGTCAGGCTCGGGGTGTCCCTTCTCCAGGTAAGGTATGCTTTTGGTGGGTCGCCCGATTACCATCCAACTACACGGATGGGGGCGGCTGAAAGGCCAATGACTATTCCTCCTTCTGGGGTGCATGTGCTGAAGAGGCCCTCCTGGGCTCCCTTCTTGATTTAAGGCATCGCAAGATGGCCTACGGGTGTTCCCACAGAGCTTTAACGAGGAAGGGGACCCATGTTGAAAGTGGGCTGCACCTCCCTACAGGCTCTGGTCCTGGCGTGAATAAGAAAAGGGATCCAGACTAGATTAGACACTTGCCTGGGCGCCGTGTGACTTCCCCAGGGAACTGGTGGGGCGTGTCCCTCTGGCCCGTCCTCCTGCAGTGTTCTGTCCTCTCACTGCTGGAGGGGGGCGTCAGTTGAGCCCGTGGCCCCGTGCACTCAGTTGTGGTCCAGGAGAAGCTGGAAGACTGGTGTTCTCTGCAGCCTATGTTTCCCCATCAGCTGGGCTTGGCACATACTGGTCCAGGTGGCTCTGTGCCAGGCCTGGGGGTGAGCCTAGCAGAGGCGACACCCCCATCCACCTGGACGCCCCCCTGACTGAGACCTGATGTGTCTGATCTGCTCTCTAGTAACCCATCCTGCCTCCTGCCTCGGGCCAGGGACAGGGGACCTGTAGCTCAGGCCTTGGAGCGTAAGTTTGCAGAGGTCCGGGGCTCTGTCTGTGAAGTTGCCATGGAGATCAGCGTAGCCACCTGTGTCTCGTTGCCTTGGCTGCCCCGGGCTGGCTAGAGACCTCCCTTCCTCTTGGGTGGTGGGGGCACGATGCTCAAGCCCTGGACAGGAGGTGGTCTTAGTTGGGGCGTGTTCAACAAGCATATAAACCCCTCGCCTCAGCCAGACACAACTGACTGTGACTTTGTCAGGGATTTTGGCCACTTCCCAGGTCCCCTGGCCGAAGTGACGGGCCCGGTCTTTCGTCACTTAGCACGGATCCAGCAGAAGGCCTCTGGACAACAGGGCCAAACTTGGGAAGGGGGTTTCCTCTGCGTCCCCTTCCTCTGCACCAGGTGGAATCTGCTGTCCCCCACAACTGAGTGGACTTAGCCTTCCATGCTCCCTGGGACAGACCCCAGCCATATCCCGACTCCTACACACGCTCCTTGGTGGGCCCTTGGAGTTGCACTATTCATCCATGCTGTGTGTTAAGAAGACCGTTGTTTAAAAAAAGAAAAAAGAAAACAAGCCGAGAGTCCCTGTAGGCGGTGGAATTCAGTGCCTTTCAAAGCGGAAGGCAAGGAATGGAGAAGTCAGGGGGAGCTCTTCCACAAGAAATAGACGCTCGGAGCTTGGGATTTGGGGAAAGTACTCTGGCAGGGACTTTCTCTTCCCCTCCGCTTTCCCAGCACCCTACATTATTAAGACACTCCGCCTTGTAAGGGATGTTGGATAATTGATCCTGTGACGACAGAAGCAACAAGCGCTCAAATATATTTAAATATTGAAGTTTTTTGTGTGAACCCAGGAAGTAATTGTGGGCTGGTGGCCCAAGAAAAGAGAGGGTCTGAGTGGGGATACTTTTCCTCCTCATAAAATCGGGGGTTTCCTTTGTGTACACATATATAGATTCACATGCAGTCATGCCAATGTGCCCCGTGCACACACACACACACACACACACACACACACACACACACACAGCTTCTAGCCAGAACCCTGCTACGTCTTCTCCCCTTTCAGCAGAAAAGAATCAATTATGCCTTGTGGTCGATTTCCAAAAACCGCCTTTGATTGTGTGATTTGGTTTCACTGGCGAGTGCTCCAATCAGCCCCTCAGACACGAGAGGCAGAATAAAGCCCCACCAAAGATCTGGGCGAGGCTCTTAGCCATTGAGAATATTGACAGCAATCAGGATTCCGCGGCTGTTGAAACTTCGCCTCTAATTGAACTGGGAAAGGTAAACCCAGATTCAGGGCTCTGCACGCTATAATTGCAATAATTTAATTTAGCTATTTAACCTGTAATTCAGTGGTATTTATTAAGGAGCATGGGAGAAAATGAGGCCATTAGGAGCCAGAGACGAATACATTGAAATGAAAATGAACACTTCTTCTGCCAGTTGACCTTCGGTTTGTAGCAATTTTTATTAGGCTGGTCACGGTAATTACTAGAACGTGAATCGGGGAGGAAAAGTGAATAATTCAGTAATGAACATTTTTATTCATTATCTCGCATTTTCAGAAAGCGGAAAGTACCGTGAAAGTGTCCGCGGATGCTCTCTCTCTCTGTTTGTTTTTCAAAACATGATTGTTTGTAGACAAAGCAACGTTTCTCGGCTTTGGGAACTCGGGGGGTGAGGTGTGCCTGCAGGTGGATGGGCGGGTGTGCTTCTGGGTGCGCCCTGGGAGACCGAGGCATATCTAATAGCAACCCCTATCCTCTAAGTCTGAGCCGGGCAAGGTTTTTCCGCAATGATTTATTGCGTGGGGATGTTTTCCTATTACTCCGATCCCCGGTGGGAGAGGCAGGCGTCCTTCAGGCCTTGGGGGCCTGCGGGTTGCACACTGAAGGGCCGGGGGGTTCAGACATGTCTGGGAGCACGTGGCAAGAACGTTCCTACTCTTGATTCAACTGTGCTCCTACCAGGATGCCATAGAGACTGACGACCATAGAGGTGCATGAGGATGTGTGCACCCCCTCTCCAGGCCCCTCCCCCGTGTCCTAGTCACCCCAGCAAATGGATTCCCACGGGAAGAGACGGTGGAGTGAAAGCAGGTGCCGGGGGAACATTATGCAGTGATTAAAAATAGCAGCATCACAGGCATTTCTAGTGACTGAAGAGATGCCCAAAGGAAAAAGCACAAATCCAGACTCTTCACAGTGAGCGTGTGACTGGTAGACGTCCGAGTGTGCCAGAGGGACCATTCGGTTCCAACGCGGCTTAACATGAAGTTTGCATTTCCCCCTGTATGCTTGTCCTAGGAATCCGAAACCTCGGGGGCCTCTACTCCCCAAGGACTTGCTGATGGGAAAGGGAAGCTTCTCACACTGGCAGCCTGCGCCAAGCCCGTGGTTCCATTAGCTCGACTTTCTCTTCCCAGAACACCGTTCTTCCTCGGATGCTGGGGATGGGCTGACCGTCCTGCATCAGTGGGCTGCGATGGCTTCATTGCCAACTGCGCTGCACCCCGTGTCCTGGGAAGCGCCCTTGCTTGTTGGTGTCTATTTCTGAAACCTGCTGGGTGCTTCCCTGGGGGGAGGGAGGTGTGCGGTTCAGGAGGCGACTTGTCCAGAATGGATCATAAATGGAAGGCCCGTGTCTTCCTCCCCAACCCAGCAGCCCCTGGCTGTGGTCACTGACAGAGAGAGAGAGAGAGAGAGAGAGAGAGAGAGAGATCCAATTTCTGTCCGTGCAGCTAGGAGAAGTAAGGGGGGGGGACTCACTAGATGTATGACTGCTGCAGTCCCTCCCTCCAGCAAGATCTGCCTTCCTCCCAAGTGCCCGTCACCACCCTGATGCCCAGAGGAGCCAGAGATTCTTGCAGGAAAAACTAATTACTCTCATTCTAATTTTCCATTTCTCAACTTTGCTCATTTTCTTTATGAAATGAAATGTACTGTGGATATTGGAAAGAAAGAAAATGATGGTCTTTCCATGAAGTCAGAGTGTGGGGGACCCCCCTCCCCGGCTTCGGCTGATTGGCAGTCGCACATCTAGAGTGTGTGTGTGTGCGCGCGCGCGAGTGCGCGTGCTTGCACACGCAGGTGGGTGGGTTCACCTGGGTAGGTATATGTACCTGAGCATGTGTGCCTGGGAGGTCCGAGGGTGACAATCAGGAATCACCCTTGATCATTCTTCGCTTCATTCCTGTGAGCCTGGGTCTCTGACTGAACCCAGCGGACGGCCCCAGGGCTGGTCTGCTTAGCCAGCTTGCTCTGGGGAGTCCCAGACTCCGCCTTCCAGGACTAGAATTATAGGTGGGGCCACCGCATCTGCCCGGCATTTTTACATGGGATCTGGGGATCTGAACTTAGGTCTCTGCTTTTGAGGCTAGAGCTTTAACCAGTGATCCATCTTCCCAGCCCTGCTTTCCAACTGTTAAAAAACAAAACAAGGACGCACACAAAAGTAGACTTCCATGCGTGAGAATAAATTCTCAGTTATGTTATAGGAAACATTCCGGCCGAGTTCTCATCACACGGTAGTTTCTTAATCCTTTCCAGCCCAACCCTTGTTGGCACTATGGTCAGCGTGATGGAGAACTTTCTCTCTGGAGGAGGAGACTGAACACTGAAGCCGCAGGTCGCGGGCTTCCAGGTCCTCCTGCATCCAGAAAAGCATTGTGAGGAGATGGCTCCCTGGGGTGCTGTTGGTCACCTGGCTACTTTAAGAGCACTCGTGGTCAGGGGGCCCTGCTGAGACGGGGCTGTGCCGGAGGCACGGTGGTCTGTGGACCAGCTTTGACTCTGGTGGGCATTGGAGCAGACAGGCAGCCGTCAAGTGCTAAATAAGCTGGGGAAGAAGAGGGGTCGGGATTTCCAGGCCGCGGTGACTGGTAGATCGATGCCCATCGCGCAGGGACTGAGGCCAGTAACCACCGCGAGAAGGACACTGCCGTCCCCCGGCGCTCATGTGGAGGAACTTTGCGACCATTCCTTCTCCCGGTTGCCTGGTTACCAGATCATGTCACGTGTTTCCAGAGAAGGGGGCTTGGCTGGGGAGATGTGGCGGGGGAGGGGGTGGCACGGGGGAAGCGGCGTGCTGTGGGAATGCAGAGCGAGCACCTTCGCCCAGATCACATTTCCATTATATTACGCTGGACAGTCCCACTGCCCAGCTGCCCTCTCAAAGCCTCAGACCGCTGGGGCTTTTTGATGCATGAATGAAGACTGGGATGTGGGCCAGGACTCGGCTCCTGGGCTTCTTCATCATTTATTAGCTTCTAGTTTTAATTGTTTCCCGACTTCTTTCCAGATATTTGTCTAGGAAGAATTGTCAGTTCTTGCTGTGCCGCGCAGACGCGCGGGGCAGGCGCCGACCGTGGAGTTTCAACAGTTCTTGTGGGCAGCGGGCAGAAGAACATCTCAATGAGTCCAGCAGGCTTTGCCCGAGTGCCCCCCATGTCAGACAGCGCTGCATGGTGGAGGGATTGGCAGGGAGGAATGAGGCAGGCTCCTGCCCTGGAGAGGCTGAGGAACGAGGCAGGCTCCTGCCCTGGAGAGGCCTGTCTTCCTCGGGTAGAGATCAAGGAACTATTTGTGTTGGATCTGGAATGTCACTGGACTAAAGATTCTGGGATGCAAATGAGCCGTGTGGCCTCAGGCAGGTGGCTTTGCCTCTCTGAGCCTTGTTTTCTCAGTCTGGAATCCAAAGGTTGAGCCTTAGAGGGACTTCCAAAGGGTACCCTGAGCTACTCAGCAAATACCGAGAAGGGCAGGAAGTATCCTAGTGGTGGGAGGGGTAGTGGGGTGAGGGTGCTGGCGAATGCCATCTGTCCTTTGAGTTCTTGTCTCCTTTGGGAGGCATGGGCAGGGGTGGGGGGAGGGGAGCTCCTCATAGAGGAGGCCGCAGAAATGTTAGGGAGTCAGCGAGACCTTTCTTTCCCCATCTCTAGGGGTCTTAGGTTGCAGTGGGCCACTGTTGGTGACTGGGGTGGGTTTGATGACTGAAACTTGGAAGTACAGGCCAGGGGTCTGAGACCGCCTCACTGAGCGTGCTTTGCAGCTGAGAACCTGCTCTCAGTGGAGAAGACGTCTGTCTTCCTATGGTCTGGGCAGAGCACAAGTCCCAGCGCTGAGTCTTGTGTGGTATGACCTTGGAGGTCTTGTGTGTGTGTGTGTGTGTATGCGCGCGCGCGCGTTAGTGAGGGAGGAAGAGTTTGGGCAGCCTCAGTTTGCTTTCCTGTACTTTCCAGGGAGACCCTGAGCTAAGGCCCGCTAGAGTGTGGAGAGCTGTGGAAAGATGGAAATGGAGGGCAGGCTCCACTGGGTGCCCGCGCAGGCACCAGCCACACGGGGCCTCGCTGCTGCTATGGAAGGGGTTGGTTCTCAAACACATCATGCAACCTGGGCCCGGCTTTCTGCAGGACCGGCTTTGGAAAGCCTTTCTGCCCACAGGTCACCTTGTGGATGAGGAATCTCACCCCTGGAAGCAGGTCCAGAGGACCTGGCCCACAGTCCTCAGTGGATCATTGTAAAAACCACGAGCGGTCACACCGGGCAGGATTCTGAGTGGCCTCCAGGGGCAGAGGATGGAGCACTGACCTGTCTCCAGGACTCTCCCAGTCAGACCAGCCCAGGAGTGCTGGAGGGTGTGGCTTGGAATGGCTGTAGGCGGAGCCTCCACAACGGAAGGGCAGCCCGGAGCTCACAGACTTTGCTTCTCCCCCATGGTGTTTGGGAGCCTGTTTTATGGGGCGACCCATGCTCTGCCCTCATGAAGCCCCCATGTTTTGGGGGAGAACCATCACGTTTGCCCTTGACCAGAAGGCTTTGTGGAGGGACCCCGGTTCCTGAAGTCTCACTGGCGGGATCTAAGAGACAGCCGGACTGTACCTTGTAGGCACCAAAGAAGGATCTAGAAAACGGCAGGAGAGGAGGGAGGTGACTTGCCCACTGGCCTTGGACCCAAGACTAAGGAGTCATTTTGGATTGGGAGGCTTGAAAGAGATCCTTTGGGAAATTGTCCCCAAGTGTGGTGCGTGCAAATGACCACCGATGATAGCAATGGAGACGCAAGCCCACGAGGCCGCCGGGCCGGAACCCCTGTTGGCAGTGGACCACAGGCTGGCCTCCTCTTACACTTGTTCTTATGTCCTGGGCTGGGCCAGATGCGGTCATCTTACACCTCTGGGAGGGTAGCCGTTCTCCAGTAGAGTGTAAGGCAGCTGGGTGGGGGTCGCCCCTCTGCAGCCAAAGCCTGAGCTCTCCAGTGCATTGTGCCAAGCAGCAGTTATTATCCCCAGAAAACAATGTCCTTTCCCCCCCCTTTCACTTGCTTTTAACATTCTGCCCTTGGCATCTGTTCCAGGCATTGTGGACGAGCGGAGACTGTGTTCTGACAGTGGGTTACAGCAAGCGCTTACTGAAAAGCATTCTCTACTTAATTACATTTCCTTCTTCTGGAAGCTATTTTAATTTTTTTTATAATCACATGTTAATTGTGTATTAGCGGGGCCTTTCTGATTAGTTGAAAACATAATGAAACCTTTGTAAACAACACAGAGAGAAAGAAAAGGGACTGTGCACAGCAGATCCTACTGAGGTGCCAGCACTGAGAAGCAGAGTAGCTCGGGTTCTTGGTGCGGGGGGTGTGTGGCTCTACCTGTGGGTCCCCAGCTCAGGGTCAGGGGGGCTCACGCAGCTGCGATGCTGAGACCTTTGCTCACCAATGGGCCCGAGGCAGAGCCCAGGCGGCCCGTGCTCCTGGCTGGCATTCATACCCTTGGCCACCCATTCATTTACTTGGTCACCCATTCATTCACTCACTCACTCACTCACTCACTCACTCACTCACTCACTCACTCACTCATTCATTCACTCACTCATTCACGCATTCACTCGCTTAGTCACTAATCCACTTAATTCGTTCACCTGCTCATTCATTCAATCATTCAGGTATTCATTTGCTCAGTCACTAATTTATTTGTTCACTAATCCACTTATTTATCCACCTGCTCAGTCACTCATTCATTCATGTGCGCACTTAGCCGCTGACTCACTCATTCATTCACTCAGCCATTGATTCATTCATTCCCTCAGTCACTCAGTCAGGGTGTCCTTTCCATTGCGTAGCTTTGTGTGCGAGCGCCGGTCAGACAGGAGCCCTTTTACAGGCCTGCGCCGCTGTCTTTTCTCTGACTTCCACCCAGGCAGCTCCCCATCTGTGGATGAGGAAACGAAGTCAGAGTTCAGCAAGGCTAGGAGGCTGGAGAGCCAGCGTCAGACCCGGAGTGGTGTGGAGTCCAGCGCGTCTCTTCCCGTCCTGCCTCACTGGATGCAGACGCTGGTATCTCTGCTGGGAGGGGCCAGTGGCTGGAAGGAGCCAGGGAGGGAGTGTGTGTGTGAGGAGTGAGGAACTGCGTGTGTGTGTGTGTGTGTGTGTGTGTGTGTGTGTGTGTGGAGTGAGGAACTGCGTGTGTGTGTGTGTGTGTGTGTGTGTGTGTGTGTGAGGAGTGAGGAACTGCGTGTGTGTGTGTGTGTGTGTGTGTGTGTGTGAGGGGTGAGGAACTGCGTGTGTGTGTGTGTGTGTGTGTGTGTGTGTGTGAGGGGTGAGGAACTGCGTGTGTGTGTGTGTGTGTCTGTGTGTGTGTGAGGGGTGAGGAACTGCGTGTGTGTGTGTGTGTGTGTGTGTGTGAGGGGTGAGGAACTGCGTGTGTGTGTGTGTGTGTCTGTGTGTGTGTGAGGAGTGAGGAACCGCGTGTGTGTGTGTGTGTGTGTGTGTGTGTGTGAGGGGTGAGGAACTGCGTGTGTGTGTGTGTGTGTGTGTGTGTGTGTGTGTGAGGAGTGAGGAACCGCGTGTGTGTGTGTGAGGGGTGAGGAACTGCGTGTGTGTGTGTGTGTGTGTGTGTGTGTGTGTGGTGAGGAACTGCGTGTGTGTGTGTGTGTGTGTGAGGAACTGTGTGTGTGTGTGTGTGGTGAGGAACTGTGTGTGTGTGTGTGTGTGAGGAACTGTGTGTGTGTGTGTGTGTGAGGAACTGTGTGTGTGTGTGAGGAACTGTGTGTGTGTGTGAGGGGTGAGGAACTGCGTGTGTGTGTGTGTGTGTGTGTGTGAGGAGTGAGGAACTGCGTGTGTGTGTGTGTGTGTGTGTGTGAGGAGTGAGGAACTGCGTGTGTGTATGTGTGTGTGAGGGGTGAGGAACTGCGTGTGTGTGTGTGTGTGTGTGTGTGTGTGTGAGAGGTGAGGAACTGCGTGTGTGTGTGTGTGTGAGGGGTGAGGAACTGCGTGCGTGTGTGTGTGTGTGTGTGTGTGTGTGGTGAGGGACTGCGTGTGTGTGTGTGAGGGGTGAGGAACTGCGTGTGTGTGTGTGTGTGAGGGGTGAGGAACTGCGTGTGTGTGTGTGTGTGAGGGGTGAGGAACTGCGTGTGTGTGTGTGTGTGTGAGGGGTGAGGAACTGCGTGTGTGTGTGTGTGTGTGTGTGAGGAGTGAGGAACTGCGTGTGTGTGTGTGTGAGGAGTGAGGAACTGCGTGTGTGTGTGTGTGTGTGTGTGTGTGAGGGGTGAGGAACTGTGTGTGAGGGGTGAGGAACTGTGTGTGTGAGGGGTGAGGAACTGTGTGTGTGTGTGTGAGGGGTGAGGAACTGTGTGTGTGTGTGTGTGTGTGAGGGGTGAGGAACTGTGTGTGTGTGTGTGTGAGGGGTGAGGAACTGTGTGTGTGTGTGTTCACATGCATCACGGGTGAGGAGCTGTGTGTGTGTGCATGTGTATGTGTGTGTGAACATGCTAGTGTGGCAGGGTGAAGAGGCTGGACTTGTGTGTGGCTGGAGTGAGATGAGCTGTGTGTGTTTGAATGTTTGTGTCAGAGGAAAAGGAGGTGGATATTGTGTTCATATGTGTGTGTGTGTGTGTTTGTGTACATGTGTACATGTGCTAGTGTGGCAGGGGTGAGGAGTTTGAACTTGTATGAGTTTGTGTGTGGCAGGGACAAGGTAAGCTGGGTGTGTGTGCTTGTGTGCCTGTGTTAGTGTGGGAGGGGTAAGAGTACTGGGAACACACGTGTGTGTGTGTGTGTGTGTGTGTGTGTGTGTGTGGCAGGGGTGAGGTAAGCTGGGCATGGACATGTGTGTGTATCTACGTGAGTGTATGTGTATGTATGTGTGTGTGACAGGATAAGGTGATGTGTGTCTGTGAGTGTATCTGTGTGTGTCTGTATATGTGTTTGTTCTCTGTGCATGTCTATGTGTGTATGTGTCTGCATGTGTGTGTCTTATGTGTGTGAATCTGTATATGTATGTGTGTCTGTACATGTGTGTCAGAGAGTGTGTGTGTATGGTGCCTGTGTGTGTGTCTCTATGTGTGTCCATCTGTACATGTGTGTCTGTGTGTCTCTGTGTGTGCCTGTATGTGTGTGTCTGTATGTGTGCATCTGTGTGTGTCTGTATATATGCGTGTGTTGGTATGTGTGTATGTGTGTGTGCCTGTGTGTGTGTCTGTGTGTGGCAGGGGCGAGGCAAGGAGCAGCAGCTGCTGTCGCCCGGAACACGCCCGCATTGTTTCGTTTTCCGCTTTTAACGAGAGCCACGTTTCTGGAAGGAAAGCCCCAGCCTGGGGTTACAGTTCCTATTGTGGTGAGTGGGCCCCAAAGCCCGGCTCTGCTCCCCATTCGAAGGGCCGGGCTTTGCCGTTCCCAGGCTGTTATTAAGGAAGCGTGGCTGGGCGCTCGGAATCAAAGTGCTACTGTGTGCGCGAGCCAGGTTCACCGTGCGCTCCAGCGAGCGGCTGCCAAGACGGTCTTATGAACAGACGCCAAGCAAAACACCCGCGCTCCGTCCAGAGCAGCCAGCTCACTTCTGCAAATAGAGGAAAAATTGACTTTCTGATTTGGAGTGTTTCTACAACTAAGAAGAATCACTCCAGTGATTGTTCTAAAAATATTCCAGAGGCGGCGTGCACTCCGGGGCCTCACATGGCGAGCGTCCCTTAATTGTGCTTTTTATATAATCTCTCTGGATCATGTTTTTTTTAAACCGCTGATGCTTGCATGGTCATCCCCCCCCCCCCAACGATCACGGCAGTGCGAGAGTGTCGTACGCAGCAGAAATCATATTTTTATCTCTTTGACTTCAGGAAGCGTGTTTGGGTTTTCATGTGCCGCCGCCGTGCTCGGCTCACCGCCGAGCTGAATCTAGGGCAGCCCCCAATGTGGTCGTCCTGCCCAGTGGCTGCCCTGCTCCTGAGGGAGAGGTCCTCGCTGCAGAGAGAGGGTGCCTGGCATGGGTCAAGGGGGCTGACAGCGGGGTCCCTCTGCCCCCTGCCCAAGCTGTAAAGGCTGCGAGGCCTCTGGCCTCCAAATCCTGGTGCCTCCTGCAAGGAGGACGCGAGTGGGCTTCCACATCTTTTACGCCCTGTTTACGCTCCGTCTTCTCTGCTGCTTTCTTTCTTGCCTTCATTCCCTGTTCTTGCTTCTTCTCTTCTCTTCTGGGGTCTGTTCTGATAGTCCAAGGCCAGTGTCTGCAGGAGGCCAGTACTGAAGCTGGGCACACGCAGCCTAGTGTCCACCCTTGGGACTTAACAAACGCCCGTGATCCGGAAACTCTGTGGGTGGCTGTGTCCTGTTACACGTTTAGCAGCCTCCTGGCCTCTGCCCAGAGGATGCTCAGAGGACTCCCACCCCCATCCCCACCACCTCCTTTCTAGACACGACAGTCAGAAATGTCTCCAGACAGAGGCCCCTCCAGGGCTGAAATTGAGAACCACTGGTCTAGCCTGTTTTCCAAACTGGCAGGACTAGAAAAAGGCCCGGGCAGCATTAGGACCCATTTCTCTGTTGCAGAATAACCAGTAATAATAGGGTGGAAGCTAAAGCCCTGGAAGCTGGGATTGGATTCCACTGTTCAATTTTACCCCCAAAGGGATTTTAAGATGTCTCGGTTTTAGAATGGCCCTGATGCGTCCCATGTGGTAGCAGGGGTCCAGGTGACAAGCTGGCTTGTCATGGCCATACCTCAAGGTTTATATGGCCAGTACATCTCACCTTCAAGTAAGGAAGTGGGTTGTCTCTAGAAACTTCCTGTGCTGAGCCCGTAAGCTGATGTAAGAAGTAGCTACTGAGAATCAATCTTTCCTTCTTTCCTTCTTTCCTTCTTTCCTTCTTTCCTTCCTTCCTTCCTTCCTTCCTTCCTTCCTTCCTTCCTTCCTTCCTTCCTTCCTTCTTTCCTTCCTTCCTTCTTTCTTTCTCTCTCTTTTTTGTTTCTTTCTCTCTCCCTCTCTCCCTCCCTCCCTCCCTCTCTCTCCTCTTTCTCTTTCTTTCTTTCTTTCTCTCTCTCTCTTTCTCTCTCCCTCTCTCCCTCCCTCCCTCTCTCTCCCTCTTTCTCTTTCTTTCTTTCTTTCTCTCTCTCTTTTTCTTTCTTTCTTATTTCTTTCCTTCCTTCCTTCTTTCTTTCTTTCTTTCTTTCTTTCTTTCTTTCTTTCTTTCTTTCTCTCTCTCTCCCTCCCTCCCTCTCTCTCTCCCTCTTTCTCTCCCTCTTTCTCTCTTTCTTTCTCTCTCTCTTTCATTCTTTCTCTTCCTCTCTCTCTTTCTTTCTTTCTCTCTTTCTCTCTTTCTCTCTTTCTTTCTCTCTCTCTCTTTCTTTCTCTCTCTTTCTCTCTTTCTCTTTCTTTCTTTCTTTCTTTTCTTTCTTTTTCTTTCTTTCTTTCTTTCTTCTCTTTCTTTCTTTCTTCTTTCTTCTTTCTTTCTTTCTCTGTCTTTCTGTCTTTCGTCTTTCCCTCCCTCCCTCCCTCCCCTCCCTTCTTCCCTCCTTCTTCCCTGCTTCTCTCCCTTTCCAAGTCCTTACTCTTGAGCCAGGGTACCCCAGAGTATTATACTCTGTAACCCGTCAGTGCTCTGACCTGAGCCCTCCGCAGTGCCGGGACTGCAGGCTTTGCTGGGCTCAGGCAGTGGTCTTGGAGGCTAGGCTCTTTCCAGGAATTGGCCAGTAGTTCTGGAATGTTCTCTGGGACTCACTGGGTTTCATTGTCCTTCCTCTCTTCCTCCCTCCCTTCTTTCTTGAAGGTTCCCCCATTCTTAAGAATCGGACCCACCAGCTCCCAGACTCATAGCTGGGCTTCATAACCCACACTAGCGCTGTGACCATTCTGAGTCATGTTTGATGGCTTGAAATGGGCTCGTTCTCGGAGGCCCCGATAGTACCAGGCGCCAGCGCCAGGACCTCTCTCGGCAGATTCTTCTTCAGGCAATCAGTGGGTGGGTGGTCAGTGGCTTCTCTGGAACACGGCGTGGCTGTGCATGAGGGATTTCCTGGGTCCTGCCAAAACCAGCTTCCCTGGCTGCGCTCAGCCAACCAGCGGGCCAGGCCCAGGACTGCATTGGTGTGGAACGCACTAGATGCCCCAGGCCTGCGCCCTCCCTCAGGTTCCATGCTGTGACACGTGGAAGTGGGGCTCCTGGCTGCAGCAGACAGAGCGCTGGCCGGGCTCCCAAGACCCGCTCCTTCCTTCCACTGCCTCCTTTGTCATCGGCCCAGCGTCGTGGCTGCCCGTGTGCACAGTCCTCCTGCCCCCCTGCGTGCCCACTGACACTAGCGTGCATGCATGTGGCCCGGGCAGTGGCAGGAGGCTGGAAGGACTGGCCGGCCGGCATGCCCGCTGGCCTCGGGCCCCGGCTGGACTCAGCCACCCTGTGGGGGAGGGAGGCTGGTGTTTGGAGTGCGCCGTGAGCCAGGCTGGACGGGCTGATGACGGCCTCCCCGCTTCTCCCCGTGCGTGCGCGCTTGCCTCTCTCCTCCACGGTGGCCGTGTTGGCCCATCTCCGAGCGCCGCTCTTCTAATGGCTCATCGGGCTGGCCTGGCGAGGGTGGCCGCGGCCGGCTGCCGGCAGTGGGCTGCGGCTGCTTGGCACCGTGGCAGAGGCGAGCCGTCGCCGAAGAGCCGCAGGTTTTTCATATGGAGATGTGAAATAATGGGGTGATTAAATAGAGCTGTATATTAAAGTGCATCTGACATTAGAATTACCATAATGTGCTGTAGCCTTAGGCAAGTACTTTATTTGCCATCTGCGTCGGCCCAAAATCCCCCGGGGAAGCGCTAAAATATTCTGAATAAACTCAGCTCGAGTTCTTATTGAGAGTAAAATACCATTTGTGGCACGTCGTATTGATTCGTCTTAATTGTGGTACAGAAAAGAACAGTCGCCGGCTGGTGACTTGTGTGCCGGGGCGAGCTGGCTGGAGTCGCTCTTACACCGCAGTTGGTTAACCTGGGTAGACGGCGGCACAGACTCGGCGGGCACCTGGACTGCAGTCAGGGAGCTGAGACAACACCCTGTTCCCGCCCTAGGGCTGTGGGCACAGCTGGGGCTCTCTGCCAGCCCCTCCAGGGGCATGGGAGGCTGGAGGGAGGGGAGCAGAGGAAACCCCACTGTCTCCTGCATGCCCCTCCACAGCTCTGCCACTTCAGTCCATCCAGCAGCACCGTGGGGCTCTACAGTGAGGGGCCACGGCCCCACTTTCATCCGGGGATGGGGAGACACAGTGTGCATGTTCTAGGAAGCAAAGTAAGAGAGAGAGAAAGGAGGAGGGAGGGAGGAAGGAAGGAAGGAAGGAAGAAAGGAAGGAAGGAAGGAAGGAAGGAAGGATGGGAGGAAAGACGGAAGGAAGGAAGGAAGGATGGGAGGAAGGAAAGAAGGAAGGAAGGAAAGAGGGAGGGAGGGAAAGAAGGAAGGAAGGAAGGAAGGAAGGAAGGAAGGATGGGAGGAAAGACGGAAGGAAGGAAGGAAAGAAAGGAAGGAAAGAGGGAGGGAGTGAAAGAAGGAAGGAAGGAAGGAAGGAAGGAAGAGAAGAAGGCTGGAAGGAAGGAAGGAAGAGAGGAAGGCAGGAAGGAAGGAAAGAAAGAAAAAGGAAGGAAGGAAGAGAGGAAAGGACAAAGGAAGAAAGGAAGGGAGAGAGGTAGAAAGATAAAAATAAGGAATGAAGAAAGAAAAAGAGGAAAGAAGGAAGGGAAGGAAGAAAAGAAGGGAAAGGAAGAAAGAAGAAAAAGAAGAAAGGTGAGAAAGGAAGGGAAGAAGGAAAGGGAAAGAGAAAGGAAGGAAGGAAGAAGGGAGGGAGGGAAGGGAAAGAGAAGAAGGGAATGAAAGTAAGGAAGAGAAAGAAAGGAAGGAAAAAAGCAAAGAGGAGAAGAGAGGGAAGAAAAGCAAGAGAGAAAGGGAGAAAGAGAGGGAAGAAGGAAGAAAACTAAGAATCAGAAGGAGGGAGGGAAGGAGAAGAAAGGAAAAAAGAAACAGGAAAGGAACCGATAAAGAGAAAGACAAGGGAAAAGAAGCTTCTCCCAGACAAGCCCTAGCTTTTTCTGGTCCCCGCGTGGAGGCTGTGGGACCTTCCGCTTAGCCCCCCCTCCAAATCCTTGGGGGCGGAGGGGGAGGTGCTTGCAGAAAGCACTAACATGAAAGAGGCATCAGGGGGTAAACACTTGGCGATCCACACAGCTCCCCCCATTCACGAGGTCCAGTTTTTACCCTATAATTGCCTATCATTATACACAATTTAAATATTCAAACATTCTCCACAAACCCTGGGCTAGCATGTTTTTATTACAAATTCAGAACAAGGGAATAACCTTTAACTTCAGAGACAAGTGACACAAATTTACAAGTGCGTATCTGCTGTTTTCTCGCGCTTTATCAATCCCCGCGGACCGGAACACTTTCGCTACAACACCACTCAGAACAATATACATATATTACTACTTGTTTGCAGTGTGTCGGTAATGAGTCCCCTCTGCATTAGCTAACCTATATAACTCTGCATCGAGACTCTCCACAACGTCAATTATCTCCTCAGAGCTAAACGTACACTCCATTAAAACGAGATTTAGTGCCCTGGTCATACTTCTTGGGGTGGAAAGTGGAGATTGTGTGTGTGTGTGTGTGTGTGTGTGTGTGTGTGTGTGTGTGTGTGTGAATTTGAGCAAAGGAAGAACAGAGACTTGCCTGGGAAGGCAGTCATGACTGATGGGAAGAGGGTCTTCCTGTGTCTCCAGGGAAGGAAGATGTGACGGCTGGGAAGAGACTGGGATGCCGTGGGAGAGTTAGGCCGGCACCGTGGGTGCCACACACACCTGCCGTGGCGGGTGCCACACACACCTGCCGTGGCTCCCGGGTGCCACACACACCTACCGTGGCTCCCGGGTGCCACTGTTGATTGATTTCTGAAAGTCTCTTTCTCTTCATTCACAAAGGGGCCAGGGTGGTTTGCCTGCTTCTGTCGCACACATGGTCTATGCTAGGAGTGGGGGGATGGGGCATTGGGACCATCCCCACGAGTTCGTCCCCCAGCACCTCAAAACCCACTGGAGGGGTATCCCGGGGGCATCACTCCGTCAGCAAAGCGTTTGCCTGAACAAGCACCAGCACTGAGTTCCGGCTTAGTCCCAAGCCGGGCAAGGTGGCTCAGGCTGGGTAATCCCAGTGCTGGGGAGGCCGAGGTCCCCGGGGTTTGCTGGCTAGCCGGCCCATGCCTGACCGACCAGCACGAGGCCAGTGCCCCCCAAAACAGAAGGCGGACGGCTTCTGGGGAACAACACATGCACGTGCACAATTACCCACACATGAGCACACCCCCCCAAAAAAAATCCCCATTGGAGGGTCAAGTCACTATTCAAGGAAGCCCTGGGGATGCAGATTTCAAGGGAGTGGACGCATGGCCATCTCTTTCCTGGAAAGCAGATGCCATTTCTTGCGGATTGAAGGGCACTATGATGCGGGACTTGGAAGACCCCCGACTTTTTGTAAGTGCTGCCATTGAGCTGCCACATGTGAAGTCTGTTGCACCCCGCACATCTCCCCACTATCTCGTCTCTCTGACAAACACCCCTGTTTTCTCCCTATGTGGAACTGTCCCACGGTCAGCAATTTCACTTTGCTTTGGGGCTGGGTGGCTGTTTTCCTGAGCCCCAAACTGCACACCTGGTCTGACCACAAAGTTAGACGGTTGAAATGAAGACTGTTCGGGGAAATGGGGTGCATGAGGCCTGCAGCTGTAGTTCAGCTTTCTGTGCTCTACTTAGAGTCTAGAACACCCTATTCTGAGGGCCGCGGATTCCCAGTCTATGGGAGCTGAGGAGAGGTTTGCTGGGTCAATTGACCTACTTGGGGAAGAGTGTCTAGAGGTTACCTCCTACGCTAGTCATTGTCACAGATTGGGCTTAAGTTTTCTACCTTGGTGTCTCGTGATTTTGCCTTTTGGGAAGGAGGGTCTGGTTGGATCTCCTAAAGCAGCAAGCTGCACTCTTTGCTGTACTGAGATTGTGTGTGTGTGTGTGTGTGTGTGTGTGTGTGTGTGTGTGCGCACACACACACTTGAGTTTGTTTGTGTGCTTGTGGAGGCCCAAGAGTGACATTGAGAGTCATTTTGGATTGCTCTACCTCCTTAATACTTTGCTCTGGGGTTTCCCAGGATCCACCCTCCAGGGCAGGAATTGTAGTCCGCCACCTCATCTGCCAGCATTTTTACATGGGATCTGGAGGTCCAAACTCAAGCTCCTTGCTTACAAGGCAAAGGCTTTAAACCCTGAGCCATCTCCCCAGGCCCGTGCTGAGATTTTGATGTGCAGCACAGTTCTTGACTTGAATCGGTCATGAACATGGGCTTGAAAAAGCTTGTTCTTTTTTCCTTTCCTCTTCATGCGTATGAGGGAGAGGGATGTGTGTTCGTGTATATGTGTGTGCTTGCACGTGTGTGGTGGCATGTGTGTGCATGCCACGAGGGGCGCATATGTATGTGGAGGGCCCAAGGTTAACATCGGGAATCATTCTCAGCATTCTTCTACTACTTGGTTATTTTCAGACAGGCTCTCTAATCAAACCCAGAGCTCTCTGACTGGTCTAGTCTGGCTTGTCTGGGTGCTCTGGGATTCCTCGTCTCTCTCGTCTGAGGATAGAATTACAGGCAGGTCATCACTGACCTGGCATGTTGCAAGAGTCCCGGGATCTGAGTTCCTGTTCTTTTGCTTGACTGGTAAACCAATGAACCATGACCCCAGCTCTATCAGTAATTTTCTTTCTTTCTCTCTTTCTTTCCTGTCTCTTTTTCTCTCTCTCCCCCTCCCTCCCTCTCTCCCCCCTCCCTTCCTCCTTTCTCCTGTAAAAGTTTCACTGATGAGATGCTGGCAGTTGGAATTAGCTGTACATCCACACAAATCATTTTAAGCATATTTCCAGACCCTCCTCAGATGAACTCTGTGCTCGTTAAATACAGTCATTAACTTGATAACCGAGGACTAAGACTCGCCGACTGACAAATGAGGTCTGCTCCTCCCTCAGCAATTCCTATTGGGTGCGGTGCGGCCAGTTCCTTCACCTCCTGGTGCTAGTGTGGACTCTCCTGCCAAGCTGGATTATGAACTGTGACCAGACTTGTAAGCAGGAATAAGACCCCTTTCCCCCCTCCGCTGTTTGTTCACCGCAGCATGAAGACAGCCCGCAGCAGTCAGCCCTGCACAGCTCCGCCCCAGTGGATCAAGGTCCTGGGATCTGGCATCGCTGTGCTCAGCTTCCTCGTCCTGCTCTGCAGCAGGATGAAGCGATTCTTGTTGCTCCAGCGCCCAGGTCTCCTCAGGGTCTTCAGTCTCTCTCTCCCCTGGGTCCACGCCAGTGACACACCCAGGGGCCGGGAACCTCGCTGGATAGCTCCCGCTCCCCAGCCTCTCCCATGCCACCCTAGCATCCATGATGGCAGAAGGCCCCAGCTTCACGCCTGTGGCGCTCAGGGAGGGAAGAGGAAAGGATACGCAGGTGCAAGGAAGTTGCTGCCCATTGTTCCTGGGTTTCCAGATGCGGCGTGGGTAGCCTCGGGGTCCTGTCCCCTGGGAACAGGACGCCTCTTACCGTTCAGCCTTTGGCTTGGGGGGGGCAACTGAGTGGGTGGGTGGACCAGCCCGCCTCCACCACGACAGAAGGCAAATCTCTGGATCCCGTGGGGTGGCTGTGGAGACTCCTGGCTCCTTCCTCCCACAGCGAGTAGACCCGCTTCCTTGCTCATGTAGCGGTTATCCAGCAGCCACGTTTTGATCGCCATCTCTGGCTCGGGGAACATTCTCTCCTCTGCCACCTCGGTGCTCCGGTCGGCTGGAGGGCCCCCCTTCCACGCTCTTCCCGCAGCAGCTTCGACTCAGCCCCGATTGCTGAGAGAAGGGTCGAGCCCTGAGCGTTGTCTTGCAGCCCGAGTGGAGTCGTGGGAGAGGGGGACAGATGCTCACCTCTGCACGGTCACATGCAGGGAGGGGCGCGAGGACGCTCTGCGCGAGGCCTCTTTCTTCTCGGCCTTTCCTGCCTGTGAATTCTCGCAGCTTGAGCCCCCTTCTCGGCTCTCCGGCGCTCACAGGTTCGGGACCGGGCAGGTGTAGCTCAGCTCCTTCTTAGGTGGGGTGACGGCAGAGTTTGTACTTCCTGTGTGACAGAGGCAGCCGGCTGAGAGCGTCGGTGTGCTCGAGTGTGAATCCCGGGGCCCCGGCATGCGGCTGCTGAGGCCTGGGTGGTACTTGGGAAGGTCGTGGCATGCTCTGCCCAGGGTGCCGAGCTGAGCCATGCTGGGGAGATGACGTGGTATAAGGGCAGAGCACAGTGTGGAGCCTGGGGTCACCCCCGCCCCCTCCTAGGCAGAGAGACACACGGGACACAAGCGGTGGGCTCAGGATGTTGACTTGCTGGAGTCACCCGCTCTACAGCCAGGAAGTGCTGCGGGGCTCTGGAGACCCCGGGGAATCTGTGCTCTTCTCTCTTGACCTGGCCTTGGTAGGGTACTGCACAGGAACACGACACGGCTACTTACCTTGAGCAGGTCCCATTCCTGCCTGTCCTCGGTTTCTCCATCTGTAAAAGACCAGGATGGTCGCCGGTCCCTCGAGGGCTGTGCGGCATCTTGCCAGCCACATGTACCTTGGCTCAGACCAGGCTCACGGTTTGGGATTCCTGTGGGCTGTCGTTACCAGATTCGTTCTCCCGGTTCCACTGGCCTGGGACAGCTGAGGTCCGACTGAGAACCTAGGAAAGCACAGGGATGCTACGGACTCGTAGAGGACCATGGCGAGGAATGAATAAGTACAGGACTTGTAGAGGACCGAGGAGTCCAGCTGACAGTTCCTTTCTGATATTGTGGCAGGAAAGACAGTGTATAATTTGCTTATTTATCTAATTTTGATACTGGAGGTTGGAGCAAGAGCTTTCTGTATGCTGGGGAAGTACTTTCCCGTGGAACCTCTCTGAGGGGGGCAGATTTTATGCAAGTAAGGGGTCTCTGCATGTCTGCAGGATACAGTTGTAACTATCACTGTTTGGGAACGTGGAGGCAGAGGTATCATTAGTGGTCATCAATGGTGGACTTAAGTGACTATTGGGCAGAACCAGCCCTGTGCATGGGCACGAGACAAGGGGCGGACCCCTCCACAGAGCACTCTGGCTGAGTTCAACTCAGTGTCTTGTGGTCCCTAGACTGGGTTTCCCTGCATAGCATGTGGCGGCCGCTGGGCTCACTGGCTCTGCAGAACGACGGGGAGGGTCAAGGCTGGTAGGGAGCCTAATGGAGCCCATCCAAGGACAGTCAGTGCCCATCCCTCCAAAGACACACACGGTGCCACCTTCACTGCAAAGCAGACCCCCGGACACACACAGACGGGGCGACCACCCTTTGGGTGTTAGGGACTGTGTGTGAAAGAGGCAGCTGAGGTCCCACGTGGGGCAGCGTGGCCCTGCGGCTTTCTGTCCCAGCTGGGGTGCCGTCCTCGCCTGGCCTCTCTCTGAGGCCGCGGTGGGCCAGGAGGAACACATCACGGCAAGCGAAAATGCCAAGGGAGTTGAGAAAGACTTCCCAGCATGCAGAGGGGCTGCGCGGCCCAGGCCCAGCTGTCTCACTCGGGCAGCGGCAGACTGCAGAGTCCCCAGAGGGCTGCATGACCTTCCATGCCGCAGCACTGGGCCTTCGCGAGCCGGCGCTGCGTGACAGACTTCGGATTGAGTCACAGCGCGGCTAAAGTGCGCTTTTTATTGAACATCCCCTCAACTTCGCTGGTGTTGCTCAAGTCACTGAAGGATGAGCAATTATTTAAATGCTTGTTCTTTAAAAGCAGGGGAAGACAGAGAGGAGAGAGAGAAAGAAAGAGTGAGAGAGAGAGAGAAAGTTAGTTCATTGCATGATCTGTCGATTCTCAAGTGTCATGATGACAAATCATGTTTCTTCAATCTCTGCAAGTCTTTCTTCCTCCAGAACCGCTAATGTTTCAGGAAAACCATATTAAAAATTTCTCCAAGGCAGCCCTTACTACTGCTGGAGTTGGGAGCCAATGGTAGCCCAAGACATCCGTGACCCAGTGTAAGGGCGGAGAGCATTGCCCGTTGGCACGTCTGCAGAGGGCTGTGTGAGGCAGGGGTAGACCCTTGCCACCTCCCGGCCAGCACTTCTAATGGGTGGTGGGGTTTTGTCTCGACCAGGAAATCGAGGCACAGAGCTTGTTCACCCTCCCACTTTTTGAGGTGGGGGAGGCAAAGTGCATATGAAAGTGCTCCCATGCGGGAGAGTCAGGAGAGTCCCAGAGGAAGGTTTTGCATTTGAGAAAGATGCTAAGACATCTCCCAGCAGATACCCAGATCCGAGGAAGCGCGGAAGATGCACACAGCCAGACCCCAGACTCTGAGCTGCCCGGCGTTGGTTCAGTGAGGCAAACGCATCTGATGTTTCTAGGTCTAGAGAACGGGCTTGGCGCTCCTGGGCAAAACGATTCTAAGTAATCTAGACCTGTCTGTCGCAATCTCTGTGGCTGCTGTGGCCCAGCAGGGCAAGTAGATCTTGTCTGGGCCATTTCAAAGCAGCTGCCTGTGCCCCAGAATAGACTCCGCCCTCCCGTGGGCAGAGAGCTCTGAGTTCAAGGAAGGGTTGGGGGACGAGATGAAGTTCACTCCCAGCACCGGGGGGAGACCAGCCCCGAGTCCCAGGCAGCCTGCAGTCCCAGGGTCTTCTGCCTTGTCTAAAATCAGCCGCCTGGGCTGTGCCTTCAAATTGCCGAGTTTGGGGACAGGAAGATGTTCCAAGCGGCTCTTCAAAGATGCTGAGCCAGGGACCAGGGCGCTCAGGGCTGCCTCTAGGGAAGAGAGAACCATGGAGCCTGGGGTGGAAATGAGGTGAGGCTGAAAGAAAGTTGCTAGGAAGGGCGTTGGAAGGAGGGGAGACTTTCTTGTCTCAACGCACAGTGCCAGGCATCAGGGGGCTGCAGTGTGCCGTAGGACTTCAGGGAGAGCAAGTCACCCTGGCATACAAGTGGCCTCACGAACAAGCAATCTTTCTCCACCTCACCTCGCAGTGCATTGTGGACACGTGTCACGCTCTCTACACTCCTACAAGTTAGCTTTAGGAAATTTTTTTTAACCAAGAAGTAGAAGCGCTCCGTCTCCAGAATGTCCAGATTTGTTGTTTTGAATTGTTTTTTTTGAGAAAGTCATTTCTCCTGCTTAGCCATCTTCATTTTCTGGCTACCTCGGAGCTCTGCATTTAACCCTTGATAGCCGTATTCCTCGCTGGCCACCGAACTTCCTAGAACCTGTGGCCATCAGCCCCCAAAACAAGGAGATGAGGGTGAAGCGGATCTGGGGAGCTGGATTTGGTCTGGCTTAAGAACACCCAGACGCTCTGCACTGTGCATCATACATCGACTAATTGGAGTGGATGGAGCTGGGTGAAGGGTCCAGGAAAAAAAAACTCTTGAATTTGAAGATCTATCATCTCTTTCGTTGCTGGGCTTCCTTCGTGTTATTAGCTCCTGTCTGAAAGGGACTTTTATTTATTTTCTTACTTATCACTTATATATTCAGTGTTTACTCCCGGAAAGGGATGTGAGGAAAAGTGTAAACATGGCCTCTGGCCAGCTCCTGTGAGCTTTGAGGTAAGGCGTCCTGTCCCCCAGACGAATTGACTGAGCTGGGAATAGGGGAGGGGTCCTTCCCAAGGTGATACCCTTGCTCTGCTGGCTGTGGGGCCTGACGGTGACTCGGCATGAATGTCCAGGCCTTGAAAGCCCAGGGGAGGTTGGGAATCTTCTTTTTGTGGAGGGAGGGGGGTCTGCATGGCTTGAGGGCTTACTCAGAACAGACTGGCCCAAGGAAGGACCCCCACCCATCAGGGAAAGCAATAGCCTCAGCAGTTCTCCTGAAGTTCTTTTCTCTCTTTTGGGGGGCTGGGGGCAGGCTGCCAGGGGATGGTAATGGGGATTGAGCCTAGGTCTCACCCATTTGAGGCAAGCGTTCTACCGCTGAGCTGTAGCCCCAACCTTCCGGGGGCTGTTTAAGTAGCAACATGAGGCCTGGGGAAATGGTCATCTGCAAAGTGCTTGCTGAGCGAGGATGAGGGTTCAAGTCAGCATGAGCAGTTGTAATTCCAGAGTCGAGAGGTGGAGACAGGTGAACCGGAAGCTTGCTGGTCAGTGAGTGACCCGGTCTCAGCAAAACAAGGTAGATGGCGTCTGGAGCGGAATGACAGCTGATGCTGTCTTCTGACCTCGTCCATGTGCATACCTCCCCCACCATATGAACACGCACATGCACACACATACATACATATGCATACATGAATGCACACACGCATGCACGCACGCAGGCTGGACACCAGAATCCCTTCATTTCCGTGCTTACACTTCTTTCCTTCCTTTCCCCACCAAACCCAGAGATGTATGAGAGGGAAACGACCCCCAGCCTGCACGTATCAGATTCCAGCGCTGTTCGTCTTAGTCCACTTGGCTCCCAAGTCCAGTGAGAACTCTGTCCTGCGCCAAGCAGTGCAGCACCTTTGTATGAACAGCACACAGCTTGTCTGGGAGAATTGGCCCGCAGAACCTGGCCAGCCTGCCTCGAGCTAGGTGCATGCCAGGGACTGAGTCCTGATTGGGAGACTTCAGGACACTCAGCCCCCAGTCACGGGGTGCAGATAGATGCTTCTGGTTAATGTGGCTATGGACATGGTGGGGTCTGCAGCTGGTAGAAAGCAAAATCACTATCTGCCCAGGATGGCAGAACTCACTAAGTAGGTCACTAGTAGGTAGGTAGGGACCGTCTGCTATGGTGTGAAGTGTGGTAACAGGGTGAGTGTTTGGTTTGGCCAGGGAGTTAGTTTGCATCCCCTGACTTTAGTGTTAACATTGGAATCTTCTCCATGCAGACAAGTTTGAACACACGAGAGAGGCTTTTCATAACTGAGGTTGCCGCGTGCTGCGCCAGCCCTGAGATGCTCTCAGTCCTTCTCGGACGCCGCAGCTGATGGTGGTCGACAGGTCTGTCCACGCCTGTCTTGTTGCTGTAAATGATCAGGAGAGTTCTGGCTGGCAGGACGTGGCTTCCTCGGCAAATCAGCAGCTCCCGGGCAAGGATCAGATTCCATCTCGTGACTGCCCCAATGACCGACAAAGACTGTGATATTTTGGCTGTGTGCCGCCAGTGTCCACTACAATTTGTTACCGTTGTCCCCCGAGCCAGTCTCTAGCTGATCAACATCTGCGGCTGTTCGTCAACACTGACTGCTCTGTTGTATTTGGGGGAAACTGTCTTTTATTCCTTAGTGTTCTGGCAAGGCACATCAAAGCACTTCTGCAGGCCGGTGTCCCCCGCACACCTTGCCTGGGCTCTGTCGAGGCTGGTTTCTGCATTGTGGCGGGTGTGCGTGTGAGGTCACACGGCAGGGATGGCTGTTGCTCGGTCACAGGCCTCTGCAGCCCACTGAGTTCCTGAAGAAGCTCAAGCGTCTGCGTTTCTGCTGGACAGTGGTTTCTGCTGGGGCACGGAGCAGGAATTTCCTGTGGCCCAAATACCAAGTGTAGCCAAGGTATCATAAACCGCGTTTCTTAAAAGAAAAATAACTGAATTGCAAGGCTGTGTGGTCTGACTGGCGTTCTGCAGAAGTTCCTTGAAATGAGAGGTTTCTGAGTCCGTGTGGAGAAGAGGAGGTAGAATGATTTTTACCCTGGAGGGGACATTTGACCTTGTCTGGTCCCAGCCTCTGGAGAGGGGTGATGCTTCATAGGTCCTTGGTCGAGAGAACCCTGGTCTGGGTGGTTTAGGGGGTCTGAAGGGCCCTACGTTGGTGAGGTTTGTCTTGGCGTCTTTAAGTAGTGTATCCAATTCTCTTCTGTCCTCGGAGACTGGTGGGGGCGGGTTGATGAGGACATCATAAGGGAGCCAAGCAAGGCCTACGAAATGCAAATGGCTTCCTGAGGTTAGACCGCCAGTCAGCTGCTCTCAGGTCTAGCTGCTTCTGACCTGGCTAGGTGGCCACCGTGAGGCCAGTCGCCATGCCGCCGCGCCCCCTGCAGCTTCTCACCTCTCTTCCCTTTGTGTCCCTGTGTCTCCCCAGGTAAAGATGAGCCTTCCAGCTACATTTGCACAACATGCAAGCAGCCCTTCAACAGCGCGTGGTTCCTGCTGCAGCACGCGCAGAACACGCACGGCTTCCGGATCTACCTGGAGCCGGGGCCGGCCAGCAGCTCGCTCACGCCACGGCTCACCATCCCGCCGCCACTCGGGCCCGAGGCCGTGGCGCAGTCCCCACTCATGAATTTCCTGGGCGACAGCAACCCTTTCAACCTACTGCGCATGACGGGCCCCATCCTGCGGGACCATCCGGGCTTCGGCGAGGGTCGCCTGCCCGGCACGCCGCCCCTCTTCAGCCCGCCACCGCGCCACCACCTGGACCCGCACCGCCTCAGTGCCGAGGAGATGGGACTCGTCGCCCAGCACCCCAGTGCCTTTGACCGAGTCATGCGCCTGAACCCCATGGCCATGGACTCGCCCGCCATGGACTTCTCGCGGAGGCTCCGCGAGCTGGCGGGCAACAGCTCCACGCCGCCGCCCGTCTCGCCGGGCCGCGCCAACCCTATGCACCGGCTCCTGAACCCCTTCCAGCCCAGCCCCAAGTCCCCGTTCCTCAGCACGCCCCCGCTGCCCCCCATGCCCCCCGGCGGCACGCCCCCGCCGCAAGCCCCCGCCAAGAGCAAGTCGTGCGAGTTCTGCGGCAAGACCTTCAAGTTCCAGAGCAATCTCATCGTGCACCGGCGCAGCCACACGGGCGAGAAGCCCTACAAGTGCCAGCTATGTGACCACGCGTGCTCGCAGGCGAGCAAGCTCAAGCGCCACATGAAGACGCACATGCACAAGGCGGGCTCGCTGGCGGGTCGCTCCGACGACGGGCTGTCGGCCGCCAGCTCCCCGGAGCCGGGCACCAGCGACCTGACCGGCGAGGGCCTCAAGGCGGCCGATGGTGACTTCCGCCACCACGAGAGTGACCCGTCGTTGGGCCACGAGCCCGAGGAGGAGGACGAGGAGGAGGAAGAGGAGGAGGAAGAGCTGCTGCTGGAGAACGAGAGCCGGCCCGAGTCCAGCTTCAGCATGGACTCGGAGCTGAGCCGCAACCGGGAGAACGGCGGCGGCGTGGCGGGGGTGCCCGGCGCGGGTGGCGTGGGCGGCGCGGCCAAGGCGCTGGCCGACGAGAAGGCGCTGGTGCTGGGCAAGGTCATGGAGAACGTGGGCCTGGGCGCGCTGCCGCAGTACGGAGACCTGCTGGCCGACAAGCAGAAGCGGGGCGCCTTCCTGAAGCGCGCGGCCGGGGGCGGCGACACGGGCGACGATGACGACGCCGGCGGCTGCGGCGACGCGGGAGCGGGGGGCGCCGTGAACGGGCGCGGCGGGGGCTTCGCACCGGGCGCCGAGCCCTTCCCCGGGCTCTTTCCACGCAAGCCACCGCCCATGCCCAGCCCGGGGCTCAACAGCGCGGCCAAGCGCATCAAGGTGGAGAAGGACCTGGAGCTGCCCCCCGCCGCGCTCATCCCGTCCGAGAACGTGTACTCGCAGTGGCTGGTGGGCTACGCGGCGTCGAGGCACTTCATGAAGGACCCGTTCCTGGGCTTCACGGACGCGCGCCAGTCGCCCTTCGCCACGTCGTCCGAGCACTCCTCCGAGAACGGCAGCCTGCGCTTCTCCACGCCGCCCGGGGACCTGCTGGACGGCGGGCTGTCTGGGCGCAGTGGCACGGCCAGCGGGGGCAGCACGCCCCACCTGGGCGGCCCCGGCCCCGGGCGGCCCAGCTCCAAGGAGGGTCGCCGCAGCGACACGTGCGAGTACTGCGGCAAAGTGTTCAAGAACTGCAGCAACTTGACGGTGCACCGGCGGAGCCACACGGGCGAGCGGCCTTACAAGTGCGAGCTGTGCAACTACGCGTGTGCGCAGAGCAGCAAGCTCACCCGCCACATGAAGACGCACGGGCAGATCGGCAAGGAGGTGTACCGCTGCGACATCTGTCAGATGCCCTTCAGCGTCTACAGCACCCTGGAGAAACACATGAAAAAGTGGCACGGCGAGCACTTGCTGACTAACGACGTCAAAATCGAGCAGGCCGAGAGGAGCTAAGCGCGCCTGCGTGCCCGGCCACCGCGTGCACCACCTACCTGTACAGTGGAACCGTTGCCAACCGCGAGATCGCCCACCCGACTGGCCTCTTCGTCCCCGTCACCAAGCACCCCGCGTGTCCCTGGGGCCTAGGGGGTAGGCACTCCAACTTAACCTGTGTCTGCAAAGTCCTACGGAAACCTGAGGGTTGATTAAGGCAGTAAAAAGAAAAAAATCAACAAAAAAAACAAAACAATGAAAAAAAAAAACAAAAAAATTGTGGAGCCTTTTAACTGTGCAATAATTTCTGTATTTATTGGGTTTTGTAATTTTTTTTTTGGCATGTGCAGGTACTTTTTATTCTTCTGTTTAAATTCCTTTGAAAGATTTTGTTGGGTATCCATTCTTCATTTTTTTTTTTAATGAACCGAATAGTAGTCTAAGCAGTACTCCAAGCAATGTAGACTGGAAGTGTATCTTTTAAATTATAATTTTGGGGGGAGGGGGCGCTGCTTTTTTGAAATTTAAGCTAAGCATGTGTAATTTCTTGTGCAGAAGCCAACTTAATGACTTTTAAAGTTGTTTACTTTTTTTTTTTTTTAAAAAAATTCCTTCCTTAATTTTGTCCTGAAACGCAAAGTGGCATGTGTCTTTTGGGGGACTTTAAAAAAATTTTTTTGGGGGGGGCGATGTGGATGTACAGCGATTACAATCTTGAAAATTGTAGCACTTTGTTTCAGAATGGGAATGGAGATGTAGCTTGGATAATGTCCTGAGTCTCGGAGGCCTTTTCTGTGTTGATTTCAGCTTGTGTGTTATAAAAGGATCACTCTGAGCAAGGTGGTAATGTTCCCCCTATCCCTAGACTCAGCACCCAGAGAAACCCGGTTTCCCAGGGGTGACCCTAGGAAAAGCCTGAGAGTTGCCCATTCTCAGCAGTTACTGCTCTTTTCTAGGAGAGCATGGGGTACCCTAGGAAGCCACCTCCATATACCCCTTGCATTCAGCTGCATTAGCATGAGCTGAGGTATCTAGGCGATGGTATTCGGGTTGGGTTGACACAGAAAGAAAGAAACCAACGGGTTCGCTCAGGCTTCTGACTTGATGGCTTCTCTTTGTCTTACCCCCAGCCTGCAGTAGATCCCAGGAGTACATTGCTACAAGTGATCATTGATCATTTCTCCCGCAGATAAACTACCCTGACGGTTGGCCGGGGGAAGTTAGGGGTCAGACGCTCATCCAAAGCTCGCTGCGTCCTTGTAGGGTAGAGAGCAGGAACTCTGAGCTGCCTCTTCCTCCCTCAGGAGCAGAGAAAGAGCTCCATCCCAACCTACCCGGCAACGTGTTTGGTTTCTGTTTTCTTTTTCTTTCTTTCTTTTCTTTTTTTTTTTTTAAAATCTCTGATTATTTGGAACATACTAAATACTGGACTGTTCACATTTGGAGTTTGAATTTTGTTGATCCGCACTTTAAGGCTTTTGTTTGCATTTCAATTAAATGGCTTCTAAACAAGAAATTGCAGCATATCCTGGTCTGGCCCAGAGGTGGGTTACACTGTAAGGGACAGCTGAAATTGAGTGTCAGTGTTGCTAGGCGTGGCATTCACAATACTGGCACTATAAAAGACAAGACTAAGGTCATGTGGTGGACAGTTTTTCTACTGCCGTTCAATTCAATGCGAGTGCCTTGGGAACGGAGCTTCCTATGCGAGTCTCTTGACACAAAATGCAAAACTTTTTTTTTTTTTGAGATGAAAAGACTTTTTCAAAAAGCAAAACAAGGAAAGTACATTCTTTAGAAACAAAGCCACGTTTACTTTAAATTAAAAAAAATTCCTGTTTGAAGATAGAGGACATGGGAATGCCATAAGACCCAATCAGATGAAGACGTGAGCCCAGCACAGCCCTGGACATCCATCCATTTGCTGAATTATTTTCAGCCCCTTTTGTTTTTGGGACAACGCTGCTTAGAAGTGGAGTGGAGATGATTACTGCTGAATTAAGACTCAAGTGACACAAGTTAATATTGTGGAATGAAAAGAAAAAAAAAAAACGAAAAACCAATTCAGGAACAATGGCTATTTTTTTTTCTAAAATTAAATTTAGTGCACTCTGTCTTAAAAATACGTTTACAGTATTGGATACATACAAGGGTAAAATAAATTGTGTGTATGTGTGTTGGAGCGATCATTTTTTTTTTTCTCAAAGTTTGCTTAGTAGGTTATACAAGGGTGCCACAATGGCTAGGTGTGTATTGTTTTCTTTTGGTGACGGGGTTTTAGTATATATTATATATATTAAAATTTCTTGATTACTGTAAAAGTGGACCAGTATTTGTAATAATTGAGAATGCTTGGGCATTTTACAAAACAAGAAAAAAAATCCCTTTTTTTTCCTTGAAAATGTTGCAGTAAAATTTAAACGGTGGGTCTATCAATTTGTTCTTGTCACAGTAACTGTAAAGTCGGAGTTTTAGTAAATTTTTTTCTGCCTTGGGTGTTAAATTTTTATTTCGGAAAAAATGTATAGAAACTTGTATTTGGGGATTAAAGGGGATTGCTACACCATGTAGAAAAAGTATGTAGAAAAAAAAAGTGCTTAATATTGTTATTGCTTTGCAGAAGAAAAACCCCACATTTCTGACCTGTACTTATTTTTCTCTCCCGCCTCCTTCTGGAATGGATATATTGGTCGGTTCATATGACGTAGGCACTTGCTGTATTTTTACTGGAGCTTGTAATTTTTTAACTGTAAGCTTGTCCTTTTAAAGGGATTTCATGTACCTTTTTGTTAGTGAATTTGGAAATAAAAGAAAAAAAAAAACAAAAACAGGCTGCCATAATATATTTTTTTAATTTGGCAGGATAAAATATTGCAAAAAAAATTTGTATGTTAAGTCCTATTGTACAGGAGAAAAGGGGGTTGTTAGACAACCTCTGAGGAAAAGAAACGAAAGGAAGTCGTTAAATGCTTTGGTTCACCAGTCATTTTAGTTGTATATATATATATTTCTGTCGGAATCGGCCTACACACAAACTGTTGGCTTCGGGCTTCGCTGTGAGCGCCCTGCCCGTGTCAGGTCTCCTTGGCGTGGCTGCGGTAGACTGGGTGGGAGATGCTCCACCTGTGACCACTGCTAAGAGCAGAGCGAGTCAGTGTAGCGATGTGAGTGACATTCTGCAGCGTCCTTCCTTCTCTCGGGGGTCATCTTGACGTGGCAGGGACGGGTCACCGGTCTTCTCTGCCTGTTGCTACTGGGGGTCCCCCACCCCCGCCCCACTGTCGGCCCTCAGGACCAGAGCGGGAAGCAGTGGTTGCTTTAAGCCTGGAAACAGGGACAGAGCGAAGGTTCTGGAAGGAGCTGGCCACGGGCCGAGTCCAGGGAGCCCCTGCCTCTAGTGCAGGTAGGAGGGGGGAGACCCTCGCAAGAAGGGGGAGACCCTTGCCAGCAGGTCCTTCCGTGTCCGTGGGGAGCGTCCGCTTGCTTTTCCCTGCTTTGTCTCTTCTCTCTGAAATCCGCACTCGGTCAGTTTCAGAACGGTGGGCCTGGGGTGAGCGAATGTCGTGCCTTTCCTGCCCCTCTCTGCCTGCTCCCTCTCTGTTCTCCTCCGCCTGTCAGTCCTCTATCTGTTCCCTTCACCTTTGCTTAATCTCTTCCTCCTTCTTTACCTCCCTTCACTCCCCCTTTTCTTCCTTCTTTCCTTTCTCCTTTTCTCCTCTTCCCTTCTTTTCTTTTCTTTTCTTTTCTTTTCTTTTCTTTTCTTTTCTTTTCTTTTCTTTGTAAAGCCAAGTAGCTTTTAGATAATAAAGTGGTGGTTTATGGAATGAGGGACTAACACACTCTTAACAAATACCTATATCAGGAAGCCATTTTATTTCATTTCAGGAAATGTAAACAACCATCATTCAGGTTGTAGAAGTGTAACCACACACCTTCCGGGGCAGGTTCTTATCAAATGCAGAGATTTCTCCTTCCAGGAGCCTGTCTGCTGCATTGCGTTCCCTTTGCCACCTGCCTTTGCTGAGTTAAAAGGTGGAGGGGGGGAGGCCAAGCCGAGGTCTCAGCGTCCTGTCCACTTGCACCAAGGCCCAGGACTGCTATTCTGCCACCACCCTGTTAGCTGGTTGGGCGTCTCCTCTGTGGGTCCCCGAAATTACTTGCCAGCCCTTACCAGCTCACACAGTCATCAGTATGCCAGGACTAAGCCATCTTAAAGCACAAAGATTGTGTGTTTCTGTGGACTGTAGAGAGGAGAGAAGTCTGCTTCTCATTCATGTTAAAAGAAAAAATGAAAAATTCAACAATCCCACCCTGAGGCAGGGGACCCAGGAAAGGGCTCTGGCCTTGGTGATCTCCTCCGACCCCTTGGGTCGGGTTCTGCACTGCCACAACTTTGCCCAAAGTTGCCCCTAATTGGAGCCTGCCGCTTGCCGTAGGAGGTCGTAAGTGGGGATGGGGAGGGACTGGATTACTCTAAACAAAATGTGAACGGAGAGGTAGGCAGCCTTCCACGTGGTCCTTCCATCCGAGGTTTGCAGAACGCAGGAAGGTCTGTGACTTTGGTGCTCTTTGTAGCTCGGCCTGTAGAGCAAAGCCGCACTGATATCAGCTGTTTGCTTTTGTACCGGCGAGGCGAAATATTTTTCTTACCTTTTCTATTACTTATTGTATGAGCTTTTGTTGTTTACTTGGAGGTTTTGTCTTTTACTACAAGTTTGGAACTATTTATTATTGCTTGGTATTTGTGCTCTGTTTAAAAAAACGGGCACCTTTTTTTTTAATTATAGATAAAATGTTGAGATGATAGGAGGTCATTTCAATATGGCTTAGGAAAAATATTTATTGTTCCTTTTATTCTCTGTACAAGATTTTGGGCCTCTTTTTTCCCTTAATGTCACGATGTTGAGTTCCGCATGTGTCTGCCATTTCATTTGTACGCTTGTTCAAAACCAAGTTTGTTCTGATTTCAAGTTTAAAAATAAATTGGACATTTAACTTGGATCTCCAAACCTTGTCCTTTTCTGTCTTTTAGAGGTGGGGGAGGGGCAGCTTGCTTCCGAGGGCGAGCCGAAGGTCTTTCTTCATTTGCCTGCTGACCCACACACACCCTCTTGCTCACAGCCGGGAGAGGAGAGTGTGTGAAGTCGTGTGGTCTAGCAAGGGTTCTGAGCCTTGTCGATACACTGGTGCCCCTAGGATCCTGCACCCCCAAGCAGCTCAGGGACTCGTTGGAGCGGAATCTCTAGAGGTGTGTCCTGCCCCTGCCACTTTGAAAGTGGTCCACGTGGTCCTCCAAGAGCCAGGGGTTTCAGAGCAAAGGCACTGGCCACAGAGGTGGCCACTAGAGCCATCAAGGGCCGTGCTGGGTGGTCCGTGCCGGGCCTCCCAGCACTCAGTTGGCAGGGGAGGCAGTGACCCGAGGACCACTAGTTCTAGGTGTGCTGCTACTGCATGGCCTGCTGACCAAACCTTTAGGCTACAGCCAGCAAGAGAGAAAACAATGGCGGAAAGACCACAGAACATTCTCAGCCCTGTGCACATACCATGCAACGGCAGCATGGTGTCCCCTCGCCACACACCATGCAGCCATGGTATAGCATCCCCACGCCATGTAGCCACAACAGAGTGCATTCATCCAACCATAGTGAGATCACGTGCCCAAACAAACCTCCACCACCAAAAGAAGTAGAAAAAGTAAATGGTTATTAAAAAAAACCACAAAGATTAGCCCAAGATAATTTTGGCTCTTGACCCCTAACCCCTCTTCTCCATCCCAGCTCTAAGAAGTCAGCACAGCATCTTTGTCTGAGATGCCTCAGAGAACTTCAGGTCGCACAAGGAATCTCCATTTTGGGTCAACTTTTGGTTCAAGGCACGTGAAATTGCTAATTTTTGTTGTGATCTTTTGAAAGAAGAATGGCAGCTTTGCTGGGTCTCGTGCGATCACGGTGTTCCGGAGGCCAAAGCAGGAGGATCTTAAGTTTCGAGGCCGACCTCAGTTCCATTAGCAAGTTCCTTGACCACTTTGAGCAACATGGTGGAAAGAAAGAAAAAAATAGATGGGAAAGGGGGGAAGGGAAAGAAAGGGAGAAAGAAAGATAGTGGGAGGGACAGAAGGAGGGAAGGGAGGAGGGAGGGAAGGAGGGAGGGAGGAAAGGAGGAAGGAGGAAGGAGGAAGGAGAGAGGGAAGAAAGAAGAGAAGGAAGAAGGAAAGGAAGGGAGAAAGGAAGGAAAGGAAAAGAGAGGGAGGGAAGGAAGGAAAGAAGAGGGAGGGAAGGAAAGATGTGAACAGATAGAGGAAGCTTTCTTGGTGGCCACCAGAGCCAGGCCTTGCACAGTGAGATAACCTGTAGCCCAGCAGCTCCAGGACTGAATTCAGAGCGGTAAGATCGAAGGAGCTAAGCTTTTCTGGGGTTCCAGTCAGGTGCACAGACATACTTTCCAGTGAGCACCCAAGCCCCCCTGAGGCAGAAGGCAGAGGCGAAGGGTCTCCCGGATTCTTGGCCATTCTCTTCCTGTTTCCTGCTGTGAAAGCAGCAGGGGACCTTCGGCTACAAGCTCTCATAGGTGCGAAGAGCCAAGTACTTACTGCAGCTGCCCAAGAGTGTTCCCAAGGCACCAGCAAAGGAAGGAAGCACATGGACACGCCACAGGGCCACGCTGCAGGGTCACATGCAGGACCACACTGCAGGACCACGCTGCAGGGCCACACGCAGGGCCACGCTGCAGGGCCACGCTACAAGGCCACATATAGGACCACACTGCAGGGCCACACTGCAGGGCCACGCTGCAGGGCCACAGCGTAGGACCACGCTGCAGGGCCATGCTGCAGGGCCACGCTGCAGGGCCATGCGCAGGACCACACTGCAGGGCCACGCTGCAGGGCCACACGCAGGGCCACACTGCAGGGCCACGCTGCAGGGCCACATGCAGGGCCACGTCACAGGCTGCACAGCCAGAGTGCTGTGTCCTCAGAGAAGTCACACCTCAGAGGTATGTGTCACCCATTCACTGGGCCACAGGAGTTTGACCTGTGGCAACCAAAGGAGCGGGGGAGTGACTCAGGAGAGACTTACTGTGCTTTCTAAGGAGGAAGGAGGGACAAGAGCTTCCAGACAGGAGATTTTTATTTTCTGGAGTCTTTTCTCCAGCTGGCTGAGAAACACCTTCTTAGCCTGAGAGCTGTGCTCATGGTAATACTAAGTGGCTGGGGTTCTTCCTGATTGGAACTCAACATGCTATTTGGGGGAGACTTTCTCCACTTCCTGTGACCCTCTAAGCAGTCCCTGTGTGGTGCTAAAGCCAGAGGATTTCTAGAGAATCCTGAACCTTAGTCATGCTGGAGAGAAGAAGAGGCTGGACTCCAACATCAGTGCAGAATGAACTCGCCAGTATGGGGGTAAGTCAGGGACCCTCTTACACTCCTTTTATCTGGTCTACTACTGGAAGGCACCACCCGTCATGGGCTGGGTCTTCCGTATCAATTGACATTCTTCTGCAGGTCTGCTCGAGGATTTGTCTATCAACTCTTCACAGCTGGCCCAAAGCTCAGTCCAAAGTTGCTCAGTTGACACCTGTATTTAGCTATGACGGGGAAGGAGCACCGAGCGAGTCCCCATTGCTGGACCGGGTGAGTTCACGCTCATGAAGAGTGGGCATTCACATGGCACACGGGGGGTGGCAAGCGGGGCAAAGGAGTCTTCCATCACACCGTCGTGTTGCAGGGCTGGCTTTGCATTTCCCAGTTGTGGTGTGGGGCAGCTGTGCGGCTGCTAGACACCTCTGGGCACCTGACTCTGAGTTTCAGGTCCAGCAATTAAAGTGAAGAAAATCTCCCTGTCCGCTTTGGAGATAAAGCTCGAGGAATAGAAGATTTTTATGCTAATGTGATGGAAATATGTAATGAATCTTGTAACTTTCAGGCCCAGCAGGATGAAGTGCCTGCCTGGCCGCGTGGGTGAAGCCTCAGCCGCTAACCGCCTGCCCTGCAGCGCCTTCGACACAGTCATCCGTTCTGACGGTAGACGGCGCGGGATGTTTGAGAGAAGCCAGGGTACGTTGAACTGGGACGTCAGCTTCACTCCCAAACCAAGGACTGAGATGGGGTCACAAGGGGGTGCATGACGAGCTCTCCTGTCCTTGGGCTGAAGAAGAGAAACATAAGCAGGATTTCAGGGCTGTGGAACGTGGATAGCAGAGTGGATCGGAAGAGGGAGAAACGGTTGGTTAGGGGATGAGGGTGAGGGTACTCAATCTTTCCCCCACGGGTGAGTAGGGATGCCCCAGGAAGAAGGGAGCAGGACAGGGAGAAGCCTCTTGTGGAGGCTGAGACAGGGGAAGAACAGGACTGAAGAAGCACAGTGAGGTCCACGGAGCAGCGGAATCCTACAGATGATGTGGTACAGCCCTACCTAGCCCGAGGACAGAAGCCACTCCCAGGCCCCAATGCGCAGCACAGCCAGCCACTAGTCCATGCATGCATGAATGCACTCATGCATCTACCTACCCACTCACCGTCCATCTGTCCACCCATCCACCCATCAGTGCACTAAATCATGTCTCCATCCATGTATCCATTTGGCATATATACAATCATCATCCATCCATCCATGTATATGAACAATAATCATTCATCCACATGTATATTTACTCATCTATCCATCTATCTATCCATCAATGCACCTAATTATGTATCATCCATCCATTCACATTTACATACATACCTGCATATATATAAACAATTATCATCCATCCATCCATACATACATATGAACAATCATCTTTTATCTATATATCCATTTATTCATCTATCATCTGTCCACTCATCCATCAATGTACCCAACATGTATCCATCCATTTATCTATGCATCCATTCATCCATCCATCATCCATCTACATATACATACATTTATCTGTCTATCCACCCACCACATACAATCATGTATCTATACATACATATAATCATCATCTATACAATAAATTCATCTATCCACCCATCCACCCATCTATGCATCCAGTCTGTAATCCATCCATCCATATGTATATATACATGCATACATACATACATATATAAAAATCATGATCTCTCCATCCACCCACCCACCCTCCTATCCATCATCCATCCATCCATCCATCCATCCATCATCCATCCATCCATCCATCCATCCATCATCCATCATCCATCCATCCATCCATCCATCCATCCATCCATCCATCATCCATCCATCCATCATCCATCCATCCATCCATCCATCCATCCATCCATCATCCATCCATCCATCATCCATCCATCCACCCACCCACCCTCTTATCCATCATCCATCCATCCATCCATTCATCCATCCATCCATCCATCCATCCATCCATCATCCATCCATCCATCATCCATCCATCCACCCACCCACCCTCCTATCCATCATCCATCCATCCATCCATCCATCCATCCATCCATCCATCCACATATTTGTTCCCGTTGCTCTCTGGAACCGGGCGCTCCATATTCCCAGGCCCGGGGACACAGTCCTGCCCCAGAGTAGCTACATTGTGCAGGGGAAACAGTAAAGGAACAGGTCATCGGAGTCTGGCAGGCTTCAGCTAAGTTTCAGCAGGAGGCTGAGAAAGCGTCCTTTTCTTGTCCATTTCAAAATAGACAAACATCTCTCTGCGCCCATCTGCACTGTCTCCCTGTATCACAGTTTATTTCTTACAGGTCATAATGAAAGCGAAATTGTGTTTCTGTAAACTTTTATAATAAAAATTTAAAAGTTAGGAACCATTTGTTTTTTTTCTTTCTTTTTTAAAATTTTTTAATTATTATTTATTCAATTGTGCGTGTGTGCATATGTATGTGCGTGCACATGTGTGTATGTGTGTGTAGAATCACGGACGAATCGGGAACCACCATGGACGCCTCCACCTCCTTCTGCCCCGGGATTCACAGGCTCTGCCCTACCAGGACCAGAAGCGCAGGCCGCCCCCTCTTCCCCCTGGCGTCTATATGTGGGATCTGGGATCCGAACTCAGGACCTTCCACCTGCAAGGCGGAGGCTTAACCCCTGAGCCACCTCTCCAGCCCTGGAACCATTTGTTTTAAATACATCCCAGACTATGAATCCAGGGGTGCCGTCTAGCTGGCCACTTACCTGTCTAGATCCCAAGACACGGTAGTGACACTGGGTGGTAACTCCTGGAAGAGGTCGTGTAAGACTTTTTTTTTTTTTTGACTGAGAATGTCCTGCTAAACAAGAGTCTCCTCAGTCAGAGACAACAACCATCTTCCATTCTCCTGTCCCTTCTTCCTTCTTCCCATCAACAAGGTTATGCCAAGTTCTTGCTCCACGTCAAGAGCCTCTGTGCTGTTCTGAGTGTCTGACTTGATGATGTCATTCTGGGAAAAGATGCTGAGTGTGCTGATTAGTGATTCCTAGTCAGGCTCAGCTAGGCGCCTGCGGATGGTCAGCTCAGCATCTGTTAAATACTTTTAATAACTGGTATCCTTTCTAGTCCACAGGCTCAGAGCAGGCCGGTGGGAAACAAGACCTAAATGAGCTGCGAACCATCAGGACCCGAGAGACCAAAGGTCAGTAAATGTTACCCTCGTGTGGGAGTCGATCTCAGACAGGAAGACCTGCATCCCTGTACTTTCCCTACAAATTGAGCTGAAGCTTCCTGGTAGCCAAAGGGAAAAAAGAAACAAAACACACTCTTTATTCTTCATGAGCACACTTATCATTCATGAGCGCACTCATTATTCATGAGGCGGATGACAAACACTCCGCAGGATTTTTGGCAGCAGAGCTCCTGTCAGGCCAGGAGCGAGCAAATGGGTGGAGAAGGCCTCGGGGCGGAGACTTGGGCGGTAGGACATAGGGCATCCAGTTTTGAAAAGGTGAGAACCGGTCCCGTGCTGATTTCAGGTTCCCAGCTCAGAGTGTGGACGCGGATGGCTGCAGGAAGACCCTACGGCAGCAGTTTCTCCTGCTGTGCCCAACAAGCAGGAGTCACTCCCGAGTCCTCTTGTGACGGGGAGCAGCCTCAAGGTGTGTTCTAGATGGACGTGCAGGGAAGTCTCCACAGCCGTTTCGTTCTCTTGGAACCATTTTTTTTTTCTAGAATGAATATCAAGTTCCCGCACAACTCGACTCACTGTATGGAATCACTGGGGACAGTCTGGAGACACCTTCTTCCTCCCACACCCCAGTATCCATCACCATAGGCACCTTGGGCACCCTCTTGCCTTTTTCCGCTTTATCTCTGCCATGCTTCCTCTTCTGAGAACCTCACCCCTGGGAAGCTGTGATCCAGCCAAGGATTCAGCCACGAATTGCTCTCTCTGTTTTTGCAATAACAAAACCTCCAAACAGAGAAAATGTCCCACGACGCTGGGTTTGACAGGCAAGGGATTGGGTATGCGGGCAAAGGGGCATCGAGCAGGTATCAAGCACAATGCTGCCGGGACAATTTAAGTGGCCTGGAAAGATGCTTGCTGTGTTGGCTTTGAAGTGAGCTTGCGGCCGGGGCTGTGACGTATTTGAAATCTCACAAAGATCAACCCGCTGAAGGACACGGACGTGCCGGGTTGACGGCAGAGCAGAGAACGCAGGCTGCGGAGGGAGGACGGCCGCACCACACGGGCAGGAGGCAAAGCAGGGCTTTCTAAAGGGGAGACGGTGGCTTGGAATCAAGCCAGGAGAGGTGGTGATGGATTTGGCTCAGTATCTCTTTGGGGAACAGTGACAAACTGCTAGGAATGGCTGATGGATTGGTCGTAGGGGTGAGGGAGGCACACCCACTAGTTAAATGCCAACAGCGCCATCCTCACCAGGCTGCTATCTGTAAAGCAGCCCCTCTGGCTGTTAGCTGTCTTGGCCACAGCTTTGCCCTACCTCTTATAGACTGCAGAATCGCAATCAGATTATGTACTGATTGATTGGTTATGGCGTCTGCTTTGTGTGCAAAGGGACCTTGGGGGATGACAGAACCTGCCACAGTGTCCTGCTTGGCACCATGCATTACTCTGGGGACAGGAGGTGTATGTGTGACCTGGTTGTGCCCCAATATCCTCATTTGTATGATGCAGATGCTTTTGGCGTCGTGAGACTCCATTAAGCCACTCTATAAAATGTGCCTTGGGTTATCTTGGAGCTACCCACACCAGATCCAGACTAAGGTTTGCCATGATGTTACATGGTTGCCTGCTGGGGGTCATGTCTAGGGTCGGCCACAAGACTTACGGTCCTTTCGAAGTTCTTCCAGCATGCCAGCATGAAGCCATGGATGAGGTGCTGGGATACCTTCTTCCGACTTAGTCGGTCACCCACGGGCCTCAGAAGTTCTGCAGTCACGCTCAGCTTATTCTGCAACTCGCATGTCTGTGGGTTTCCTCCTTGGAGGAGCCACGTGGATCTGACTCCTCAGCAGTTTGCGATTTGAGGCAGTGAGCTCATCTCTACAGCATCTTGGCTGTGTAGACATCTGGCAAGGCTTCAGAGTCTTCCACAGCTGTGTCTGGGATGGGTGAGGCCTTAGGTCGGTGGGGGAAGTGTTGCAGGTTGAATGTGTAATGTCTCCCGAAAGCTCATGTGTTCAGACCTGGTAATGATCCGGTGGAGACTTGCTGGAGGAAGCGGGTCACGAGGAGTGGCTCTTCAGGTCTTAGCTCACTTCCGCTTCCTGTTTTCTCTCTGCTTCCTGACTGCAGATGAGATCGGCGGCCTCCCATTTCCTGCTGCTTTGCCTTCCCCGCCATGATGGGCTACGTCCCTTCTAACATCGAGCCAAAATAAACCCTCACATCTCACTGGCATTCCTGAACAGTTCCTCGGTCAGAAGAATGCACGTACCGATTGGTTATGGTACTGCCCAGTGTGCAAAGAGACATTGGGGTGGGGCAGATCAGGAAATCTACCACGGTGTCCTGCCAGGCACCACACACTCTTCTGAGGACAGGAGGCGCCTATGTGACCTCCTCATTGTGGTCTCTGTGTTCAGTCAGAGCCCCATCGTGCAATCCCACCTATGATTACACCGTGCTTGGCACACGTGAGACCCGGGCAGGAAACCTTTAGGAAGGTTGCCAAGTGGCATACACTCTCTAAGATGGTCTCAGTTTCTTCTCCTGTTCTGTAATAAAATACCCTGACAAAAGCGATGTAAGAGAAAAAGAGAAAAAGCATATATAGAGTCCGTCACGGCAAGAGCTTGAAGCAGAGCGGGTTGAGCGCATACAGCTGCTCAGCTGAACTTCTCCATTTCTATGCCCCAGGGTTCATGCCGGGGAATGGTGCCATCCAGCACGGGCAGATCTTCCCACTTCAATTAGCCTGGTTGAAACGGTCCTGCAGGCATGCTCAGAGGCTAACCCAACCCATAGAACTCCCCAAAGGTGTTCCTGGAGTCTCGTCTCCTAGGCGACTCTGGATCAGTCATGTTGATGATTAATACCAACCAGCATGTCATCACAGGGGCCTCATGGCTCTGGCTGCTCAAAGATGCTTGAGCTTTAGCGGTCAAACGACTGGCCACCTCTGATTGAACAAGGGAGGAGATGCTTCGCCTTGGTTATTTCTGGAACCCCCTCCCCCAGCAGCTCTCTCTGCCCTCCTCCATCTGGAGTCCCCAAGAATCTTTTTGGATCCCCCTCCTTAACAAAAAGAGAGTGCTTCATTTATTTATTTATTGGGTGCCCAAGCATTTAGCAGTTACCAATGATCAACACTTTCCAAACAAGTAATAAATTCTAAGAGCAATTTGCCTATGAATGGTGACCTTTTGATGATGTATTCGAGTCCCCCCCACAAGCTGAACTTCTCTGTCATCCGGATTTGATTCATATTTTAATTTTTTTAAGAAGCAAATGGCTTGTACAACACCTTGCACCTCCGAGCTGATGGAAAACACCACTTGGGTTATGGTCGATATTTTTAATTGCTGCCACTCCAGACACGCAGGGAGGCCCGGACCACTCTGCTAACAGCTGCAGACCCACACATCTCTGCCCCTGACATTTTACACTCTGTAGTTTTCTTAATGTTGTATAGATTGTTCTAAAAAGGAAGAATGATTTATTCTGGAGTCTTTGAGAGTCGCCCCTTCAAGCCCAAGACACAGCACGCGCCCACCTCCCCCACTGGTGTCCTTCGAGGCCTGGTGGGTCCTGTGGCTGTTCTTCTGGTGGGCAGGACTGTGGATCTTGGCTTCCCCTGACTGGCGTGCTACTTTGTGCTGATTACCTCAGGAAAGGAGCGTGCTCAGACGCAATCCTCTTTGTTTGTTAACACACCTCGCTGCAGCGGCACAATCCCTGTAAATAAAATATAGCTGCAATTACAGTGCTGTGTTCACGCCTAACAGAATGTGCAAAATGCATACCCTGTCCAGTGCCCACCCCTCCGCGGCCCCCTTCAATCCTTCTGCTTCTCCCTCCCCCTCCCCCATCTTCTCAAAGTTAGGCTTCTTTGAGATATAGTCCAGTCAGGATGGCTTTTTAGCCCAGATCGGCTTGCACTCACCAGCCTGCCTGCTTCTGGGATTTCTGGGTGCCTTGGTGGGGGGTGAGGGGAGGGCGACTGCATTTCCTTCCAAATCTAGAAAAACACCAGCCTTGTAAAGATGCAGTGGTGCATCTTGGAAGGGGTCATCAACGTGTGGAACCGCTCTTAAGACCCTCAGAGCAGTGATTTCTTCCACATTCCACCAACCAAGGAAAAGAAGTGGCCGATAAGGAAAACAGTCAATAACTAGAACAGTGTGCACAGTAAGACTCGGGCAGAGCTTGAAACAGAGGAACAGCCGTGAAAGCCCCCAAGGAGCAGGATTCAAACACTTGACTCCAGAGCTTCCTAGCTGTTCATGGGAGAAGAGAGATGGTGAGTAAAGTTTCTTAACACTAGATCTAGAAACACTTTCTCCCATGGGTCCTCACGCAGAGTTGTGTTTCCCAGTGGGAAGCCAGAGATTCTGCACAGTCAGATGGAAATTGGAGGGGTCTACATGTAATCCAGGGCTGCAGAGATCTGAGGGGTCTGTGTGCCATCCAGGCTGCAGTGTTTGATGCCCGCCACCACCTGCTCCTAGCTATTCTTTGAGCTTCTGGATGTGACTAAAGGCATTTCTTAGAATTTAAATACAGGATGGCCTCGAAGCGTTTAGGAGCAGCAAGCGTGTGTTCCCGGTGATGCGGCAAAAGGAGAAGAATTGGGATTCTCTCCTTTGCCAGATGTTGCCTTTGTCCTGACTGAATTGTTGGCCTGTCTGGGACTGTGTTGGTTTTGCAACTGTTTTTTGAGAGTCACGTGGGTAAATTAGCTGGAAGATAGGCTCTCAGGCTTTGGTTTATACCTTAATCTGTCCTTGGGACTTCACTTTGGAACAAGGGACTAGGTAGACTAACAAGCTTGCATGCTTACTCAAAGGACTAGAGTCGCCACCAAAGTGACCATTCAGGTAGCGGCAGCCACGCAAGGCACGAGAGCCTACGGGTCTAGTGTCAGAGTCTTGACCTGGAGACATACTTAAAGAGAGGGACAGACGAACTTACCAGTGCACTTGAAGGTTTAAATGTGTCTCTTTTAATCACTACCTGGAGTAAATACAGAAAAGAAATAAGGGTGTAAGAGACAAGCATGAGTAAGTAGATGTGTCTAGGACATGTCATCAAAACAAAGGAGGGATGCAAGATGGTTCAGCAGGCGGAGGCGCTTGCTGCCAGCCCAAGGACCTGAGTTAGAACCCCGAGATCCAGGATACAATGAGCCACGCTGACTTACAGGAGCCGATACCTTTCCAGACTTGGTTTTTAAAATTATTGGAATTGCTATTTCCTTATTGCAACACGACACGTCTATTTTAGTGCTTATTCTGGGCTGGAGAATTTGGCTTGTTTTGATATTTATGGAATTTTTATAGTTAAGAGGTTCTGAGCTTTTATAATATTGGAATTTTAGAACTTTAAAAATTGAAGTGAATGTATTGTGAATGCAGTATCCTTGGGAGTAAGGGCTGGAGAGTTATTTGTTTATATGTGGAGCTGTCAGGGGTGGAGCGTGATAGTTCGGTTCCGGAGTCACCATGGTAGTTGCAGGCTATCTGGGGCCAGCTTTTCAACAGGCCTCTGGGTGATTGTTTAATTGACATGGAGGCCCCAGCCCACAGTGGGTGGTGCTTTCCAATGGTGGACGGATCATAGGAAGTGCAAGGGGAGAGACTTGTCTGTCTTGCCCTGTTGGACCCTCTGTGTTGAGTCCCCTGCGTTGCTACCGTCTCTGCCACTCTGCTGCCAGCTGCTGAGGCTTCTGGCTGGCGACAGAGCCCGGCCTCTTTGGGCGTTGGGGCTGCTCTTTGCTGCCATCGGAGCCCAGCCTTCGGCCCACGTGCTGTTCATGGACACATCGGAGCCCAGCTTCTGCAGCCCTCCACCACTGGGGTTCCAGGCGTTCTGGGGATCCTTTTGTCTTCTGAGAGATTCAGCTTGAGAACTGAGTAACTCTAGGCAGCTACTATTGGACCACATTGATTTTTCCCAGGTATCACTATCTTCTCCAGAGAAAATCTCAAAGAATCTCTGTAAAGAGGGCTTGCACAATTGATAGGTGGATTTGTTAAGGTCGTAGGTCATAGGAACAGTATGGAAAGGTGAACTGTATTTCTCCACAATGGATAACTGTCATTTTAAATCTTAAAAATATGGCAAGGTCAAATGTATTTCTCCATCAGTGAATAACTATCATTTTAAATCTTAAAAAATAATGCAATTCAGAGCTAAATAAAATAACTTTAATAGCAAAAAATGCATGTTCATATATTAAATACAACAAAATGCTGTTGACATCAAAGATGACTTAAATAAACAAGGAGATATACTATGTTCATGGATGGCAAGATTCAGTATTGAGTTTTCTCATATAGAACTATATATTCAAAGTAATCACAATTGAAACCCAGCAGGCTTTAGAAATAAAAATTACCAAGGTCATTTTAAAATCTATATAGAAATGGTTAGGACCTAGAAAAATCTAAATAATATTTAGATGGGCTGGAGAGAAAGCTCAGGGGTTAAGCTTAAGATTGGATTCAGAGACAGAACAGGTGTAAAAACACCAGATGGAAGTAGCAGTGGCCTGTACTTCCAATTCTGGAAGACAGAGCCTGGGAAACTCTAGAGGAAAGCAAAAAAGGAGGTAGAGCAATCCAGGATGATTCCTGAAGTTACCCTTGGGCCTCCTCACACAAACGCACACACACACACACACACACACACACACACACACGCACACACACAATTTTTTTTTAAATTATTAACATGACTTGATTTTACGATTCAACATAGGGCTGGGGCATGGTCAGTGAATAAAAGCATTTCTTATCTAGGCACGAAGATCTGAGTTTGAATTTCCAGAACCCACGCAGCATCTAGAATACATCTTTAATCACAGCGTCCTATGGTGAGACGGGAGGTGGAGATGGGAGAATTTCTGGAAACTCACAGGCCAGTGAGCTGGCCGCATCCATCAGCAAGCAAGAGACTCTGTCTTAAATACAGCAGAAGGAAGGCCTGATATCCGAGGTTGTCCTATGATCTCAACATGTGCAGTGTGACACGTGTGTGCCCATGCTCATGCATGAACATGAATATACATAAAAAAAATTTGGCAAGAAAGTCAAGTCTTGGGAATGACCCACAGCTAGAGAAGTGGATTATAAATGTATGATGTACAAACCAAGCTTGCATGTCCACACTCTCTTGATTTTTGAAGTATGTCTCAAGGCACGTCAACAAATCTGTATATAATTAACTCTTTTCTCTCTCACCAAAAATATAGTTAAAAAAGTCAGCATAGGTTGCGGGTCTAGTGTGGGAGCTTTGAGCAACACAATCAAGAAGCCCAATTGCATCTTGTGTCTGGTGGGTCTCTGGTCCTTTCTTGGTTTCATCCAGCAGGTAAGAAGGTGCGCATATTCTTATAAAACAGTCTGAAAGCTTAAAAAACTTGGCGGGACCTTTTCTTTTTTTAATATTTTTTATTTATTCAATTGTGCATGTGTGTGCGTGTGCGGGTGTAGAACCACAGGCGAATTTGGCGAATTCGGAACCACCATGGACCACTTCCATCTCCTCCTTATTTATTCTGCCCTGGGATTCACAGGCTCCGCCCTACCAGGACCAGAAATGCAGGCCGCCCCCACTTCCGCCCGGCGTCTATACGTGGGGTCTAGGATCCGAACTCAGGACCTTCTGCCTGCAAGGCAGAGGCTTAACCCCTGAGCCACCTCTCCAGCCCCAAGGCGGGGCCTTTTTCTGACCTGATTCCTATATCCATGCTGGACAAGCTACTGTAGCTAAGGCCAAGTCCTCTGGTTGACAGTCTGGCTTTCATGATGCATGGGAGACGGGCTTTGCCTCTCCTGCCAGGGAGCCAGAGCCCTCTCCAAGGGAAGGGAGCGGTGCATGACGTTCCCATGGGCCCAAGGCTGCGTGTTCATTATGGGTCAACGAGGTGAGGTGAGGTGGTGTTGGGGAGTACAGCATGGGGCTGGTGGAGTGGGGGCTCAGGTCTCTAGGGGTCAGCCATCTTGCAGAACTGGGACCCAAAGTGCACGTGATCTCAAAGATCTTTGGTAGTGTTGAGGCGGAGGTCCAACCCACCTTCTGGCAGCAAGATGAAGGGATGTTTGGAGTTGGGATGTGGTGAGGGGACAGGAGACAGCACTAGGGCATCGGCTGGGCCTGTTGCTGGCATTGCACCCACGTCTTCTGTCGTCACTGGCCGGACACTCCGCAGCACCGTCCGTCCCCGCTGCCCTTCAGACCTCCACGGAGTGCGGGGGGGCCCTCGGGATCCTAGTGAGACCAGCCTGTCCCTCTGGGCGCCCACATCTCGGGAGGTGCATTCCACTCTCTGGGGACCACACAGGGAAACCCACACTGGCCGCCCAGCCCTGGATCCGGGCTTGGCTCCTCTGTGAACCCACAACCTCCTCCCCACCACACCCCCAAGGAATTTATCTTCCCCAGCTGCAGAGTAGAGAAGGGGGGCCTGGGTAAGACCCCCGAGACCCTGGGTGTGAGATCATGCATCTCTCTGCATGCTAATCAAAAGCACCCTCTGTGGACGGGAGGGGAAGGCAATTTCGTGATTGGTTTCAATTAAAGATTTGCTACTATTTGATTAAGATGTATTGTTGATTTGGGATTCTTCCAAGCTAGCCCAGGTCTATGCTTCCTGGGGTGGGGAGGGGTTTGGGATTTGATTGGTGCCAGACGGGCTGGGAGTTGTGGGGGCTGCTACACCCCGCCTTACTTTCCCTCACAGGCTCAGTGTGACAGCGGTGGCCAGAGCCCTGTCACTGGCCGGAGAAGAGTGACCCTTCCTTACCCACGGTGGTGGCCGAAGCCCGCACTGTGCCCAGGCCCGGCTGCCCTGCCGGGGCTACCTCTCCACACTGTACACGTCACCACACTGTGTTCATTCTGATTCTTCCCTCTAGAATATTCTTCCATCTCTGCTCATCTCTGTTCAACTTCTCACGTCAAGTTCAATCCTGCCCCCTGCTTCCTCAACGGAGCTCTGGATGCTCTCTGGGCTTTGTGTGATGCATGTATTCTCTGCTCTCTGAGAGAACTGAACACAACCATGCCTGAGCAGTAACGGTGAGTGTGCAAGTGGGAGTGTGGGTCTTCACAGCTGTTGAGTTCGCCTGCATGGTTGCTGATAAATCACCATCAAACGGCTTAAGGGAAGAAGGGGTTTAATTTTTCTTATGATTACTGGTTACAGTTCTCAGTCCAGCTTGACAGGAGAGCTCACACCAACACCAGGGCCCAGGGAACTGGCCACACCATCTCTACATAACGGCTGAAAGAGGGACGATCCTTTCTTGACAGACCAGCATGTCTGGCCAAGTGTACACAAGGATGCCAACTCTCTCAACCAGCTCTCTGTATTTTATTCCAGGGGCTAGTCCCACCCACCATGGGCTGGGCCCTCCCCATCAGCTAGACAATCTCCTGCAGGTTCGCTCTGGGCTCAACTCAACCACTGATTCTCCACAAATGTGCCCAGAGCTCAAAACCTCGACAGTCAAGTTGACACCTGTGCCTAGCCATGACACCTGCCCTGGGCTCTGTAGCAGAGGGACAGGGCACTGCCAGGCAAGGTGGGCTATCTGCCAGCCTGTGCTGACTCCTGAGCTCGGGACCCAGCGGGCCCTGCACGCGGCACTGCTGCACGCTGAGCCTGCCGTGGCTTGAAGGTGACTTGCCCCCCACAGGCCCATGTCTGAGTCTTTAGCTGAGGTTAATGTTTGGGTTGTGACACCTTTAGGAGGAGCCTCGCTGGGGGAAGGCACGTCGCATCAGGGGTCGGCCTTGGAGTTCATGATCTAGTCTGCTTCCTCGAGCAGTCGGCGTCTTGCTCTCTCGGCCTCCATGCGCGGCCTCCAGCCGTGACTTGAGCCAGCCTCCTGCTTCTGCCTCCGGCTTCCACCCTGACTCCTACCCAGCTCCTGTTTTGAGCCTTTTTAGGGGTGGGAGCAGAACATTTTGAGAACTTGACAGATGCCCTTGAGGAAAGAGGCTCCTTGTCTCTCCTGAGGCCTTCTCGGTTCTTGGGGTGAGGTGTCTGGCTCATTTCAGAACAGAAGGAACCCTGATTGTGGCCCCGCAGAGTAGAGCTTTCGGGGGAAGGAGCAGAGGGGAGTGGGCTAGCAGAGTAGAAGAACCCCAGAGTGGAGGCAGAAGGAAGCACAGCCTCCGCAGAAGGCTGGGCCTCACCCCTGCTTGGCCATGAAGGCCTGAGAAGCTCTCTGCTGGCTGAGGTTTCCGGTGAACCTGGCGAGTGTCGAATCCAGAGGGCAGAATCTTCCAGGGTTCCCAGTGGGAAGGGGCCCTGACAGCTTTTGACTTAGAGGTGGATGGTGTGGCCCATAGAGGCGGAGAGACCTGTGAAGAGCAGGTGGCCAGGGGAGAGAGGGCAGAGCGCAGATTCTCTGCTCGAGGCCAGGGGAAGGATGCTCTGTGGGTATTCAAGTGTTCACGCTGGCCGTGTGTGGGGGTCGCGCAGCTTGGCCTCTCCAGAGGGTCTGCCCGTCTGGCTTGGCTCTCTGTCGTGTGAGTTACGACTTGGGTTGGGAAGACCCTCCTAGCTCCAAGTCTGTGTGGACAATTTGCTCTGGGAATTTAGCAGGAGTGGCTCAAGGGTGGGTAGAATTTGACCACACCCACATTTGTGACATTCTGCAGTTATGACTACTCTAAAGGGATGAGGGGACTCACGGGGGGCTCTGACCGTCCCGACCAGGACTCCTGGCCCATCGGATCTGCTGCTGCCGTTTTGTCCTGAGCCACTGGCTTGATGTTATGCTGGGACCGTAGCTGTGGCCCTCACACCCCCTTGCTAAGCCTCGTCAGTTTTTCCCACTGTGTGGCAGCACTGTGGATGGACAGGGGGCTGAGAGCTGCCATAGCTTCTCGCCTCTTGCTCCCAGAGGCCCCAGTCCCTAATCACGGGGGCCTTCTTCCTGTTGTCTCAGGTTGGAGGTCTTCAAACCCTCTTCTTTATGCTTGAAAGAAGCATCTCTTTGCTTTTCTACCAGGAGTTCTGTGGAAATATCACCCACTCACGCCCTATCACTTCCTATGTAACCCCCTGAACAATATCCCAGAGTAGCTTTGGGACACTGTGTGTGTGTGTGTGTGTGTGTGTGTGTGTGTGTGTGTGTGTGTGTGTGTGAGGTATGTGTGTATGTGTAGAAGAGGGCACCGTGTGTGCCTGTGGAGGCCCAGGGTGACTTCTGGAGTCATCATAGTTTGCTCTACTGCTAATCGTTTGCTCTGGTTTCCCAGGCTTCGCCTTCAGGGCCAGAAGTACAGGCTGCTGCCATTCAGGTCCTGCGTAGGTGGGATCAGGGATCTGAACTCAGGTCCTTTTGCTTGCGAGGCAAAGTCTTAACTCCCGAGCCATCTCTCTAGCCCAGGGGCCTATGCCGTTTTATCCCTGCAGGCAGGAGGAGCTTCCAAATTCTCTGTAAACCGCACCCACATGTGGGAGTTCTGGGCAGTCGCGACTGGCCTAGAGGAACGTGGCAGTGAGGGTTGGTACGCACGTCAGGTGGGTCCCCAGGGGTATGGGAGACGCAGGACACCTGGCAGACAGGCTGTTTGGCAGGCACGTGGCTGTGCCTGGCTCTGGCTGGGAGGTGGTCTGACTGACAGCCCCGGGTGCTTCCCTGACTGAGATCATGTGGAGTATCCACTCGCTCAGCTCCCCTGGGGCCCGCTGTCCTGCTTTGACAGTGGGTCTGCCCCCACCCCCACCACTTCCTTCCAAGAAGCCTGTTTTGTAAGACTTGGCCCTGGTTTTCCTGTCCTCACCCAGCAAGGCGATTGTCACTCTAGAGGCAGGATCTCAGGAGACAGGGCTTGTTTTCACCACGAGCACTGAGTGTGGAAAGCCAGGAGACCCGCTTTTCCTGGAGAGGCGTCGCCAGCAATGAACAGTATCAAGGGGAAGAGCTTCTCTGCTCAGCCGCCACTGCTGGTTTCTTTCGTGTTCTGGACGTGAACATGATCTTGTGACAGAAGCCGAGGGAGCCCCTGTTCTTCTTGAGGGCTCGCCGTGCAAATCAGGTCCGATGCTCACGAATACGGAACAGCTCTGGGAAGAGACAGAGCAACGCCGTTGTCCGAGAGACCAGCCTCGGTCCTCCCTAGCCGCAGCCCTTGCAGAAAGTTCCATCTCTGATCGGGGCAAGGGAGGGAGCTGTGGGTGCTCTCAGGCTCTGGTCCTCCTCTGTCATTCTCGGAAGCGCCACGAGGGAGGCCGTGTCCAAGAGAACTCTGGGGCGAGGTCAGCCAGGAGCCTGCTGTGTGGTTGCGAGATGGCCCACGGAGCCACGGTCGCACTGGGGTTATGGCATCATTTATTTGTTTTCCTGGAAAAGAAGTGGGGCTGGAGAAAGCCTGGAGCTGGGAGTCAAGAGAAGGAGGTCGCCTGTTACTTGGAGAGACGCAGGTTTCTGTCCCCCCTGTTTAGTGGGCTCAGGCCCGGCGCCCCGCGTGTCAGGATGAAAGAGGATCAGTCCCTCTCCAGTCTTCCCTAGGAGTCTGGTCCAGGCAGGTGTTCCAGCCCATTTACAGAGTAAGAATTTGGCTCCTGGAGGTTGGTGACAAATGTAGCCAGAGGCCGGGGAGGGTCGCGGCTGGCTGTGAAGGTGAGCCCACCGGCTTCTGGCCCTGTGATGAAGAAAGAGGCCAGCCAGGCAGAAGGGAAGAGAGACCGGACAGACTGGGAAGCCAGAGACGGACAGATGCAGACACAAGGCCAAGGATGGAGAGGAGGAAGACGGAACAAGCAGGACCATCTTGCAGCGTGGGTGGGTGTAGCAGTTACTCCTCTCTGTGGCTGTGTGGGAACACCCAAAGTCAAGCAGCTTAACGGGAGAAAAGGGAGATTTATCAGCTTGTGGTTCCAGAGGGAAGATGGGGTCCTCGGCACTGGAAAAGGCATGGCTGGCGGGCAGAAGCTGGAGGTGGTCTCCTTCATGGAGCCGAGAGCCGCAAGGCTGCCAACTGCAAGAGCAGACCCCTCCAGGAGTAGGGTGGAGCCAATCCACCTGAAGGCCCACCTCCTGTGACCACCTTCCTCCAGCAAGACTCCACCTCTTAAAGATGCCCGACCTTCCCAAAAAACTAAAGATTCAGACATATGAGCTTGTGGGGGACAATTCATATTTTAAGCCATGACAGAGGGAGACTAGGGGGGAGATAGATAGATAGATAGATAGATAGATAGATAGATAGATATCAGGGTGGGACAGAGGGCGAGAAGGTGAGTGAGGGGCTGGCACGGGGTTGGATCCTGGGTTGGCTGCACCAAGCTGGACTTTGCAAAAGTCCTGGGGGAGGGGTCCCACGTCAGCCACCTCCCCTCCTCTGCAGGGGGTCTCTTGTCCTCGAAGGACCTAAGCTCCATGCATGGTGGTCTACAGAAGAGGATGTCGCTGCAGCCAAGGGGGGCTGGGGTTTCTGGTCTCATGTAGGGAGCTGGGGCTCCTGGTCATATGTGGGGAGCTGAGGTTCCTGGTTGTATGTGGAGGGGTGTCTTCCCACACAGGCCCCTCCAAGCCTGGTAATAGCAGCCCAGACAGGGTGATTCAGCCACAGAACTGTTTGGAAAGAAGGGGGACAGTGGACACACTTTTTAGGGAACCCTCACTGCATGGGTTTAACCGAAGCAGCCAGCTTACTAGCGAAGCCACCCGAAATCATCCTGGCTCCCTTTCTGCCACCACAGGGCCAAATCAGTGCCCAAACTGTCAGCACACAGCAAGCAGCCTGGCTGGAAGAGCCGTGGCCAGGAGCTAACGGTGGGCTTCAGACTGGAGCAGGAGCTGCAGATGCCCCCTCAGCGACTGCCCTGCATTCTCCCGACAGCACCAGGAGATGCCAGGCAGGAGGAAGGGCCCGGGCTGCCCTGGCCTTGCCTGTCCCGTCTCTCGCTAGGCAACCGTCTCTGTGCAGGCTCAATTCAATCCAATGGACTCCTCAGCTCTGAAGTCCAGCGCGAGGACCCCGAATGGTTTATAGAACCTGCGTAGCTGGGACAAGGGTACTGTCTTCATTGTCACAGGTCATCTCTCTGACGTGATGATGCTGGGGGGGGCTCAGGACATCCTGTCTGTTGGGTGTGGGGGTGAAGGAAAGGAGAGAGAATTATAGTTCATTGCAGAAGACTATTTTCTTTAGGATTTCTTCATTTTAAACCTGCATTCTGATTTTTAGCAGTGATATTATGGGAACCAGGCTCCATAACACCGCTGCTAAAAATCAGAATGCAGGTGTGTGCGCATGCACATGAATACACACACACACACACACACACACACACACACACACACACACACATACACACACGGGCAGATTCTTTAAGACCCCCGTGATAGTTAGATGCAGGTGTCAACTTGACAATTGCAGGCTGAGCTTTGGGCACATCTGTGAAGAATCTATGGTTAAAATAAACCCTGAGCCAACCTGCAGGAGGGAGATCGCCCATTTGGTGGGGGAAGGGCCAGCTTAGGGTGGGTGGGACTGTTCCCCAGGCAGGTGAAGAAGGGAGGGAAGCTGGCGATACCGGTGAATTCCATGAACATGAGCTCACTGCTGTATTTCTTTATCTGGTGCATACTTGGACAGATTGCTGTCTGGCAAGTGAGGTTTGCCCTCTCTCAGCAATTCCTGTGATAAGTTGTGTGACTAGTTCCCTTGGCTCTTGGTGTTGGTATAAGCGCTCCTGCCTCGCCAGACTAACAATGGTGAGCCGGAGAAAAACCCCTTGATCCCACAAGCCGTTTTGGTCACGGAGTTATCAGCAACATGCAGACAAACTGCAACACCCACACTCAGGCTAACGTAATATGTGAGGGAGCGACCACGCCGGGCTCCCACAGGTTGTTGGAGCCCCGCAGTGTAAGATTTCTGTTGATCTTGGAACAGGCTGGAGTTAGCAAATTCTCTCCTTCTTGGAGGAGCCCCGGCCTTCCCCGCCTGCGTGCCGGGAAGAGAGGGTGAAGGATGAGTTTTCTGCCCTGTAGCCGGGCAGCAGGGGAAGCCAGATTGTAGCGAGTGTTCATGTGTCTGTTGGAGAGTTGTGCGGCTGGACGTGGCTGGGCCCTGCAGCAATATCCTCCCATCCCCGGAGGTCTTCGTGGGTCTCCATATTGGTAAACGACACTGTAAAAGTTGATTCTGTAAACTAAGGTCTCTTTCATTTGTCAATCATGCTGAGTCAATGAATCAAAGAGAGCATCACCTATCTACCCTAGGAAATACAGTCCAATTCCTCCATCACAGTCACAAAAGAACATTCAAACGGGACCAAAAGCCACATATCAGTTGTCATATTAGTGGAAGTAATATCACTGGCCATGTAGGTTGTCCCTCTCTGGGCTTTTTGAGCAGTGGCCATGGGGAAGAATCCCACAGCAGACCACCTGGGTTGACCCCTGAGGTGCTTCATTTATCCGCTGTGAAATTTTAGATCAGTTCTTCAGTTTCTTGTGCCTCAGTTTCTTCCTCTGCAAAGCAGCGTGGTGGCTGTGTAGCATCGAGATCACGGTGGAAAATGCCCGGAGAAATGTCCACTCCATGTTGGACACAAATAAGTGTCGGGTGTGCCTGTTGCCACATATCCCGTTCTGTGTTGAGCCCTCTCGGATGTGTCCTTGCAGGATACTTAAAGGCCTCTGCAGGCTTTTCTGTGAAGGTCGTGGATGTTGCCTGACTTGCTCCACGCCATTCAACTGGTCTGCAGAAGAGGCCGAGTCACCCAAGCCAGTGAACTCCCTGGGGCAGGGTTTGCATTGCACATCACTACGTTTACTTTATGGCTTGGGATGGGGACAGTGACCAGTGGTCTTTGTCGGTCACTTGGCCTTGCATGGACGGGAGATGGAGGGAAAGACAAACTCCTAGGTGGTCGAGTGGTAGGGAGCACCTCAGGTTGGGAGGCAACCGCCTGATAGGATCACACTCTTTTGAAATGGGTGGTCTTTCAGCACCACTAGTTCTGTTCAGCTCAGTAGTGCGCAGGAGGACGCCGGAGAGAGGGTTGCTAACTGAATTTGTAAAGTGGTGTGAGAGTAATGTGCTTATGTAAAACCAGTGGGCCAAAAATACAGACTAAGAAAACCCAAAGGCCGCACAATTAGTAATAGGGAACAAACATGCTATTTTCCCTCATTTTTCTCCTTGACGTTGCCATGAAAGGCTTCCTCTCTTCATCACATGGAAGAGCTTACTGACAGTCTGCAGGGTCTGGACTGGCAGGCTGGGGGTGGGCTGGAGTGGGGCAGGGACCCAGGGACTCCTGCATTTCAGGCCTGGTTCTGTCTGTGACTTGCTGGATTCGAACCCTGACTGGTCTGGCTGAAGCCTCGGTAGGGAATCCGTGGCTCTCTCTTCCAGCTCTGAATGCCCTAGAGGGTTCTGGGGGAGTCAAGTTCTGCAGCTGGTGGGTAAGGGGCTTTGGAGAGGGCTGGGACTTGCTGTGTGGAGACCATAGGGACCTACTTCCCCCCACCTTCAGCCTCCCCTCTCCCTGTTGCTCAGGCCTCAAGTGTGGCCCCTGGGAACGCGCTTTGCCTGCCGTGTTGATGGTATTCACATCCAGCAGGAGCAGTTCTTCCTCATTCTCCATGCCACTTGCTTTTCCTCTGCTTGCGAGTTTGTGGTTCATATACCTGCCAGCAGTCTTTGCAAAGGGGTTTAGGGCAGCCTGACCTGAGAATGGGGGGCTCAGAAGGCAGTCGCTCTGGCCTGAGATTGGGGGGCTCAGAAGGCAGGCGCTCTGGCCTGAGATGGGGGGCTCAGAAGGCAGCCGCTCTGGCCTGAGATTGGGGGGCTCAGAAGGCAGCCGCTCTGGCCTGAGATGGGGGGCTCAGAAGGCAGCCGCTCTGGCCTGAGATGGGGGGCTCAGAAGGCAGCCGCTCTGGCCTGAGATTGGGGGGCTCAGAAGGCAGCCGCTCTGGCCTGAGATTGGGGGGCTCAGAAGGCAGCCGCTCTGGCCTGAGATTGGGGGGCTCAGAAGGCAGCCGCTCTCCTTGAACCTCAAGATCTTAGAACTCAGAGCTGTCCAGAAGCAGACGGTCCTTGTAGTGGGTGACTGTCCCCTTCCTGAGAGAGGAGCCGTGCGAGCCCTGCGGGATGTCAGAATCTAACGTCCAGAGGGTTTGCCCCAGGGGCCTAGACTTGGATGGCTGGATCCTTCTTATTCATGAGGCTAATGATGAGTCTTTCTTCTTCTCTGCCTGAGGCACTGAGAAGAATCCAGAGTGTGTGGATGTGAGAATGCCTAACATGTTTGCCATCAGCGGTGTGACATACTTATACTGCAGTAAATGGTGTGATTGAACACAAAACAACCGACCAGCCAGCTAGACTCCTGGCCAGCTTACTAACCAACCTACAGCTAGTAAACTAATCAACCAACCAACTAACCAGCCAGTCAGCCTCCTGGCCAGCTTACCAACTAACCTACAGCTAGTAAACTGATCAACCAATCAACCAACCAGCCTCCTGGCCAGCTTACTAACCAACCTACAGCTAGTAAACTGATCAACCAATCAACCAACCAGCCTCCTGGCCAGCTTACTAACCAACCTACAGCTAGTAAACTGATCACCCAATCAACCAACCAGCCTCCTGGCCAGCTTACTAACCAACCTACAGCTAGTAAACTGATCACCCAATCAACCAACCAGCCAACCAGCCTCTTAGCCAACTTACCAACTAAACTGTCAGCTAGCAAACTGAACAACCAATCAACCAACCAGCCAGCTAGCTTCCTGGCCAGCTTACTAACCAACCTACAGCTAGCAAACTGAACAACTAATCAACTAACCAGCCAGCCAGCCTCCTGGACAGCTTACTAACCAACCTACGGCTAGCAAACTGATCACTCAATAAACCAACCAGCCATCTAGCCTCCTGGACAGTTTACTAACCAACCTACAGCTAGCAAACTGATCACCCAATCAACCAACCAGCCAGCCAGCTTCCTGGACAGTTTACCAACAAACCTACCAGCTGGTTTAAATTGATCAACTAATCACCTAGTCAGATAGCCTCCTGGTCAGTTTACCAACAAACTTACCAGTTAGTAAACTAACTGGCGATCCATCCATCCATCCATCCATCCATCCATCCATCCATCCATCCATCCATCCATCCTGCCTGCCTGCCTGCCTGCCTGCCTCTTGGTCAACTTACCAACTAACCTGTCAGCTAGTAGACTGGTCAACCAACCAACCTGATAACCTCCTGGCCCACTTATCTACCAGCCAACCATTAAAACAATCACCTAATCAAACAACCAACTAACCAGCCACCAACCAGTCAACCAACCAACTACCAACCTGCCAACTAACCAACTAACTAACTAATCAACCAATCACCAACCAACCAACCATCAGCCAGCCAACTAACCAACCAACCACCAGTCAACCAACCACCAGCCAGCCAACTAACCAATTAACTAATCAACTAATCACTAACCAGTCAACCAACTACCAACCTGCCAACTAACCAACTAACTAACTAATCAACCAATCACCAACCAACCAACCATCAGCCAGCCAACTAACCAACCAACCACCAGTCAACCAACCACCAGCCAGCCAACTAACCAATTAACTAATCAACTAATCACTAACCAGTCAACCAACTACCAACCAGCCAACTAACCAACCAAGCACCACCCAGTCAAACAACCAACTACCAGCCAGCCAAAGTAACAACTAAACAACACTCAACCAGTAAATTAACCAACCAGCTAATCAACCAACCGATGAACATAATATGATCAACCAGTTAATCAACATAACCAATCAATTAACATAATAAACAACCAACCAGACAGCCAATTGATCAACATAATAAGCAAGCAAACAACTACTTAACAACCAACATAACAATTAATTGAACCTACCAACCAATTTATTAACTAACCAAACTGTCCAATTAACCAACTGACCTATCAACTAGCCAATGTAAAAACCAGCAAGTGAACCAATGATCCAGCAGCCACCCATCCCCTGACCCCCTGACTGGCTATCTGATTGTTCTGACAGCTAGCAGAGCACAGGCTTGTGGCGAAGGTGACAAGGAATCTCATAGACACGTGAGAGGCTTCTCTGGTAGGTTCTGGAGGCTGGGAGCCCATCACCCTGCCAGCCTTTGCAGGCCTATGTGGTTCCCGGCCTCCCCAGGAGCAAAGCCTGCTCGGGAGGCTGAGATGTGGGAAGCAGAGTTCTGAGAACAGGAGCTGCAGTCGCTCTCTCCTTTCTTCCCACTCCTTCCACTTGTCCCAAATCTCTGGTTCCAGCCTGTATTCCTAGGGTCTCCCCCTGAATCTTGGCCAAAGCCTCTTTGTCTGTCTCTCTCTGGACATTCCATGACTCAGTGGTCACTTTCTGAGGTGCACATGCGACACCCATTTTTCTGCTTAAAGCCTCCATGGACTATCTTGTGTTCGCAGTTAGAGGAGCAGATGGCTGCTTCTGACCGGCCAACCCACCTGGACTCTACTCAGGGTTCAGTACCTTGTTATCTGTTCTTCCCTAAAGGGCAGAATCGGGGGGCATCATTTCTATGGCAGAAATGGTCTCAGGTGAAAGATGGATTCTGACCAGTTAATCCCCAGAACCTGGGCTGTTGCTCTCTTCTGGGTTGAAGCGAGGAAGAAAAATGGAGACTGTTGAGTTACTGTGCGTATAAGTGGAGAAAGAAAGTTACTGAATCCCAAAGGCAGTCAAGTAAGGACATTTCAGAGATACCACTCCACCCCTGCGACCTGCACCAGGTGCTGATAACCCCAAAGTCGTGGGCCCTCTGCAGTCAGTCTGACCTTCTGACACTCACCTTTGCTTCTGCTACTGGAAAGTCCCGTTTCGCTTGTTCCACCTCTGTCCTGCTTACGCACACAATGAAAGTACAAGGCTGGAGTCCTTGCAGAGTGAGCTTGGCTTCAGACCACCGGTGAATTAAACTCTTTTCTATACTCCTCTCTTCCTTCTTCCTCTCTCTCTTTTCCTCCTTGCTTCTTTCCTTTCCTCCTTCTCGTCGTCCTTCCTCTCTTTCTCTCCTCTCTCCCTTTCTTCTCTTCTCTTTCCTTTCTTTCAAAGAAACACACCATCTAGCAAAAATTTGAGCCTAGGCTGTCAAGGTGGAACCTTCTGGAAGCTTCTGTTTCTGCTCATTCAGTTGTTCTGCATGAAACTTCTGAATGAGATGACTGTTTCCAAAGGATCCAGTTTTACAAACGTCACTTTGGAGTCACCCTTATGTCTTTGTGTGTGTGTGTGTGTGTGTGTGTGTGTGTGTGTGTGTGTGTGTGTGTATCAGAGGGTCTGTGGAGGACTAAGAGTGACTTTAGGAACCATCCTATATTGCTACCCCCTTTTTACTTCACTCTGGGATCTCCCAGGCTCTGCTCATCAGAGTTAGAAGTGCAGGCCACCACCATTTCTGCCTGGTGCTTTTATGTGGGAACTGGGATCTGAATTCAGGTCTGTTTGCTTGTGAGGCAGAGTCTTAACCTGGGAGCCATCTCTCCAGCCCCACCCTTATGGTTTGATTGTGAGATGGACAGCAGATCCTGTCAGCTGGTAACTGTGTTTGGTGAAGTCACCAATGTCAGAACTTCTGCTCTCCAGAGGAATTAGTAGCTTTCTCTCAAGACTAGATCAGCTCTCTTGATAATGGGTGTCCTTGTTTAAAGCCATAGTACGTGAACTTGACAGTTCTTGAATCCCCTTGCAGACAAATCCTTGGGCAGGTCTGTGAAGGATTTTTCTACATTCGATTAATTGAGAACAGAAGACCTACCTTAAACATGGGCAGCCCCCTCTCATGAACTGGGGTTCCTGAGAAAGTGAGCGGAGGCAGGCATCCGTCGTACCCCGCTTCCTGAGTGTGGGTGCGACATGACCCCCACTCCTACCTGCCAGCCTCCAGGAAGCCTGCTTGCTCCCTTATTTCCTGCTATAATGAAGCCCCCCAAGTCCTTCGTCTGAAGAAACTGTGCTCTTGACCTCCACTATCACGAATCCTAAAGAAACCTGTTTTCTTTCTGGATTACCCAGCCTCAGGTCTGCTGTTCTTGCAATAGAAGATGGACAAAGACAATGCTTCGGTGCTGATCTAAGTAAAAGGCCCTCGATAGATTCCCTTCATGTCCGGTGTCCAGATGGGGCAATCAAGTCCAGACCTTCTCAGCGCCTTCTGAGCTGGACTTAACGGGGGACCACAACTACGTGTTCGGAGTTTGTGTTTTCTCTTCATTTCAATAGTGCGCAGCCTTTGAACGGGCTCGTTGCTCGTTGATGTTGGCTGGCTGCCTGCGAGCTGTACGGGACTCGTTTAGACTCAGGCTCTGGCAAATTTGATTTTTACTGAAAATTACCCACTTTTTAACATTTAAAATGTTATCGAGCCATGTGGCCACTGCCGTCTTGGGCAGAAAACATCTTGGATGAATTTGCATTTTTAATTCTTGGCATTTTTCTTTCGCTCCAGTTCCCAAACAGCATTTTTTTTTTTCCTTCTTAAAAAATTTTGAAGAAAGGAGGCAGCCTGCAGCGGGCCAGGGCCCCAAGCACACACGAGATAGTAGTAATGTGTGTTCCTTCGTTGCTAACTGCACCAAATTTTACCATAGGCTCCATGGTGGAGCCTGGGCCCCCTCTCCCAACCATCCTCCTGCGGCCTCTTAGCAGGGCGACACATCGCTCATGGCTGGGTGGTCTTCCTCAGGGGCGCTGAACGCACAGGGGTGACTCTGTCTGGTCAGTGTAGAAGTGGCCCCTCAAGTCTGCAGGACGGAAGAGTGTCATGGAATCTCTGGTCACCTATCATGGTGCTGGAGACCCAGGGTGCCTCAGGGCTGCTTGCTGGACCGCAGAAGCTGGAGCGAAGGGTATCAGAACTACACAGAGCTTTCTAGAACAGTGGTGCCTTCTTGATGGGATGACTGAGACTGAGAAAAGGAAGTGGCCTGAGACTCTTGAATGTCACCCAATGCTCTTGAATACTATCACGTGGCTGGCAGGAGAGGCCACATATGTGACCTAACATGTGGATAGGGGCAGGCATGTGTGCTAGGGGCTCTTGAAAGGTGTTCTGGCCCTATCTCATAGTTCAGGAAGCCGAGACTCAGCTCTGGCTCGTGTCTCTGCATGGTGTGGATGTGGTTCTACAGGCAGAGCTGTGGTGTACCTCCGTGCCAGGGAGCCTGGCAAATAGCCACTGACGTCTGACCTCCAGCCCCTGTGCTAGATGCCTGGATAGAGAGAAACCTTGTCCTGCCGGAAAGTGCCATTTTGGTGAAAGGAAGCAAGCCAAGGAATGAACAGACAGGGGTGACCATTTCAGGGGCAATCGGTGCACACACTGGAAAATACTACAGGGCCAGGAGAAAGGGTCCAAGAAGTCCCCAGAGGCCAGGCAGGCTGGCCGGCATGAATCCAGCTCTATTTGACGTCTGCTATGGCTTGCTGTGTGGCCACGGGGGGACTCCGGGTCTCCGTGTTCTTTCCCTTCCCATGTCTGTCTCATGGAACAATAATGGGATGAACCACATACAGTGGCTGTGCAGATGACAGACAGCACGCGTGTGATGTATGTAGCTTAGCCAAGCACCCAATAGAATGCTTTCGCCCCAAGCTGGTGCCAGCGAGCAGATTCTAACAGCGCGTCAAACCCTCGCTCCCTCCAGCGACTCCGCGGGGCCGTTCAGTCTGCTTTCCCAAGGGAAGTGAGGAAGAAGCCACATTTGAATTTGCTAAAAAACAAAAAACAAAAAAACAACAAAAGCCCCAAACCAAACAAACACTGCGCGACACGGGACGCTGTTTCCTTCAGCCGGCGCCTTCCACAATATGGTGCGACGGGCCTGGGGAAGCTTGGCCACAGATGGCCTGCTTCCTCCCAGCCCTGTTTTCTAAATAGTGTAAATGGTACTGCTCAGACACATGGTGCCGCCTGGCTCTCAAGGAGAGCGCGCTTCCTGGCCCGCCGCCCCGGGCCCCACGCTCGTCCCCCAGATGGTGGGTATCGGAGTCTTCCCCGCCACGAGATGTGGGAGCTGATGCTCAGGGTGTCCCCCTCTCCTGAAGGACTGTCCCTTAGGATGCGCCTCCCCAACCTGTGGCTTCTCAGTGCAGCCCTGAGGATGTGTGTCTGAGCACCTCTGTACATAGGCAGGGATGTGATATCATTAGAATGGTCCCCCAAAGCAGGAAATACAGATGCAGCCTCCTGTCAGGCTGGCACTGACTGGCTGGTAGGTCACATGGCTCTCCTAGTTAGATGGAGGGTCTCCGAACCTTAGAAGTAAAGGGCTCTGAGACGTGGATTCTACTATATTGTCATAGTTAGGCACAGGTGTCAATTTGACAGTTGAGCGTTTGAGCTCTGGGCACATTTGTAGAGAATTGGTGGTTGCGGTAAGCCCAGAGCAAACCTGTTGGAGATTGTCTAGCCGATGGAGAAGGTCCAGGCCATGGTGGGTCGGACTAGGCCCTGAACAGGTGAATAAAATACAGAGAGTTGGTTGAGGAAGTGGGCGTCCTTGTGTACACTTGGCCAGACATGCTGGTCTGGCAAGTAAGGATCGTCCCTCTCTCAGCCATTACTTAGAGATGGTGTGGCCAGTTGCCTCAGCCCTGGTGTTGGTGCGTGTTCTCTGGTCAAGCTGGACTATGAATTATAACCAGACTATTGTAAGAAAATAAACCCCTTGTTCCCTTAAGCCATTTGATGGTGATTTATCAGCAACCGTGAAGGCAAACTGCAACATATATGCACAGTTAGACTCTGTTTGTGTCACCCTTTGTTCCAGGTCTTAGTCGTCCCTACCCTGGATTAGCTCATGTGCCACGAACACCAGACCACAGGAGAAAACACACATAGAAGCTACGTGGACAGGAGAGAGCAGGATGTGGCTGCTGAGAGTGAACGAGGTATGTGAGGGGTGCCATGGTGACCCCAGTTTTCTTCCTGGAGAAGCTTCAAGTTCATGATGTGGAGGAGGGCACAAACACAGGAGAGGTTCTGTGAACCAAGGCAGCAAGTTCAGGCAAACTGAGGTGATTGGAACATGTGGATCAGGTGACTGGAGGTTGGATAGCTGCATGGACTCTAGGAATCTCTAGGGGTCTCCTGGGTGTTTGATTAAATACTAATTTATTCTTGAGTAGGAGGCGGCTACAGGGCAGGGCAGAGGACTCGATGGAGAAAAATCAGTTTCTGCACAACCATAAGCCAACCCTGACTGCCACTCGCTTGGAGTTGTGACTTAATGAGGTTCCAGCCAAGGTGAGGGAAAGAATCTTGCTTCATACTGGGAGGCCTCTGTGGGGACTCAAGAAAGGACTTGGCTGGGGAGTAAAATCTGTCACAAGGCACAATTGACTCTGCACTAACTCCAGAAACTCAGCAGGATGATGCTAACCTGCAAGTGAGTTAACCCACTGGAACAAAACTCAACATCTCTTGAGGACGCACAGCTGTCTAGTTCCTCTCCAAAGCAAGACAACAACTAGCATCCAGCAAGAAATCATGGAGAAAAGAAAGACCACAATAAAAGCATGGCAGGTTTCCAGGAGAGAAGTTGACCAACATAGTCTGGTTAATATGGTGGACGTGATGAGTTTCCCAGCAGGAGCGCTGTGGAGATGTTGTCCATGTGTTCAAGAAATGGGGGGTCCTAATGAAAAAGGGGAGGGAGTCCTAAAAATGAAGTAAACTTACTTCTGGAGTCAAGAAGCAAGACCCGTGGTGTTGCAGTTATTCTGCATTGTTGCCAATAAACTCATGACCACATGGCTTAAGGCAACAAAAGGTTTTATTCTGGTTTACAGTTGTCTGGTTATGGTTCTTACTATATCTTGGCAGGAGAGTCTACACCAACAGCAGGGGCTGAGGGAACTGGTCACACCATATCTATACATCCATAGGACTGTTGAGAGAGGGACAATCTCCACTTTTCCAGACTAGCCTGTCTGGCCAAATATACTAAAGGATGCCCAATTCTTTAACCAGCTCCCTCCATCTTATTACTTGCTCAGAGACTTGCCATGGGCTGGGCCTTCCCATCAACTAGACCGTCTCCTGCAGGCTTGCCCGGGGCTGAACTCAACTGCTACTTTCTCACAACTGTGCCAAGAGCTCTCAGTTGCCAAGTTGATGCCAGTATCCAACCATGAAGCGTGGACTTCAATAGCCACCAGATCTGCTCAGCAGTATAGTGGAAAGTGCAAAAGGAATGCTATATAACCAGGAAGGCACAGCCTCAGAAACTGTCCAAATCAAGAACACAGCCACAGTGACCACTGAGCCAGAAGTGCTCAGCCCCCTGTAGAGGCAGGGGAAAAAGGGATGAAAGAGACAAAATTTCCCCAAATTTGGTGAAAATTACAAAACTGCATATTGCAAAGGTCAATGAAAGCCAAGCAAGAGTAACAGGAAGGAAACTGTGTGTTGGCATTGAATAAACACACATACTCTAATATCTATATATCAGGGACAAAGAGAAAAATTTTAAAAGCTTTCTGAGGGAAAAGACATCATTGCATACAGGATGGGAGAGAAGAAATCATCTCCTTTCTTCTTTGAGGAATGCTGCAAGCCAGCGCCTGTGACATCTTTGAAGTGTGGAAAGACAGAAAAAAAGGCCCAGCCTTAGCCACATAGAATTGTATATCCAGCAAGGAGTCCTTCAAGCAGCAAGAAGAGAATGAAGATGCTTCCAGCGAGATGGAGACGCAGCAGACCTACAGTCACTATGGCAAATGCCAAGCCAAGGTCTTCAGGTAAAGGGAAATACTTCTACACAGAGATCTGCAGAAAAGATGGGGGAGGGGCATAAGCTACAGCTGTGTGACAGGTGCCAAGATGTTTGTTCCCACTTACATTGTGTGTTGTGTGTGTGTGTGTGTGTGTGTGTGTGTGTGTGTGTGTGTGTGTGTGTGTCCCTGTGGAGGCCCAAAGGTAACTCTGGGAATCATCCTGGATTGCTTCTACCTCCTTTTTGCTTTGCTCTGGGGTTTCTCAGGCTCCACCTTCCTGGACCAGAAGTACAGGCCTCTTCCATTTCCACTTTTTTTCACATGGGATCTGGGAGGCAAACTCAGGATCTTCTGCTTGTGAGGCAGAGGCTTGACCCCTGAGCCATCTCTCCAGCAGCTGTTTTCTTTTTGTACGGTCCTGAATCCAAGTCCAGAGAATGGCACCAGTCCCAGAACTTGGCCTTCCTACCTAATTAACCTGACTGAGCTTATTCCTCACAGGCATGATGCTCCAAAGTCTAGCCTAGATGATCCCCAGGGCTTATCTCCCACGTGATCTCAGGAGGCTGACAGTCTGCAGCAAAGGCCAGTCCAAGTATCCAAACCCTACAAGGGGTTTGCAGTGCAGGAAAGTATGTGAAGCTTATTGGAATTTAAAGAATCACCAGTAACTAAACCAGAGAGGTGCAGTTAGTATCCTAGTTTCCTGTTTCTACCATTCTCCTAAATGTATGACCCAAGCCATTTAGGGGCAAGGGCATTTTCTTTTCAATTTGTGATTTCAGGTTACAGTCTGTTATGGCAGAATTACCAGAAAAGTTGAGAGTACTGACCACAACATATTCACAGGATGAATGGAGAGAGGGCCAAGGACTGGAGAGCTGCCCTCTGCCTTCTAGCCAGTCTGCTGAACTGCCAACTGGTTCTCTCAACTTACCCACCTGCCCAGGAAATGGTCCCATCCATTGTGAGTCGGATCTTCCCATATCAATGACGTTCATTCTTACAAGCTTGTTCAAAGGCTTGCTTTAACTAAGTAATTCTTTGCTGACGTCCCTAAAGGTTCAGTTCTCAGTTATCAAGCTGACAACTGACTGCCATGGCTGGTAAGTCTTTTGAGTTGATGACAATGAATACAGGTTGAATTTTTCTAACCTGAGAGATCCTGTATCAAAAGTGTTCGGGACTCGAAATTTCTTTGGCGTTCGGAATATGTGCACAGTGTCATGGTGTGAGCTGTCCTCCACAGGCTCATTCATGTATTGGGAAGGTCCTGGCACTTTTTTGGAGGTGAGGTCTCGGTGGAGGAGGGTGGTCACAGGAGTGGGCCTTAACGCTGATGAGCCCCACCCTGCTTGAGTGGGTGAGTCTGCTCTTGAGCTTGCAGCAGCTTTCTGACTCCATGATGTCTACAGTGACCTAGCCCACCTTCAGCTTCTGCCACATCTTTCCCACCACGAAGGACTGTATCTTCTCTCTGGAACCATAAACTGAATAAATCTCTCTTTCTCCCTTAAGTTGCCTTACACAGGCTCTCTGGGCCTCTACATCTCAGCAGCACAGAGAGTAACTGGTACAGAAACTGGTACCAAGAAGTGAGGTATTACTGTGAGATTAAGAGTATCTGGTACCAGAACATGCGGTGTTTGGAAGATGAGAGAAATTGGTACCAGAGAAGTAGAGTGTTGCTGTGTAAGACTAAGAGAATCTAGGATGAAAAAGTGAAGTTGTTCCTTGTGAAGCTGGTCTTGGTGACCAGACTGAAAGGGCCATTCTTGTGAGAGCTTGGAAGACAGTAATGTTGTGAGAGACACAGAGAGAGGAAGTACAGCTTGTGATGATACAGAGGGGAACAAAGACCATGTTTGAAATTGTACAAGGGCCAAATGGAATGATGCATTGGCAAAGAGTTTGATTAAGTTTTGCCCTTGTCCTGAATGCTTTTAGCTACTTTTAGCACTCTTGTTTAGAGTTATGAGATAAAAGACAAGGAATCAGGCAGAAAGAAGTAAAAACTGTCAAGTATGGTGAGGAAAAATGTGATGGCAAACTTGGGTTGGATCAGAAGACAGACAGCAAAATGATGGCTATTGCTAATGAGATAAGCTCTATTAGTGAATCAAAGCCTGGTCTCAATTTGGATAATAGACGAGGCCTTTCCCTGAGTGCAAATTCCTCAAGGAAGGCTCCCACCCATAAGAATGCAAATCTTTTTGGAAGGAATGAGCTAAAGGACAGAGTCCCGAAGGAAAGTTCTGTTCCTCCTCTGAATCAGTTGGCCAAGAGAGATAGAAATTCTTCCCAGAATTAACACAGAGAAGCTTAACGAGCTATGATTGAAGGGGGCCAATCTCTATCTGCAGGTTATAACAGAACTTGGCAAAGTCATCCACATGCTGCTGGCTTCAGAGACATCAAAGATGAAAGAGGGAGGGGGCCTTGGATTCCTCCTTGAAGGTTTTGGAGAATGGCAGAAGCCAGACAGTGTGTTGCAGGAAGTCTGAGATGTAGAGGCCCAAGAAGGGCATTTTGTGCTGTGGAGTTAAGGCCTGGAGAAGTCAGCATGTTAGCATTGCCAGAGCCAATGTGGGACATCTGCCAAGGAGAGCTGTGTACCCTGAGAGGAGTCATCACAAGAGAGTGATGTGTTCTACAGGCAGCTTCATTGGAGGGATGGAAACAAAACCTTTTGGAACTGAGATGATTTCAATAGGAAGTTCATTTGTTGGACTTGGAACTGCAGGATTTGGAGTTTGTCCTGCTGTTTTTTTTCTTGTTATGGATAGATCTTTCCTGGATATGTCCCCATTCCTCCCTTTAGAATGGAAATGTTAATTCTGAGCCATTGTATATTGGAAGTACGTAACTTGTCTTTTGATTTTATAGGAAGCTTTGAACTTTGGACTTTAGGACTGCGTTGGGACTACTGATGTAGTCTATGAAGACTTTTTCAAAGTTGGACTAAGTATGGTTTGCATAAAGAGATGACAATGAGCCTGTAGGGGCCAGGGCTGGAGTGTCATGGTTTGAAATGTGAGTTGTCTCCCATAGATTCATGTGTTTGGGAAGGTCATGGCGCCTTCAGGAAGTGGGGCTTGCTGGAGGAAGGTGGTCACAGGAGCTGGGCCTTAAGTCTGGTTACTCCAACCCTGTTTGAGTGAGTGAGTCTGCTCTTGAGCTTGCAGAAAATCTCAGCCTCCTTGATGTCTGCAGCGACTTAAGCCTTCTTCAGCTTCTGCAGCCAGCCATGCTTTCTCCACCATAATGGACTATATCTTTCCTCTGGAACCACAAGCTGAATAAATTTCCCTTTCTTTCTTAAGTTGCTTGACTTCGGATGTTCTCTCACAGCAACAGATAACAGTAAATGAGGGCTGTAACTGAAGTCTCAGCACAAATTTTGTGAATACCTCGTACACATCATCTAAAGTTAGTTTTCACACAAAATTTTGAAGTTTTGGCTCATGACATAGTTCCCTGGTGCATATCTTTCCACTGATGACATCATGTCAGTTCTCAGAAGGCTTCAGAGTTTTGAGTCATTTTAGAATTTTGGACTGGGGATGTTCACCTTCTATGAAGAACACTCAACTGCCCCAAAGAAAGTGTAGGAGACAGGGAAGGAGCAAAGAAAGAATGGAATAAATGTGAAAGAAATCAGAGCAAACCCAGATTCAATTTCCACCTTTAATTATATCAATTCCCAAATATCAAAATATTACTTATATATTTGAGAGAGAGGGAGAAGTAAAGAGAGAAAGAAAGAGATCAGTTTCAAAGTATTAAAATTTTTTTGTGTATTTGAGAGAGAGGAAGAAGTAAAGAGAGAGGAAGAAGAAGGAGGAGGAGAAGGGGCAGGGGAAGGGTTAAGGGAAGAGGAAGGGGAAGTTCCGGGAAGGTGAAGGGGAAGGGGACGGGGAAGGGGAAGGGAAGGGAAGGGGAAGGTCCAGAGCCAGTATGCTAGAGGGTTGGATCCAGAACAGGCAAATGGGACTTCTGAAGGTCAGGCACATGAAGTTTTGGGGTCAACTCACTCTCAAACCCTAATGTCACTGTTCACCATTAGGAAGCTCAAGGTGAAATGATAATGAGATGATGACCTATCAAATAGAATGATGTTGCGATAAGTCTTCTTTTGCTGTGAGACAACACTCTGACACAACCAGATTTAGGGAGAGAAGAGAATTTATCTGGCTTATGATTTGAGGAGGATATAGTCCTTCATGGTGGGAGTTGAATGGCTGAAGGTAGAATCAGAAGGCTGGCTCAGGATACCTCAGTTATCATCATAAAACAGAGATCAGGAGCAAGAGAAAGCAGGATTGGATTGGGCTATCAAACCTCAAGACCCACCCCTGTGGTATCGCTTCCTCTAGGAAGGCTCCACCTTTTAAAGCTGCCACAACCTTTTCAAACATTAGCTCCAGCTAAAGTGATGGTGGTGGGGGCAACTCACCTTCAAACTGTGATGTATAGGCAGCATTGCAAACACATATCATGACTCGGTGGGTAAATACAGCATTTTCTGTATTCCGTTTCAGAGGAGACCCTGAGTTTGAAGTCCTAGAGCCCACATGAAGCTGGCCATAACTGAAGCACATCTGTGATTCCTGTGTTTCTGCAGTGAGGTGGGAGGTGGAGACAGGAAGATCCCCAGGGATGTGTGGGCTGGCTAGCCTGGTGCACGCAGCAGCAGCAATCAACAAGAGAGACTGTGCCTCTAATGAAGTAAGACTGACACCTGAGGTTGTCTTCTGACTTCTGCACTGCACAGCTATATGGATACACGATGCATGCACATGCAGAAACATACCCACCTAGGTTGTCCTCTAACCTCTACACATACATGCATTCGTACACACAGTGCATGCATATGCAGACACTTTACACATGTCACACCCCCCTACACACAAAGGTTGCTGAGGAAGTAGACCCACTAGAATGTTCTGGAAAATGACCTAAAAGAAGTTTCTAATCAAAATTAAATGCAGCCTTTGTATAGAGCTCAACATTCTATTTCTAAGCATAAGTTCATGTAGATAAATACAGATTTCTATAGAAAGACCTAATTATAATCATTCACTCAAACATTCATATTCATGATACCCACAGATGGAAGCATGGTAATGTCCTTCAATGAGAGCACTAATATGATGTTTTTAAGACATTAGAAGGTCGCTCAGCACCAACAACAAAGACACGACAAATCTACACAGCCACGTGAATGAATCCTAAGGACTGTAGCCAAAGAGTTGTACCTGAAGGAACACTTGTTGCAAGGATCCCTTAACTTGAAGTTCTAGAAAAAGCAAAAGTAGATTACAATGTTGCAAGTCTGGGGAGGGTGCCTGTGATGAAATCGCTTGCCAGGATCCTGGGAGCCGGGGTAGCTTTGTGTCCCATGGCGGCCATATCCTTGAATATACATGTCCGTGTTCATTAAAGTAATTAAAGTAGGTACATCTCATTTCTTGGAAACTGTAACAGAATAAATTTGAGTTCCTCTTTAAGAAAGTCACTAATATGACCAGCATGTGTCTTCGCCTTGGTTGGTCTTTGATCTGGATTATACCCATCATCCCCACAGGTACTTCTGGTGCATCGTGTCCTTTTCTTGCCCTTGATTCTGCCTTTGGAATCATCCATTTCCTGGGCTGGCATTTGTTCTCGTTAGTGAGTGAACTGGTTACTCCTCTTTGTTGCTCCGAGACAACACTCCGGGCCAAGCAACTCAACGGGAGATAAGGAGACTTATCCAGCTTATGATTCCAGAGGGGAGATACAGCCCCTTATGGTGGAGAAGGCATGTCCAGGTGGCAGAGGAGGCCACTTAAGTCTATCATGGAGACCGAGAGAACCAAACTGTCAGCTTCCAGAGCAGAAGGAGTGCGGGGCTAACCAGCCTCAAGGGCCGTCCCCTGGGGCAAGCCTTCCTTCAGCAAGGCTCTGCCTCTTAAAGCTGCCATGATCTTCCCAGCATCAACTGAGAATTCAAGCACAGGAGCTGTGGGGACAACTTGTATTCCAATCATGACCACGAGCACGCTTCGTAGACACCAAACCTGGGCCCCGACTATGCTCATGTTAAGGTCATCGCCTCAGGTCCCCGGAGTGGACAGAGTCAAGAATCATGCCTGCGCACATGCATACACACAAGTGTACTTTCACTTTACACACATGCCTATATTGAAAAGCAAGGGTACACTGTACTCACTCTTTTGGGTACAGTGAGGTTTGATGTGTGACAGGCTCATTTTGAAGCTGTCTATTGAGGTCATTGCAGGTGGCAGGTGAGTTTGCCATGTCTTCCCACTAGAAATCCATTGCCCCACAGAGCCAGCTAGCCATGTCTTCTCTGGGCATCTCTGGTTGCCAGCGTCTCCCCCAACCACAAAGCAGAGTCTTATTCTTTTCCTCCTCATGATCAGAAACCACTTTAATGCCACATCTTCTGAGCCTCTCTGCTCACTCAGCATTGATTTGTATGAGATCCATACGTCTTGTTTTCAAATCATACATTTGACTAGCTCCCAATAGCAGGAACAAAATATATCTATTAAAGTCTTGGTGATGACTTATAGAATCTCATAGGTAGCTGAAAATTGAAATGGTGAAGAATAAAGTGCTAGGGGAATATCAGGGGTCTGAGAGGCAGCAAAGTGTTTTTCCATTAGTGTATCTTCAATGGGACGAGCCAGCTCCTTCTGCCACCTCCTGCATATCCCGGGGAGTGCAGGAGGGACCTTGCTGCAGTCAGGGTACCCTGACTGATTACCCCACCAGGACCAAGCTGTGGCATGGATGCTTCCTGGGTGACACAGAAGCTGTCACTTGCTGTGGCAGCTTGCGCATGTCTTGTCTTTCCCTGAACTCTGAGCCTCTAGCTTAGGCTCAACTTTCAGGCTTCATTTCATTACATTCCCTTGGAAAATCCTTTCCCTGGAGTTCTTTCTTTTCAGCCTTCCCATTTATTTGCTCAAAAATAACTGCTGTCTCCCAGCAGCTCACTACACTCTCTCCACCTCTGCCTTGTTCAGCTGAGTATTCTCCAAGCCCCCGTCTTGGCCTGCATCCTGCGGACCCATCATGGTTGGGGACCAAGTGGACAGATGTGCAAGGAAGATCTGGCTTCTCATGCAGGGAGATTCCACTTACAGGCCACAGGTCTCTAGCTGTCTCCTATTTACTCCAAGGACAGACCCACATAAAGCTAGACCAACCACTCAGAGGGCAAGAACAGCACGGGGACTGAGTCCTCTCCCCTCAAGCAATTACCACGGATAACAGGAAAGCAAATGGCATGATTGAGTTCAGACGAAAGGGTTAAACCAAAGCCAAATAAAGCAGAAGACGGTTAAGAAGAGCTGGCAAATCAGTTCAACTTTCTCTTTCTCTCCCTCTCTTCTTTTGCAAGAGGCTGGAGTCGAGCTTGCTGATGTCTGCAGGTGACCTTCACAACTGGCGGGAAAGCCCCCCAAAGAAAATCCAAGAAGCTTGCCTACGAAAACCCGAGATCTTGGCATCTCTTTTGTCGCCACCCCCTACCCCTCAAGTCTGTGGCCACTGACATTCCTCTTTCACACCGCGGGTGGATAATAAGCCCCCTTCTCAGGCACGGAATGCTCTTATGCATTTTAATGTGACCTTAGACGGCGCTTTTCAGAAATCACAGACCCATCTGACTATACTTGAGCTCGAATTGAGATAATGGTATTCACCTCATCTTTAGATGCAAAATTGGAAGATAAAAAGACCTTGATGTGAAAAGGAGGGGGATGTGGGGGGGTGGGGGCTGGATGGGTGGTAGTGGGAGTAGGGTTACCAGATTAGAGATACTGCTTGGAATCTCACGATCATGGATTGATAAGGAAATGTCTCCTTTTTCTCAAATTCCCCATGGGCTCCATATAGGTCTTCCTGCTTTCATTTTTAATGATAGAATCTCTTTATTCCTAGACCAGGAAAATTTGAATGTTGCTGCATATGTGGCTGGGAGATACGCTGACCTTTACTGAGTGTTATTTTTTTTTAAAAAATCAGACAGAACAGTTATTGCAATATTCTAGGCTCTGAAGATGAAAAAGAGAAAGGGAGAGAACGTTTTCTTGCTCTGTAATCAGACAGGGCTGAAATTTAATAAAGACATGGGGCCCCCTTTTAAATGATTGGCAACTGTCTCTTGGAATTCCAAGGAGCTTTGGGAGTGACAGGGGGTGCCCTTGGGATGTTGCCTTAAGATCACAAGAGAAGAGATTTCTGAACGGGAACGAGCTGGATTCCTTTGCGTGGCTCGCAGGCACTCACGGGGAGTCAGATGCCAACAGGAGCAGCCGGTGTGTGCGGAGGGATCAGCCCTCCAGGACTGAAGCCAGGAGAGAGGCCTGGTACCTCAAAGACAAGAAAAGAAAAAGTCTGTGTCCCCCGGAGACGGGCGGCCCCTGCTTCCAGTTTTGACGTGTCTGCTGTCTGTCAAAGTTCTCCCGGGGGGATGGCTCCCCTCCTCCAGCCGCCCCAGGATGGGGGCGCTGGGAGGGCCATCCATCAGTCGCACACCTGTTCTGCCCAAAGGAGGCAGGGCAGGCAGGGGCGATGGACAGCCGGAAGAGTGGGAAGCCAGAGAGAACAGGATCAGAACTGCCCAGGCAGGGCCGGGGCCTCAAGGGGTGGCTGGGCGGGGCTGGGCTGGGCTGGGCGGGGCTGGGCTGGACGGGGCGGGGCTGGACGGGGCTGGGCTGGGCGGGGCGGGGCTGGGCTGGACGGGGAGGGCTGGGGTGGGCGGGGCTGAGCTGGACGGGGCGGGGCTGGGCTGGCCCCCCGGGTTCTGCAGCAGCGTCCGCCTCTGGAGCGTGGCTGCCAGGGGCCGAAGTTTCAGAGGCTTTAGGACATCTCCCTGGGTACGCTGACTCAGTCAGACGGTGTTGGCATGGTCCACCTGCTTTGTCTTGCATTTATTTATTTGTTTGTTTATTTATTCATTTATTGAAGATACAGAAACCTTTTTTAAAATTTTAAAAATTTTTGCCTGTGTGTATCAGAAGGCATTGTGTGTACTGTAGAAGCCCAAAGGCGACTTCAGGAATCACCCTGAATTGTTTCTATCTCCTCTTTGTGCTGTTCTTGAGTTTTCTCTGCTCTGTCTTCCAGGGCTGAAAGTGCAGACCGCTACCATTTTTGCCTGGAATTTTTACATGGGATACAGTATCCGAACTCAGGGCCTTCTGCTTGTGAGACAGAGGCTTAGTCCCTGAGCCGTCTCTCCACCCAGGGTGATCTCGGCAGCAGGCTGGCTGTAAGGAGTTCTATAAAGCCGAATTTCATAAGCGTGCAGAACACACTCTCACCCCGGGGCACTGCCGTGCTGTCGGCTGAAAACACGCAGAGCAAAATATTTTTTTCCTTTAGCTCTAATTTCATTCATGCGTCGCAATATTCAGGCTAAGGGGGGGGGTTTCTAGAGCTTTTGAGTATTTAATATGTCTGCAAGTAAATGAATGAGTGGGAAAAAACCCACCAGTGAAAGAGAGTGGGTAGGCCACCTGTGAAGGTGGAGGTCAGACTTGAAAGTGGGAGTGAGTATGTCGTGTGTGTGCATGTGTTGTGTGTGCATGTGTTGTATGTGTGTGGTGATGTGGTGTATGCATGTGTGTGGTGTAGGCGGTATATGTGGTGTGTGTGTGTGGTATATCAGTGTGTGGAGTACGTGGTGTGTATGTGTGTGTAGCATGCATAGTGTGTATATGTGGTGCGAATGTGTGTAGTGTATGTGGTGTGCATATGTATGTGTGTGGTATGTGTGGTGTATGTAGTGCGCATGTGTGTGTGGTGTGTGCTTTGTAGGTGTGTGTTGTGTGTGTGCATGTGTTGTGTGTATGTGTGCTTTCCAGTGCTGAGCACAGTGGGGTCCTGGAATCCCTTTTGGAGGGTTCACTAAAGATTTGAATGATTGGAGATACTGAGGACAAGCCACATGGCCCCTGGGACGGCCCCTTGGTAGTCTCCTCTGCCCAGAAGCGGGTGGCTGGAGGTAAAGTCACCGGTCTGCCGGGCTCTTTCCTCCTGGGAACGGACGCCATCTTCGAGCTCACGTTGCTCAGCGCTCCTGACAGCAGAGTCGAGTTCAAAGTTGCCTCTCACATTCCAAGCTGCATGACTTCCCCTGTTCACTGGGGCATTCCAGTGTCCCCATGGAGGCCCTGTCCCCAGGGCGTGGCCCGGTGGAGGGACAGGCTGGCTGCGTGCCCGCACAGCACACCTGCGCAGCTCACGGCCGGCTTGTGCTGGGAATCTTCTCCGTGCAAAGGAGGTTCCCACCCCTGCCCTCCAGGGTCTGGGAACTTTCTTTCCATTGCCTGCTGGAGGCCCAAGGGAATTTGGCTCTGTTCCTCCTAGCCTTGTCCTGACCAGTCCTCAGAAAAATTCAGTCTCGGAGGGTGGAGGCTCGGCAGAGGCACCTGGTCAATTCCTTGGAACCGGGCCAAGGCGCCTGAAGAAGCCCCGCCAGCGATTCTGGGATCCTGGTCTGGGTTCCCCAACCTGGCTGAGAACCCAGCCTGGCCGAGAGCCTCCTTGGTGGGGTGGGGATGGGGCGGGGGCAGGGTGGGGTGGAGGACGGCTGTGTCACCTGCGGGGGCTTGGCTTCTTCCACCCCAGGAATGCGCTGACAGTGTCGATTTCAGCGTCCCCCAAACCTCAAAAGCACTTCGCAATTTGAAAAGGGAAGAAGGATTTACACGCTGCAGCTGATTTTGAGTGGGTGCTCCTGTGGGTGCGAGTGGGGGAGGAAGAGGGCTGCCTTGGACAAGCTGGGGCTTCTGACCAGAGGCCCACCCTGTGAGCGTGAGATTCTGGGGGTCCGCTGCCCTCTCTAAGCCTGGGCTTCACTTGGAAGCAGCTGGGAGACCCTGGCTGCAGGTCCGCTACGGAGAACAGGTCCCGGATGAAGTACAGTAGGATCGTCAGTAACAACAGGATGACAAATTGTGGCTGTGTCACATGATGAAAGAGGAGGAGGAGGACGGGAAGGAGGAATGACAGCTGCCATGTTCTGACATCACCGCGATCCAAGTGCACGGCTTTTTACAAGCTGCCTGCAAAGGCCGGAAGTGATGGTTGCCTTTTTCCCTAGCTGAAAGATGGGCAGCTCCAGAAGGTTCTTGGAAGTCACATGGTGGTGGCCAGGACACAGCAGAGCACTGACCTGTGTCTGCCCAGGAAAGCACTTCTTGCCTCGTGCCCATCTTGGCGCACTGGACTGGCCGTGCGGTCAAAGTGCAGAGCTTGCTGGAAGGCTAAGGAAGGGCCTCTGCTTGGCTGGGCTGTATATGAGGACTTGGGTGGGCGACTGGGCAGAGCGCCACAGTCAGGACATGTAATGTACCCCAGAGGACTTGACTCTCAAGTAGGTACACTAGGAGAACCACCCCCAACGTAGACGCCAGGAAAGAAGGCGTTCTCTGTTTTGCCATAAATATTTGGAGTGGAAATTGTCTTTGAAGATAAATGGTTGGGTTTCCAGCAAAGTCCTCCTGCGATGTTGCTGGTGGGGACTGATGATACGGTTGGGGGAGGGGAGCGGAGCGAGTGATGAGTGGCAGGAGGCTGGGGTGGGGGACAGAGTGGATCTGGCCCACTGGGCCAGCCTGCGGTGGGTGGGCATGGAGGCTGCGAGACACAGGGGCTGAGGCAGGGTCCTGGGAGAAAAGCTGGAACTTTGGAGTTGGAGCTGGGTTCTTGCCTGGGTAATTCACTTACCCTCTCTCGTCCTGTCTTACCTCCTGTGAAATGGGGGCCACCATTAACCTTCCTGTGTATCGGTTAGGGTCAACTACCAAAGCCACTGGGGGTTTCAAAACCAGCTTTATTGAGATGCACTTTACACGCCACACAATCAATCCACTAAACTTTACAACCAAATGGTGCCCTTTAGGTCATGTAGGTTCACATGACTCCCTTTACTCATTTCTGGAATGTTCTCTTTCATCACCTCTTTGAAACCCTTGAGCCTCCACCCCCTTCTCCAAACCTCCTTCTAGCTCCAGGCAAACACCAATAATTTTTTATTACGGACTTTCCTGTTCTGGACGTCTTGAATGTGCGGGATCATGATTAATTTCCCTCACTTAGCATAATGGTCTTGAGGTTTGCCTATGATGCTACGAGTAACAGTACTTCATTCCTTTAAATGGTCCAAATAATATCTCAGTCTTTGGAGACAGGTTTGCTTTCTTTATCCATTCATGGGTACTTGAGCTGGGGGTGCCTCGGCTACCATGAATGCTTCTGCTTTAGACAGCTACGTGGATCATGTGCACACTTTTCTAGGGGTAAGTTTTCATTCTTCTTTCTTTCTTATTATTTTTAATTCTTTTAAAATATATATTTATGAAGGGAGAGAGGGAGAGAGAGGAGGAGAGGAGAGAGAGGAGGAGAGAGGGAGAGAGAGGGGGGGAGAGAAGGAGAAGGAAAGAGGGAGAGAGGGAGAGAGAGAGGGGGAGAGAGAGAGATGGAAGGAGGAGGGAGAGAGAGGGGGGGGGGGAGAGAGAGATGCCTTGGTGCACAGGTGGAGATCAGAGGATGACTTCTGAAGTCACTTCTCTCCTTCCACCTTTGGCTTCCAGGAACCAAACTCAGGTCGCCAGGTCACTAGGTTTAAAAGCAGACACCTAACCAGCGAGCTGTCTGGCCAGCCTGTCATTTCTCTTTCTAAGAGTGGAAGTGCTGGTCATTGCCTTACTTCCCATCGGCCTAAGGAAAACACGGCTCCTGTCCAAACCTTAGCTTTTCCTTGTGACCTTCCTGCTTGGAAGTGCTTGAGGGCTCTCTAGTGGACAAGACCCTCTGTGCTAGGAAACACCCGTTGACCCTCAACCCTTGTTGCTCTGATGTACAGGTCCAGCTGGAGCGCTGGATTGTGCGCAGGACTTCTGTGGCCAGCTGCCCTGACATAGCCTTCCCCTGTGGGGGTCCTTCCCACCGTGTCTGGACTTTCCATCCTGTCCATCCATCTGACCCATTCCTTACAGACCTCTGGAAATGCCTTTCGGGGGTCTCCCCTGCCAGATCTCTTGCAGTGTCTTTACAGGTTACCATGTGGAGAGCTAGACGGCAACTCAAACATGCCTGCCCTCTGATTGGCTGGAGTGATGGTTGGACAGGGGCAGCTCATCCTCCTCTTTGACGCCTGAGAGTTGATGCTAGATGTTTGTGGAACGTGCCAGCAGCTGAGAGTCACGTGTCACAGGTAATGAAAAGTAGGCCTTCGTTACGTGCCAATGAGCTGCAGCCGCATGCGTGGCCTGTGGTCCAGGAATCCTTTCTTCATTTGAAGCCGTCTGGGTGGGCGTGGCTTAGGACCCCGTTTTATAGCGGTCCAAGTCGAGGCTTCGAGAACCTCAGTGGCCAAGATCCGACAGGTATGCAGGGAGAGGTTAGGAAGCTTCATGCTGAGACGGCTGCATTCCCCAAAAGGTGTCCTCAAAACGAGCCCCACAAGGCATCATGGGAAGGGGACGAAGACCCTTGGACAAATACAGCTGGAGGCCAGGGACTTGAGCAGCTCACACACAGATGCCCACGAACACTATGCAGAGGGGCAGTAGGTGACCAGTCTGAGAAGTTCCTGGGGTGCTTCCTTAAATAAAGGGGGGTGGTCTTGGCGAGAATGAGCCAGCTTGTTTGGGGGACACGGAGTGCACCTTTCCAGCCTTCATGCGGCTCCAGGTCTCCGTGTGACCCCTCGTCCACCCAGGAGAGATGGTAAACTCAGCCGCCACTTGCTGCGCTGCATGGAACATGTGACCTGAGAGTTCACATCAATGGTTAAGATCAGAATGGGAGAACCCATGTTTGCCCTCGGCTAGTTGTCCAGAGACATCGGAGGTAGTTGACAGCCAAGGGAAGGGATGCAGCTTTTGAATTCATTGTTATTTCACATCATGGAATGACACACGTGTGTCCATCTATGCTTCTGACATAGCTTGCTCATGACAACCCCAGATGTTTGCGTTATCCTCAACAGAAACTGTCTCCATTAACAGCAGCTATTCTCTCTTTCCTGGTCCCCTGGCGACTAATCTTTTCCTTCCCGCCCTCTGCCACTCTCTGGAGACACTTTCAAATCGATCTCTCACTTCACTGAGGTCCTTATTCCAGGGCTCGGATGATCTTGTTGGCTAAGGTAACCTCTTCTTATGTGTAGGGCTAACCTGGGAGATAGAAATCAGGTAGGTGGGTTTTGAGTTTTTTGTTTTCAGACAAGACCTTGGATATGTAGCCCAGGCTGGTCTTAAAGGCGCTGCAGTCCTTCAAGTCCTTCGAGTCTCATAAGTGCTCTGGGTGTGGGGGGCATGGCTTGGCATCCCTTGGAGGCCAGGTGACTGGACTTTGATTGCCCTTTCCCACACTGGACCCCAGCTGTTCCCCTTGCATGAGTCTAGCTGCCCCTGGGGTCAACAGCCAGCTCCTGGTCCCCCAGTGGGGCACCAATGGGTGGTGGGAGGCAGCTTGGAAGGCAGTGGGCTTGTCGGTTTTGATCTTAGGCAGCAGTTTGGCCAAATATAAAGAAGAAAAAGACTTGAAACACCAGTCTCTGGCCTCAGATGGCAAGAACGAGAAATAAGAACCATGTGGGACATGGCAGTCGGACCTGACTGGAGTCTCAGCTTCCTGGCTGTCGCCAGAGACGGGCGCTCCAGACTTGTGGGGCTCAGTTTCCAACTTGGAAAGGAAAAGATCACAGAGTCGGCTGTCGCGCGCTCCTGCTCCGCAAGCAGGGACGCCATGCCGCAGAACTTTGCACGGATGGTCTTTTGAGCGTGGAGGGACTGGGACACCTGGACACAGCTGGTTAGGCTGGGCTGTGCTGGCAGTCCCGAGGACCCCCGTGTGGCTACAGGCCAAGCCCAACCAGGAAGCTCCAGCCTACAGAAGCCGTTTTCTCTCCGGATGGGTTTGCCAGCTAGGGCTGCACTGCTGATCTTGCCTCCTGCGCTGTGCCCACGCGGACCCTTGATGGTTCCTGGGGGCAAAAAGGAGGGTACTGGGCAACTGCCACATCCAGAAATCCCTACTTCCTTAGTGACCACGGACTGCAGTGTGAATTCCTCTCTCTCTCTCTCTCTCTCTCTCTCTCTCTATCTCTATCTCTCTCTCTCTCTTGCTTAAGACCTGGCTCTGGCTCGACCAGCCCGGATCTGTTTGTAAAAAATAATTATTTGCTTAAAACATGTGAAGAGCTCCTGTAATTTTAATCGGTTTAATTTAAATTTTAAACGACGGATCTTCAACCTCTAATCACTTTGAAACTGAAGGGCTGTTCACCAAATGTGAAGTGTGTTAGGGCTGGAAATGATTCCATGCAGGACAGGAGGGGGGTTGGAGGAAGGGAGAGAGAAAGAGAGAGAGAGAGAGAGAGAGAGACTTGGAATTGAATGGGCAAGCTTCTTCTGGGCCCAGGACTCAGCCCTTTAGAAGAGAAACGTGGTCTAAGAGGAGGCAGAGGTGCCCGCAGCCTGGTGAGGTCTAGTGGAGCATGTGCGTTCTAGTTTTGTATTGACACAAGACATATGCATCATGAGATTTGCAGTAACTTTTTGTTAGGTTTTCTGATTGTAAAATTCTGATAATTCTTTGTGCATGCATGTGTGTATATGTATATGTATGCATACATATATGTGTGTGTGTGGTCTGCTAGCCAAGTCACCCAGCATCCATATTAGACAATTGAACAGAGGGATGAGGTAAATGGGTGTTGATTTAGAAATTTGACCTTTGATCGCAGAGTATCAGATCTGAGAGAATCTGTGTGTAGGGTTCCCATCTAAGGTGCCAGGGTCCGTGTGTGTGTGTGCGTGTGTGTGTGTGTGTGTGTGTGTGTGTGTGTGTGTATGTGTGTGAATGTGCCTATGCACACCTCTGCCCACATGCATGTGAATGTACAAGCGTACAAGTAATTATCTCAAAAAGACATGTAAGGCTGTGTACATATACACACACGTATAAAACTCATATATGCATGCTGAGTATGCTTGTGTGCAAGTGTATATACAGGTGAGTGTGCACTGTGCATGAATGCATGCATGTGAGAGAGGATATCCATGCATGTATGCATGTGTGCACCCACGCGCATGCATACTCCTCTTGGCAGTGGATCCTGGGAACATCTGGGTGCAGCTGATGGGCCTGAACATAAGAAGATCCCCATGTGGCTGAAGGACACTTTGGATCAGGAAGCTCCAGCCTGTAGAGGCTCTGCTGCTGCTGCAATCAGCCTGCTGGGGGGAGGCTGCCTGCTGGGGGCGGTTCTTGCTGAGGTGGAAAACTCCCTGTTCAGGGGGAGAGGGTTCCTATAGGGGTGGAGGGGGCTCCTGCTATTCCTTCCCCGTCTCACTTATCACTTTCTTGTTCTTTCTGCCTGCCCAGAAATGCTGAGCGAGCAAGAGAACCTCGTATCTCACAGGCTTGGCTTCCAGTCTCACTCGTGCTACTTTCCTCCATGAATAGTCTGGGCCCGGTTACTTCAGCATTCCAAATGTGGCTTAGCGCTTCTGTAATTAGAAATACAGGAATCAGGGGAGGAAGAGGGAGGGAGGTATGGGGGGGAGAGAGAGAGAAGAGAGTGTTTCTCTGGGCACCCTCTTTTCTGTTGTGATCTATGTCCATCCCACAGCCGCTGGAGTCCCGGGGTCCAGGCATCCTCAGCCTGTTCATCTTCACTCTCTGTAGAGGAGGCTCGGGGCCTGCGGATCTCTGAGTCCTCAACAGATGTCACAGGGTCAGGAGTTGAGCATAGCTCAGATGAAAGGCTTCTGGAGGGGCAAAAGGGGTCAAGGGGCAGACCAGAAAGATCAGGGTACAATTTTAAGATGGAAAAGTGCGTTCCCCAGCCAGATTCTTCATTCATTTCCTGTAAAAATGGAATTAGCCAGAGTAACTTCCGAGAGGATGGGGTCCTGCATGCTAGATGATAAACACGCTGAGTCATTGGCCATGCTAAAATAACATTTTCTTTAATAAAAGTTGCTCTGGAAGAAATGGGAGGGCTGCAAACTGGGAGAAGAGACTTACAGAGAACGCGACAAAGGCAAGGTACGAATCAAGCGAGGCAAGGCTCCCCGGCAAGACCAGCAAGGCAAACGAATAAAGGACGGCTCGAACACTCTCATGTTCATGACACAGAAGAGAGACACAGACTCCCAGACTTGGCTACTCAGCCATCAGAGAAACACCCGGAGGAGCAGAGAAAATGGCAAAGACCTATGAGCTACAGGAAACAGACATGATTGGAGCAGGTTCTCTGGTGAAGGGCCTGCTCCCCACCAGCCCGTGAACCCCTAAGTGATGGCCGTCCCTCTGCTCAGACAAGTAGACCCTGCAGCAGCAGTTCCTTTGGCCACCGGCTTCAGATCGGACTTGCTCCCTTCCTGCTCAGTTGTTAAGGTGGAAGTTCAGGTCTCTATTCAGCTTCTTTTTCTCCCATACATACATTTAAGGTCCCAGCAGCGACTCCTAAGCTAGCGTCGGTGTCTAACCCAAATTATCACATGACACAATTTCGGTGTCTAACCCAAATTATCACATGACACAATTTCATTATCATCTAGTTAAAAACTTTCTGCTTCCACTGTGACTCTTTCGGGTTACACATAACCTATGAGAGGAACATTTTTTAGCTACCATCTACTTTCACAATGACTTTCTTTTCGTTAGATCTACCCTCGTAGGCGTATGTTTTAGCTGGCCATGGTGGCACTTGCCTATAATCCTTAGTACTGGAAAAGTTGAGCCGGGAAACCACCACTGACACAAATCACAACTACACGAGGAATATATTTCTTCATTTCCCCAGATTTATTAATTTTTAAAAAGATCCTACCTTCTCTGTGAGGGAGGCTCACCCTGAATTCCATCCTGATCGGGGATTAGACGCTGTGACTTTAATCATTTCAACTGTGTTGAAACTTGCTTTAAGGCTCAGCAGATGGTCAATTTTGCTAGATTTTTCAGCGTACTTGAGAAGACTCAGCGTCTTATAAATGTCAATTAAGTTAGTTGCCTAATTATGTCACTCAAATTCTTATATCCTTGCTAAAGTTTTCATTTATTTATTTATCTTTGTTCCAGCACAGGTTGGAAACCCGGGCCTTGTCTATGCTGGACGGTCTGCCGCTGGGCTGCGCCCAAGCCCTTGTTTGCTCCCCGGAAGTGTTAACATTTCCGTTCTGAGGTCGTCTTGCTGCCTTTCCCACTTTCCTCTGGATTTTCCACTGTTTTCATCTTAGTGCTGTGACATCAAGCATTTTTGCATGGATGTATCATTCTTCCAAGTAGGCCTTTTTTTTTTTTTTCTAAAATGCCTTTCTCTAAAATGGTTACTTATTCTTCTTGGAAGTCTATGATGTCTAAAAGCAATACTAGCTTTCTCTTAGTGACCTATTGCAGTATGCCTGCATAGTTGCTGATAAAATCACCTTTAAACGGCTTAAAGAAGCAAAGGGTTTATTCTCTTATGATTGTCCAGTTACAGGTGTTTGTCCAGCTTGGTAGGAGAGCATGCACCATCTCCCAAGGGCCGAGGGGACTGGTCACGCCATGTCCACATGACGCTGAGAAAGACGATTCTTACTTGCAGACCAGCATGTCTGGCCAAGTGTGCACAAGGATGCCGTTGCAGCCGCCTGCATGGTTGCTGATAAACGACCATCACCCAGCTTAAGGGAACAAGGAGTTTACTTTCTTAGGAAAGTCCAGTTATAGTTCATAGTCCAGCTTGACGGGAGAGCATGCACCAACACCAGGGCCGAGGGAACTGACCACACCATCAGTGCATAACAGCTGAGAGATGGACAGTCCTTACTTGCCAGACCAGCATGTCTGGCCAAGTGAACGGAAGGATGCCAACTCTCTCAACCAGCTCTCTGTGATTTATCCAGGGCCTAATCCCACCCACCATAGGCTGGGTCTTCCCCATTAGCTAGACGATCTCCTGCAAGTTTGCTCTGGGCTAAACTCAACCATCAACTCTCTATAACTGTGCCCAGAACTCAAACCCTCAACAGTCAAGTTGACACCTGTGCTTAACTATGACAGATGCCAACTTCCTCAACCAGCTCTCTGTATTTTATTCACTTGTCCAAGGTGTAGTCTCACCCACCATAGGCTAGGCCTTTCCCACCAACTAGACACTCTCCTGCAGGTTTGCTCTGGGCTTAACCCAACCACTAATTCTCTACAATGTCCAGAACTCAAACCCTCAACCAGCAAGTTGACACCTGTATCTAACTATGACATGACCCCACTCCTTCACTCCTAACCATCCCATAGTCTTCTTTTTGATGTGTGCATTAGATGACGTTCAATTTGATTTTTCCCTGAAATCCTGTTCGATCATCTTTGTTCCTTTGTACTCAATGCTTGAGATAGTCTATTTCTCCTGTCTCATTTTCCTTATCTTTTCTGCTTTCTCTACTTCCTTCCCACTCACTGCGTCTTTTTCTCTCCCATGACTTGGTATCTGCCTCTCGTTGATGGTTTTTGAATGGCTGCTGTAAGCTAGGGTTCTCAAGCCATTAGTTCTCTTAACACCTTCCTACTCTTAGAAGCCATTAGAACTTTGGAAAAATTTTATTCATCCAGGCCACACACGATCAGCATTTTATTGTCTTACAGGCCAAACTGCGTAAAGTTTAAAATATTTACCAATGCATCTGAAGATAGAAATAGTAAACACAAGGAATAGAAATAGCTTATTTCTGTGAAAATAACAGCACTTTCTAAACAAAAAAGATTGAGAAGATATCATTCTTTTCCATTTTGTTTTGCTTTCTTTTCTTCTCATGTATGTGCATAAGGGGTTTGCATGTGTGTGTTGTGTGTGCTCGTGTGTGTGCCAGTGTGTCCATATATAAGAGTGTACGTGAGCATGGGTGCCTGTGGAAGCCCAAGGGTGACATGGAAAATCATCCTGGATTGTTCTACCTCCTTGTTGCTTTGCCCTCCGGGGCTGATGGGCCACTAACATATCTACCTGGTATTTTTATGTGGGATCCAAACTCAGACCCTTTAGCATGGGAAGTCCCCGCCACATCCGGTGTTGTGCTGTTGCTGACGCTTTGAGGGGCCAAGTCCAATCACCCCGGATGGTCACCACCGCCTTGGCTCCTCCTAGAATGTCTGAAAATGGCTGTTTCTCTTCCTGCGCGTGTCTAGTGAGGATGGCTGGTGGCGCAGGGGCCAGAGGACACGGGGAGAATTGAGTGCTGGTATCTTTGATCTTCTCATCCGGCGAGCTTAGAGTTTGCACCGCTACCGAGGGGATTCAACCCAGATGTGTCCAGATGCTGCAGCCCACGGATACACTTTTGCCACCTGCAATAATGGCCTGCCCCAGGGGCAGTTGGGAAATGCTCAGACACTGCGTATCACAGCACAGCGCCTGGCTGGTGAGGACTGAGTGTACACACTGGTGATTTCTTTCTGTTCATGAGCAGAAAGAAACTCTAAAAGGAAGTAAAAAGCCGTTGCCTGGAAGAAGCTTCAGAAGCCCGTGGGCTTCCGCCTCGGTGGTCCTGGGGGGCTCTGGGTCCCAGAGTCCCCAGAGGATGGACACTTGCTGATTCCCCCCACTCTCTCTGTATGGCTGGGCAGTTATCTGGGAGGGCAGCTGTGAGCTGGTATCTTTCCTGATGAACTAACTTGGTGCCCCTACGCCCGGTCTTGGAGTTTTTGCAGTTGCCTCACTGGGAAGAACTGCAGACCCAACAGCCTGTGAGTCACCTCCTGGGGCTGGGCTTTTCAGAAGTCCTGGGACGTGGCTGATTTGGGAGAAGGAAAGGGGAGGTGCCCGTGACGTCGGGTTCGGCCTGCCCTGCTGAACAGATGCAAATAGCAACGGCAGTCCCCCCCTGCTCCCCACCAGCAAGACGGCACACCCCCCGCCAGCAAGGCTGCCCCCGCCAGCAAACCGTGGACAGACACGAGATGGGACAGAGAAGGCAGAGCGGTGACTCGTTCCTCTTTCTCCTGCTATGGACATGAACTGATGTCAGACCTGTTTCTCAGGTGACCTGACACGCTCCTTGGATAAATCCCTTCACGGGGCTCTGAGATTCACTCACTGGCTGGGGTGCCCTCCAAGCACCATGGCCAGCCACCCCATCACCTGACTTGTATTATCTCCCTTGACCATGAGCTCAGCTGGACTCAGACAGGGCTTCCTTGTGGGGCTGGCGTCATGGAAGTGGGACTCCGCCCCCTTCAGTGTTCCAGCCCTCACCGGGCTGTGGCCTTTGGCTGCGATTTCACGGGGGACTGCTTCTTGGCTCGGACGTCTACATTCAGCCCCCATGTTTGCCCTGGATGCCCTCACAGTGGGCACCATGACCCAGCTACAGATGTCCCTGGCTGTGAGTCTCTAGTCCTCGGATATTAACACCCAGAACCATCCAGGGTCCTGGGCAGGAGTCACAGGTGCGGCTCTGCTGTGGGGTGTCGGGGAGGCTCTGATACGGAGACTCTTTTGGAGAATACAGCCTGCTATCCCAAGGATGGTCATGTTTGAGTCGCTGTGAGAGTGAATGAATGACCTCTACACACAATGAGATCTAGAGGTGAGAGCTTGAAGTCAAATGTTTGAGTTCTCTTCCTGACCTGGTGCCTGCCAGGAGGGGTGTGGCCCTTGGGGACCCCACCAGAGTCGCTGAACTCATTCTCACTGCCTATAGCTGAAGGAAAGGCTCTACGTGGTAATCAGGGATATCCCAGGTATAGTCTCTGATGGACAAGCCAGATGGTTTTGTCTCAGGGCATGGGGTAGCTAACAACTTCTCGTGGTCTAGCCCGTTACCAGCCTCCCAGCCTTCCTCTGCATGTGGCCTTGTGTCGTGTCAGGTCTGATCAGATCCAGATGGAGGAACCTGGCAGCATGTTCCCGTCACTCATACTGGCGCTGGCCAGTCATTAGCTTTCTTGGAAACTCATTTCACTGTAAAATAGTCACAGTGACACTTGCCTCCCAGGCTGGCTGTGTGGGTGGAGTGAACTTCAGTTCACTGGCAAGCTAAGTGTGGATGTCAACAGTTCTGGTTGAGTACTGAACCCCGAGGGGGAGGGGGGAGGAAGGGGAGAGAGAGGGCTTGGAGGTGCTGGGAGAGACCAGATAAGTTCAGCAGGTCCCGAGGTCAGGCAGACAAGTGAGCCCAATCGGTGCTTGGGGAAAACAAAGGCCCAACGTGCTTGTGGGGGGGGGGGGGCACACGACGAGGTCTCGCCTCTGAGCAGAGCCAGGAGAGGAGCGGATGAGCTTGGATCGGTCTGCGGAAGAACGCCAGGCATCGGGGGTGAGCAAGTGGGGTCTCCACATGGGGGTGTGTGTGTGCTAGTGCTAGAGGTGTCAACTTAACAACTGAAGGCTGAGCTCTGGTCACATCAGTGAAGAATTAGTAGTTAAGGCAAGACTAGAGCAAGCCTACAGGAGAGTGTCTGATTGATGTGGGAAGTCCCAGCCCAGAGTGGGCAGGACCATCCCCTGGGCGGGTGATAAGATGGGGGAGCTGACACAGTACTTTGGGATTCTTCAACATGCTCCGGCAGTCTTGCTATCTGGTGAGCGATGTTTGCCCCTCTCAGCAATCTCTGTGTCAATGGTGTGGGAAAGTCATTTCCTTTGACTCGGGGCAAAGTGACCTTGTGACTTGATGTGCACTGACAGATTTAGGAACAGCCTATTTCCAGCTTCTTTCTTCACCCACCAGCGCCCATCCTCACAGCAGCCCACGAGTCTGTGCCGCGGGGCCCACTGGGGAGGCGAGAAAAGCAAGGTGCAGGGAGGCGAAGGGCGTGGCCACGTGTCTTGTGAACTGCAGCTGGACTTGAACCTTCGCTTCCGAGATTGTAGGCATTCCCTCCCTCCCTGCCCGAGGGAGTCAAGACCTGCAGGCTTACACCCCAAGACCTGCCAGCCTGCATCGGGGCTTAATGATGGACGCGATTAATTTAGAAAACATAGAAGTTGCTTCCAGCATCAGAGAAAAGTGAGAAGAGAAGACAGGTTGACACCTGGGAAGGGCAGCATCCATTCTGGGCACCTGGATGTCCCTTAGGAATGTCTCGGTGGAGTGTGCGGGTCCTAAGCAGCGTGAGGAATGCCAGCGGGGACAGCAGGCGTGGGGGGAGGTCGGCTGTGGAGGAGGGGTGCTTATGACCAGGCAGGTGTGAATATTCCTAGGATACAGCAGCGTCATGTACACGCCAACCCCGGGGTCCACCATGTCATCTAGCCAGTGCACCGCACGAGGCTGGATATCGCAGCCACACCTCCGCGGGCAATGAGTCATCTGGTAGCATGGGCTTATTTTTCATTCGTTTATTTTTTGTATTTTTTATTTTTCTACGTACCCCCACCCACTTCCCATCCCATCCCACCCCTGCTCCCCTCTAGCTTGTTTCTCTTCCTCCCCCACAGCTCTCCGCACGTGCGATTCACTGGGTCCCATCTAGGGCGCGTTTATTTTTCAGTCATCCCATTTGGCTCCTGGATAGGAAGGTTGAACTATGTGGGTGTTGGATTTTAAGGATGGTGAGTTTCAGTTCTGGACCTGCTGCTGCTAGAATCCAAGTGGTCTCACCTTTTTTTGGCCTGTGCCTTCGCAGCCGTGGCAAAGCGTCCTCTGCGTAGATCTGAAGGCGTGTGGGAGGGTGTCGGTCAAGCCGCTTCCTCCCGTGCTTCCAAGTCGCAAGGAGCAGGTTGCAGCCCCAAGCCAAGGCCCAGCTACAGAGCAGAAGACGAGCCGGTGCGACCTGAACCTCAGGACCTACTGAACTCTGTCCATAGCACTAGTGAGTCGATCCTTTGAGGTTCCACCCGGAGACCAGCCCCTCAAGAGCCTTCCACGTGGGGTTCCGGCTAGCTGCTACGGTTCTGTTCGTGTGACCGTCACTCCACTTCATCGACAGCATTGGTGTGTCATGGTTGGGCACAGGTGTCAACTTGACTGTTGAGGGTTTGAGCTTTGAGTACATTTGTGGAGAATTAGTGGTTGGGTTAAGCCAGAGCAAACCTGCAGGAGATTGTCTGGCTCATGGGGAAGGCCAGTCTATGGTGGGTGGGACTTGGCCCTGAATAGGTGAGTAAGATACAGAGAGCTGGTTAAGAGAGTGGGCATCCTTGTGCACACTTGGCCAGACATGCTGGTCTGGCAAATAAGGATCGTCCCTCTCTCAGCCATTATGTAGAGATAATGTGGCCAGTTCCCTGCTCTCCCGTCAAGCTGGACTACAGACTGTAACCGGACTGTCATAAGAGAATAAATCCCTTGTTCCTTTAAGCTGTTTGATGGTCATTTATCAGCAACCATGCAGGTGGACTGCAATAGAATTTGGTCCCCGGGAAGTGGGGTATTGCTAATAAATCTGGCTATGTGGCTTTTGTGGAATTTGAATGTTTTTGTTGAAGAAATTTGGACTTTTGGGGATTCAAAAATGTTTGAACAGAGTTTGGTGGGCCATTTGGAAAATAGAGATACTGAGAGAGTCGTGGATTGTTTGGACCCAGTTTGTGATGAGGGGAACAATGACTTCGGTAAAGCTGAGTTTAAAGACGATGGACTGGTTTGCTTGATAGAGGAGAGCTGTGTTGGCAGCTTTGAGGATTTGGATGAGGAAAGGGCAGGCAGCTGAATAGATGCCGTTGTTGGAGAAATGAGCATCAGTGAAGGAAAACCTAGTGACTTGCACTGGGACGGTGGAAAACATGAATACTACCTTAGGGCGAATTTGTGGTTTGGAAACCCAGATTCCTCAGGGGCTGAAAGCCCAAGTTAAAGGCATTTGTTGTCCTTGGAAGTTTAGCTGCATGGAAAAGAGGCTTTTCCAGCATCAGCACACAACTTGGTATAGTTGTGGCTTGAGTGGACCAAGCTACGTTTCAACCTCGCTTTGGAATCTGGCAGCGTCCCCCAGGTGATACTGGTTTTGGTGCACTACTGAGGGGTTCAGAGAGCACAGCAAAAGCTTGGCACCAAGTGGTAGGTGTAGAGTTCCTGCAATAGAAGGTGAAGCTTACAGCTGCAGAGGTGAACCCAGAATGTTGTTGGAGATGCCAGAACCTCGGGATGTATGCTGAGGACTGCTATGAGTGGAGATTCAGCCTGGTTCAGAGGAACTCTGCTTTTACGACTTCGAGCTGCAAATGGGAACTGGGAATGCCTCGAATCTCTAAACCACCTCAACCAAATGATGAGCAACAGAAAATGGACATTGAAATACAGGATGTGGTATTTGATGTGCTGGACTTTGATCTTAATTTAAATGTCTTCTTATTATGTCAAGATACTTCTATTTTAATGTTTTGTCTGTGTTAAATTATTTAACTTGTTTTGACTCCATAGACTTCTACAGTTAAAAGATCTGAGATATTTAAAGAAAGACTTTTGGTTTCAATATTTTAATAACTGGTTTTAATGAAAGAACATTTTAAATTTGTCTATGAAATGTATTTGTATTTTTAAAATAACTTTTAACACCTATGGGGATAAGGATTGAAGGTTACAATTTAAAAGTGCTATGTTTTTGTGTCAAGTTGACAAGAGGTGGAGTGTCATAGTTAGGCACAGGTGTCAACTTGACAGTTAAGGGTTTGAGCTCTGGGCACATTTGTAGTGAACTGGTGGTTGAGTTAAGCCCAGAGCAAACCTACAGGAGATTGTCTGGCTGATGGGGAAGGCCCAGTCTATGGTGGGTGGGACTAGGCCCTGAACAGATGAATAAATACTGAGAGCTGATTGAGGAATTGGCATCTTTATGCACATTTGGCCAGACATGCTGATCTGGCAAGTAAGGAGCGTCCCTCTCTCAGCCATTGTGTAGAGATGTGTGGCCATTTCCCTGGGCCCTGGTGCTGGTGCGTGCTCTCCCGTCAAGCTGGACTACAGACTGTAACTGGACTATCAGTAAGAAAATAAATCCCTTGTTCCCTTAAGCTGTTTGATGGTCATTTATCAGCAACCGTGCAGGCGAACTGCAACAGTGTGCTTTTCTCCCTGAACCAAGGGGGTCTCCTCGGAAGGGACAATCTTGCCCGCTCTTACATCGCACCTCCAGGACTCTGACCAGAGCACTTTGTGCAGGGAGCACACAGAAACATTTTGCATTCTGTCTTCTTGGCTTCCCATCGTGTGATAACATTACTCCGCGACCTGACATGTCTTTGTCTTGCTTTATGATTGTCTAATATTCTGCAGATTACAGAGCTTAAACTACTGCCTTATTTTTGCTATTGTAAATAACGCTGGCGCAAATATCTTTGTGCTCCTGATTTGTACAACAAGCTCCTTTAGATGGGCAAGAAAAAATCATGCAAACCCCAAAATGAAGAATTTTAATGACTAATTCCAGCCAAGTGCGGTGCACCCTGTAAGCACACAGAACAGCGGTCAACGTCTCAATTCAAGGTGAGAAATAAAATGATACCCAGTCTTCCCCCCTCCCCATGGCAGTTATTCTTTCTGCTGCTGTGAGACCGGACTCATGTTTAAGCAGCTTAAAGGAAAAAGGAAAGGCTTCTGGTTCCAGAGGGAGATACAGTCCATTATGGTAGGAAAAGCATGGCTGGCTGCCAGAAACTGGATGCGGCTTCTGTCACCGTAGACATCCTGGCCGCTGAGAGGGTTAACTGTGAACTGCTGGGGCAGACCCCAAGAGGAAGCAGGGCGTGGAAGCAGGGCCGGGCTAACCCGCCTCAAGGGCCACTCCTGTGGTGTGACTTCCTGGAGCAAGGCTCTGCCTCCTAAGGTTTCATGACCTTTCCAAACACTGACAATAGCTAAGCATCCAAACACCTGGTCCTGTGTGGGACAACTCACATTTCAAGCCAGGATACCCTGATGAAAGTAGCAAAATAGCCAACTTCATCTTCAGCAGTAATCATGACATTTGCCTTTTGCAGAGGAAACTTGCGCAATATGCAACGAAGAGTATAAAAACTAGTCGCAGTTGTTCTTTTGAGATAGGGCTTCAGTGTGCAGTTCGACCCGGCCTTGTACTCACAGCCCTCGTGCCCCAGTCTCTGGAGCACAAAGACCTACAGGTGTGTGTGGAAACGCCTGGCTCTGAAATGCTTTTCTGAAGCAAAGTCTTCTTACACACGTTGGAAGATTTTAGATCAATGGTGACGGCTCTTCTGCAAAGCTCTCTTCCATGTACCAAAGGCAGCGTGGTGTGGGCTGCAGATGGGGGGTGGGGGGAGGGAACAGGAAAGCCTTCCTGAGGGGCGTTGCTGATCTTGGACTTGTAGGGTTAGCATCTGATTGTTCAGTAAGTAGGATAGTAGACGGATGGAGCAAGGTAACTTAGTGAGCGGTGTGTGTGTGTGTGTGTGTGTGTGTGTGTGTGTGTGTGTGTGCATGCATGCATGTATGCATGTATCTCTGTGTACGTACACACACACATACGATCTTGTATATCTGCAGAGAGGCAGGGGAATAGGCGGGCAGGTCCTGTGGATGTCAAGGAGAGAGACTGGGGAGTTCACATCACATAGGCCTTCTGAGTCATGCTGGGGCTTCCTCTGACGGTTATGGGGTCACTGACTCAGAGAAGTGACATGGTCGGATATTGGATTTCAAGAAAGTATCACGGACGGGCTGGGGAGATGGCTCAGGGGTTAAAACCTTTGCCTCAAAAAGGTGTCATGGGCCACTGGCTGAGCACAGACTCAGGGTGTCTGCCATCCCCTGGGGAAGAGGTGGTGTAGAAGCTGGGTCTCATGCAGACAAACTGGACGGAGAAAGGGAGATGGATCCTCAAACTTTAGGACTTCCCCTCTGCTTTCCCCCATGACCTTCCTTTAGGCCCTTCCCTTGTGAGTAACCACTCGGCCGTGTCCCTCCCCATACCCGAGTTCTCTTGGAAGCCTGGGCCGTCCCATCTCCTCCCCATACCCAGGGTCTCCTGAAGCCCGAGGTGCCCCCGTCAGCTCAGCATGCTGCAAACCCTGCTAATTGCACGCCGGCTAATTGCATAATGCGGTTATCTGCCTGGTGAATTGAGGCCCAAATGTTGCTCTGTGCAGGATAATTACGCCGGAGAAGCGAATGGCTGGAATAGTTACAAGATTTTTGTCTCTTGGTCGATTTCTTTTCTCAGAAGACAGCCGCTGTGTGGGGTAAAACATAAGACAGAAAATATCTCTGGGACTTGCGCAACATGGCGACAGGCGAGCTTGTGGTGTTTCAGAGAGGAACATGCAAAATATTAAGTTTGGGTAAAAAAGAGCATACGACTGTTCTGTCCCTGACATGCATATGTTCTGCCGGATGATTGGCAGGGCTCAATTTGCTCTTGCCTGCTTCCAGCCTAGGAGAGCTTCTCATTTTCAGCGTGGTGTGCGTGCATAAGCCCACTGAGTTTAGGCACACTATGAACCCTTGAGTTGGGGGCACGCGGTAAGCCCTTTACTGGGGGCATGGATCCTCACAAGGCTGGGGGGATGGGCAGCCAAGTGTTGGGGCTCTGCTTCAGTTGCTCTGGGCTCCGGCGCATCTGTGGCTGTGATCTCCAGTGAGAGTAATCATTGGTGCCTCGATTTCCTCAGGGTGGGATGGACTTTTGGGGGGAGCTGCTAGAGAGTATTCTGAAGCAGCTCCGGTGAAACAGGGGGCTCCTGGGAAAAATCAGCGCTGGGCAAAGGGAGGCTTGTCAGGGAACAGAGAAAACTCTGGCTGGGGGATTGTACATGTTGGCTTCCACCCCATCCAGTTGGCTGAGACCCATTTTCGGGAGACCTCAGAGGCAGGACAGAGAGGTGCTGGAAGGGAGAGAGAGGCCTCCTTCCCGAGGGAAATGGACGTGGTTTCCTGCTGCTTTTGAACACTGTGGGGGGTGATGTTTGCAAGAGACCCAGAGGCCTTGGAAAGCATATCTGCCTCTATGATAAACACACACATATACATACACATAAACACACACACAAACCTACACACATACACACACATACATGCATATAAACATACACACAAACACACATACACAAACACATACACAAACACACACACACACACACACACACACCTCACTCTGCTCCCACATGGCAGGAGGTGTCCGAAGCTCAATCAGTCCTGTCCGGGCAAGGGGCATGGACACCTTCACCTTTGGTGGTGGGAGTGGGGGCACTGGCGTATCGTCCCTGGAGCCGACTGTTGGCTGTAGTTGGAGGGATGGCCATGCGGAAGCCAGAAGCTCTTTGTCCCGTCTGAACAGGTTCTGGGCCGCCCCTGACTGGTCTGTTCCAGGCTGCACCAGATTCCTCACCAGGTCCCGTGTCCTCTGCGGTCAGGGGCACCGCTCATCCAAGGTCTCCTGGTCTTTTTGGCTCGAGGGTCCCTGCTCTCCCATGACGTAGGCCCGGGCAGCAAGGTTTCCAGCGGGGCTTTGGCAGAGCTGAGCTGGCGGGTTGCCACAGATTTGGGGGGGGGGCTGCAGAGAGACTTGCAGAGCGCGGCAGAGTCCTGGGTGAGTTGTGGCCTGGCCTGACTCCTCCCACCTGCATTCCTTCAGACGAATTGCCTCTCCTCTGTGCCTTCATGTTCCCATCTGACCAGTGGGCACAGCACATCCTCCCACAGGTGGGTAGTGAGGATGAGCACAGTGCGCCTGACCCTGCGCCCCCCTTGTGGGAAGGGGTCTGCCTCACGTTTACTGTCAGTACCATCATGGTCCTTGTCATTCTTGTGTATCATGAGTGACAGGGCTGGGTGAGAGTCCGGGAGTTAGAAAGACAAAGTATCCACGTGCCTCAGCTCTTTCTAGCTGCTCTTTACTTGCTCCGTTTCCTGTGCTCTCCATGGGGTTCCGAGTGGGGAAAGACTAAGGGTCAGCCTGGAGTTCACCCCCCAATGCACTGTGCTCAGGGCCACTCTGGGGCCCAACCCACAGGTGGGCTGTGGTGTGAGTTGTCTGTGGGATATGTGGAGAGCTCACCTGTGCAGGTGCGGGGCACGGAAGGACCCAGGCAGACTCTCAGACTTGTGGCTGGAGCAGAGGCTCGGCAGCGGTGGCGCATGGCGTGGGAGCAGCGAGCCACGGTCACGCCCACATGCAGCTCCCGCCGCGGCCTCCCGACTTCCCATGCGCGAGCCCTGGCCACACCAGGACCCTGTCCTGCCACTTCCTGGCCGATGCTCTCCAGTGAGGCTCCATTTTGCAGTTCTAGGATCCCACTGTGGACTCAAGTTCATCCCAAGTGCCCAACACGTGCTGGCCATGGGCAAAGCCCACTGGATTCAGGACTGGGATCCTGGTTGCTTATCTGAACCCCCACTGAGTTCTTGCACAGACTGGGCACACAGTGGTCTAGAGATGTCTTTATTGAGTCACGAGTCCTGCTCTGTTCCTATGCACCTCACACCCCATCCTGTATCTGCTAGAAGACTGGCTAGGAGTGTTTTTGAAGGTGCGCGATATATCGACTCCTCCTTACGTCCCCCCAAACCAAAGTATCTTGGGGGACTGTTTGAAACCCTTGAGCGCATTAAAAATGGAAGGGTCAAGAGATGTCCCTTGTCGGTTATCACTGGCTTGATAAGCCTGAGCCAGCTAAATGTACCATGTGAAGTTTGGAGCTGTGTTAGGTCACGCACTGACACTAAATGAGCAAGTTGATGAAAGATTTGAGAGGGAAAAGTAGGCATTGAAAACCTCTAAGCTGTGACTGTCTCCTGTGCGCATGTGTTGTGTGTGGAGATCCTTGTTGGGAAGCGTCCTGTGGAGATGGGTATACGGTTCAGGGGGATCCTGGGTCTGTAGCAGAGACTTGGCAATCCCCCGAGTGCCTGACGGAGCCCCCGCTTGGCTCCCAGCTCTTAGGGAGGGTGTGGTGTTAGGCCTCCCCTGCAGGCTGAGTCGATGCAGAGCCAGTGAGGATTCTGGCTCCATCACGCTGATCCACCTGCACTCTACTTGTGGAGCACCCCACTTCCAGTGTGGGTGCTAAGATGTGAAGGTGAGAAGGTGGTTCTGGAGGCTGGATGCCTCCTCCTGAGCCTGTGAGGACTCTCTCCTTGGCTTGTCGCTGCCCCTCCTCCTTCTCAAGGGTGCTTCTCCTCTGTGTAAGGACGCCGGCCATATTGGATTAGCGCTCACCCCGATGACGTCATTTGGATAGCAGGACAGGTGGGCAGGAAGGGCTGAGCGGAGTGATGGCCAGGGAGATGCTTTAACACCCTCAGGTATTTCCTACCTTTCCTAACGTGTGTGTGTGTGTGTGTGTGTGTGTGTGTGTGTGTGTGTGTGTGCGCGCATGTGCATGTGGAGACCCAAGAGTGAACTGAACACCATCACTTGACCAGGTCCTTTGGAGGGGACATGTTTGGGCCCAAGGATCAGAGGGGAGGCAGGGAACTCATTGACCACTGCTAGACCACGAGAGCCCAGAGGCAGAGCCTGGATGCCCAGCCTGCTTGGGAAGATCTGGAAACTTTCGTAGGAGACGGCAGGTAGGCGGGATGACGGCAGGGCGGGGCAGGAGCCTAGTGGTTTAGCGAGGCGGGTGGGTGGAGGGTGCTGGGCGCAGGGAGTTCAGTCTGTGGACAAGGCTACCATTGTGCCTGATGCTTGACAGAGCTTTCCCGGCCTCAGGGAACAGAGGCTGCTGGGTGGGTGGGGCCATGTCAGGATCAGGCTGGATGCTGCCAGGAGCTTGGGCCCCGATTTAGAGGTCACAGCAGCCCAGGGAGCAGGGGCCAAGCCTGGGCGCATCCACTTCCTTTCATTAGTTACTGTCCTTGCCAAACACACATAGATGGAGGGACCTTGGGTTCTGGAGCTGTTCTGAAACTGAGCAGCTCGGAGACCCTGAGTGCCTTTGTAGTTCTCTGACCACTCGGCTGCTTGACTGTGGAAAGGGAATTGCCTGCCAGGGTGCAAGGTGCTGTAAGTAGAGTTCAGTGGAGAGAAGAAAGAAGGAAACGAGGAGATAGGATAGGAGAAGGAAGGGGAGAAAGGGAGGCAGTGCATACAGAGTGGAAGAGCAGACGACCAGGATGCCCAAGACGACCAGGATGCCCAAGACGACCAGGATGCCCAAGACGACCAGGATGCCCAAGACGACCAGGATGCCCAAGACGACCAGGATGCCCAAGACGACCAGGATGCCCAAGACGACCAGGATGCCCAAGACGACCAGGATGCCCAAGACGACCAGGATGCCCAAGACGACCAGGATGCCCGGCCCCAGGGGGCCACTGCTCTTCCCTTTCTCCAGAGGGGGTGTCCAGGAGCCAGGATAGGGTCAGGGAGCTGGACAGATGGGCAGGAAGGGCTGAGTAGAGTGATGGCCAGGAAGATGCTTTAAGACCTTCATGTGTATCCAATCTCTCTCTCTTTTTCTCTCTCTCTGTCTCACACACACACACACACACACACACTCTCTTTCTCTCTCTTTCCATGTGTGTGTGCAAGGGGGTATTTGAGTGTATGTGCCTGTGGAGGCCCAAGAGTGACACTGGGAATCATCCTGGCTTGCTCTTCCATTTCATTGCTTTGCTCCGGGGTTTCCCCGACTCTGCCTTCCAGGGCCGGAACTTCGGGCTGCTGCTATTTCCACCTGGTATTTTTATGTGGGATCTGGGGCTCTCAACTCAGATCATTTTGCTTGCAAAGCAAAGGCTTTAACCCCCGAGCCATCTCCCCAGCCCCACGTCCAACCTTTTGGTGATGCAACATCTACGCTTCTTTGTAACTGTGAGATTATGCTTAAAAACTAAGGAAAAAAATCCTCATGTCTCAAGTCTGTGATTTTGTGCTGGGCAGGGCATTCACAGCTCTGCTCCACTGCATTGGCCTATGGGCTCAGGTTGGACCCGCTTGTGAGCTGCATACCCAGGTGGCTGAGACAGCCTGTTGTTGCCTAGGTTCACATCCGTACAGAGCTGGCACCTGCAATGACCCACGTTCTTGGTTGGGGGGCGCGGCTTCTGCTGCTCTCCCAGTGTCTGCACTGGGGCTGGGACGGGCTCTGCCTCCATCAGCTGAGAACTGGAAATGTGTCATGTACCACCAGTGCGCACTCGCTAGCGATCTATCTGTGGCCTCTCTCCGTTCAATTGTCTCCTCGACAGGAGGACTTGGGGTGTTGAGAAGCAGCTTCTACTTCTGCAGAAGCCTGCATTTGCTCACCTGTGACATGGGATCTCCCAGGCCAGGGCTGGGGTGTTCAGAGTAAGAAAGTGTCTGAGGGAGGAAATAACTGTGATGGCTCGTGTTGGGAGTCAACTCCACAGGGTCTAGAGTCACCACGAAGATAAGCCCCTGGCTGGAGAGATGGCTCAGGGGTTAAGACTCTGTCTCAAAAGCAGAAGGTCCTGAGTTCAGATCCCAGGTCCCATGTAAAATACCAGGTGGAAATGATAAAGCAAGAAAGAGGTAGAAGCAATCCAGGATGATTCCCAAAGTCACCCTTGGGCCTCCACAGGGATACATGGTGCCTTCTGATACACACACACACACACACCCACACACACACACACACATACACCCACACACACACACACACACACGAATGAAATATTAAAAAAGAAGATAAGTCCCTAGGCATCCTGTGGAGGATTAGCAAGATGAGCTTAATTGAGATGGGAGAGCCCCCCCAAGCTGGGCAGACTCATTTCAAGGCCCAGAGTCCTGGACTGAGTGAAAAGGAGAAAAGGAGGGTCAAGGTTCATCTCGCTCTGCTCCCTGGCTGCGGGTGCAGTGTGACCAGCTGCTCCTACTCTGGCCGCCACGCCTGCCCCGAATGATGGATGGGCCCCCTTCCCTCCACAACTTGCTTTTGCCAGGTATTTTGCTGCAAGTGGGGAGGACCTTTATAAATACATGGGCCTTAACGCTGGCGGGCGATGTGCTGGTAACACGTGGCAGGCAGCTCCCTGGAGAGGCAGCTGATTGGTCGCCACTGAAGGATGTAACGGTGCATGGTGTCGGGGAGAGGTGGACACCTGCCGTGGCCACACAGGGGGTGCATTATAGTGGCAGCCATTTTTATTGTCTTCCTTGAAGACTGGGAAAGTTGTCTCACTCAGCCAAATAGGAAAACTGAGCCTGGTGCCAGCAAGCAGGCTGTCTGCCTTGCCGACGGACCCCTGGGAGGTACTCTGTGCCCCTCTCCGTGCCTAGGGTCTGCCCCACAGTGCAGGGGAGCAACCCCACTCCATGCTTGCCCCTCTGCCCCCGGCCGTCTTGGGCATGAAAAGTGAGGGGTGGAGCCTCCTTAAGGACCTGGAACCTTCCTGTCCTGGTCTCAGGAAAGAGGAGAGCTGGCAAGTAGCCAGCAAACAGAACCTTGGGGGAAGGTGTCTCCTCTCTGGAAGCTTCTGAAGGTAGAAGGAGGAGGTGGACCGGGCAGGGCAGTGACTGCTACTCGGCATCCGTGGGCACCTGGTCCGTCGGCTCAGCTGGTCTGTGGGCACCGAGGTGAGCGGAAGGCTAGTGCCTAGTGCAGCACATGCTCCTGCTGACTGTGGACGAGTCCTTGTCCTGCTCAGAGCCTCGCTTTGACCGTGTTCGTGGAGGGTGTGGCGGAGGGCACGACCTGCACCGAGGCTGTTGCCGGCCACCCCTTGGGGTCCGCGCGCAGCTCTCTCGGTAGACCAGGGACGGAAGCTGCCTTGGGACACATCCCCGGGGTGCTTCGCTGGCCCCAGGGAGAGGTACGGGCAAGGAAGACGGGGTGTCTCCACCTCTGGAACAGGCTCCCCAGCAAGCTGGAAGGTAGCACTGGGAACCGTGGACGTGGGCTGGAGCCTTGGCTGCCTAGGGCTGTCCAGACTGGCTCATGGGAGCCAGGACAAAGCCCCAGTGTGCAGGCGGGCGCTCACCCTCCTGTCTGTGGCGTGTGAACCTGCCGACCCCGCCCGCCCGGCCCACGGAGGGTTGGCTGGAGCCGCTGCTCTGCCTGCCATTGTTCCCACAGTCCCACGAGGTCACCTGGGGTGATGCTGCCCGGAGGAGGCGGCTTTTGTGGGTGAGGAGGGTGAGCTGTGAGGGAGGACTCCATCCCAGCAGGGGTCTGGCGGCAGCTGGAGGTGGGGAGCAGGTCTAGCAGGAGGCCGTGGAGACTGTGGAGCGCTTCCGGCTGGGATCAAGGTCCCGAGCCTGGCGTGGAAGCTGGGACGGGTGTGTCACTGGAGGATGCTGGATTTGTCGGTTTGCGAGGGCTGGACCATGTTCACACGCAGTTTGTAAATATTTGCAGAGAGCCCACGAATGGCCAGGCACTGCGGCTGTAGCATGAGATAAAAATCTCTGTTTGCATGGAACTCGTCTCCCAAGGCAGCCTTCCGGAAGGCCTTGCTCATTTTTCTTGGCTCCTGACTCTACAAAAGCTCTCAAACATTTGCTCAACCAACCGAAGCTTCTTGGGACCCCCAAATCTGCATCTCCTCCCTCCTCCCTCCTCTCTGCTCCCCCTACACTTTCACCAGACCACACCTGCTAAAAGCCACACGCTGTAAGAGACATTGGGGTGTCTTAGCTTCACTCGCCTGCACGGAACAGATCTGTGGACAAGGAGCCTTGCGCCCAGGTTCACCGAGACACACCTCCAGGCGGGGCGACGGCAGGAGGGACGGACGCTAGTGGGCATCACACTTCCAGAGAAGCTCAGCCTCCACTTGGTCCCCCAAAGTCAATGTGCATCTCCTAACTTGGCCAGACTTGCTGTGAGAACCTGGACTTCAGTGCTTTGGGACCCGTCGCAGGCTGTCTTCTATTCCCAGGGGTTCGGGTTCCTCTGACATGGGTGGGCTAGGCAGTGCGGGCAGATGGAGGCAGGAAGAGCTCACCCTAAAAACACAACGTGTCCCAGGGCAGCAGCAAGGGATATCTTCGTACACAGCATCAGGGGAAAGTTGGATTTGAAGCTGCGTCTGCTGGTTCTAAGTCTCGTTCCATTTTATTTCTTCCTTCATTGTCATGCGCCACTCAAGAGCATGTCTCTGTAGACCCAGAACTCTTGTGAGGTGGAAGGAATCTTTGTGATCAGACACGAAGGAGCAGAGGTCCAGAGAGGGGCAATGGCTTCCAGTGTGTCACATAGCGTCTTGTCAATCAAACAGGGTAGCATTTCTTCCCGGTCCAGAGCCTCAGGTGCAGCCCGGCGGAGACTTGCTTCCCTGAACTCTGCCATCAGGTGACTTGGACTCTGTGGGTCTTGGGACCCTAAAGGGGTCCACAATGTTGGCTGCACCCTTCCAGTCAAAGGCCTTGACAGTCTGTAGGAAGGACAGTGGAATCATGCGACAGCGTCTGCCTGCCTCCCCCAGCACAGGGGTGTGGATTCGCCCACTTGAGAACACATACTCACGGCGGGAGACAACTCCAAGGGCATCTTGTCAGTTCTGACCTGCAAATTGGCTCGATGTTGGCGGTTTGGGCAGCTTGTCTGCTGGACTCCAACACTTGTGCGAAGATCGAGAACATTCCCTCTACCCCCTTCCCTAATTCCTTCACTCTCCCCCATTCTCAGGGATGGGGAGTATAGATCACTTGGAAACAACCCCAGCTGGAGCTTCGGTGTGTGCGTGGAAGCTTCGCCCCGGGAGCATTTCTTATCTGTGAGTAATAGGTTTTTCACAATCCACCTTTTATATCCACTCAATAATATGCTTTGGAAAGCCAAGTTCTCTTAAAGGAGAAAGTCTCTTTATTTCCTGCTCTGCCTCAGCTAAGACCCACCCGAGCCAAAGATCTAAGCGGGCTCTGATCTTTCAGCCCACCCTCCTGGGCTGAACACCCCCCCCCCAACGATTAAGCCAAGAGTTTGTTGTCCTCCTCTAGACCTCACCAAGTGGAATGGGAAATTCCCTGCCCCAAAAACTTTGAAGCAAACATAGCTTTTTAGGGGGCTTTGGAAGGCGTAACAAGAAAGCAAAATAAACTCTGTGTCATGCATGTGGCAGCGGCTGGCTGAGCATTTTGGGACAGGAGGTCACAGAGCTGTAGTGGAGTTGAACTGTCCCTAGATCTCGGGGTCCTCGTGGCTTTCTGATGTGGCTGCATATCTCTTTTTAGATGAGCAGGGTCGGCCCCTTTTTAATTGTGTGTGGTCTTGGAGAGAAAGAACCCCCTAAAAATGTTGGGGCGAACTGTGCACTCTCTAGAGACTTTGCAGGGAGTCACAATTTTTTTCCCCTAAGTTACAGACTTTGACTTGTCCAGCTCTAGGTTTATGGGAAACAAAGGTGAGGGAGGTGACGTCAGTGGCTCAACATCACACAGGTGGTCAGAGATTGATCTGGGACATGAAGCAGCTAGGGACCGACTGCTTCCACTTTGCAGCGAGTCATCAATACTAAGTCTCAAGACAAGTTTGCACGAACCAATGGACCACCCAGCACCCGCGCCTCCTTCCGTGTGTCCTTCCGCAATGGTCTGAGGTTGGATTTTTAACCACAATAAACATCCTTGATTTTTTTTTTCTTTCCCAAAATTTCTACAGCCATGGGTCAGGGAGAGCAACTGAGCAATGAAGTGTGTGTGTGTGTGTGTGTGTGTGTGTGTGTGTGTGTGAGAGAGAGAGAGAGAGAGAGAGAGAGAGAGAGAGAGAGAATCTGCTCACGAGAGGTGATAAACAGTCTATCCCAGGACTCATGCTGAAAATTCTTCAGCATCTTGCATTTTTTTGGTAAGTGACAGTTTTTCAAATTGCGGGTAAAGAACTTAAATGTCTAATTAAACCCCGAAGATGTACAGGAGTTTGAAGTGAGTGACTGATGTTCACAGAGGTGCGGCTGCGTGACAGAGGCCGTCTGACAGAGACGGCAAAGCCCGCGCCGCCACTGATGTCTTGTTGTGATCTGGGGTGTCATTTTTTCGTTACTGATTAAAATTAAAAATCTGCTTGGCAAATCCATTGTAAAAATTCCCTTCATGAGCATCGACGGGTACAAATTATTTTGTCAATCGTCTGGCAATCAAAATGGGGCTAGAGACGATTCTAGCCCACACTTTTTAAATCCCTCTCTCGCTCACGCCAGTGACTTTTCACAACAAAGTTTTAAAAAGCGTAGGTAGCAGTCTTGGCAGAGCTTAAAAAAAAATAAAGATTCATCTGTATTTTTTAATGAAATGCTGTGTTTGTGTGCACCCCCCCTCCTCACCGCCCCCTGCTGAGAGCAGAGGGGGAAGGTTGGTGGAAGGAGAGCCAGTCGGCGCTCTGTAATTGTCTAATGCCTTGTAATGACAGGTGGATAATAGTAATAAAAGCCTTTATTAGGATAAAAATCTGTTTTGAGAATGGAAATGTGTGAGGCAGAAAAGGAGTCGTGCAAGCTGTAAATCAGCTTCTCCACCGAGATGAGTTGTGAGTTGGTCGTGTGCATCATGGGAAGGACTGAGGGTCAAGGGAAGGGGGACGTTAGGTGGCCCTGGGTTCTGAGAAGTGTCCAGAGCCTGAGGCTGTGGGTGCGAGGCTTTGCTCTGTGCTGTGTGGCTCCGAGCGCCTCCTGTCCCCTCTGCTGGCCTCCTCTTTCCCAGCTGAAGTGATCGATTCTCCGGCCAGTTGACACACCCTTTCCAACATGTAGGACCACGTGCACGCACCTGCTGGCAGGCGAGTTTCTAACAGATGGTTTCCTGACAGGGAGCGTGGCAACACTGGCTGTGGGACTAGAGATGCCGGGGAAGGATCCTGCCAGTCTTGAATGAGCACTGTGTGTGTTGGGGGAACCTACCTGTGCCTTTGCGCCTGCGCAGGAAGTTCCAGAAACAAATATCTGAAGAGCTTGTAGCACGGGGCTAGCCATGTGACAGGCACTGAGTAAAGGGGGGAAAACCCAGGAATCTGAGATATCTTTGCTGGCCTCTGAGAAAGCCCTAGCTAGGCAGAGCGATGCTCACCTGCAGTCCTGCCATTCAAAGGATGGAGAATGGAGGATCCTAGTTCAAGGCCGGCCTGGGCTACTGAGTAAGATCCTATCATAAAAATAAATAGAGCTTTTTTTAAATTATTATTATTATTATTATTATTTATTCAATTGTGTGTGTGTGTGTGTGTATGTGTGCGCATGTGTGTATGTGTGTGTGCAGAACCACGGACGAATTCGCGAACCACCATGGACGCTTCCACCTCCTTCTGCCCCGGGATTCACAGGCTCCGCCCTACCAGGACCAGAAGCGCAGGCCGCCCCCCCGCTTCCGCCTGGCGTCTATACGTGCAAGGCGGAAGCTTAACCCCTGAGCCACCTCTCCAGCCCGAGTTTTTTTTTTTTAATGAAAGGAAACAAATTCTCCTGTGGGTGTGTCCCTGGACCTGGACCCCGGGACTCCAAGGAGGTTCCGGCATGCTCCTGGGATCCTTCTTCATGCTCCGTGACAGCGAGGGTGTCTGATCCTGTCACTGAGTCCCAAGGGGCAGGCCTGCCTGAGCCTTGGCTGGGCCCCCAGGTCTGATATAAGCATCACGCCTGACTTGCAGGAGGATGTCAGTGCAGGAAGGGACAGGACGCCTCTTCAATACAGAGTCTGTGAAAGGTACTTTTATCGACTGTAGAAGCTGCAATTAAGACTTAGGCGCTCTTTCATTCTGTTTGGAGTTGCTTGGAAACAACAGAACCCAGGAGGCTCAGAATTCTGGTCATTGTCCTTGACTGAATCGTGATCGGTCCGTCTTTTCACCCGTAGTCTGCACAAATGGCTTCGTACACAGAACAAGGGCGTTATCAGATGCAAATAATCCTGTATCTTCCTCCTTCTGTTGCATAGCGGGAATAGGGCTGCTGGAAATTGAGGCCACGATGTTCAAATGGTTAAAGGAGACCCCTTTAATGACTGGGTGATTTTCTTTGGGGGGAAATGGCTCATTCCATTTTAGAGGATGATGTCCTCCACCCTGTATTTTGTGGATATTTTGCTAATGTGCCAACCCACAGCTGGAAAGATGGGTATTGCTCCCCCCACACCAATGAAATGTGAGCTCACACCCACAGTGTTGGAGAAGTCTGGCTGGGTTCTTTTGTCTTTGCTTCGGGACAGGTGGGGGGACTGTCTGTGATCTGTGTCCATTTGCATGTCTGCCCACTCGCCTTATGGGCCCAGCACTGCTGTACTACGTTTTGATAAATCGGCTTTCCCCACAAGCAACCCAAGGACCTCGGGTTGTGTGCACAGCCTCACTGTGAGTTTACAAACCAAAGCTGGAGGAAGAGAAGCGCTGGGTAAGGGGACATTGACCATGTCGCTATCCAACTCTGTCCTGACTGCCGAATCGTGGCCAGCAAACAGCAGTTCTAACTGATGTGTATGCCTCACTCTGAGGCCGGAGTAGGCTGATAAACCAACAGTCGGATTCCCACCCCGTACCAGTGGCAGATCCCACCAATCAATCGCAGTTCCTGTTGTCTTCCACTGGGAATGGACCATGATGGCGACTCCAGGGCTTAGCTGGAACCTGCGCCTGAGTTGGAAGTCAGGAGACATGCTTGGTGCGAACTGTCTGGATGAGGCTTCTAGCAAGCGAGACATGGCAGGTGCATTACTCAGAGTTCTCTGGAAGAACAGAATTACTAGCGTGTGTGTGTGTGTGTGTGTGTGTGTGTGTGTGTGTGTATCTTTATTAAATCAACTCACAATAAAAATAATGCCCTTCGAAGCAGCTGCCCAAGCTGCTTCATTCTTCAGCAGAATGTCTCACAAGGCTGAAGGGTCCGGGGAAGGTCTCGAGCATCTATCTCATTGGAGGGGTGAAGATACTGGCCTCCAACATCAGCGACGAACAGCGAACAGCAGCAAGGTTCACAAGACCAGGCGCCAAAGGCAGCGGGAACAGTGACAAGGTCAAAAGGGCCGAGCTCTGAGTCAGTCAAGGATGAAGGCAGCGGCAGCAGCTGCAACAAAGAAGGTAACGGTGCTCAAAGAAGACAAAGATGCTCAGGAGTGGACTGGACAGCAAGTCGACACAGGATAAGGGAAGAGCAAGTCCCTTCTCTATTATCTGTCCATCATGGAAAGCACCACCCACTACGGGCTGGGTTTCCCACATCCATCAGAACACGTACCTGCAGACTTCTTCAGTGCCTGCTCCAACCAGCTCCACAGCTGTGCCCCAAACAGCCTGCAACTGTCAAGTCGACACTCAACTCTAACCATAACAGGGTGCATCTTTAAAGTCCTTCCCTAAGCTAAGCTAGTGAACGTGAATTTAAGTCTGCAAGCACTGGCCGAGGCCCTCCTGCGTGTCTGTGGCCAGCAGGAATCACAGGAGTATGTGTCTTTGAAGCAGCTAGAGTGGAGAAGAAAACTAATGATGTTTCGGTGAAGGGCTGTGAATGAAGGGAGGTTGCGGTGTGGCCCCAGCCCAGGTCCCCATGGGCGAGGGGTTGCTTATTAAGTAGGAGTCTGGCTAGCTGGGCAGGCTGCTTGATTCTGTTCTGCCCTCCTTGAGCTTCCATTTCTTCACCTGTAAAGTGGGGGACACGTCAGGTCAAAGTCGGCAGTTGCGGGAGTGTCCTGGGGAAGCAGAGGGTTCTATACACAGACCCGCTATTATTTACCTGCTGGGTGCCAGGGCCCAGCCAAACCTTGGGCCCGTGGAGAGTGAAGCTTCTCTTCTATGACGTCTGGGTTCTGACCAGAGTTTCCAAGTGTGCTGACGTCCCTGTGCGAGGTGGGGTCCCAGGACGCCTCAGACAGTGCTTGGACGTAGAAACCCAGCACAAGGCTTTGGTCCGCCATGAGGGTCTCAACCTCTGGGACCAGCGGTCTATCTCTGTGCCAAGGAAGGCAGCTCTGCTTGCGCCAGAGCCTTTGCCAAGCATGCCCGGTGAAGACAGGAAGCAGGCAGTAATTCAAGGCACGTGGAACGGTAAGGAGCTCCCACGAGGCGCGGACACACTGTGGGCGGAGCGGAGCCCTAGCTTCCCTACCGACCGCGGGCAGTCCCACCACTGTGGCCCGCTTTGTCTTCTCCAGGGTTTCACCGACTCCTCCACAGACAGAAGAACTCAGGATTGCCAAGGTAATATCTGTCCCAAACTGGCACAGCACATAGGTGGCAGGGGCTATGCTCCAGGGCGTTGGAAAGAGCTCAGCCCAGCCCACCACAATAGAACCAATTACTACCCCCCCACTCCACCCCCGCCCCCCGCCGCCCCGAGCAGGTTGCCTGGTGCTCAGTGTCAACCCCACGGGTACAGCCTAGGATGCTCAAGGTGGGCCACGGGGGGGAACCAGTCTAGCCTGCGTGTTGTCCGGTTTCACTATTAATGAAGCTTGGGACCGTGTGGCTTTGCTGATCCCGGTTTCCTTATCCTTACGATGGGTGGAGGTCCGCAGCCCGGGGACAGGGCAGGACGTAAGCCCAGGTGTCACGAGCCCATCTGTGTAGGCCACCATGTTGAAGGCAACTTTCCCGTCTCCCCACAGAGGCCTTGGACTATTTCGTAATCCGCCCCCACGCTGACACGCCGGGCCCTCTCACACTGCGTCCCGAAATGCTCCCCGCCACTGTTGGTACTGATACATACTTGTCGTGGGCGATGTTCCCACTATCAGACATTTGGTAGAATCATAAAAAAAAATTCATTCCCACCCTGCTTAATCCATTTTCATGTCTCTTCCTTGACAGGCCCGAGTGTGTGGGATGGGAGGGAGGTGGGGGATGGGTATCTCGCCATCTTTAGACCCACACCTCTAGTTCCCTAGGGAATGGAAAATGCTTGGTACTGCCCGGGCAAGAATCTGGGGCTGCTGAGGCCAATCCTTGCTGCTGCAAAGGAAAAATGAAGACGTCGAGGTTAAGGTCAAAGTCAAGGCCAGGCTCCTTGGTCCCACACCACCTCCCGCTGTGCATCTGTTGCATCTCATGCAGCCTCTAAGCCACTGAGGCTGCTGCCCAGTGACGTGCTTGAGTTTATCCCGCGTGTAACCATGTGCTTATGGTTAATCTCTCGGAGCCTCAGTGTTTATAAAGGAATTGTAAAAAGAAAAAAATACCCACTCATGCTATTAAACGATTGAATGGCACCACGCAGGAAAACGGCAGTGGCTGTGCTTGCCGTCGGGGAGAAGCCGGGACGGTGTAACATGAAAGCATCGACAGGCGCGCAGACACGCTCAGCCCGTCGTGGCGGGAGGCTTTCCTAAGACAATCACACGTGCTGACCAGCGAGAGCGCCCATCAGCTTGAAGCCAAGGCTGGGGGCGGGGGTGCTGCTGAGGTCCATGAAGCCCAGGTACCACCCTCCCGCGTCTGGCTCAAGGGTGCTGGGAGCAGCCGAGAGAAGTCAGCATTTTGAAGCACCGGCTCTGACTGATGGTTTGGACTGGGAGAGGTTCGGCTAAGGAATCCCAGGCCTCATGGCAGTCCCCTGCACCCCGCGTTTTGTTCGTGGTCTGTCACAGACATTCCTCTGGAGATGCAATCAGGTGGATCCCCAGAGACTGGACATGTCAAACTTGTGTGGCGCTCAGCCCCTCAGGGGGCTTTGGCAGCCGTGGCTTTTCTGAGCACGAAAGCTGTTGGTTTCTTTTCCAGGACAAGCGGCTGGTAGAACGCACCAACCGCAGCCTGCCGTCAGCTGCCTCTGCTCTCGGAGCTGCGGTCTGGGTGAACGCCCGAGGGGCAGGGCTGTCATACGGTGGGATCTTTGTTCTCTGAGCGCTTGCGTCCCTTTGCCTGTGCCCCTTCCCAGCATGCAGCTGGACAGGAAATACCCTGATGGCTTTGGTGTGTAGATCTGTCACTTGATGGATCACAAAGAACCCTTTGGAGCCCAGCCGAAGCCTGGGCAAGACACACACTCCACACGGGCCTGGAGACTGGGTGTCTTTCTCAGGGAGGGATGCTCTGTTCTTATTGGCCAAGGCCCTGCTACGGGACCCTGAGCCTGGAGAACTTTCTACAAAGATACGTTGACACACCAAAGCCTGGGGCCAGAGTGATTCTGACTCACTGGTACCCTGATGACTTTGTCTCCCTCACCAGAATGGATGCTTTGGAAGAGAGAACCGGTACCATCAGTGTGTTCAATGGATGGGTGGCGGGTGGACAGATGGAATGGTCGATGGATGGGTGAATGAATTAATGGGTGGCGGATGGATGGGTAGATAGATGGGTGGATGGCTGGAGGGCTGTGTGAACGAGGGAGTAGATGGGTGGGTATATGAATGAATGGATGGATGGAAGGGTGGATGGATGGATAGGTGGATAGGTGGGTGAACTTGGGTGGATGGATAGATAGGTGGATAGTGTGATAGTTAGATGGCAGGGATCAACTTGACAGCTGCAGGGTGAACTTTGGGCACAGCTGGGAAGAGCCAATACTTACGGAAGGCCCCTGAGCAAGTCTGCAGGAGACTGTCTAATTGATATGCAAGACCCAGCCCATAGTGGGCGGTGCCTTCCGGGGATGGACCTGATTAAAGAAAGTCAAGGAAGGGGGAGGCTTGCCTGCTCTTTTGCTCTATGGCAGCTTCTGTGTGGAGGTCACTGCTGCTGCTGGTGTTCTTCCCCGATGTAAGAGCTCAGCCCAGCCTCTTCCGCCTTCCAGAGTGACTGAGACGCAGGAATCCTTCCGTCTTCAGTGCCAGACTGGGATTGCCGCGATACTCAGCTCAGGAACTGAGCAACTACTCTTGGACTACCATGTCTACAATGACTGGTGACACTACCATTTGTAAGCCAAATACACATGGCAACCTATTGTATAGTATTTAGCAGTGTAGATGCTTGGAGCTCTCAGGTAATGTTTTCATCTAGCAACACATCCTCTTGTACGCTTTATGCCATCTTTAGATGACTTCAGATACAAAGTGTGATGGAATTGTAGATAAATCACTGCGAGCCCGTGCCATTGAGGGAATGGTGACAAGAAAAAGTGTGTGCATGCACAGCCACCATAGATTTTGTGTGCGCATGTGTGTGTGTGTGTGTGTGTGTGTGTGTGTGTGTGTGTGTGTGTGCATGTGTCAGAGGGCACTGTGTGTCCCTGCGGAGGACCAAGGGTGACTTTGGGAATCATCCTGGATTGCTTCTACCTCCTTTTTGCTTGGCTATGGGATTTCCCAGGCTGCGCCTACCAGTGCAGGAAGTGCAGGCCGCTGCCGTTTGTTTCTGTCTGGCATTTTTATGTGGGACCTTTTTTATGAATTATGGCGTTTTTATGAATTTAGGACCTTCTGCTGGAGCCATCTCTCCAGCCCACAACTCAACATATCTGCAGTCTTTGTCCCTTATGGAATTTCGACCTCAGCTTGTTTACAGCCCACGGGTGTGGATGCCCATTGTAAACGCTTTTTAAATTTTTTTCATTTTTATACTTTCATTTGAACACTATTGCAAGAGTTGGTAAACTGAGACCAGTTGGCCATATCCAGACAGCTGTCCATTTTTGTAAGTAGTGTGTTTGGGGACATGGCCTTACCTTTATGTATGGATTTCTCTGGTGACTTTGCTACCATATTGCCCATGGTGAGCAGATCTGACAGAGACCATGTGGGCTCCAAAGCAGAAAATATCACCTGCCTGTCATTTGTAGAAGAAATTTGTTAATCTTTGTCTATATGAGTAATTTCATATCTTGTGGCTTCTTGTTTGGTACTAAGGTATTCTGTATTTTTTTAAAATAAACGCTGCTCTCAAAGTTTTAATTTGACTATTCATGAAAATTTGGTAATAGTTGTTATTCATTATCATCTAATTATTTCTATTCTATTGCTGATGATTTATCATTGCTTCATATTTAAATTCTACCCAAGTTCGCCTTTTCATTAGTCTTTCTTATTTTTAGAATTGATTTTTATTTAGCTTTCTCTCGTGTTCACTAGTTTATAGACTCGCATTGTTTCTCTAGTTCCAACCTTCTTTCTGTTTGGTATTTTAAAAGATTTACCTTACAGATACAGTTCATACATCTCCCAGGCGTCAGCAAGGATGATTTGCACGCTAAAGCACAGGGCCACGCCGACTATACTCAAAATAGGTCTCACAGATCTGTCCAGATCCTCACGACTCCTTCATGTTACAAGTTGAAGCTTGTTGCCTTCTCCACCATCTCCCCATTTCCCCAGCTCTCGGCTCTAACCACACTCCCCCTGCTCCTGCGCTTTTGTCCTTTTTTAGTTTCCAAATGCGAGGTGAGAAGACATGACATTTGTCTTTCTGTGCTTGGTCTGACTTGCTTTCATCCATGTCACACGCGGCAGACTTGACTTCTTTTCTATGGTCCAATGGCCTTTCATATTATATCTTCATTGTCTTTATCCATTTTTCTATCATGGTTTGGATGACTGAAAATAATGCCCCATCTATGGGAATCATATGGATATCAAAGAATGTCTTCATGTGAAAAAAAAAAACCAAGAAATTCTAGAAATACAATAAATGTAAATGGGTTAAATTCATCCGGAGAGTTACATTGCTAAATAATATGCAATAGGTGTTATATGTATTTGGTTTATAAATGGTAATGGTGTTATTTATTGTGTGTGGAGTCTTTCCACATCCTTGAAAGCATGCCTTTGAGATGTTGATTTCATTTCCTTTTGGAGCACATAGTAGGTCTATCTGGAACCTTCATAAGGAATTTCCATAATGTTTCCCACTCCAGCTCTCCTCATTCTATTGCTTTTGTCCATATTACTACTTGTAGTCTTCTTGGTGGTAGCCACGCTCACTGAGGTGGGTGTGTGTATGCGGGGGGAGTTCCTGGTGGTTTGGGGTCACATCTCTCTGATGGCTGGTGACACTAAACACCTCTTTCTTCATTTACCTTCATGGTACCAAGCATTGTATCCAGCAAGACTCTGTAGGAGACTCCTAAATTCTTGCCCTGGGAGAATGAGTTGGTGAGCCTTTCGGGAAGCCCTCATTAGATAGGGCTCTTCACTTTGACTTAAAGCGTATCAGCCACAGATCTGGCGTTGTTTAACACTCTCTGCCTTCTTTCTGGTGATTCCTGAGTTTTTCTTTTTGTCTTGGTGATTGATAGCTTCAGTGTGTGTTGCTTTACACCAGCAGGACTTTTCTGTCAAAAAATTGTTAGCTCTTTGCTGTCCTGCCCTCTTTCACCCATCTTTCTTGTTTTTTGTTGTGTGGATGGCATGGTTAAACCATATGAAACAGCAGAAACAACGACAACAATGCATCAAAGTGTCTTCTTCGGTCCCACAAATCTAGAGTTCCTCTTTCATTGCTTGTTTTTATTTATTTCTCTTTTAACCATATTCCATGTGATTTCCAAACACCTGTCTGGGTTGGATGTCTTCAGTGTATTCACTCCTTTTTATACGGTGTGTTGGAATTCTCTATTGTAATCAGCACAGGATCCATTTCGAGGATAGCTGTTCAGTACCTTTCAGATGTGGCTTTGTATGCGTCGTTCACTTTGTGTTCTTCCCGCCTCTCTCTGAAGATTTTAAATATGCTGAGCAAAAACTTGTTTGAAAATCTTTGTTCAATTTCTAGCCTTGAAGGTAAATGTCTTTTTCTGGATCTTTTAAGAATTGTTTAAAATTGTATTTCTTTTATTTGAGAGAGACTAAGGGGAGAGAGGGAGCAAGAGCGAGATTAACAGCAAGAGAGAGAGACAGAGAGAGAGAGAGAGAGAGAGAGAGAGAGAGAATGTATGTGTATGTCAGGGCCCATGGGTGGAGGTCAGAGGACAACCTTCAAAAGTCACTTCTGTTCTTCCACCAAATGGGCTTCTGGAGTTGAACTCAGGTCACCTGTTTGCAAGCAGGAGCCTGACCCACCGAACTGCTTTATTGACTGTTGGGTCCTTTGGGTGTCCTCTATCTTGGGGTATTTTCATAAACAGTATTTTTTAAAATTTTATTTCTTGATTTAACTAGATTGTGCATTTGTGTGTGTGTGTGTGTGTGTGTGTGTGTGTGTGTGTGTATCAGAGGGCACTATGCGTCCCTGTGGAGGCCCAAGTGTGTCTTCAGGAATCATCCTGGATTATTTCTACCTCCTTTTTGCTTCACCCTGGGATTTTCCAGGCTCCACCCACTAGGATCGGAAGTGCAAGGTACTGCCCTTTCCACTTGGCGGTTTTCATGTGGTACCTGGGATCTGAACTCAGGACCTTCTGCTTGTGAGGCAGAGTCTTAACCCCTTAGCCATTTCTCCAGCCCTTGAACTATAACTTTTAGTTGTGAGCTTCTCTTCCACGGAGGAAGTACTCTCCAGAGTCTTGCTTCCCGAGCTCCTAGGTCCTTCCACAGTTGTTGGATTTGGATCCTGCAGGTTTTAAGCACTCAGGTCTGCCCTGATTTCATCACCCAGCTTTATGTGCGGGTTGGAGAATGAGCTGTGCCTGGTGACACAGGTTCTTCTCTGGGGCTCCACGGCAGACAGAATCTGGAGTCACTTTTTCTGCCCTTTAGTTTCTAGAATCCAGCCACCATGTTCTGGGGGTTGCTTGACCCTTTACTTTTATCTTTCCCTCTGGTTTGAATTTATCGGCATACTGTGTTTCTGGAGCTGTTCTTTTCCTTGCTGTTGAACCTGGCTGCATTGCAGTAGTTAGTTGTGATCCCAGGGACACCATTCGTGCTTGTGGGAACTTGGGTGGGGACAGTGGCCGGTACAGCCCACCATATTGTCAAGACACCTGAGAATCACAGCTCTCATGCTGAATAGTTTTCTTTCCATGGCGTAAAGCTGCTATGTCGCCAGAAGCAGGACTTAAGGCAGGTCCACTTTGAAAACTCTGAAGGTATCTTTCAGTGAGAGTATGATAGGATTGACTGCCAGCCTGTTGGGATTTGGAATTACCTAAGGGGCAAGTCTCCAGGCACAGCTGTGAGGGATTATGCAGAGCATATCAGCTCCTGGACAAGCCCGGGAGGGATTATGCTAATCAGGTTATTTTAAGGACAATCACCCTAAAGATGTGTGGTGTCTGGAGCAAGCATTCCTCGCTCTCTGCTTGCCGCCTGTGGGTGCCCTGCATGCCTTCTGTCAGGTCTTTCCTGCCCTGATGGCTGCACCCTTGAACTGTGAGCCAGAAAAACTTTCTCCTGGACGTCGCTTTGCTCAGGGTATTTTATCACAGCAACAGGAAGTGACGCTGAGACAAGAAGGAATGAATGTTCAAGTTCCATTTTGAAAGAGACATTTTCAAAGTACCTCCTGGGCACCGCGATGAACAAGGAGCTGCCCACGCGAGCTGTTTCTGTGTTCTCCTCTCCTGCACTGACGTGTCGGGCAGCCAGGTCCCCTGCGTGACCCCGGCACAGAAGGAGGCTGTGAGTTCTTTCCCGTTCTTTCTCCCACTCACTCACCTCAGCCGACCTGCACGTCCACGACAGGGGCTCCCAGCTTCCCCCTCTCATTGGCCGGGCCCCCACCCTTCACCATCCTGTCTCTAAAGGTGGGTCCCCTGGGTCTCCTCTCCTTTCCAAGTGCTCTCTGGGCCACGCCTCCCACCTCCAACCCACACCCCCAAGTCGCTACATATAGTTTCTCTCCAATCCATAACCATCACATCCGCCCTCCGTCTCTCGTCCTTGTGGAGAAAGTGATCCTAGCTGATCTGTTTGCGCCCCTCTCCCTCCCCCCATTCCTCTTTCTCCAGTGAGAAAGAGAAGTCAGGGCCTTCGAGATGACGCAGCCAGTAAGGGTGTCTGCATTCAAAGCTGGCGACCTGATTTCTGTCCCCAGAACCTGCAGACTGAAAGGAGACAGCCAATTCCAACAGTTGTCCTCTGCCCTGGCGCATGTCATATACGTTCTCTCCCTCTCCTTTTTCTCTCACTCAAAGACATAATACATATGTATGTAATATATAATAAATATATAAGTATATATATATTTAAGTAATAGAATATATACATATATATTTCAAGTGTATGTGTGCATGGGGCACTTGCATGTGTGCATGTGTGCATGTGTGTTGTTGCATGTGAGTGTGTGTCTGTGTGTGTTAATATACACACGTGCATTTGAGTTTGTGTGTCCAAGGTGATATTTGGGAATCAACCTTGTTTGCTCTTCTGCCTTATTTTTGTCAACCCGTGTCTCTTATTAAACTCAAAGAGCACTCTAAGGGTGGGTTTGGCTAGCTGGGGGATTTCTATGCGCCATCTTCCAGGGCTGGAACTATAGGCCGACAGCACATTTGTCCAGCATCTCTATGCGGGATCTGGGGATCTGAACTCAGGTCCCTTTGCTTGCCAGGCACAGGCTTTAACCATTGAGCCATTGCCTCAATTTGGTAAAATATTTTTGAAAGAAGAGAAAGGGGAGTCAGGAAGTTCACAGCTCCAAACCCTTTGGGTTACACCTGGAATAAAGCTCACTGTACAACTTGACGTGACTTTGGGTGTCACCCCATCTGACCTCCGTGTTCTCTGTAGCATCTCCTCATGCACATCCTGGAGGTTCACAGACTTTGCCTGGACCCCCTCATTCACAACCCACCCCAGGCCTTTGGACTCTGCTTCTGTCCAGAATACTTTCCCCTAGCCAATTGTCCATAGCCCCCCGTTTCTCATGGCTCCACCTCAGTTCAGTCACAGCCTCCTCAGGGAAGTGTGGTGACCTCTGTCAGGTAACAACCTCTTCTGGTCACTCTCAGCTGTGCTCCTGCTTTGTCCCAGCGGTGATTTCATTTTAAAAATTTTTTTTATTATTATTTATTCAATTGTGCGTGTATGCATGTGTGTGAGTGTGTGTGTGTGTGTGTGTGTGTGTGTGTGTGTTTGTGTGTGTAGAACCACGGACGAATTCGGGAACCACCATAGACGCTTCCACCTCCTCCTTGTTTACTCTGCCCCGGGATTCACCGGCTCCGCCCTACCAGGACCAGAAACACAGGCCGCCCCCGCTTCCGGTCAGCGTCTATACATGGGGTCTTAGGATCTGAACTCAGGACCTTCCGCCTCCAAGGCCGAGGCTTAAGTCCTGAGCCACCTCTCCAGCCCCAACGGTGACTTCATTTATCTTGACCTGTTGTGACCTTCCTTCTTAGCATGAAAGTGGTCTCTGCCAGGGTGGAGACTGGGTAGTCCCTTCTATGCACTGTGGATTTTCCAGTGGCGAGAACCACGGCAGCCACCATAACAGGCTCTCTGCACTGTTTCTCAAAGGAACAGGCGAATGGTTCTGCTTTGTCTCTTTTCTAGTTGCCAAAGCGAAGCAGCCGGCAAAAGCACCCTAAGGAAGCACGTGCTTATTCTGGCTTGCGTGCTGAGGGTAGGATCCACCACAGTGGGAGGACAGCGGCAGGGTCAAGAGGCGGCGTGGCACCCCAGTCAGGCAGCAGAAAGAGATTCAAGCCGATGCTTGGCTCACTTTCTCCTTTTTATTCAGACTGTGTCATAGTCGGGCACATTTGTAGAGAATTAATGGTTGGGTTAAGCCCAGAGCAAAACCACAGAAGATTGTCTAGCTGATGGGGAAGGTCCAGCCTACGGTGGGTGGGACTAGGCCCTGGAATAAAATACAGAGCTGACTCAGAGAGTGGGCATCCTTGTGCACACTTGGCCAGACATGCTGGTCTGGCAAGTAAGGATCGTCCCTCTCTCAGCAGTTATGTGGAGATGGTGTGGCCAGTTTCCTCGGCCCTGGTGCTGGTGCGTGCTCTCTGGTCAAGCTGGACTATAGATTGTAACTGGACTATTGTGAGAAAATAAATCCCTTGTTCCCTTAAGCCGTTGATGGTGGTTTGTCAGCAATCCTGCAGGTGAACTGCAACAGTCTAGAAACCCAGACCACAGGAGGATTGCTGTCCATATTTAGGGCGAGTTTTCCCACTTTGACTAACCCACTTTAGAAACTGCCTCACAGATATACCTACAGGCTATCTCCTGGGCGATTCGACCTGCCAAGCTGACGGTCAGTATTAACCACCACACTTCACACCACATCGTTTTCATTTCTCAACCACCCTACAGTGCCAAAATGCCCATGAATGTGTCCCCGAGAAATGACACTCCCAGGATTCCAAGCTCAGAGAGGCAGTGCCAAGAAGGGAGAGCACCCCCATTCTGTCTGTGGTGATTCTTCACCACAAAGCACCCGCCTAGGAGCAGGTCTGAAATCTGGATGCAAGAGGTCGAGACACTTGGAATTGTTGACTCCAGGGGTCACTTTAGCCTGAGGACAAAAATCTTTGCTTGAAGCCCACAAAGAACTCCTAGATCTCCAAAGTCCCAGTGCCGGATGGTAAGTTGAATACTCACACGATGGTTGGCATTACCCAGGAGGCACTTAAAAAAAAAACCAACTGATTTTGTTTTGGAGTCCTTCGAACCATAAAAAGATCAGTGTGAAACCACAGAATGTCTATGTTTCTTGCACTCTTAAAACTAAAGAAAAAGAAAAAAAGTAGCATTGCGGGCGTGTGCTGGATTATTCGAACCATATTTTGCAAACGCTAGCTCCTCTCGTAGTCTGAGGCAGCCTCGTGCCAAGCTGCGACTCACTGGACGTTTTTACGGGCCGAGTTCCTAACCTTTTGCATACGGCCGTGTGCAGCGGAATTACTAACAGGACTTGGGGTCTGAGCAGGGGACAGTGTTGCCCACTGAGCACAGGGGTATCCACCCAGCTTTGGGGTTCAGTCTGTCCTCTGACTGAGCATGCTCAGTCATGCCCCAGAGATGTTTTTCTGTTCCCTTGGCAATGTGCAAGATCCGGAGTCAGGGAGCAGGCTACTGGATGGCCGCTGTGTGCTGAAGTAGCCTAGAGCCAGGTCAAGGGATTTCTGGTCAGAAAGTTCTGGCTTCTGCCACCAGCCATTGCCCTCTGTGACTCTGGCCCCACCTCGGGTTCTTTATCTGCTTTGGATCCCTCCTGGCAGGTTGGGCGTGGGGTAGCCCTGGAGAGAGGGTGTTTCAGAATGACTGAGAGCATGGAGTGGAGGAAGAGAAGCGCTGGTGAGACCCGAGTTCAAATCCCGACTATTGTTCCTACAAGGTTATGTGGTCTTGCTCCTCCGACTGCCCCCACTGAGTGAGGCAGAAGTTTAAATGAGATGCTGAACATCAAGGTCTTGGCCCAGAGCCCAGCTTGTGGGTCTGCATAAACATGCATCATTTCTGTTTTGTTCCTAATAACCAATCCCCAGGGCGGCTCACCATCCTAAGCGGGCCCTAAATGAGAATCATCAATTTGGTGAATGTGTTTTTAGGCCATCTGGCTAAGTTGAAAAGTTTTCTGGGTTGGTAATCATGATGCGGCGTGTGTGTGTGTGTGTGTGTGTGTGTGTGTGTGTATGTGTGTGTGTGTGTGAGAGAGAGAGAGAGAGTGTGTGTGCGTGTGTGTGTTTATGCATGTGTGTGTTTCACTGAGATTTAGAGACACTGGGTGAAGGGGACAGATTCTTTGTTGTGCGAACAAGTTTCTAAGTACTGAGGATATTCAGACCTCTCTCTGTGGAAGAGGCGATTGTTCTGCAAAGCTCTGGAGCGCCAAAACCCTGTCCAGAAATCCCTTCGGTAAACAGTAACAATGGAGCCTCTCCTTTGAGTATAATAGAGTAGATTAAGCAGATGCCTTTCTCTTGGGGATCTCAAAGGCTTTTGTAGCATTTCAGAGCTTTAGCGGTTTTTCTTGAAGGATGATTTTTCCCCCCTGCCTCAGCTAGTGGGTCACTCACAGAACTGTGGGGCTCGTGGATCAATATGTATTCGGGGGGTAACTTGTGCTGCCCTGTGAACTTTAAACAATGCACCCCAATATGAACTGGGGGTTCTTTGTCTCATCTTGGTAAATTGCTGGGCTTTTTTTTTTTTTTTTTTTTTTTGCTAAAATTGGAAGCCCCTAGGCTGTGGCTGCCCACCTATCACTCCTGCGAATAATCACGTTCTGCACATGTAGGGCTTGCCACTCCCATCCATAAATGTCACTTACACCATCTCGTGTTTTAATTTTCTCTATTTAACCTTCATTCATTCATTCAGCTTTGTGCTGGGGACCAGTAGCCACCAAAACCACACATGAATGTGTGAATCTTGACATCATAAACCTCCCTAATTAAGAGCAGGGCCGCAAGTGTTAGGGCCACCCCTGTGAACACATGCCACCGTGCAGGTGACCGGGCTGCATTGGAGTTACAAAATCGTCTCATAGCCTGTGCTGATGCCCACTGAAGCCTCAATGCTTACTTTTTAGCCTGTGCCCAGTACTGGGCAGTCGGAGGGTTCTGTTTGCCTGAGGGGCTCAGAAGCGACGCGAAGTGGTCTCAGCAAGGCGTGGCCATGGAGAAGGAGGGTGTTCGTGTGGACTGGGCCTCTGATGGTTCTCTACCACAGTGTGCTGGACCACGGAAGCTGCACGGTCACAGTTAATCTCCAAGACGCCACGCCTGTGGAGATGCCTCGGAGGTGAAGGGCTTGCGGCACAAGGGTGAGGACCTGGGTTCGGATCCCTAGTGCTCATGCAAGAGCTAGTGCGGTCGTGTACATCTGTGACCCTGGCACTGGGAGTGGGAGGGGAGACAGGCCGATGCCCTGAGCTCATTGGCCAGTCAGCCCAGCTGAACAGGTGACCTCCAGATTCAGTGGAGACCCTGCCTCAAAAGTAAGGTGAAGCATGATGGAGGATAGCTGAGGTCAATCCCTGGCCTCCACACATGCACACACACATAGATACCTGCCCGCACGCACACACATATGCACACCCACCAACATGCACACACGAACATGTACCTGACACACACACACACACACACACACACACACACGAATACAGAGGCTGGAGTTGTGCAATCCAAGCATGCGCCAAGGGGAGCAGGCCTCAGTTTCCCCATCTGTAAGAATGGGGTGAGGGTGCCACTCTGGTGGGGCACCCTAGGCCTGGGGTACCTGCGTCTGAACAGAGGCTGCCTCTGGATACAAAGGCACAGGGTCCACCCCTGTGCACCTCTGGAGAGCTGGCGGAGAAGTGGGCGTAGCTGCGGCTTAGAACGCATTTCGGCGCCTGACTTGCAGGGAGATGCCTTTATTTTGGGCCTCCTTTCCCTTCTGCTCTGGAAGTCTGGCAGAAGTCTTTTCAAGGTTATGGTTATTACAGCAATTATTTTTCTAATTTCTCTTTTGAGTGAAATCCACTTTTGCAGAGCGGGGAAGGAGTGGTGTGAAAGGGGTTTAACAAGTGGAGGGAAGCCATAATTTTGGCAGGAGAATCGTGACACTTTCGAAATGAGTAATTACCGATGGGTGTGTGCTGGAGACCGACTTTGCAGCAGATTCTCCCCGCTGGTTCCAGTTGGGCTGGCTGCTTGGTTTGAAATCTGGCCTTGGCTTTTTCCACGTCTGCTAGGAGTCCCCTGTGGTTGTGGCTCCCCCCAGCCAAGAGGTCAACTCTTGGGGCTGCTTTGCTAATGCACTTGAAGTTCTGGCCTCGTAAAAATCTCACGTTGTTTCTTGGGAGCGTGCCGCAGACCTCCTGAAAGACAGGACCACACTGGATTCCCACCATCAGAAACCTGAGTCAGCGATGGATGGTCTTGGAGACTAAGCTACCTTTGAGGGTCTGAGAGGGCAGTCTGCGGAATCTACCTGTGGTTGTCGTCTGTCTGCACAGGCCTCAGGAATCCTCTTGGGACCTCGTTCAGAGTCTTTGCCCACCTTGGTAGTCAGTCTCTCAACTGCTTCCAGGCCGGTGAGAAGATCCTGGAACATCTTTTCCTGCCTCTAGACGTCCAGCTATGGTCAGGCTATTGGCCTGGGCAGCCCTGTGGGCACAGTGATGCTTGGGGTGGGTTTCCCTGAAGCAAGGCCATCGATACCCAGACCCGCCTCCAAGACTCACTGTCTCCACAAGAAGCGCCTCCCCTGATGCTGCCATCCTGCTCCCAAGTTGGAGACCAGAGGCAAAGGAACGAGCCCGTCATGGCTAGACTTGCCGAGCCCTCAGCAGGCGAGAGAGAAGAACGGGCTGGACTGACTCCTCGCACAGTGGACGCAGCACCCGCGTGGCCCGGCAGTGTTCCAGGCTCCCTCGAGCCTCTACGCTCAGCCTAGGTTGCCCTCCCTCCGACTTGCAGTCCTGTGAATCCACGCTGAGCTTGCCGGCTCTCTCTGGCTTTCTGGAACATTCCTGCTTGGGTCCCCATGGGTGGATGAGAGGACCCCCTTCTCACAGTAGTCAGGAGCCAGAGGAGGCCTTGACCTCTCTCTCATGGTAGGGTGGTGGGAGCTGCTACATGCCAGGCACTGTGCTAGATCTGGCAATGTGGATGAGTTGGCACCATCTCTAAGGACCTGGTTGGCTGGTGGGAGACTCAGCACAGGGGATGCCCACATGCAGAGATCATAGAGACCGCACTGTGGGGTCCACCTAGTGGGTTGTGAGTGGGCTGAAGTCTGACCACATCGCAGTGCTCATTGCTTGTGGAGACAGGCCCCAGACACCTATGGGTGCTTTCTGGCTGACCCTGAAAAGGGAAGGTGGGACTCAAGGGGGTCCTGGAGGCTACTACTCTGTGTGTCCCTTGGCCTCTGACTATGCAGAACTCAGGCCACAGGGCTGCAGTCTTGAAATAAGAATGTCAGCCACATGTGTGTGTGTGGGGGGGGGGGATGGTGAGGGAGAAACAGCGCAGACCTGGCCTAGCATGCTTTTAGGAGTGCACTAGATCCGGCATATTGGAATTGTGAGACTTCAAATGGCAATGTCACCTGAAATGCCGGGGACCGGCGCTGCCACCGAACCTCTGATCGCTGTTGTCACTAAACTGTGTTGATGAGAGAGAGCGACACAGGTGGTGGCCCCAGCTGTGGCCATGACAGCTGACTGACAGCGAGCAGGCTTCTTCCTTTCAGCCATGTGGCTGTCCCTCTGTGCCCCGGGTCTCTGGCCTGCCCTCTCTTGCCCAGTCCATCCCAGCGTTCAGCTCAGAGGCACGCGGAGCTGGATTTGGGGTCTGACTGAGCACGGCCCTTCGGGGACTGAGTGACAAGTCCCTTGAACTTCCCTCTGCCCCTATCTACCAAGTGCGGGAGGGGGAGACTGTGGGTGGGTCTGCCATAGTGAGGCACAGGCGTCAACTTGACGGCTGAGGGTTTGAGCTCTGGGCACATTTGTAGAGAATTAGTGGTTGGGTTAAGCCCAGAGCAAACCTGCAGGAGATTGTCTAGCTGATGGGGAAAGCCCAGCCTAGGGTGGGTGGGACTAGGTCCTGGAATAAAACACAGAGAATTAGTCGAGAGAGTCGGCATCCTTGTGTACGCTTGGCCGGACATGCTGGTCTGGCAAGTAAGGATTGTCCCTCTCTCAGCAGTTATACAGAGATGGTGTGGCCAGTTCCCTCAGCCCTGGTGTTGGTGGGAGCTCTCCTGCTAAGATGGACAAACAACTGTAACCAGGAATCTTAAGGGAAAATAAACCCCTTGTTCCCTTAAGCTGCTTGATGGTGATTTATCAGCAACCATGCGGCTGACTGCTACAATACTGAAGTCCAGACCAGTCTGCGCTGCCTTTTTTGCCTTCCCTGAGCCTAGCTCTGCCCTCTCTCCATGGGGACCAGGGGTCTTATGCCCACCAGAGCTGTGGGTTGAGGAGAGGGAGGAGGGCAGGGGCCTCCTTTGGTCTCGGACACTTGGCACAGGCTCCCAGGAAGCAAGCTTCTTCCAGTGCAGTCTGTCCAGGTTCGGGGCTAGGCTGGCGCCGTGCGTGAGGACCGCCCAGCAGGGAGGGGCCTGAGCGTGGGAGTGGGGGCAGGGGGGCTGTGATTTCCGCCTCTGTCCGAGGTTGCTGATCTGCACAGTGAGTTGGGTTAAAGACGTCACGTCTCCTCTGCACAGTCCGGCATGGCTGGGGGGAGGAGCTGGCGGAGGAGGAGAAAGAGGGATGAACAGAATGGCAAGCGTGGCCACAGCCGCTTCTGCATGCAAAGTACGCCGTCCATCCTTCCGTCATCACTCTGACCTCGTGGCGCTTCCCCACAGGGCAGGTTGGCCACAGCCCTCGGGCACCTGAGACTGCAGGTCAGGTCACTTCAGGCCTCCGGGGATGGCAGAGGCCTTTGAGGCCATCGGACTGAAGCGAGCGGAGTGGCCGGGGCAGCAATACCGCCCACCCTCCGCCTCGGCGATGCCGGCTGCTCAAGAGACCGCGCGCGAAGAGAATCGTTGCAGCCCGTGGTTGTGCCACGGTGTAACATGCGCCACACTCACGTATGCTGCGACCCGTATCGGAATTCCATTTCTTGTGGATGCTGAGGAGTATTCCACTGTGCCCATCGGCCATCCATCCTGATGGACGTTTGGGTTCCTTCCCCGGCTCTGGGCTGTTGGGAACCACGCTGCTCCAAACACGGAAGGACAAGTATCCAACCAAGAGCGCTTCCCATCTTTTAGGCGCATATCCAAGAGGAGCATTACTGGAAGATGTGATGATTCTATTTTAAATTTTTAAGGGGTCACCCATCATACTGTGGAAGGATTTTATTTTTCCTTAAGTCCTTGTTCCATCAGCAAGGACCGTGGAGATCTGGGGAGGAGGAGGAAGGAGAAAGGGCAGGCTCCGCCTTTGGGGCTGGAGCGGCAGACTTGACATAAGAAGGAATGTCTTTTGACCAGCAAGCCAAGCAAGCATAATTCAGGTGCCAGGCGGGGGTGGGGGGCGTAGGGAGAGGCCGGGAGAACAAGGACCTTGCAGGGCTTGGATTCCCAGCTGGCTAGCGGCACGGGCGGCCGGCTTGATGTGGATGGCAAATTGTCACTCTGGCGGAATTCAGGACCGCCACTTATGCTATTAGGCGGCAATCTATAATTAAGTCACTCAAGGCTGGGTGAAGAGAGATCTCACCTGGACCTTCCCGGAGGGGCTGCTGGGGTTGGGGGGGACCTCCCTCCTGTCAGCCAGCCACCGACACCCTACCAGCAGTCACTGTGTCCTTCTGACGCCTGCTCCCCAGCTCCAGGAGGCAGATGTGGGGAAAAGAAGGGCTGTGCAGGAGTGAGGTGGGGGGTGTGTGGGGGGGACGTGGCACATCCTGATCATGGAGCGCTTGGATTCCTGGCCACAGAAGCCCCGAATGTCGAGGTCATGAGCTGATTCTTTCCCTGGGTCTCCAAGGGAGTGGCCCGAGCTCCCGGAGGGGAGAAACGACCCCGGAGCGTCCATGGGGGGAGAACGCACCATCGAAGGCCTCTCTGACCACGGCTGTCAGCTTGGCTTCCCCAGCCCTGGGCGGGCTGGCGTCTGACTGTCCCCTCTGGAATGTCTGGGCTGCAGCCGGGGCTTGTTCTAAATGAGAAACAGGCGGGAAGGGCTTGGGGCCTGGCGGGCCGTGGCCAGCTCCTCGTGCGGTCTGGGCAGGGCCTCTTGGCACGCCCGGAGGACGCACTGGCTGTGCAGGCGGCCCTCCCGCGGCCTGGGGGGCTTGGGTGCCCCGCCAGCCTGCTCGGGCCAGTGCCTGCTCAGAGGGAGGGCGGCGTGTGCCAAGCTCCGCCCTAGAGACACATGGGAAACTGGAGCCCGGAGCCTCGATTTCGCTTATGTTGAAAATGGTGGCCCAACACCTCCTAGACTCATGTCTGAACACGCAGAGGGGCGCAGGGTGGGGGCGGGTGGGGACACTGGTGAGGGGTCCAAACTTTGGACTCCTAGGGACGCTGCCCCAGCGTCTTGGTTTTCTATCCAGACGACCTGAGGTTGGAGACGCTCAGGCACGTACCCGGGGTCACACAGCAGTCTTCTGCGAGCTGGTGCTCCCTGAAATCAGAGCCCAGCAGGCCGCAGCCTCCTCCCGCCTCGTCCCAGCCCCAGCGTGGATCTCCAGGCACCTCCTGCATCTCCCAGAGCTTCTGGGTTCCAGCCTGCTGCCCACATTTTTCCTAAGGCCAGGAGCATGGCGAAGAATTGGTGTCCTCCAACCCCTCCAGTCTTTCAGCCCACCCAGGCTGCTCTCTCTCTCTCTCTCTCTCTCTCCCTCTCCCTCTCTCTCTTTTGTGGGTGTCTCTCTATATATCTTTGTGTAATAGAGGGCACTGTGTGTGCCTGTGGAGGCCCAAGGGTGACTTTGGGAATCACCCTGGATTGCTTTAACTCTTCTTTGCTTTGCTCCGGGGTTCCCCAGGCTCTGCCTTCCAGGGCCAGAAGTGCAGGCCTCTGCCATTTCTGCCTGTCGTTTTTTTATGTGGGTTCTGAACCTGGAACCTTCTGCGTACCAGGCAGAATCTTAACCCCTGAGCCACCTCTCCTGCCAAGCCGACTCACGATCACAGTACATTGGTGAGGGGTGGGACCCGGTCTTTGCTGTCCCCTGACCTGGGGGTACTGCCGTGTTTACAGAACTGAGCAGAGACCATGACACTTGACCCTTTCCTTGGTGGAACTTGGTGAGGAATTAGGCAAGTGTTGCAGTTTGCCTGCACGGAGCCCATAAATTCATGGCCAAGCAGTTTAGGGGAACAAGGGATTTTATTTCGGCTTGTGATTGTCTGGTTACAGCTCTTAATCCAGCTTGGCAGGAGAGTTCATAACAAATCCAGGAACTGAGGGAAACGGCCACACTATATCCACCTATTCACTGAGCCAGCTAAAGTATGGCAGTGGGCTTATGCTCATGGAATTCACTGGTCTTACCAGCTCCCCCCATCTTATCTACCTGCCCAGGGAATAGCCCCACCCACTGTGGGCTGAGGCTTCCCATCAATCAATCCCCTGCGGGTTTGTTCCTGGCTTGCCCTATCGATTCTTCACAGATGTTCCACAAGCTGTCTGCAGTTGTCAAGTTGCCGTCTTGTGTCTAACTATCACAGCAAAGAAGTTCAGTCTTTGACATCAGTTCCTTCATCTGTCCTGATGCAAGACTGGGACTCACAAGAGGGGGGTATGGAGGCCATCGTGGGGGGACCCTGAGCTGGGATATGGCTTCGAGAATTCCACTGTATCAGGAGGTTTCTGGCAAGGCAGTGTCATGGAGAATATCTTCCCGTGCCAGGCACCGTGTCCGAGGCTGGCAACGCGATGAAGAATCTAGGGGATGGAGCTCACCTGATGGATGGTGGGCGGTGCCAGGAAGGGGCTGGTGGCGATTCAGATGTGCCCAAGGGAAGCCTTGGTGTCTCCTTCAGGTGAAAGTTCAGGAAGGGGAGAGAGAGAAAGAGAGAGAGAGAGAGAGAGAGAGAGAGAGAGACAGAGAGAGACAGAGAGAGAGAAGGAGAGGGAGAGGGAGAAGGAAGAGAGAGAGGGAGAGGGAGAGGAAATGTGTATGTAAGAGAGAAAGAAAGAGAAGAAAGAGAAAAAGTGAGTGTGTGTATGTGTGTGTGAGGGAGAGAGAAAAAATAAAGAGGAGAAAAAGTAAGTGTGTGTATGTGAGAAAGAGAGAGAGGGGAAAGCGAAAGTGTGTGAGGGAGAGAGAGCAAGAGAGCTTTCATATACATTTAACTTTACTATATTTTTATGACCGTTTTACTAGATCAGAAGCTATTGGTCATTTCTCACTGTGACTAATTTACAAATGAACTTACACATGTTAATATATAGCACATATGCAAAGCTTTGCACACAAACTTGTTTGAAGAAGCCACCCCTTAGTGCCCCTGGAGGGATGGTTGGTAATAATTAAAACTGCTGATAACTGAGTGGGGATATTTTTGTTATTGTTTGTTACAACACAATAATTTATTGAGAGCCCCCCTCCCAGCCTTGCAGATCTTGTTTGCTCACCCCAAGAAGAAGGTTGGGGGCGTTCTGCTCGATGAGATTCTTGAGGTGGCTGTAACTGTCTCCCTCACACGTAGAGGACACAGCCGGCAGATTGAGCTCCTCCGACATACGGCACCTTCACCGCCGCCACTTGCTCTAATAATTTCCTGTAAGATTTGCTGTTCCGGAGTTGCCTATTGAAGACGTGAACTACCAGCCAGCTACATTTGTTGTCCTGTATGCCAGTGCCAGCCTTTCCAGTAACACTGGGGTCCCCAAAGAGGTCAAGACGACAGACTTGAAAGATCTGAAAGAACTCGCCAGCTCATTCAGGACCTTTGGGCACTAGTAGCTCCTCTTCCATCAATGCCTGCCGTGCACACGGCGGCCGCGACAGGCAGGGGGAAGGAGTAGAAAGCTGTCTTGTATGTGACAATAGATTCATACCTCTTTCCAGTGTGTTTCCTGAGATCCACGCGTCTTTGAGGTGCTGTGATGAGGTCCGCGGTCTGTCCAATCAGTGTGGCAGGAGCTCCGCAGGAAGGGCGCCATCACGTGCAGGGAAAAGCGCTGCTCCAGGCAGAACAACTTCAACAGGTGGTAGATGCTTCCAGAAGCCATCAGTGCGTCCTGGATGCATCCAGACCTGTGCCTGGCTTCCGATACCAGCAGATTGGTCCCAGATCGGACACCAGGAAGCAAATCTGAGCAGTTCCACACAGCAGCCCACAGCGGGGCCCCACGGGAGACGGTCAGTATCCTGTTTCCTAGGCCCCACCAGCTCTTGGAGTACTTGTGACACGGCCAAACCTTGGTTGTTTTTGCCTTCATTGACATTGTGTCTGGCACTGCCTCGAGCCGGGCAATGGCGGCTCCTGTCCTGGGTCTCCTAGCTTATCCTCCGCCAGCGCCCTGACAGTCTGGGAAAAATGCTGGGTGGAATCCTGCCTGTCCTGGGCATTGGCATCTAGTCTCTGAGAGAAGAACAAAAGGCTGTTTTGGGATGCGGGCTCCTCGTGTGGAATGGGAATTTTTTTCTGCTCACATTCCTAGAACTGGTATTTTAGATGTTATATGAGGAAGCCCTGTTCATGCCGTGTCTGTTTAAATTTCGACAACATTGCAAACGCATCTACATTGAAAGGCATGTCTGCCCACGTGGGTGGTAACTCTGTCTGTCTTCCTTCCTTTCACTTCCAGGGTGACTTTTCTCCTTCCTTCCATCCATCTTCCTCTGGCCAGTCAGTTCCTGGTCTTGCTATCTGTCTGTCTGTGGCCCTGGTGTGTTTCCTTGGCTGGCTCTTGAGAGATTGACTTGGGGGTTCGGGCGGGCAGGGGTCTAAGCGGGTAGGGGTCCAGAGCCTTGTGTCTGGGAGTCTGCTGCGCGGGCTGGTTGCATGTTTTGGGTTTAATTCTCAGATTAGTACAAATCTAGAATCCATCTCAGTCTCTTGTCTTTGGTTGTGAATATCTGTGTACAGCATCGCTATTGTGCTACTGGGCCATCGTGAGCATAGCTGTTGCCTGGGGCATCCCCATGTCTTCCCGCGTTCTCGAAATCATCTCTGGACAACTTGTAGGCCCTTGTATAACGAATGCTCTCTCAACAGTTGTTACACTGAGCTGTTTAGAAAATATCAACAAGGAAATAATGAAGTCCACACCCGTTCAGTACAGAGGCAATTTTTTTTTTTTGGTGGACCTAGTGTATGGATCTCGAAGGACAACTGTATGCAGGGGTTGGTGTGACCTATAGTTCTAGGTATCCACTGGGACCTCAGGATGCATCCTCCATCCTGGATTTGGGGACCGCAATGCAAGAAAGGAAGTGACACGAAAGAAAGGCAAGATGGAAGAGGGACCTCCCATGGCCGAAGGCACCTTCTGACCTTTGTCTTTGAGGTGAGGCATGGTTTGCAGACCCAGTGCTGGCTAGCAAGTTCTTGTGCTGTCTTATAACATGCTGTGTGTGTGCGTGTGTGTGTGCGTGTGTGTGTGCGTGTGTGTGTGTTCATGAGTGCATCGGTACAGGGCACATCTCTCCTCCCTGGTTCCCCTAGAGGTACACCTGGTGAACTGGTTCACCCAGGCTCAGGGGCCTGGAAGGACACTACTACGCCTGCCAGGGGTCCTGTGGGGAGCAGGGACATCAGAAAGGGAGTAAGGGGCCTGTTGAGCTGTTGCCCCTAGAACGGACACCCCTTGGTGTCTAGCGAGAAGTCGACGGACCTCTAAGTGATTTGTACGACTGGATCGGAACCGTCTAAACAATCTGGATTGTCCCATGCCGCCTAAACACACCTTAGCGGGACAGCTCATGAAATCAATCTCCTCTTTCATAAGGTACGAGGTTATTTCCCAGGTCCCCAGAGGGAGGTGATGTCATGAGACATCTAGTTGGGAGGGAGTGATTTTTATTCCGCGGGATTGGGGCTGTTGCAGAAAGCCTAATTAGGATGAGCTAGCAGAGTTGAGAGGAGTTGGGAGAAGGGCTGGGGGAGGGGCTAGGGAAGGAGTTGGAAGAGGAGGGAGGGGAGGAGCTAGGGGAGGAGTTGGGAGAGGAGGGAGGGGAGGAGCTAGGGGAGGAGTTGGGAGAGGAGGGAGGGGAGGAGCTAGGGGAGGAGTTGGGAGAGGAGGGAGGGGAGGGGCTAGGGAAGGAGTTGGGGGAAGAGGGAGGGGAGGAGCCGGGAAGACCATAGTGGGACTTCTCTGGATCAAATGCGCCTGCAAGATCCTGACCTACAATTCCATGTCAAAGCCAGTTTTCCCAGCCGGGCTTGCAGCTGGTCTTGCTGGGCCTCCAGCTGTGATGTCTGCCTTCCTTCCACCCTCTCTTAGCGCTCCGGGTGACCTGTTCCCTGGCGTTATGGCCAAGAGTTCTACAGTCCCAGGCAGAATCAAGGGACCTGCAGATGGCTCTGGTCACACCCCGGCTCTGACTTATTTCTTGATTTTTGTTATGAGCCGGGCTAGGGTGAGCAGACCATGCCCAGTGTGGGCCTTCCCAGCTTCCCCCACGATTGTTTTGCTCTGTCTATACATGGAGTCTCCTACTTTCTACTTCAAATTCTTATTTGAATTAATTCATGCTTTCATATACACATTTGTATAAAATAAGTGTTTTAAATATCAGCTTTTATTATAAACACAACACTATGACAACATTAGTACAAAATGCTCAGTACGAAAATGCTCAGATGTGCATCTAGCTCAATTTGTGAAGATTCTTTATACTAAAAACTATGGCCTGGGGATGAAGGAAATCAAAGAAAGTTCAGGTAAATGGGGAGACACGTTTTGGCTGATGTTGGGAGACTATGATGCGGAGACATAACTTCTCCCTGTGTGATAAACAGATTGAACACAATTCCTACCAAAATTCCAGCTGGACTTTGAATTAGAAGATGCATGTGTGCAGCTAACAGAGTGGAACAGTTTAAATAGTTTGGGGGAGAACAAAGTAGAGGAATCATTTGGATCCAAGACTTCTTGTATGGTTAAGATGATCAAAATAAGTGGTGTATGTGTGTGTGTTGGTTTGAAATGTGAGTTGTCACCCACAAGTTCATATATTTGAATCTTTAGTTGTTTGGGAAGGTCATGGTCCCTTTAAGAGGTGGAGCTTTGCTGGAGGAAGGCAGTCACTGGATGGGGGTGTGGAGTGGGGGTGGTTAGAGGTTGATTAGCTCCTACTTCCAGAAGGGTCTGCTCTTGTAATTTATAGCTCTTGGTCTCTTTCCTCCCTCCCTCTTTCCCTCCCTCCCTCTTTCCCTCCCTCCCTCTTTCCCTCCCTCCCTCCCCCTCCCTCCCTCTCCCCTCCCTTCTTCCCCCCCTCCCTCCCTTCCTCCCTTCCTCTCTCCCTCTCTCCCTCCCTTCCAATTCCAGTTCCTGCTTTCCCTCTATTTTGATGGTTGTAAACACTGAAGTCAAGAGAAGCCCCCTGCAGAGTGGTAAATCTGCAGCTTGCTAGCATGCGGCGATGGAATTGAACCTGGTGCTTCTATCTCTGAAACTGTGAGCAGCACGGCAGCCCAGGCAGTGCCCAGGAGCCCTGGAATGCTCTCCAAGTCCCAGATGTTAAAGCCTTTGGTTCAAGGCATTGCCGTGAGAAGGTGGTGGCGCTTTAAGAAGCAGGGCATTGTGATAGTTAATCCTGGGTGTCAACTTGACCACACCTGGCAACTAAAATCAGCTGAGAGACCCCCCTGAAGAGATTATCTGGATCAATGCATTTACAGTACAATGACCAGCCCTAGATCCAACTGGTACCTCCCTAGATCTGATTGGAACCTCCCACTGGTGGGCCAGATAAAAGGAACCACAGAACAGGAGACTGGGAAGAAGAGAGACTCTCCAGGCATCCTTCAGCCTTTAGTCATCACCCACCAGCCGACTGGATGTTTGCAGTGACGTAGCCTCCCTCTTCAGCCACCAGCCAAGCTGCTTCCGCCATGAAAGACTGTTTCTCCCCTCTGGAGCTGTAAGCTGAAAAAAATCTCCCTTTCGCCCTTAAGTCGTTCGGCTTTGGGTGCTCTCACAGCAACAGTTAGGAGTAACCGTTACAGGCGTGGTCTTCTGGCCGTGGGGAGGTGTCTCCTGAGGGAATGGGGAGACCCACCGGTTTCTCTTTTTCATTTCCTGGCCCCCAGGAGGTCAGAGATTCCGGTCCATCGCTTGCTCCTGTCCTGGTGTCCATCATAGGCCCAGAGCGACGGGCCCTCTGATCGTGGACTGTCGCCTCCGGATCCGCAGGTCTGGACGGACCTCCCCTGTCTCAGCTGACTGCTGCAGGGACGGTCGTGGCTAACTCAGAGGGTCCTGCCTCCCCCACCCACAGCCCTGCTGCCCAGCGAAGCTCGGCCGCTGTAGAGGCAGACGCTGCCATGCGCTTGGTAAGGGCTTGTTGGTGCAGACGCCTGGAGGGGAGGGGAGGGGGCAGGAGGGGGCAGCAGGAGCCCGGCTGAGCTCACGCTCCCCAGTGCGTGGACTTGATTTCCAGCCTTGTCTCTTTGGGCCCAGCTTCCAGCTCTGTCAGCCACTGCCCGGGGCTGCTCGGGGGTGTCTGGGTCCATGGGCAAAGAAGTCTTTAAGGCTGAGGAGATGACAGCTGCTGGCAGCTGGGCAGCACATTGTCTGTTGGAGGCGGGTGCCGTGGGCATCTCTCTGCCCATCCTCCAGTGACTCCTGGGGCACAGTCCCTTGGGTGCTGTGGTCACAACCTTTCAGGGGAGTTGGGACAGCAGGTGGGATGAACGGTGGCCGCTGTCTCTGCTGGGGCTCTAGGGCGACCTGGAGGAGGCTGGCGGGGGTCCCACCCCACCCTCCTCAGACTCCTCCTGACGCAGCTCTGGAGCCTGTTTTGGTCTCCATGGTTCTCCCGGTGGCACGGAAGGCTGAGACCCACAGGGGATGCGGCTGTCTCAGGGTGGGCTCGCCGTGTTTGCCTTCTGGCCACGGTGATTGGACAACAGCCTGAGGAGGATCCCGGTGAGCCTCACGGGGTCTGCGTCTCTCTACAGTCCGTGGGGGTGAGTGGTACATGATGGTACTTGTGCGAAAGACACAGGAACAATTTCAGAAACAAAAGGGAGTCACCCCGTCAACCCTGCCCCCCGAAACTAAAGCTATCTTGGGAGGATGTGAAGAACTGGTCCTTCCTCACGATTGTCTGATGAAACTGACGACCACGGAAGACTCTGCCAGACCCACCAGCTTGCAAATAGACCACCACCATCTAATCAAAGAGGATATCTGCCTAACTGTCTGTACATTCATGTTATCAGTCACTGAGGCAGAGGGTGATTGTTCCAAAATATCTGATGCAATCCTCTTTATTTTTGCCTCTAGAACCTTCCATTCATCCACCTTAACATACCCACTGCTTACTGGGGCACTTGTGTTCCCATTGTAGCTCTATGTGGCTTCCCAGATAAATCTCTCTCTCTCTCTCTCATAGGCCCATATCCATGTTTCTGCCCCAAGCTTGCTCCTTCCTGCCATTTTTCCATACATTCCATTCACGTCCAGTCAGGGATCCTCTGCTACCTGTGAGTCCATATTTATTCCTACCTGATGCCCAGCTCAGCTTTCTCATTTTTTCCACACACAACACTGATGACCTGCTGTGCTTCGTGAAGTCTGCCCTGTGGGGGGCTTGTCACGGGTCTTCTGGATGGCTTCGCGCTGGCCAGAGTGACGTGTTGGCGTGACCACACTGGCAGAAGGATCGAGGTTTTCTCCTGGTGTTGTGGCTGGTTCTCTCTAACCGCGCTCCCGACCCCAGATGCATCTCTTCTGTCTCAGCAGATGCTGTGCGCCTGCGGCGCCACCTGTCTTGGTGAAGCAAATGGTCACTGGCCTGAGTCCATCGGGGGCTTATGGCTTGACAACGGATATCTCCAAGGCGTCAACCTTCTGCTGTGGATGGCATAGGGTCTCCGGTGCCATGTTTCTCTCACCGGGCTGCAAGCTCTGAGTACATATGTCCACATTGGCCCCTCACCAGAACCCACACCATTTTCTGGGTCACGTGGTCCAGGTGGCAGGTTGCTTGCCCCGTAGCCTGGAGCCTTCTGGAGAAGGGATGGAAGAGGGATGGCCAGGGGGGGAATATGTGACTCAGAACTCGGAGGCCCACTCGACGCGGCACTTTTACCTGTGTGGTGGGCGATGCCCAGTGCCGTGTTCTTTCTCTTGCGTTGAGAGGATCGTCTCGCGGTGCCCCGTGGGTGTCTCACTGAATCAGGTCCAGTAACTTTGCCATTGCTCCAGAGGTTAAGTGTGATGTTCTGCGACACCCCTCTCTCTAGCTCTCTGGGGCCAACACTGAGACAGGCAGCTCCGAGTCACAATTTCTCTGGGACACAGTTGGCCATATTTGACCATTTAGAGTACACATGGGTCCCCCATTGTGAAGTCCTGGGGCACCGTCTGTGTTGTTAGTCCCTCAATCATCCTGTTCACCTATTTCAGCTGGCGGCGGCTGGCCAATGGGATGCTTAGAGACCTGTCGGTCCCGTTGCTTCCTGGGAGTTGCGTTCACCTGCACCCATCACCAGCAGCAGCTCCTGGACGGTGCCTCTGTGGGCGCAGGCAGGGGCCCCCATCACCATCCCGTTGGAGTCCTGACTCACTGTCTGCTACGGCAACCCCAGAACTTCACTTGTAACCCGAGTGGGCACTTGACTTTATTCCAAAGCAAAGTAGGGATGAAAAACAAATGATAACTATGTGGAGATTTCTGGAAGATTCTCAAGAGCAGCCTGTGTAATGTGCTTGGCACTTGGCTGGATCTTTATTTGGTTGGAAACACACGTGTGTGTGTGTGTGTGTGTGTGTGTGTGTGTGTTTGTGCGAAAGACACGGGAACAATTTCAGAAACAAAAGGGAGTCACCCTTGTCAACCCTGCCCCCCGAAACTAAAGCTATCTTGCGTGCGTGCGTGCGTGCGTGTGTGTGTGTGTGTGTGTGTGTGTGTGTGTGTGTTATCTATCCAATGGTACTTGAATGTGGTGACCTTGGGAGACCCAAAGGTGACATTGAGAATCATTTTGCATTAATCTATCTCCTTATTGCTTCGTTCTGGGATTTCCTTCCAGGGTGAGAAGTGCAGGCTCCCACCACTTCTGCCTGGCATTTTTTATGGGATCTTGGGATCTGAACTCAGGTCCTTTTGCCTGTGAGGCAAAGACTTAACCCCCAAGTCATCTCCCCAGCTAGGAATCACATTCTCTTTTAAATTTGTTTTTATTATTTATTCAATTGTGTGTGTGTGCACTCGCGCATGTATGTATGTGTGTGTATGTATATGTGTGTGTGTAGAACCATGGACGAATTCGGGAACCACCATGGACGCCTCTACCTCCTCCTTGTTTACTCTGCCCCAGGATTCACAGGCTCCGCCTACCAGGACCAGAAGCGCAGGCCGCCCCCGCTTCTGCCCGGCGTCTATACGTGGGGTCTAGGATCCGAACTCAGAACCTTCTACCTCTCCAGCCCCAAGGGAGGACTTTTTTTAAAGGCACCCAGGGTCGTCCTAGCAATATAGAAAAAAAGTTTCACGAAGCACAGCTGTTTGTGTAACTAACGGTAAAACATCTACACCAGGTTCTGCTGCCATATTCCCTCCCCTACTCAGAAGCTATGGAGCCCACGACCTACTGCTCCCAGGTGGGCGAGCCCAGGCCTGGAGGGGTCTGGGGTGGGGGTGGGTAGTAAGCTCAGCCAGCCGGGGCACAACAACATCGCCTGGTGATGCTGGGCTAACAGAACTGGATGCTGGCCGGATCTAGATGGATGTGCTGTCTTTCGTGGGAATGACCCAGCCAGAGGTGCTGATCCTGCCCGGCATGCATGCGGTTCATCCACATAGACTCCTTTTAGCCTCGAAGATCACCCTGCGGAGAGAGGCCGAGTTGAACAGTTAATCCAGCCCCCTGATCTGGCTCTTCGACCCCAAAGCTTCTCTTCGCATCTGATCTCAGGATATTGGATTTTTCTTTGAGGAAAGAAATAAATGACTTACCTGGGGAATAAGCCCAGCGTTCTTCCACGCAAGGCACCTTCTCTGCAGCGGGCTAATATAAGATCTGCTGATTCTCATGTAAATCTCTAAAGCCTGGGTGTCATCATATGAGTGTTTTATGTGCTGGGTAAGTAGGTTGCATCCGAGGAGAAAGGGAAAGAAAGATTAGCGGCGGTATCCGAGGAGAACAGACTCGCAAGCTCAGATCTGCAGCTTCTTCGTACAGCGGGTAGGAAGCAGCATCCACTCAGAAAACTCCACTCTGCTTTATGCTTGGGATTGGTCCTGAGGTCTCCCAGACAAGCCCCTTACACACCTGTCCTAGTGAGGTATAGGTGTCAACATGATGGTTGAGGGTTCGAGCTCTGGGCACATTTGTAGAGAATTGGTAGTTGAGTTAAGCCCAGAGTGAACCTCCAGGAGATGGTCTAATGGATAAGGAAGGCCCAGCCCATAGTGGGTGGGACTAGGCCCTGGACAGGTGAATAAAATACAGAGAGCTGGTTGAGAGAGTTGTATCCTTCTATATACTTGGCCAGACATGCTGGTCTGGCAAGTAAGGATCGTCCCTCTCTCAGCCATTGTGTAGAGATGGTGTGGCCAGTTCCCTCGGCCTTGGTATTGGCGTGAGTTCTCCTGCCAAGCTGGTCTGAGAACTGTAACTGAACCATCGTAAGCGAATAAACCCCTTGTCCCCTTAAGCCATTTGAAGGTGATTATCAACAACCGTGTAGGCGACTGCAGCGCTGCCTGAGCTGCCTCTCTTCCCACCTTCTGGACACCTGTGGAATGAGGCTTCATGAGGTCCCGTGGGGTTTGAGGCTTCATGAGGTCCCGTGGGGTTTGGGGGTTTTGCGTTCTCCCTTGGTGGCTGGTGCAAGACCCAGTCGCCCTGCCTTCTGCAAACACTCACCTCGTGTATTCTGGTCCTGGCCGGATGGAGGCCTTGGAAGGGAGCCCTGGTCCGTGTGAGCCGCTCTGGTGGGTGAGACACGGGCCGACAAAGACTTTTGTTCTAGGCTGGTGGAAAGAAAGAGATGCATTTTTGATTTTGAAACGGAAATTTCCAGGGCTTATCCAGAAAAAGGATGGGGCTGATGAGGAGCCCCAGACACTTGAGGTGGGGAGGTCAGGGAGCCCCCCTCCTCTACACACACACACACACACACACACACACACACACACACACACACACAAGGGGGTAGCCAAGGCTCAAGCCCAAGAGTCCCACTATATCTCAGGACAGAAATGAATAGGCAGCTTCCCGACCCTTCAGTACCTGACTGTCAGACGCTTTCTCCAGACCCACAGATGCTTTGCAACTAGTGTGGGGAGGAAGAGGTTGGGGGCTCCGGGGCTCCCTTTTTAATCACTAGCATCTAACTGTGCATCTGACTGGCTCTGTCCAGCCCCTCCCCTCCCCTCCAGCTGCCCCGGCTCTCCACGGAGCGGCCCCAGAGCCACAGCCGTATGCTGTCATTAAACACACCTTCGCACGGCTCTGGTGCCCTGATAAAGTTTCACCTTTTAACGAAATAAATGACTCAATTAACAAGATGAAAACCGGCAGTGTGGTGGCAGGCCCGCTTGGGGGCCGGGGGAAAAAGGCTGGAGAAGAATTATCTCAGCAGGGAGCTAATGTGGGCAGAGACCCGGGGCTCTGCGGGCGTCCTGCCTGCCAACCTGCCAGCCGGGGTGGACGGGCCTGCTGACCTCCACATTCCGGGCTGAGGTCCAGCAGGGTGGTGGGATCCAGCCGAGCTTGTTCAGCTGAGCTCTGTGCTATTGAATCAGGAGAGGGAAGAGAGAGAGAGAGAGAGAGAGAGAGAGAGAGAGAGAGAGAGAGAGAGAGAGAGAGAGAGAGAGAGAGAACATTCTGCCCCAGCACAACCAACCACAGTCATCCGTGTTCTTTGTGTGTATTTTGTATGTGCTTGTGCAGGCCTGAGGTTGACACTGTGTCCTTAATCAACCCTCTCCACCTTATCTTTGAGATGGGGTCATGCAATGAATCTGGAGCTGGCCAGTGAAGTTAGACTGGCCAGTGAGCGACACAGATTCAACTCCTGCTTCTCCAGTGTTAGAATTACAGGTGCACACCCAATGTGTGTGTGTGTGTGTGTGTGTGTGTGTGTGTGTGTGTGTGTGTGCGCGCGTGCACTGAATCTGGAGCCCACTGCTTCGGCCAGACTGGAGACCATCCGGATCCCTGGATCCTCTTTCTATGCCCTATGACTGTTGAGGTCACAACACACATGGCTGTGCTTGGTTGGTTTTTATGTGGACCTAGGATCTGAATTCAGGTCCTCATGTCTTTACAGCAAGCTAATCTACCCACTGAGCCGGCTTGCCAGCCCCAGGCCCAGTTTTTTTTTTTTCTTTTAAGTGAATTCTGGAGAGAGAACTCAGATTCCAGTGGTTGTTTGGCAAGTGTTTTTCATCGTGGAACCATCTCTCCAGCCCCATACATGTCTTAGTAACGGGACTGCTGTGCTACAAGGTCTGTGCTGTGGCCTCAATATAAATTTTCTCTGGAGGAGACAGGCCGGCCTAAGGGATGAGTCCCTGGGTCTGGATTCAAGATTTACAGCAATTTGGAATAACAGCTCTCTTCACACATTTCCCCCGTCCTGCTTCCTCTTCTGCAGATGGTCTGGTCAGAGCAGGGGTCTCAACTGGAGGGAGTGTGGATGAGCCTTTTGACTCAGAAATGCGAGGGTCCCTTGGTGCTCACAGGGAGCCCCAGATTCTGGGGGTGCACCTCCCTGCAGACACTGGACCCACAGTGATTGTGATGGATTGTGGGGGTACAGCTCTCTGCAGACACTGCATCCATAGTAATGGATTTTGGGGTGCAGTTCCCTGTAGACACTCCATCCACAGTGATGGATTCTGGGGTGCAGCTCTCTGCAGATACTGGATCTGCAGTGATGGATTCTGGGGTGCGGCTCTCTGCAGACACTGGGTCCACAGTGACTGTGATGGGTTTTGAGGTGCAGCTCTCTGCAGATGCCGGGCCCACAGTTGACTGTGATTTCTCAGATTCTGTCTTTTGCCACGACAGCTCTGGCAGAAATCTCAACAGGCCCCTTCTGCTCTTCCCAACCCTTAGCAATGAGGGTGGTTATTAGCCCCTCCGGAGGGCTTGTTATTTAGTGCCTTAATAAAGAGACGCGCGCATCTCCAGGTCACAAATCTGTTTTTTAATATTGGATCGCACTCCGCAGAACGGGTGTCTTTTGTTATCGCATGCTTTTTCTTTCTCGTGTGTAAGCAACGCTTGATGTTGAGGTGGGGTCCTCAGCCTCACCCACCTGTTGGAATGAAGGTAGATTCCAAGGGTCCCCCAAACTGTGAGGTCTCCGGAGGCCATGGGCCCAGAGCACTCGCTGTGCTGACATTCATTTCTCGGCACAGTGCTTCCTGTATGCAAGCATCCATGCTATTTTGTTGTTGTTGTTGATGTGCAGTTGCATATGGAAGACCTTTAAGATCCGAAGTGGACAGATTGGTGAGTTGTGACATGTGTCGATTCCTTCCAGAAGAACCATAGCGAGACCCCTCAGGGCTCCTGCCTGCCCGCTTCTGTGCAGACCCTATTGTTCTGTTGTGTCCTGGGTGAGTTTGTCCCCGGTGAGAGCCTCACACAGATGGGGTCCTATTGCAGGTCCTCCTCCCTCAGCAGGATGCCTGGAGGTCCATGTTAGACAGCCTTCGATGCTTCATTGACTTTCACGGTTACACACTATTCCAGTGCTGATATACTAGGACCGCAAAATGTTTCCCTTTTTTTAAAGACACTGCAAATGTGTGAACAAATCTTTCAGCCACTTGCATGGTGTTGGGTCAAGACTGGAAGATACACTGTTGAGGGCTGTCAGGGTGGACCGTATCTTCTCCTGGGTCCCCTCAAATCTGGAGCATCGGTTGCGTGTGGTTTGTTATGATGGGCACCTGCGGTGGACAGATGGAGGCACACGGTGGGTCTGGGCTGTGAACTTTGTTCTCTGAGTGGTTGGGTTTGACCTTTGACCTGCAGAGCACGGGCATCAAGAGTGGGCAGGAAAATTGGCACCATGATCCAGGAGGAGCGTCACAGCTTTCAGGAAGTCTCCCATGAGGCTGAGAGGATGCCCCTGTTTCCAGGATGGGAGGGAGGCGTGTCTTCCAGCCAGCACCTGAACAGACAGCCGGGTCCTTCCCACTTCATTTCGCGGCGACTCGGACAGTGGTAGCCATCTTGAGGTCTAAGCGTGGGGAGCAGGCGCTGGAGGTTTTGGGGAGGAGGCAGGAGTGTGTGGACGGGGAGGATGCGGCTCGCTGAACGTGTCTGGTGTGCGGCTCTGTTCCTGGGATAGACGAAAGAGACAGGAGCTGCAGACTGCTCTCCCACTGCATGGCGGGCAATCACGCTGGCCCCACAGACATGGTGGGGAGCCGTGGGTGGGAGCTCTCAGGCCTGGGGAATCCTCCTACTGTTGCTTTGCCAAATGGACATGGTATCCAACCACCTTCGAAGACTTTAAACCCATCGATTAGCATGGACATACATCATTCCGGAAGGTCTGTAATTGGTGACCATCCTCCAAGACAAGGGCGCGGCTGTGAGGTGTCGTCCTCCAGAAGACGCGGCCGCGACCATCATGACACCTCAGCAGAGGTGCTCATGTCACCAAGACGACAGGGGCCCAGCCATGGCAGCCACGAGCAGAGGGGACCCCAAGGGACCCCACAAAGTGTAACGAACAATGTGCAGCTAACAGATTTGGGGCGAGGAAATATCTAGTTGTGTATCTATAAGGAAACTCACTAGGCTCCTAGAGATGGTCCCAAGCCCAAGGTCACGCGAAAGAAGTAGGGTTACATCTAGTGGGATTCAAGAGGAAACAAAAGACCTGAATACGGAGGAAGATGTCTGGGGAGGGGGCGTGCAGCGGGGGAGGGGATTGTAGAGGTAGGAGGGAGAGTGACCGGAATGTGCTATATACATGCATGAAACACCTGCAGGAAAGAGCAAAATCTATCAGTAATGGAGTGAAAAGAAAGAAGGGCTGGGGTGCCGGGAGGTCAGCGCCAGCACTGGGTCTCAGCAGGAGTTGGGTGCTGTGGGGAAGATGAGTACGAGTCCAGCTTGGCTCTGGTAAGCAAGTACCGGAGTCTGGGTGGTCACAATAAACAGGGGGGTCAGTGGCTCGTGGCTCAGGCACCTGCTGGGTCCAAGATGAAGGTGCCGGGGTCCAGAGGGGTCTTCTTGCCGTATCGTGCCGCAGTGAAGGGCTCAGAGAGGGTGGGGCAGGGCGACAAACTGGACCCACCTATGGAATTGGTGGGAAGCCATTCACAAAGAAGACCAAGACCCAGGTGCCCGCCCATCCCCTGGCAGACCCCGCCTCCCAACACTGCCACCCTGGGGACTCAGGACCACCTCACGCTGTCTGGGGGGGCACGGTCCCACACTTCTGGTCCCTCTGAACCAGCCACACCTCTGGAACCAGACCATGGGAAACACAGCTCTGTTAGCAAAGCGCACGCTGGAAGCACTGAATGCGATGCCTGTTGGATCCTGGTCTTTTCCATTGATCCTAACAGCATAAACCTGTGTCCGCGGAGTCTTCTTGCTGTGAAATGTTCTTAGGGGTCTGATGTGAAGGCTTGGTGGGTAGAGGAGCTTGCTGCTGAGCCTCATGACTTATGTTTGGTCCCCAGAGTTCTCAGGGTAGAAGGAGAGAACTGACTTCCCCAGGTTATCCTCTGACCTCCGCACATGCGCTGTGGAATGTTCACGCCCAACACGCGCGCGTGCACACACACACACACACACACACACACAATGAATGGACAAATAAAGAGATAAAATAAAAAGGAAGATTCTTCTACACTGCATAACTCCTATCTGATTTCTAATTATTCGACCTGAGGTCAGTTTTCTGTTGGCTGTAATTAGTAACACCGCAGAGAGCCTTCCAGTAGATAAATCTTGATCTGTTTTGCAGTTCTCTGGTAGAACTTTCTTTTGAGGGGCCAAGCGCCCTTTGAGCCTGTGATACATGTTGCCAAATTGACCTCCAACATTATGTTTTCATTAAGTTACTTTTTTGGGGGAAGGGCTATTTTCCTGCTCCCTAGTGGATGCTAAAAATAATCTTGCTTTTCCCCCCTCTACCTTTTCAAAATCACTTTGCTAGGTGGGCAAGAAGAAAAGAGAGTACCGTCCCTTTTCTTTGTGTCATGTCTTGAATGTTGGTCCCTCCCCCAAAAAAAAGTTATGCGCTTTCATTCACAGGCTGATGGGACTGGACAAGGCCTTGGGGGTGGTTTGGGTTGGATGACGTCATGAGAGTGCCCCCTCCCACGGAGTTGGTGACTTAGTAAGAGAAGGAAACGAGACCCCAGTTGGAACCTGCTCTGCCTGGCCATGTGGTACCCTCCACCTTTCCACGACATAGCGCCGGGCTCTTGGGCTGACATCCAGCATCTAGAATGTGCTGTGGCATCTCTTGGGAACACAGTCTCCTGGCCAAGGAGAAGCTCACGGTCTGTGAGAAACAGACGAGCTTGAAATCCTTACGTAGTCTGCTGCCCAGTGCTGCTTCCTCTGTTTCTAGCGTGTTTGTCTTCTAAAAGTCCCTCTCTCAGCCGTTATGTGGAGATGGTCCAGTCCCCTCAGCCCTTTGGTGATCGTGTGAGTTCTGCCAAGGTGGACTGAGAACTGTAGCCAGACTACCGTAAGAGAATCAACCCCTCGCTCCCTTAAGCTGTTTGCTGGAGATTTTATCAGCGAACTGCAAGAGGACACACCCAAACCGCGACAGCCTCACTGTGTAGACCTCCAACCTCTCTCCAGAGTCCCCCTCTACTGATGTCCAAGGGTCCATTGCTGCCTTCAAGGAGGACTTAGGGTCGCTAGACTTCTATCTGTTGTTCTTCCTGCGTGACCACGGTGACTCTCCTCTCTCTCTCTCTCTCCTTTTTACTATGAGTTGCTCCTTAAGTTGATGTGTTGGGGACAAGAGCCTAAGCCTACCCATTGGAGCTGCTGGAACTCGATATTTTACCCTACAAGTGCTTTAGTGTGATTGGATCCTAAGGGTCTGCTCAGTGAATTTATCATTGATGGATTTGTAAGTCGGCGACCTTATTAAGAGGCTACGGTGGGTGGAAGCTGGTTGGAGGAAGGAGGTCACTGCGGGTGGCCTCTGAAGATTGTTCTGTCCTTTCTCGCTCTCCCCTCCCCCTCCCCTTCCCTCCCTTTCCTTCTCTTTTCCTCTCTCTCCTTCTCCCTTCTTCTTCCCCTCCTGTCCCCGTCCCTCCCCCTCTCCCCATCCCTCCCCTTTCTCTCCTTCTCCCTCCATCTCCCTCCCTCCCCACTCCCTCCTTCCCTCCTCTCCCTCCCTTTTCCCCTCCCCTCCTCCTCACCCACCTCTCTCTCCTCTTTAGCTTTGCCCCTCTCCACCTTTCTGCCATGATGCTCCGCCCCTAGGCCTAGACAAAGAGAAGCCCGCTGGTCTGGGCCCCCAACCTCTGAAACCAGAAGCCCCCACAGTCTTTGCTCCTTTATGTGGATTTACTCAGGTTTCCAGTCCCAGTGGTAGAAAACTGACTGACACATGAGGGGATTTGTCATCATGCGTGAAGCCAGGACTAGACCCTGTGGACTTGGGGGCCGAGTGTCAGGAGTGGGTGTCACCCCGCTTCTCTATGATTCTCCTGTCTGCTGGGGGAGCAAGATGGCCGCAGCTCTTGCTTCCTGGGGGCCTTTTCTCACCATCTGAGAACATTTTTCCCAGAAGCCTCGTGGCGGAGCCCCTCATCATAGCTCATTGGCCAGAATGGATCACCTGTCCTATCCAAACTCCACACCAGTGGGGTCCTGTGGGAGACCTGGACCCATCAGAACCTCCCTTGAACGAGGGCGACTGAATTCTGAGGTGAGCAGACTCCAGAGGAAAGCAAGGGCGGGAAGGAGGGGTGCCCGGCAGCTGCTGCCGTCCCCTGTTCCTGGTCTCTCTGCACCCAGCTTTCCGACCCCTTCCGGGAGCCTTGACCAAGGCCAGCTCCGGCTTGTGCCTGGATCTTCCCCATTGCTCAGCACGTCCCTGACTGCAGTTTGGAGGTGAGCAGAGGACATTTCCTTCTAAGGAGAGTTAAACCACCCCAGGAGACACCGTTCCCAGCACTACAGCCCCCAGGGACATGACCTCTTAGAGCGTCTCCCAGCTCTACGGCTCCTTCCCCTACAACTCCCCACCTCTCCCCCTTCCCCCTTCTACAACCTCCCAGTGCTATAACCCCAGCGTCACAACCCCACAGCTCTACAGTGTCCCACGCTACAGCCTCAGGCTACGGCCCCCAGCGCCGTGAGCTTACCACGAATGTGGAGGCCCCGCCGCCCCCTATAGCTGCTTAGTCCTTTCTGGCTTCCTCTGTGTCTCTCTCTTCAGGCCTCGTCACCGACAGCCATTCACCCACCTGCCGTATCTACAGCCAACGCAAATTTGGTATCGCGACAATGACAGGCAAGTCCTGATGTGTGTTTATTCTTCTGCTTCTCCTCGGGGTGCAGCGGCCTCGCCTTCATCGGTGGGATCCGTTCCTCCCCCAGCTCCTCCCACCTTTCTGCATCTTCTCCCGGATTCAGTACCCTGGTGGCGGAGATAGGGTTACTCATAACCCAGATCCGTGCAAATTTCCCTGTGTGTGGATGTGTCCATGCGCCTGCGTGTATCCTCTTGCGTCTACGAGCATATAATGTGCATATATAATGCATAATGTGTGTGCCCACAGGTAGCATTCACCTTCTGTGTGTGTGTGTGTATTGCATGATGCATGTACCCACAGGTAGTGTTTTCTCTCTCTCTCTCTCTCTCTCTGTTTCTCTCTCTCTCTATCAGGGTCCCTCACTGACCTGAAGCTGGTCCAGCAGGCCAGGCTGGACTAGCCAGCAAGCTCTAGGGGTCTGCTTATCTCCACCTCCCCAGCGTTAGGATTATACACCTGGACGACCACACCCAGCTTCTTCATGTGAGATTAGAACTCAGGTCCTGGTGCTTGCAAAGCAACACCTTTACCAACCTTTACCATTCCCAGGACCGAAGTCTCCTCTTTTTACGGTGCCTAAAGGCCCAAGCAAGAAATGAACGTGTAAGTAAACCCGCCCACACAAGGAGTCTCTCTTGCTTCCCAAATTTGCTCCCAATCCATCCATGAAATGCAGAGCAATGTCTTCTGGATGGCTAACGACGGACCGTCAGCAGAGAATGGGGCCCGTCACCCTGCCGAAGAAATGGATAGGGAACCCCAGGGAGGGAAGAGAGGGAGAAGGGGCAGACCCTGGGCCCATCCTCCCCAAGCCCGACTTTTCGGTTTCTCTCTCCCCTTCATCAATCACCGGGCGATACCCCCAGATCAATGCATTAGCTTGTTTGTTTTTCACAATGAAGGAAAACTTCCTAGTCTCATCGCTCATTCCAGAGTGTTGGGGGGAAAAACAAAAGCCAGCCACCGAGATTTGCATGGTGCTCAATTATACATTAGTGAACATCACTTGGCAATCTGTTCATATCAATTTAATTGGATTTTAATACTGCCTCTGATCTTGTTTTCTAATTAACAGCAGTGCTTGGAAATAAAGCAGAACCATGCACCCAGCAACACCTTTGATCTCCGCCATATGGAGTTCCGCCGAGCTGGGGAGGGGCTGGGGGGGGGGACGCTCCCCTGTCTCCGCAGCAGGCCGAGGGAGGCAGGGCCCCCAGATGGCTGAGTACCACGGGCACCCGCGCCCCACGGAGCACCTCATCCTTCACTTGGTCCCCGTCACAGAAGCAGAGAACACGCTTCGCGAGCTGGAGGCAGAGCCGTGTCCCCAGAGCTGGGGAGAAGGGTGCAATTCACAGCTCTGTTTTGGAGGAGGAATATTTGAGTAAACAGACTCGACCCTGAAGAGATTGTTCTGGAACGGGGTCTCACGGTCAGGATGGAGCGGGTATCTTATGAACCCACCAAGAGGACATGAGAGCTGAGCTGTCATGTTCCTAACGGGAATGCCCCCCAGGCCCACGTGGCGTTTCACCCCCTGGCCCCGTCTCCAGGCTCACTTACGTCCATTACCTCTTCTCTTTTTCTTGCTTTTCCTTGACCGGGTCTCCTGTTGCTCAGGCTGCCCTGAGTAGCCCAGGATGGCCCTGAACGCTTCGTCCTCCTGTCTTCACCTCCCGAGTGCTGTGCGTGCAGCTGGGCACAAGCACGCCCAGTCTAAGGGGCACAGGGGTGGACCCCGTGCCCCGCGCATGGGCGCTCTACCTGCCACTGAATCCTCCCGCTGCTTCCTTGTGCTTCTGAATCCCGGAGTCCCTCACTTCCCTGGTTTTCAACCTTTGGGTTCACTTCTGGGGAAGGTTGGCCGCACACGGAGGAAACATGGCGGGTAAGCTGACCGGGGGGAGAGGTACAGCACGCAGCTGATGGGTCAGGAGACCACAGGGTGGGGTCAGGCTGAGAACCTCTTCTGGTCAGGCAGTCAGTCATGCACGGGATGCAGCAGCTTTAGGGGTGGTTTGCTCACGGGGTGCTTCTGCGGCGCTGCACTCCTGAAACTCCAGTGATGGGTTCCAGCAGACCTGTCTGGTGGGGAGACCTGGCTTGTTGGTCACGTGCCCAGGGATGACTGCCCACAGAGGGAATCTGTATGCCAGGGGTGATGGCAGCTGTGCCAGCCTCTGGACCCCCCACGCCTTGATATCCAAGCTCTTTACTTTTAAAGCATTAACCTATATCCCTTGTCCTTTTAGATGTTCATCCCGTGATACGAAATCAATTCAGTCTGACGTTAAGAGTTCTCATAGTTCAATGATTTACCATTAATAGTTCAGCCAACTTTCTAGAAGGTTTGAGTCTCCTTTAAAAAGGCCAAAATAGGGCTGGGGAGATGGCTCAGGGGTTAACCCTTTGCCTTGAAAGCAGAAGGACTTGAATTCAGATCCCAGATCCCACATAAAAGTGCCAGATGGAAATGGCAGTGGCCCGCACTTCTGGCCCTGGAAGACAGAGCCTAGGGAACCTCAGAGCAGAGCAGCAAGGAGGTAGAGCAATTCAGGGTGAAATCCTCGATGCCACCCTTTGGCCTCCACAGGCACACACAGTGCCCTCTTCTACACATACTCTCAACAAAAAAGTACATAATCTCTTAACTAACGCCATCAAATAAAAAAGAAGTTAAACACATCCAACATGTACCGACATAGACTAAACATTCTTATTTCTAAGGAAGCCTCTGGATACAGTGAGAAAATATCAAATTGAAATTAGAAGCACAATCAAGTCGTGGTTAAGACCAGAGTGCAGCGAGGTGACCACCACGTTGTGTGGCTCAGTACCTGCCATCCATCGCTTGGTGACTCGCGAGGTCAGCTCAGCTCAGAAACGCTGCCCTTTTAGTGCCTGAAACACGAACAGTTTTCACTGCGCCACCTCCAATCTGCGCCGACACATCTGGGGACCAGGAATTTGAGATAAAGGTCTGTGAATCAGCACTTTTCTCGAGACCGTCAGGACTGAGCCTTTGGACACATCTGTAGAGAGTCCCGAGTGACAAACTCTTCTGACATCAGGTCCAACTTCACATGACAGTTTGAGGTGGCGAGTCTTCACCTGCTGACAGGACTGAACGACTTCTACTTCGAAGGCACCCTTGAATGTGTCATCTCCAGTTTGCCACCTCTTGGAAATGCGACAGACGACTGTGTTCCTGAAAAAACAAAGCATTCATCAGTCGCCTGCTTTACACAGCAGCGTGTGCCTGTCTGCACACCTTGGGAGCCAGGATGCGTGTAAGGCACATGGAAAGAAGCCAGACTGACAGTCTTGCTCTGGAGTGACGTCCTGGAGGTCCTGTGCCCCCAAAGGTGTGGGGAGGGTGGTTTTTGGCTAGGTCCAGGTCCTGGTCTTCCATGGAAGCTGTGGTCTTGTGCTTCTCTGGGGCTCCTGGCTGTATCTTTCAGGGCTCTTCTTTGAGCATTTCTCTCCTTGGCCACCCAACATCATGACTGAGAACCGTAGTCTTTGGGTGCTCCTTATGGTGGGTAAACTCATTGTATGCGCGTGTGCTTCGTTAGGTTTGCTTTGTTGAGTCAGGGTCTTGATGGGCTGACCCAGCTGGCCTCCTGACTCCTGGGGTCTTCCTGCCTCAGACCTTAGGAGCTGAGACTGCACACCCACCAGATACCTAGTTTGCATGCGTGCTTTTAAGCTAACCAGCTCCTCGATGGACATGCTGAACCTTCTCTCACATTCTCTGTGGTCAACTTCTCTCAAGTCTTGATCTCCACAGCTTCTCATGTCTCTTTCTCTCTCGAGCGTTCAGTGAACAGCCTTTGTGTCTGACTTCTTCCTCTAGGCAAAACACATTGGAGATTCGTGGAAGCTAGTGGATGTTGGAGGGACACAGTTCATTCCTTTTTAGCACCAGGTAACATTTCACCACATAGTCACGTGGAGAGTAGGACGTATTTGCCTTGCATCTGCTCCTTTGCCTTGTTCGACTGCAGCTGTGGATAAAGCTGTCGCTGACGTTCATACACGAGTCTGTGTGTGAACATACCATTTCATTTCTCTTGGGGGAGCACCTAGCAATGGAATGACTGGCAAACGTGGAAGCGTGTGCTTGACATGACAAGAATCCACGGGACATGCTTCTAAGCAATTGTCCCATTTTCCCTCCTTCCAGCAAAGGCAGGAAAACCAGTTACCACGCTCGTCCCCGGCAGCAGCTGGGCCACTCCCCTTTGCAGTCATAGCCTAGGGCTCCCTGGTGACCGCGGCACGAAGCTCTCTTTGCTGCGTGCACTAGCATTGTGTCCACTCTGGCCATGTCCACCCTTCCTTCCACTTTGTTCTGGAGTTAGTTTCTTATTCGGACGCCGAGTTTCTTACCTGAGTTTGTCCTATGTTTTGAGGGGACTCTTTCCTCAAATGTGGGACTTGCAAGGATGGTGTCTCCTGCAGTTTCTCGGTGCAGGCCTTTTGCTGCAGTTCACCTGCACGGTTGCTGATAAATCACCATCAAAAGGCTTAAGGGAACAAGGGGTTTATTTTCTGTTATGATAGTCTGGTTACAGTTCTCAGTCCAGCTTGACAGGAGAGCTCACGCCAACACCAGGGCCAAGGGAACTGGCCACATCGTCACCATATAATGGCTGAGAGAGGATGATCCTTACTTGCCAGACCAGCATGTCTGGCCGTACACAAGGATGCCGACTTCCTCAACCAGTTCTCTATATTTTATTTACCTGTTCAGGACCTAATCCCACCCACCATAGGCTGGGCCTTCCTCACCAGCTGGACAATCTCCTGCAGGTTTGCTCTGGGCTTAACTCAACCACTAATTCTCCACAAATGTGCCCAGAGCTCAAACCCTCAACTGTCAAGTGGACACCTGTGCCCAACTATGACACTTTTGAAGGACGGAAGTTGCAAAGCGTGACTTCGCATGGCTTTTCTTCCCGGTGCTGCGTCTGGGAGCTCTTCACCCGCCGAGGTCGCAGTGTGCAGCGCCCACGTGCTTGGTGCCTTCAGCTGCCGGCAATATGTCACATCGCAACCTTGCTCTCTCTGCTGACCAGAATGATCCCGGCTGGTGAGGTCCTAACCAGCCGTGATCGTGCCAGTCCCTCGCTGCCGTAGATCCCAGCGGGTCTCAGGTCTTCCCGTTCTGTCCCCGCCCTCTTCCCATGCACTGGATTCCCTCGGTCAGAAGACTTGAGCACAGATCGCTCTCTGCACCAGGCCTTGGGCCTCAGACTGCAGTTAGAACGCGTGAGTGCTTCGTTCTGTCACAATCACGCACGTGCACCTAATGAATGTTGGTCATTTCACCCACCCTCCCTCTCATGGCCCCCTTCTGGCAAAGTCCTTCTTCTTCCCAACAAATTCCCAACAAATCCCCTTCCTACCTTCGGGTCTCCACGCTCCCCCCAGCTTCTCTTCCATTGTTGCTATAAATAAACACATGACCAAAGAAGCTGGGGGAAGAAGGGGTTTGTTCTGCTGACAGTTTCTGATGATAGTTCATCAGGCTGGCAGGAGAGTTCACACCAGCGTGAGGCGCCAAGGGAACTATCCACACCATAGCCACACAAAGGCCGAGAGCGGGGCGTGCTTCCTCCCACCTATGGCAGCCTACATGCCAGAACACTGAGCCGGCTGCTCCATCTTATCCACCCATCCAGGGAATGGTCCTGGATACTCTGGGCTGGGTCTTCTCACACGGATGAGCTAATCTCCCACAGACTTGCAATGCTTAGGTTCACCCTATCTAAACAATCCTCACAGGTGTCCCTAAAGGCTCAGTTCTCAGGTGTCGAATTGACGTCTTCATTTCACTGGTTCAATGACCCGCTGAGTTTAACGAGGGCTGCTTGCATGGGCATGGATGTGGGGTGGCTTGTTGCCGCACACGTGACTTACCAGGGACGGCACGATTGAAGAAAATGACTTCCAGGCTCAAGTTTCAAGAACCTTCCCTGTGCAGTGGGCAGCCGTTAATGCAAAGACTGCGTCTGGTCAGGAAGTCTCTGGAGTTCCCACTCCAGCCACTGAGCACTAGAAGCAGTGGCTTCTGACTAGAAACACCCCCAGATTTCTAGATCTTCTATTCTCTCCCCTGCTTCCTGGGAATCGGCCAACTTGGATGAGTGTGTTTCTTGAACTCCTTTCCTAGTGCCTGAAGCTCAGATGTGATTCTTCCCCCTTCCCATCCACGAGTTAACAAGACGCGCGGTAACTGAGCCTCCACACAGCTGATCCTAGGCGGAGCAAAGGCTGCGGTTGGTTGGTGGTAACCGTCTCTGAGGAAGCGGATGGAAGCGAGCTGGTGGTGTCCCCCCCTTTCCCTTTGCTGAGGTTCTCAGGCACCATTCTTAGGAAAGACCCTGGCTGACCACGGGCTCAGCCAGTCCTCCACGATACCCGCCTGCCCACCTGCTGTCACGTGTCACACACTACTGCCACTCACTGGAATCTAACCAACCGTTCTCTGCTGTGTGCCTCTGCGAGGATGAGCTCACTGGCTCTAGCAAACAGCCTGGGGTCTGAGGGACTGAACAGAGGTCTGGAGATTTCCTTAAGAATCTACTCAGGGGCCAAGCTCCCTCCACCAGCTTGTCCCGATCCCTCCTTCCAGCAGTGACGAGGAAAGAGAGAGGGCAGGAGGAACAGATTGGGCTGGGCTGAGAAGGAAATAGTGCTGTCTGGGGAGATGGCTTGGAGCTTAAAGCCTTTGTTTCTCAAGCAAAAGGACCCACATAAAAATCCAGGCAGTATATGATGGCAGCCAGCAAGTCTGGCCCCGGGAGACGTGGTCTGGGAAACCCCAGAGCAGAGCAATAAGGAGGTAGAACAAGCCTGGGCGACGCTCGATGCCCTCTGGGCCTCCACAGGCATGCACACTCAAGTGCCCTCTTGTGCACACACCTGCATATGTTTACACACATGTTAAAAAAAAGAAAGAAAGGAAGAGATACACACTCGGATCCTAGTCACGTGCTCTTTCTGTTCTGAAGATGGCTGGGCACAGGTGTCCACTTGACCATTGAGGGTCTGAGCTCTGGGCACATTTGTGGAGAATTAGTGGTTGAGTTAGGCCCAGAGCAAACCTGCAGGAGATTGTCTGGCTGATGGGGAAGACCCAGCCTATGGTGGGAGGGACTAGACCCTGAACAGGTGAATACAATACTGAGAGCTGGTTGAGAGAGTTGGCATCCTTGTGTACACTTGGCCAGACATGCTGGTCTGGCAAGTAAGGATCATCCTACTCTCAGCCGTTATGTAGAGATGGTGTGGCCAGTTCCCACGGCCCTGGCGTTGGTGCATGCTCTCCTGTCAAGCTGGACTGAGAACTGTAACCGGACTGTCATAAAGAAATAAACCCCTTGTTCCCTTAAGCTGTCTGGTGGTCATTTATCAGCAGCCATGCAGGCGGCTGCAACAGCAGGTTTGCTGCAGAAAGGGCTTCCTGTCCGCTGCTGATTGGCTGCCAGGGGGAGGGGGCGTCCTGCATCTGCAGGGGCTGTATTGGTCAGGAATGTGTTGAGCTTGCTTTCCCACCCTCGTTCTGTCTCTGTCTCCGGGTCTCCTGCCATGGAGACAGCCCGGGGAGGGCCCAGAGCTGGACTTTAGCTCAAAAGGTCAACAGAGAGACAAGTCCGTTGGTTTTTACTTCAAAGGCCTGCTGATGGGTACCGAGAGGTATGAAGACACTGAGGTTCCCCAGGGATAGCCACGTGCTCCATCCAAGATGGCTCCACTTCTGTCATCATTGCCGCCATCATCTTTAATCATCATCTTGGCCTGACAGAGGCCCCTGCCCAGGGTTCTATCTCTCCTGAGCTCCCCAGAGCTATGCGGGCCGGCACAGGGCTCCGGGGTCCATTCGCTAGCCGGACAGGGAGAGCTGGGGTGGTCTCCATCCCATCCCTCATGGAGAATGCCGTGTTCTCTGGCATCTACGCTGTGACGTCACCAGCCCTCAGGACCCAGCTGGCTCTTGCTTCTTGTCCCCACAGTTCTCTGGCTTCAGGGCTCAAGGCAGACGAAGAGTAAAATGTCGTTGGGCACTGAGGCAGGAGGATGACAAGTTTGGAGCCAGCCGAGCCACTTAGCAAAACCCTGTCTCAGGGAGAAAGAGAGAGAGAGAGCAAGAGAGAGAGAGAGAGAGAGAGAGAGAGAGAGAGAGAGAGAGAGAGACAGGAGGATGGCTGAGGGTCAGAGCCCGTGCCTTGTAAGCAAAGGCACTGAGCTCAGGTCTCCACATCCTAAGTAAAAATGCCAGGCAGATATAACAGTGGCCTGAAATTCTGACCAAGAGGTGGAGCCTGGGAAACCCCAGAGCAAATCAGTAGGGAGGCAGAGCAATCCAGGATGATTTCTAAAGGCACCCTTGGGCCTCTACGGGCACACACTTAAGTGCTTTCTTTTTTTTAACATTTTTTTATTATTATTTCTGCTCATACAAACTTAGTAGGTACACTGGTTCCCTCCCTCCCTCTTCATCCCCCCGAACCCCTGCTCCCCCTCCCCTCACCCCTCCCTTCCCATCCCCCAGTGTCTCCCCCCCAAACCCAGAGAATCCTTTAATGTGCATGCCAGACTCTCCTCTGGGCCCTCCTCTCCGATGACGTACAAGGACCCAGTGGCATTTCCCTGAACCCTTTCCTGTGTTTCCCTTAAGTATAGGAACACTACTGTGGCTGTCAATCCCTTGCCTCCAAGGATCTTGGTGCCTTTAGCAAATGCTAGACTTTGTGGGGTCAATAGTGTGTTGGACATTGCGCAGGGCATGTAAAGTCCGATTATGATTGCTTCGGCCCTAACTTGTGTGGAGTATCTTGGATATCATTGCTCCTCCCATCCTTGTGCTCTTACACTCTTACCGCCCCCTCTTCCGCAAATGTCCCTGAGCTTCAGGATGGGGAGAGATTAGGCTGGTCTAGTTCTAGGTGGTTGATATAGAGCCTCTGAAGTTCTGGACTGTGGTTTGTTGATTTTCTTTTGCAGTTTTGCTGCTCCTGCAATGCCCTTCACTCTATCCTGATATCCTGATGGGTATTGGATGTCACCCCCTGGCCAGAGACAAAAAGCTGTTAAACTGGAGTCTTGTTATAAGAGCACATTCAAAGGTAGATGTAATAAAAGTAGGAAACCACAGTGAGGGAGAGGTCAATCACTCATTTGCAAAATGGTTACTTTTTATCTGCCAGACTATATGCCCTCCCCTTCTGGTGAGATCATACCTCCTCAGTTGTAAATGATCAGGAACGAAAATCTGTGAACTTAACCAGGTATCTCATTACTTACTTGAAGTCCTTGATGGAGGCCTATTTTCTCTGCTGTAACATGGTCCCCTCTCTCCTTGTTTCTGGTATGGCCCTCCAACCCCATCCCGCCTGTTCATAATCCTTGCAATTACTGTAGGTATTACAGAGATTTATCTTTGAGTGTCTCTAGGTGGGCTGGGTAGATTTGGTACCAGGAGCCACCTATTAGGGAGTACATACGGCGCTTAATTTTCTGGGTCTGGATTACTTCACTTAATATAATTGTTTCTAATGACATTCATTTCCCAGCAAATTCCAGTAATTCATCATTTTTGATGGCTGAGTAGTATTCCATTGTATAGATATACCACATTTTCCTTATCCACTCGTCAACTGTTGGACATTTGGGTTGATTCCATGACTTTGCTATTGTAAACAGTGCTGCTATGAACATGGTCGTGCTTCCGCTATTAAGATGAATTTTTGCTGTATGTGGGGTTATTCCCAGAAGTGGAATAGCAGGGTCATATGGCATTTCAATCTTTAATCTCTTTAAGAATCTCCAGAGGGCTCGCCAGAGTGGTTGTATGAGCCTGCATTCCCACCAGCAATGTAGGAGAGTTCCCCTCTCTCCACATCCTCTCCAGCATTTGTTGTTGTTTGTATTGTGGATTTTTGCCATCCTGACCGGGGTGAGATGATATCTCAGGGAAGTTTTGATTTGCATTTCCCTGATGGCTAAGGAAGTGGAGCATTTTTTCAGATATTTGTTAGACATTTTAATTTCATCCCTGGTAAAGTTTCTCTTAAGTTCCAGGGCCCATTTTTAAATTGGGCCATTAGTTTCCTTGGTGTTTAGTTTTCTAAGTTCTTTGTGCACTCTGGATAGTAGAGCTCTATCAGATATGTGGTTAGTGAAGATTTTCTGTGGGTTGCCTTTGAGCTCGTGTTACAATCTCTTTATCTGAACAGAAGCTCTTTAATTTCACAAGATCCCAACTGTTGAGAGTTGGTAGCAGTGACTGTGCCATTGGATGTCTGTTTAGGAACTGTTGGCCTAGCCCAATCAGCTCGAGGGAGTTCCCTATCCTTTCAACTATGGTTTTTATAGTCTCTGGCCTTATATCAAGGTCCTTGATCCATTTGGAATTAAGTCTTGTACATGGTGACAAGTACGGGTCCAGTTTTAATCTTCTGCATGTGGAGATCCAGTTTTGCCAGCACCATTTGTTGAAGATACTGTACTTTTTCCATTGGATTTTTTGGGACCCTTTGTCAAAGACCAAATGGCTGTAAGTTTGTGGGCTTATATCTGGGTCTTCAACCCTTATCCATTGATCTGTATGTCTATTTTGGAGCCGGTACCAGGCTGTTTTTATAACTATGGATTTGTAGTATAGACTAAGATTTGGTATGGTGATACCTCCAGCAGTGTTTTTGTTACTCAGGATTGTTTTTGCTATCCTGAGTCTTTTGTGCCTCCATATGAATTTTGAGATTGTTTGGTCAACTTCTTTAAAGAATTGCTTTGGGATTTCAATTGGAATAGCATTGAATTTGTATATTGCCTTTGGTAGGATGGTCATTTTTACGATGTTGATTCTGCCAATCCAGGAACATGGGAGGTCTTTCCACCTTCTGGTGTCATCTGCAATTTCTTTCTTTAGGGTTTTAAAGTTTTCATTGTAAGGGTCTTTTACCTCCTTAGTTAGGTTTATACCAAGGTATTTCATTTTTTTAGGGGCTATAGTAAATGGGATTGTTTCTCTCAAGGCTTTTTCACTTCTTTCATTCTGGGCATATAGGAAGGCCTCTGATTTTTGCACATTTATTTTGTATCCTGCCACCCTGCTGAACTTCTCAATTAGTTCCAGGAGCTTCCTGGTGGAGTTTTTGGGATCACTCAGGTATAAGATCATGTCATCTGCAAATAGGGATAGCTTGACTTCTTCCTTGCCTATTTGAATCCCTTTTATGTCCCTTTCTTGTCTTATGGCTACAGCTAAGACTTCAAGTACAATATTGAATAGAAGTGGTAAGAGTGGACAGCCTTGTCTAGTTCCTGATCGAAGTTGAATGCTTCAAGTTTTTCCCCATTGAATATAATCTCAAGTGCTTTCCTGTACATATGCCCACACACACCTACATACACACACACACACACACACACACACACACACACCCCGAAGCAAAAGAAAGTTACTCTTGAGACCTGAAAGGTGTCTTCTTTGTCCAATTGCAAAAGACCTTTCTCTCCCCTTCCCTCCCTCCTTCCCTCCCTCCCTCCCTCCCTCCCTCCTTCCCTCCCTCCCTCCTTCCCTCCCTCTTTCCCTCTCTCCCCCTTTCCTTCCCTTCCTCCTTTCTTCCTTCCCTCTTTTCCTCTCTCCTTTCTTCTCTCTTTCCCTCTTTATCTCCCTCCCTTCTTTCCTTTTCCCTCTCTCCTTCCTTCCTTGCCCCCTTCCTTGTTGAAACCCCTTTCTTTCCTTACTGTGAGGCAGCATGCACACACACCTAAGGCTAGGAAGATATATTTGTTTGCTTCACACTTGCAGAAGAGTCTAGAGTCTATTACTGCAGGAATCACGGAGCAGAAGTCATGGCTGGAGGCAGAAGAAGGAGGCTGGTTCAGGTCACTGCAGCCATCAGGAGGGAGGGAGGGGAGAGAGAGAGAGAAGGAGAGAGAGAGGGGAGAGAGAGAGAGAGAGAGAGAGAGAGAGAGAGAGAGAGAGAGCTCACACTAGGCTACTGAGCTCATGGCCATCCCTTGGGACCTGCCTTCCTCCAGCAAGGCTCTGTCTCCCAAAGGAGCCACATTCTTCCCAAACGTCAACACCATCTATGGATGCAAAAACGTGAGCCTGTGGGGGGTGGGGGGTCACATGCAGACTCCTCTTCCCTCCTTCCTTCTCTTTGGATGCTTTTCGCAGTCTGAAAGGAGGGGAGGGGCGCTCACAATGACAGGGACGTCACAGGGGCATGAGCCCTGCAGCAGACGTCAGACCCACGACACACTGTGTGCAAATGGATTCATGCATAGTAGGTTCCAGGAACACAAAAGAGCCTCTTTACAGACAGAGAGTGGAGCCAGCAGCACAGCCTGAACTAAGTCAAAACTTTCAACCCTGCGAGGGGTGTGGGGGGCAGAGGCAGCCCCCTGTCCCATCTTCCCAGCATCTGCCACAGCCCCCATGATGTCCTAGATCGGGCCAAAGAGCTGGGTCCAGGTCCCTGGCTCCCCCCTTCCCTAATCCTGGCGTCTTGCTCTCTCTGAAGGGCTTCTAGCAAAATCTAAGCGTGTACTGACGTGGTGTGGACACCAGTGTCTGCACTGCAGCATTCCAGGGTTGATAGCTGCTCCACCTTGGAACCTTCAAGATCCTCTGTTGTGCTGAGGCCACTCCCCTGTGGCCTGCAGGTCCAGAGCCCAGGACCAGCTAGGCTCTGGGGTGGGATCCGGGCACACCTCTGTGTTTCACCACGCGGGATGAGGACGGGGGTCCTCTGCAAGCCGTCTCCTGTCTGCACGCTGAGGTTCCGATCTGCACAGAGGAGGAAAGAATTAGTGAGAACTGGAGCACGTCCCTCGCAGTGGGGCTTGACGTCCCGTTGACAGGTCATGACCTCCCATCTGCAGGTCAGTGTGCCTGTCACACACTTGGAGGTTTAACCTGGTGACTTCCAGGAGGGGAAGAAGGCGTGGAGGGAGTGACTGCTCCTGCCATGGTTAGGCACAGGTGTCAACCTGACAGTTGAGGGTTTGTGCTCTGGACACATTAGTGGTTGAGTTAGGCCCAGAGCAAACCTGCAGGAGATTGTCTAGCTGATGCGGAAGCCCAGCCCAGGGTGGTGGGACTAGGCCCTGGAATAAAATACAGAGAGCTGGTTGAGAGAATTGGCATTCTTGTGTACACCTGGCCAGACATACTGGTCTGGCAAGTAAGGATCGTCCCTCTCTTAGCTATTAGGGGATATGGTACCGCCAGTTCCCTCCGCCTGGTGCTGGTGCGTGCTCTCCTGTGGAGCTGATCTAAAAACTGTAACCAGATTATCATAAGAGAAACCATTTGATGGTGATTTATCAGCAACCATGCATGTGAACTGCAACAGTTACTGAGAATGGTAACACTAGGGACCTATCAACATAGCAACTTGTGTGTAACAATGTGTATGTGTGTGTTGTGCTGGTTTTTCTTTTTTAAAATTTTTTTTATTATTTATTCAATTGTATGTGTATGCGTGTGTGCGCGTGTGCATGTATGTGTGCGTGTAGAACCACGGACGAATTCGGGAACCACCATGACGCCTCCACCTCCTTCTTGTTTACTTTGCCCTGGGATTCACAGGCTCCACCCTACCAGGACCAGAAGCGCAGGCCGCCCCCCGCTTCCTCCTGGCGTCTATACGTGGGGTCAAGGATCCAAACTCGGGACTTTCTGCCTGCAAGGCAGAGGCTTAACCCCTGAGCCACCTCTGGTTATTATCTGTTACTGTGAGACAACATCCAAAGTCAAGCAAATTAATGAGTGAAGGGAAGATTTCTTCAACTCAGGGTTCCAGAGGAGAGATATAGTCCAGTATGGAGGAAAAGACATGACTGGTGGCAGAGGCTAGAGGAGGCTCAAGTCACTGCAGACATCATGGCGGCCCAGAGCTGCTGCTGTAAGCTGGAGAGCGGACTCACTCACTCCAGCAGGGTGGGGCCAACCAACCTCAAGGCCCACCCCCTTGTCTGCCTTCCTTCAGCAAGCTCCGCCTCTTAAAGGTGCCATGACTGTCCCAAACAACTAAAGATTCAAACAACTAAACATTGAAACTAAAGATTCAAATACATGAGCATGTGGGGGACAACTCACATGTCAAACCGTGACGTAATGTGCACACGTGTAGGCTGGGGGAGGGGTGTTGGACATTGTGCTCTATCTCGCTCCATCATAGTCCCTAGGGAGACAGGGTTGTCACTGAACCTGGAGCTAGGCTCAGCAGGCCCCAGAGATCTTTCTATGGCCCTCACCCTCAAAGTACTGGGGTTACAGGTATGCGTGCGGCTTGTTCCGTGTGTGCTGGGGATTTGAACTTAGGTCCTTATGCTTGCACGACAAGCTCTGTTACCCACTGAGCCACGTCTCCAGCCCTTCCTCGAAGGGGATGTGCTGTCAGGTAACTTGGTCATTGTGTGAGCATGATTTGCAGGCGATCTTGGCTCGGTTCCTTCCTCTCCTAGGTTCTGAGTTCTACACTGTGAAGACTCAGACGGATCAGCTAGCTTGGTCCCTGCTTGCCAGTCACAACTCCGCCTTCCGCTTGGTGGGCAGATCTCCCTGGATCCGTCCCTCCTCTCTCTCCTCAAGGTCTGCTGTGGTGAGGAAAAGGCATAGAAGGTCCCTTCTAGGCCCCAGGCATTAACGCAAAGGAAAGAAGCAGAGCTGGTGACAGAGCCCCGAGGAGGTTCAAGAGAGCGCAGAGGGCCCCTCCCCGGGACAAGTGCGTGAAGCTTCATGCATCTGTCCTGTTTGCTTTACTTTGCTTCGTGTCGTGTGAAACGCACGACGTAAGATTGTCCGTCTGGTCCCGGGATGTATAGAGTTCAGCTGTGTTAAGTACGTTCTCAGTGTATGTAACCTACACCACTGAGCAGCCTTTATGTCTTGCAAAACATTGTTTCTGCACAATTAGACAATAACCCCCTCCCCTCCTGTATGTCCCAACTCATGGTCCCTGGAAACCTCGCTCCACTTTGCTTCTGTTCCTACAAGCCTCAGCTGCTCCGGCGCCTCACAGGAATGGGATCTCACAGCCACCTCTTCCGCGGTGACTTCTATTGAGTGCAATGCCCCTGAGACTCATCTGCTTTGCAGTGTGTCGGGACTTCCTTTCTCCTCTTGGAGGCCACGCAGGATGCCACAGCAGAGAGCCTGCAATATGTCCATCACCTGCGGCTGGACATCCGGGAGTGTCTGCAGGTTGGTACTGGGAGCAGCGCCCCTGCGAGTGTGGGAATCCCTGGGACAACTTGCTTTCCGCGCTTGCGCAGAGCTACTGTCTCAGTCCACTTGACCAGCCACCTCGAGCTGCTTTAGACGGAGCAGTTCATAAGCAAGAGAAACACACGTTAATGCTTCAGGAAGACGGGGGACCCGAGGTCAACGTGCCAGCAATTTCAGCGTCAGGTGAGGGCTGATGACCTCAAGCTGTCCACACCTGTCAAATGCTGGCTGAACAAACACCGCGGGACTCTCCCTTCCTACGCATATGTGTGCATGAGGTACACACATGTGAACACATGCATGCATGTAGGTGGGCGCATATGTGTGTGTTAGTGTGCGTGCACGTGTGTATGTGTGTGTGCTCTCTTGCAATGTCATTTTAAAGACCAGTAAAGTAAGTCCCTTTTATATATGCATGATTTAATCATCTGCTCATGGGCATTCAAAGACTTGAACATTCTGGGCTATCCATCCACAGGGACTTTGGGCTCTGATGGTCCCTTGGGTCAATTTCAGGAGAGATGAACTCTGAAACAAAGAATCTTTTTCCTCCTCCTCGTCCTCTATCGTCTCCTCTTCCTCCTTTTCTTCCTTCTTCTTATTAAGCTTCATCTCTTTCTTCTTCCTCTTTTCCTTCCTTCCTTCTTTTCTTCCTTCCTTCCTTCTTCCTTCCTTTCCCTCCTCTTCCTCTTTTTTATTGTTCTTTGCTTTGAAATGTATTACAACTTATATTTCAGGCATTTTAAGTAACAAAAACTCGATCGATCCTAAACATCACTTATAGGTTTCTAGTTGCAATTCTAAAAACCAAAACAGTTCTGAAGACTAAACATTTTGATCATTCTGCTGAGCTCATTTGTAACTTCTGCATACAAGGTCACTGTGGGCACCTGTGCTCTTCTTTAGAATCATCCTGTTGCAGGATTCTGGAGTGTGCTCTAATGTGTGTGTTGCTAACACGGAGCACACACATCCAGATGTCTTTCAAACTCTAAATATATCAAGTGCAGCTGGTCTTGGGAAGTTTTCAAGTAAATGACAGGGTTTGTATTTTAAACAGATTAATGTCAGCCTGTGGTGGTTAGTATTAATAATCAACCTGACCCCTAAGAGAATACCACCTGAGGGGTATTCTCTAGATTGGCCTCGAGGCACCCCCTAATCCACATAGGGGATTGTCTTGGTTGCATAATTGATGTCAGAGGAACAGCCCACTGTAGGAAGGTGGTCCAGTTAGGTGGTCTGAGGCTGTGTAAGATGGACAGGGTTAGCTGAGTAAGCAAGCAAGCAAACAAAAACACGCATAAGAGCAAACAAACAAGCAAGCATGCACGCAAACAAGCAAACACGCAAACAAACAAGCGAGCAAGCAAATGAACATTCATCCTTACCCGCTGTTCGATGCTTTGACCAGGTGCTTCGAGCTGTTGCACTGGGTTCCCTGCCCTGGTGGACCATCTCTTGGAGAGCTGGAATCACCCATTTCTCCCAAGGTTGCTGGGTCAGGCATTTCATTGCACAACATGTAATGAAACTAAAGTGCCAGTTACTAGACAAATGATGGTTTGTTTATTTTTAATGTATGTTTGTTTACCAGGGATAGTCAGCATATATCACAGGCTATAAAGTCAATACTACTTGTCTTCTTTGTTGGGCGTGTGCACACCTGTGTGTGTGTGTGTGTGTGTGTGTGTGTGTGTGTGTGTGTGTGTAGAAGAGGACTCTTGGATGTGTGTGCCTGTGGAGGTCCAAGGGTGACGCTGGGATCCTCTTGGATTACTCTACCTCCTTATTGTTTTGCTATGGAATTGTCCAGGCTCTGACTTCCAGGACCACAATTACAACCCACTATCATTTCTGCCTGGTATTTTTACGTAGGATTTGGGGATCTGAACTCAGGTCCTTTTTTTTCGAGGCAAAGGCTTTTTAACCCCTGAGTCATCTGCTTAGCTCGAGAATGGTTTTCTAGACTGCACAGCAGTGTGATGTATGATGCTGCCTTCCCATCCGACTCCTCTGGTGTGAGTGCTTACTAAAACCCTGGGGGTTTTCTTGCATCTTCCACTTGACTTGTCCCGCTGCTTGTCGATGCTCTCTCTAGGTCCCCAGAGGACTCCCCCAGCTGGAGATCTCTGTCCCTAAGCTAGCTTTTCGGGCCTTCAGTTCTTCTTTTCTTTTTTATATAGTTCCCACTTGTGTCTCTGCAAGCACCACCTCAGCAAAAGCTTTACCACTGCAGGATGGATGGGTGGAAACTGGATGGGACACCTGTCTTGGTCTGCTTTGTGCTGTTACTACTAAATACTGGAGTCTTAGTACTTTATACAGAAGTACCATGGAGATCTCCAAGCATGGTGCTGGCCTCTGCTGGGCTCCGGAGAGGTCTTTCTGGATGGCGCAGACCCTCATGGAACAGAAAGGTGATTTATATATGGGGGAGGGTGATTCAAGGAGGGACCTGGTTTCATTAGAATAATTCTTTCTCAGTGGTACTAACCCAGACCCCCAAGACTGGCATTAATCCCTTCCTTCCAACGGTTGTGCCCGTGACTCCATTACCCTCATTCAGTTCCCCCACCTCACTAACACCGGCACCACTACACCCAAGACCAGTGAATCATCCTTCCAGGGAGAAGTCACACCCAGCTATGACACCCTTATGGCCCTTCTAGTGCCATTTTCCCAAAGGACATCCCTGGAAGAGGTGTCACTATTAAGTGGAATCTGATGGCAACTTTTCTCCTGACTATGACAAAATATCGGACAATAGTGATGCCAGAGGAAGGGTTTATTCTGGCCCGCAGAGGTGGGGAAGGCACGGTGGCAGGAGCATGAGCAGTGGTCTCTTGTGTCTGTGGTCGGGAAGCAGAGAGGTGGACGCCCTGCTTAGCTCCCTCTCTCCTCTTTTTCCTCTTCATATAAACCCAGGAATGAGCTCTACCCACATTCAGGACAGGTCTTCAGTTCAACCCAGTCTACAAACTCCTGAAGTTCGTTTCTCAGTCGAGTCTCCATCCTATAAAACCGGGATTGATATTTATCATCACAGGGGGACTAATCACATACTCATGTCCCTCTCTCTGTGAGAGACACTGTCTAGACTAGAAAAAAAATCCTGTCAATGATTCAGAAAGGGGCCCCTCTGGCCTTGTTTTGAAACTCAGAAAAACAGCCCTGGAGCTCACACTTAGAATGATTGTTTCTCTCTGAGCAACTCAGTAGCCCCATCTTCCATATGATATCGATAAGCTTGATTAGGTAGGCCAAATCTCCAGCAAGTGAACCTTTGGGGGGAAGTCAGGTCCCACCATAGCACCCCAAAACTCCGTAAGCACCATGATTCTAAGAGGTGTCCTTGAAATGTGGTTCTGGGGCAGGGGAATGTAGGGGGACTTTTTAAATGAGTGGAATCAACTCTTAATGGATATAGTTATCTTCTTTATTTATCTTTCTAAACTATGATCTGTTTCAGAAAAATGCTTTCCCTAAGGCACCTGGCGCTGGACCAACCTTGAAGATAAACAGCACAAAATTGTTCAGTGCTTCACGGCCAAGTGCACGTTCGCCCTGACACTGATTGCCTGTCTCTCTCAGAGCTGGAAGCTTTGCACATGGTCAGAATGAATCTATGCATGGGCGTAGTGGGTTGTCTCCTCTGGGTGTCAAAAGTAGAGGTGTCCATTGTTTCCATGAGAGGTGGTTTAACACCCCAGATCTCAAGAGGTTTGACCCGTGGTGGACTGGCATGTTCTGTTTATAGTGAAGCCTGAGGTCTGGAAGGTGGCTTCTATCTCAGTCCATTTGTGATAGGATCACAAGGGAAGTGCTAAGACCAGTTGGTTTCTAAAGAATGGAAATGCATTTTCCCCATGGGTTCGCAGGCTTAGAAGTCAAGATCAGTGCCCCGGTGGGGTTGGATGTCTATTCCCAAGATGGTGCCTGCTCCTGCAGGCCCGGGAAGGAACCCTGTATCCTCACCTGGACAAAGGACTAGGTGTGTGTGAGGGGGCTCTCTGGCTCTGCTAATCCCATTGGGAAGGGTGGAACCCATGTGACTTGATCAGCACTGGAGGCCACGCCTCTCAGCCCTGGCATTGGGGATTGCTTATGAATTTCAGAGGACGTCACTATTCAGACCAGGATGGCTCCAAAGAGCTTGTGTGGCCCCAGCAGACACCAGTCTGGAGGTTCCAGGGGTGAGGAAGGGCCCCAGCCTTTAACGTACCTCCGGAGCCCACCTCGGGGTCTGGCTTGGTGCTTAACAAAGTTCCTGGAGGCAGATGGATCATGGGTTAGCTGTGTAATTGCGGGTGAGCTACTTGCACATCAAAACCTCATCAGCACACGCTTCTTCCTCCTTCTACGAGGTAAGGAGCGGATGGACCACAGCCCAGACATATACAGCACTCCCGTTTGGTTCATCCATGAAGTTGGGCTTAGATCTGGAAGAGTTATTCTTACCTGCAGTTGTGTGGTGTATTCTGGGATGCTTATCTGTGTCTCTACATTCTAGCCATGAGATATTGGTAGCACCCAGACTTGGAACTATGTGGCCCAGGATGTGAAATTGTCCCCAGTTGAGAACCACAGCTCTGAAGCAAGCGGGGCGGGCACAGCTTTGATGGAGAGTCGCTGGCTTGGAGGATGACGTCAATGTAGGTGGAAAAGAATCTCGGGTGTGGCACGTGTAAATGAAATAGACCATTTTCTAATGGATGTGTGTTTCAGGTTCACTGCATGTTGCTGTAGTGAAACGTCTGACCCAAGCAACTTAAGGAGGAAAAGGGTTTAGCTGGCTCCGAGTTCCAGGTTACAGTCCATCCATCATGACAGGGAAGTCAGAGCAGGTAGCACTTGATGCAGCTGGTCACGTGATCCCTCACAAGAGCAGAGGACGATGAACCCTTGCTTGCTTGCTAGTTTGCCTAGCTAGCTCTCTCCATCATTGTGCAGTCCTGGATCACCTGCTTAGGGAACGACCCCTCCCACAACGTGGGCTGAGTTTTCCCACATCAATCACCTGATCAAGATAACCTGAAGTCCGAAGTTCAACCTCAGTCCTGGGTATGGGAGGAGTCCTGGCTCCTAGGCGTAAAGTGGATAGTGATAACGATTATCTGTGTGTGTAGGTTCACCTGGGCGTCTGCTGGGAAGGATGGCGGCCCTCCTGTATGCATCCCTCTGCCCGATGCCCAAGGATACCTGACCCAGGCCTCAGCCAAAGCCACACGGAGCACCGCTTAGCTTTAGATTGCGTCCCATGATGCAGTGTGATGGGGGTATGAAACAGGAGACGGAGGACCTGGGGAGACCACTCTACAGTGGGGTGTCTGAGGAGTACTGGGTCCCTGAGGCTGGTCTTACATGTGTTCAGATGGGATCACCTAGGTCGGGTTCAGCCTGGCCCCCACTTTTTGCTTCTATCCCTGGGCCCTGAGATCTGCCTTTGGCTCCTGGACACCTGAGATGTCTGGAGGGAGCAGCATTCAATCAGGACTTGCTCTTAGCACGTGGCAGGCTGGGACTCATCCCTTTGGTACCCGAATCCAGAAAATGGAGGTGGGGAGACAGTGCCCTTGCAGGTGACCCTGGATACCTTTCTTTCGCAGTAACAAGCTCTCCGTCCCGGGAGCGTCCAATAGCAGGGTTGGAGGCTCCCTGCTGGAGAGAACACTGGGCCGGCTCCTGAGAGCTCCTCCCTCAAGACCACCCTCAGCTCACTCCTCTGAGGCCACCCATCTGGCTCTGGGGCTCTTCTCATTTCTTCCCACCTCCCTTAGAACCTGGTCTGAATCCTCTTCCCTCTGCAGCAAACCTGCTCTATAAGTTCTAACAAGAATTATGATGATCTAACTTCTTGTGGCTTCAGGAGATGCAAATCTGTGGTAACGCTTCAAATTAAGTGTCGTGAATGAGTAATTACTTTCTGAATCTGAGGTGTTCGTTGAATGGGGATCATTATTGTACGTTAATTAAAATCCCACTGATTATTAAAATTTATATTTTGGTGTTTTAATAACTCTATAAGGGACATGGCAGATAAAGCTCAGAGATACACATCAGTATGGGATCCTGTTAAACCCCAATAAATATTGGGAGTCATTCAAATGTGTACTTACTGATTCATGAAACGGAAAAAGAATTTCTGCCTGAGATGGCCATAGATATCCCACCAGGCTCTGCTTCCTTTGGGACCAGAACACAGCGATCTTTGTAAAGTTTGAGCTTAGGGTGACTACTCTCGGGGTGCAGAAGAAAGCCAAGAGCAGGTTTGGGATGACTCAGGCAGGCTCCAATCACTCTCTCCCAAGAACCAGGGTTCAGCTGGAATGTGGGGTACTCTCTGACTCCAATCGACCCTGCAGTCAGGTCTGGATGGACTCTCAGGTTACTTGTACTTCCTCTGATTGGGTGGATCTGTGGACTCAGCCCTGCCCCTCGGGTAAGCTGTCCTTGAGGGGGGCAGAGTTTCATGGTCAGGAATGGTTTGACCCCTGTTTTCACTCTCCCAAGGGGAGGTGACTGCTGGTGCTGTGACCACAGTCAGGAGAGACGGAGCAGTTCAGTTCAGGCCTCCTGTGACTGGTCCAGGATTCCAACCACAGAAAGTGCTGCCCATGGTTAGGGTGGGTCTGCTTCCTTAGATCCCTTGATTGCAATCCTCCTCGGGTCCTAAGGGACCGTAGATCCTTTCTGGATAATGACACCACCACCATCAGTGTCCGGGAGGGTGCCCCGTCGGCGGGTGACATCCTCATCTTCTTTCCACTCTTTTGTCTAGGGGGAAGGTGGTTTAGAAACCGAGGCACCGAGGCGCTTGGCATGTCCAGCCGCCTGTGGTTGGGGCCAGGCCAGCATCTGCCTCTGGACTCAGCAGGGAGGAGGCAGAGGGGCACCCACTGGGATCCTACGTTGTCTCCTGGGAGCAGCTCCCTGGGAGGTGGGTCTGCGGGGCTGGGCAGGCCACACAGCAAGCCGGTGCTTGGGTGCCAGGCCCTTCCTGGTGGCCAGGACCCAGGCAGACAGATCTTCCAGGAGATATGACTTCACCAGGTCCCTGTAGAAGGGGCTGGGCTGGGGGTGGCGGTGGGGAGCCCTGACCTCAGGTCCTGGGGGGTCCCTTTGTTTCAGGAAGGATGACACCGCTGCGTTCTCATCTCTCCTGTCTGGACACCACACTGAGGAAAAGCAACTCCAGACCCGTCTTCCTTCCGGTTCCCCCGCACTCCACCGGTGCTCCCCACCGGTAACCGGTAGCGCCAGTTACCCAGCCCGGAGATGGACGTAGAGGTTTAGTGTGGTACAGGCAGGCAGACCTGGTTTCTTGCCCCAGCCTGTGACCTGGGACGAGGTGCCTCAGAACTGGTTTCTTTACCTGCAGAAGAGAAGTACCAGTGTCTAGCTGGCCTCAGGGTGGGTATCCAGTGATGTCTAATGACTGATTCACACCTGTCGCGGTGGGGGAAGGCACGAACACAGTGACGTGTCAGGGTATTGATGCTTCCCACACAGCGAACGTTATTCCTGCAGCCGCCAATGTTCACACTCAGAGGCATCTCCACCACCTGGTCTTTGGTCTATGAGCAGGAAGGTGTGAACGAACTGCGCCCCACAGGGAGGCAGAGGTGAAAGAGACAGACACGCAAGATGCTCGAGGGACCTCTGGGGTGGGCTCCACAGAGCATGTTTGTAAGGTGGTCACACCCATGCATGCATGCATGCATTAAACACTGGTGCATGCTCAGTGTTGCACACGGGACAGGCCTGACCCCAGCAGATCACAATGTCGTGAGGGAGGGACTCGTCGCTGGGTCAGGCCTCCCTGGTAAGAGCCAAGGGGACGTTTGAGTGTGACAGTCCTCCTTTCTGGGGGGCCAGCAGCGCAGACTGAAAGGCAAGAAGACCAAGTTAAGTAGAACATCCCCAAAACAAAGGAAAATGTGAACCGAGGAAGGGTCTTTGAAAGAGGGCCGTGGTAGAGGGAAGGAGTCGGGATGGAGGGACGGAGTGGTACCTGCTGGGACAGGGGCAGGAAAGGAAATTATCCAGCATGTGGTCAGTCCACCCAAGGGCTGCCTGCCTGCAACCTACCCTTGATGACCATGAAGAGTCCAGGCCAGCCATGGGGCAGAGGGGGGCTCGGGACACCGTAGATGCCCTTGGGGATAAAGCAAGGAAGAAGATGATCAAAGGTAGGAAAGCCAAAGACACCGACATCTGATCCCCTGAAAGGATTCTGTGGCCTGCTGTGCACCGATTAGAGGGGCTGGTGCAGAGGTGGTCGGACCACTAAGAAAGGGACCTGAGTCCCTTCCTGATGCAGCTCGGACCAGGCCAGGGATTCGAACTACTTGAACTTGCTTGCGAGCATGTTTTGGAGTGGTACCGGGTGGTCCATTCTTCACTGCACACGCCGAGGATGCCGGCAGAGGGGTCCTTGCGTCTCCTCTGCCCGCCTGTGCTTGGAGCTCTGGATCAGGGGCTGCGCCTCAGTGTTCAGAGAGGCTGCTGGGTCGTGTGGTGGGTGGCAAAGCTTGCAGCGTGCTCCAGCCCTGAACCAGGCTTAGGAACTGGGAGGGCTGATGCGTGCTGGGGGTCGCTGGAGCCTTTGGGAGGGGTACAGCAGAGGGAACCAGAGAGGCCGGAGCGTGGTGCCTGAGGCTGGTGGGGAGGTGGTGTCAGCCTGGGAGCGTGAGGAGGAGGTGGGGTGGAGCGCGTCCTAGCCAAGGTGGGCTGTTTGGAGAAGCCAGCCCTGGCAGGGGAGGAGGATGCGGCCTGGGCCCGCTCCAGGCCGTGAGGCGCTTCCCGCAGGTGGCCCTTTGATCTTACAACAAATGGCCTATTCAACATCTCCAAGACTGGGCCGGCTCCTGGCAGCCAGGGTGGGAAGGTGGGAAAACACAAGGGGATTGTCTGCCCGGGATCAGGGCCGGGATTTGGCAGGGCAAGACCACAGCACACGCGGGAGGGAGCCGGTGGGTTCGCCTTGGCATAGGGACTGATGGCGGCGGGCAGGCCTTGAGGCTCTACTGCCTGCCTTTGCAGGTCCTGGACAGCAGTGGGATGGAGGGGGGGGAGGCATGGCTTGGTTGGGGCATTGGAGGCCCTGTGCCTGTGTACACAGATCGAAGAGAGGCAGACCCTTGGGCCAGACCAGCGAGGAACAGCCCGGCCCAACAGCACCATGATGAGGCCAAGTGCTTTCCGTTGGAGGCTGAGCTGGGGTAGAGGCCCACTTGGCGGGAGACACGGAGCTGAATCTTGTGGCCCTGCAGTGTGGGCCTTTCGCCTTCCACCTGCTCTCCAAATAAAGTTAACACTCGACACCCACAAGAGACAATTCGAGATGAATTTTTGCAACGACGACAGAACACACTGAGCTCACAGAATGAGCCTTCTAAACTTTGGGCTTTCTCTTCTTTGCTAAATGATTTTGAGTGTCTGTTCTCATATCCTATTGGATGGAGGTTGAAGCTGGGGAAAATCCTTCCTTGCAGATTGTCCAGTTCAAGACAGAAAACTTGGCGTGGGGTCAAGGGGGCTCTGGGAATCAGAGTCCTGGGCCTCCTCCCTCCTGTCACGCTGTGGGTCACTGGATCTCAGACAGCTACTCTGACCTCCGTCTGTTTCTCTCCTGCTAACGGCCACTTGTCACGCCCATTCGCCAAGTCCCTGAAGGCCAGTGCGCTGAAGGGCCCAGGGCATCTGTACACACCATAGCTGTCCAGTGCACGTGGATTCCCCATCCTCTGAGGAAGAAAAATTGACTTAAGAATAACTTCAATTAGGGGCCAGAGAGGTGGCTCAGGGGTTAAGCCTCTGCCTTGCAGGCGGAAGGTCCTGAGTTCAGATCCTAGACCCCACGTATAGATGCCGTGCAGAAGCGGCGTTTTCTGGTCCTGGTAGGGCGGAGCCTGTGAACCCCGGGGCAGAGTAAACAAGGAGGAGGTGGAGGCGTCCATGGTGGTTCCCGAATTCGCCCGTGGTTCTACACACACGCACACACACACACACACATACACACACATACACGCACAACTGAATAAATAAAAAAAAAAGAATAACTTCAATTAAAAGATTTTTGGTCACGCTACGAATGGGTCCAAAGTCATAGATAATTTAGAGATTGTTTTCATTGAGCTAAAAAACAAAAAACAAAAACCAACAATCTGGAAGACGAGTTAGTCAACAGACTTTCTCCCCCATCCCACCTTCTCACGGGCTCCTCTTCGAAATTAACATCAAGCCGTTGCAGCTTTCTCGTGTTTTCTTCACTGGTTCAGCCCTTCACATCTTGGGCATTGGAGCAGTCAACACCTCTCCGTGTGAGGTCTGTGTCTGCCCCCAGAGATGCAGCCCTGAGAGGAGAGGAGGGAGGCTCACCCCATGGGGAGGAGGGCAAGCGTTGGCCCATTTGGGTTCCTGCAATTTTCCTGTCGTGACCTGGGGCAAACCATTTCAACTCTCCAGCCTGGGTTTTCTCGTTTATATAATCAGGGTAATCGCGTTTCCCTCACAGGGTTGTTTGTGAGGATTAAAGATAAGTGAATGTAAGATGCTTTGCCTGCGGAGTTTGGGGGTGCAGATGGTGCGGTACCTAAGATGCCCTTTTGGTGGCCGATGACTTACGGGTGGTGCTAGATAGATGTGATCCAGAGAGCTGTGTCCCACAGAAGAGAATGTATATCTCTCCATCTGTCTTTGGGGGCGACACACTGTGTCCTGTCAAAGCCAAGTGACCCCAGGACCTTTTCATCCAGTGCCTCTGGAAAGACCCAACAGCTCTTTTGGAAGACACTGTTGAGTGTGGCCCCTAGGTCATGCCCGAGCCTCCGCACCTGGTGGTCAGCTTTCGGGAGCCCGGCTGTCTGTGTGCTTAGCTTGCTGAGTGAGAAGCAGTTGTAGGAAAAGATAGAACTTGCTCCTCCAGAGAGTTTGGCTTATCTGACCTCAGAGCCCCGTACCATGTGATTTTAATGACCACACCTGCTGGCCGTGTGCCCACTGGCCTTTTTTTTCCCACACTTGTGCTGCCCCATAGATACTGGTTAGGGGCTAGGGGGGAGCTGGAGTGTCCCATTGCACGGTGGGCCTCAGGCTGGGGCCGTGTGTGTGCTAGGGTGGAGGGGCTCAGCCACAGCCCTGTGTGAGATCAGGTGGAGAAAGGAGTGTCCGGGCCTTCCTGACCGGCTGAGTTCTTAGGAAATGGCTTTGCTTCTCTGACCTCTCCTTCCTCTTTGGAGACGAGAGTCTTCCTTGTGTGGTCAGGCCCAGGCCTTTTTCAGGCCTGAGCTTCGCCCGGAGCAAAATACAAGAGTTTGCAAGCGCCTGTCCTGGTGTTGTAATCTCCCTGTGTCAGCGGCCAGGGCTTCCTGTCCACGCCCATTCTCATCCCCCTGAGAAACACCTGCCCTGGACACAGCAGGTGTGGACCAGTCAGTTCCCAAGAAGGGCTTTCATAGCGGCCGGGGTGCCCCTCCCCACCCACCTCACGGGCCCCCACGCAAGTAATGTGGACACACACCGGCTCTCACCCATCCCTCCTGGCTGACCTCAGACAAATGGAAGGGAGGAAATGACCGTCCAGGGCTCCTGTCAGCCCTCGGGGTGAGCTCGTCCCTGGACATGGGGATTTCTAGGAAGGGAGTGGCTGGCCGTCTGTTAGTCAGGGCTCCCACCAGCCTTTCGCGGGGGCTCCCGCTCCTGCTCCGCACTCCACCCTCTTGTGCAAGCCTGAGCACCCCACCAGCTGAGTCACCCAGGCCAGGGCTGCAGCTGGAAAGCAGCAGGGCTGCGTGGCTCTGACCTCCTGGTTGAGGTGGGAGGGGCCGGCCTCTTCCCTGTCGCCATGTGGGTGGGAGCCCCTTGTCCCTGGGGGGTGGTCTGCCCCCCCCACTCTACAGCTGAACCCCAGGAGCAGTATAGTGCTTCTTGGCAGGGAGTTGGGTAACAGCTAGACTCAGGGTCTGTTCTGAAAGCCCTGGGCTTGGTCAACCTGCTCACTCGTCATAGGCTCAGGTGGGGCTGTGGAGACGGGTCATGGGTGAAAACCTTTGCCTTGCAAGCAAAAGAACCCGAGTTCAGGTTCCCAGATGCCACGCAAAATGCCAGGTGGCTATGGGGGTGGCCTACAATTCTGGCCCTGGAGGGCGGAGCCTGGGAAACCCCAGAACTAAGCAATGAAGTGGAAGAGGAATCCAAGGTGGTTCCTGGTGTGACCTTTGGGTCTCCGCAGGCACACACACACACACACACACACACACGCACACAGGGTGGAGGCCTGGTTTGGAAATGTCTTCCATCAGATGGCAGGGGTCTGTCCTGGGCACAGTTGATCCTATACGGATACATGTACTCTTGCCTGGAGACAGCTTGGCCGCAGGATGCAGGGTGCAGCTCCCCGTGCAGCGATGAAGATGGGTGATTCTCCCAGGCTGCCTTCCTGTCACCCTCTACGGATCTGTCCTGACCTTCCTGCCACAGGGGCATGGCTGGCACCAGTGCCGCTCTGGGCCTGGGTGGAAACATCCTGATCTCCACTCTGATGTCTATCTGGGGCCATTGTCCCAAGTCTCATAGCTGCTGCCGGCGAGACGTGACAGCTGTGTGCCCCACCCTCAGCTCAAGGTGGACGTGCCTGGACCTGAGGGTGTCTGCCTCCCCTGCACCCCCTCCCCCCGCCTCCTCCCTGCTCCTCCACGCCCTGTCCTACTTGGTTCCGGCTCCCACCACCTTTATGTCCCTTCCGTTCCTCGGCTCCTGAGCTCCACCCACCCTGAGTGAGGCCCCTGGTTAGCCCTGGGGTCTCCCCCTCCAGCCTTTTTTCCGTGAGCACCGCTGTCCATTCCGGTTCCTTCGGCTAACACAGGAGGGGTTGATTCCCTAGCTGTGCGGTGTGGGCCGCTGTGCGGGTCATGCTGTCCCTCTATCCCCAACTCCAAGATCATCGAGGCAGCGAGTGTCCTGTCAGGTCTGGGCTGGCCTGGTTGCAGCTGGTGGGCCCTAAACCCTCCTTCCCCAGTGCTCTTGAGAGGGTGCGGATGGCATCCCTGTCCTCTATGAGAGGAGACCCCCCACTCTGCACCCTGTTTTCTTACCCTGCATCCTGTCTTCTTACCCTGTACCCCATCCTCCCACCCTGCACCCCATCCTCCCACCCTGCACCCCATCCTCCCACCTGCGCCCCGTCCTCCCGCCTGAGCCCTGTCCTCTCTTTATACCTGCAAGTCCCGGAGACCAGCTCGGCTCCCTGCTCCCGTGCCATCCTGCCCTGCCCCGTGGGGGTGACTTTCTTTCCATCCTCCCTCAGACCTTTCTGAAGGTGTTGTCTGCTCTCTGCCTTGAGTGCCAGAGATTTGTGGTGACACCCCTCCGGTCACATGCTGCAGCCGCGCCTCCTCGTGACGGGGGTCTTGGGGGTTCTGCCCAGCCTCTCCAGCCACCAGTGGCCCACGTTGCAAGGAAGACAGTGCAGGTGTAGAGATGTCCGCCATCTGTCGCAAGGGTCCCAGGCTGGTGCATACGGAGCCAGGGGTCATGTCCGCCACCGTGAGACCTGTGCACTTGGATCCACACGACCCACTCAGGGTTCACACTTGCTGATGCGCCGAAATCAGTGCATGGGGCGTTCATTCATTCATTCATTCATTCATTCACACCTGTCTGCGACACCTTCCACCAACCCCTGAAGTGCACAAATAAGTTCATTCAGGTATCAGCAACTGAGTATTTGTTGTGTCAGATGCTTCAAAGGTGCTTGAGAAAAGATGCTCTGTTTTCTTTTTTTTAACAAGTATTGGGGATTTTTATCTCTCTATCTATGGTCCCAAGGACAGTGATGCAGATCAGATGAGGGTCAGGGAACAGCATAGCTGGGGAGGCCAGAACCCGAGGCCTCCTGCGTGCCTGGGGGCATGACCTTTGCCCCTTGCCGTACCGTCTGCCAGTCTCCCTCATGAGCCAGTGGCCAGCGTCACACGGCTTGGACCATCAGGCCCGTGGGCCCGTGGGGCACGCGTGAGTGTTCACGGTAGCTCAGGGTTTCCACTTCACTAGTCCGGAGATCTTTGTTTCTGACACAGGCAAAACCTCAGAGCCTCCATTTCCTTCTGCGTGAAGTGGGACAGGTCGCGCCCGGCCTGTGTACCCCAGATCCTTGTGCAAAAGGCTTGGCACCCTGCCAGGCCAGGTGGCTACTCAGTAAGAACAAACTGTGGAGTTCCTCTCTCTAGAGGGGCTCAGAGTTGAAAAGCAAAGGAAAGGGGACCCCGAAGCTAGAGGTGAGGGCAGAAAGGGGGACTGGCCTTTCTGGCTTTTGACCCCGAGCGTCTCTGAAAATGGCGGGCCTGGCACCCAGTGTCCCTGTTGCTTCACCCGCCTGGGCGTTGCGACACCTGCCCGGTGTGCGCAGAGCTGACCCGAGCAGGCAGCCTGAGTCATGGGAACCTGGAGCGTCTTGCAGCCGGGGGGCAGGGCCTGGATGGTGGGACCCGGTTAGTCAGGGGCCTGCCGGGGGAAGACCTTGTGCAAGCAGCCATCTGACAGGCGGGAAGCGGGAGGGGCTGCTTTGCCTACGAGTGGTAGGCGGCACTGAGAGGCCTTCCGGGGGCTTCCCAGGCAGAGGGGAGATGGAACCCAGCTTCTCTCCCTTGAATCTGTCAGCGAGCTGGCTGAACACGGCTGGTGAGGTCTCAGGGCTCCTGTTTAGAAAAGGAAGTGACTAGACGGATGTTCACCCTCATCTCCACGTGCACCTGTCCGGTGCAGAGTCCGGGGCCCCTCAGGATCCGCAGTGGCAGTGAGCGGAGGGGATGGACCATGGAGATGTCAGGGGTCTCCGGCCCCTCGGGTCCACACAACTGCTGGGCACAGAGCAGAAGCAACAGTTACTTGGCCTTGGACTAAAACTTCTTTAGGAGGGGAGCAAATGAGTGGATCGGAGCAGAACAATTAAGAGTTTGTATATTTAGCTGTTTGCTCCGAAAGGTGCTTGCGGCGGGAGAAGGGCGAACCTTTGAAATCAAACACATCTGGTTGGTGCAAGCTTCATTTTATCTTATGTTTCAGGCTGGGCCTGGCCATGGAGGCCAGAAAGGCAACTTACTAGTGCACGGGGTGATGCGTGTTGATGCGAGATCCCCTCCTCCACTGAGAGAAAAATGCTGGCCACCAGTCCCGCATTCATTAGGCCCGCGAGAGTCGCATTGGCAGCGACGGGCTCTCAGCGCGTGACTCAAGGCTGACTCAGCGCGAGGCCAGCGCTTTCCATGGCCTGCAGCTGGACTCCCCCGGTTTGTTTTTTTTTCCTGGAAACGCCTAAACTGACTGCCAAACTTCTGGACAGGCGAGTCAGTCTTCGGTGGGAGGCCCGAGCTAAAGTACTGGCTTCCAAGCTGTGTACGTGTTGGGGGGTGATGAGGGGGATGTGACAGGATTGCCTGCCCTCAGGGACCAGAGTAACTTTTAAAAATATTCCACTTATTTGCTTATGAGACAGAGAGAGAGAGAGAGAGAGAGAGAGAGAGAGAGAGAGAGAGAGAGAGAGAGAGAGAGAGAGACCATACATGCTGTGGTGCACAGGTAGAGGTCAGAGGACAACTTTCGGATGTCGGTTCTCTCCTTCCACCACGTGGGCTTCTGGGGACTGAACTCAGGTCGCCATGCTTGCAAGCCGACGCCTTACTCACTGAGCTGTGTCTCTGGTTCCAGGCCGACGTTCTGTCCTTTCTTGTGTAGGGCGAGGACAGAGCCTGGCCACGCAGCCACCGCTTGAGACGTGTACGGGGCAGCTGCGGACTTTGAACCTGAGCTACTTTGTCTCCCAGTGCGCTTTGGCATTCCATCTAGATTGCTATCAGGGCCCGGGGATGGGGGAGGCTGTCTCTAGAAGGGACCCACTTCCTGTGCCTCTGTCCACGCTACTTGGGACTGAACTTGTTCTCAGAGGTTTGTGGAGGAGAGACTATCAGCTCTAAGCCATGGGCGTTCTTCTCGTTGGGGAGAAAGGCTCCCTCCGTCAGCCCTGACCTTGCCTTTGGTTGACTGATCCTTGCGTCATGCCTGTGAATTTACCTTCCCATCACATTTACTTTCTCTTGCCTGACCGCCCGTGTTCTTCTGCTGGCCCCCTCCAGAGCTTGTTTGGAGCTGATTCCCACCCAGTCTGGGAGACGGATGGCCCAGAGAGGTGGTCCTCCGAGCACTAGGTACTCCTATCTGACCACTTGTACATATTATTTTTGTTGTCGTTTCCTCTTCTTTGACACCCTCGGAGATGAGGTTTTATCATTTCGCCGTTGGTTGCAGAAGGTAAACTCTTCCTATGGAGAATGAATGGATATGTTCATTTGTTGTAGTCTGATGTTCAGGATGGTCCAGCTCTGAGCGGCCTGACGTGTCCCACACCTTCCCAGCCCCACGGACAGTGCATCACCTGGCACTTGGCAGGGGTTCTGCCTGGGCTCCAAAGGGCCAAGTGACGGTGACTTTCAAGCTGGGTGTCTTGAGCTAAGTTGTTGGCTTTGACAGGACACAGAATGGATTCTGTTTGGCCAGCTCCCAAAATGGCTGTCCTTTCCTCCTCCTCTCCATCTTCCTCTCCTGTCCCCCCTCAGCTCTGTGGCTCTTCTTTGAATCGCTGAAGGACTCTGGGAGCCTCCTTAGAGACTTGGAGGAGGAAGTGACGGGTGGGTCAGTCTACACATCTCTGTCCTGGCCTGAGTCTGTGTGGACTTGGTGCTGCAGATCCTCTCTGTCCCTGGAGGGCCATCAGGCACGGGGTCAATGTTCTCTTTGGTCCCCAGTGAGTGGGCATTTGGGAAGCGCCCAGTAGAAGGTGTGTATTACAGTGTATACATTGCTCATTGTGTGTCATTGACTGTTGTGTATGTGTGTGTGTATATATATATTTATATATATTATCTCTCTCTCTACACACACACACACACACACACACACACACACACTGCCAGCCCCAGATGTATTTCAAGATTTTCTGATCAATACCCTATTGATGTGAACCATGGTGGAAGGAAGGGAATAACCAGTGCCCACAGGGAGTTGACTTTGTGCCACAGGCTTTCTTTTCTTTTCATGTGTATGTGTGAATGCATGTTTTTGTGTGTGTATGCGTGCGTGCGTGCGTGCGTGCGTGCGTGTGTGTGTGTGTGTGTGTGTGTGTGGGTGTCTGTTCCCGCCCTGCTTTGGGGCACACAGAAAGAGGTCCACCAAATAGGTCTCCATGGTTGGAGATAGTACACAGTTAGTTGTGTGTGCTGCTAGTTAGGGGGCTTCGGTGGTTGACATGGGAACCCCTGGAGGAGGCATGCTGAGTCCACAATAACCCTACTGTGTGCTCTCCCTTGTTCTCAGGAAACACTGCTGTTTATCAGTTCGCCAGCTGTCTGAATTACAGCTGTCAATGTTGTCCCTGCCTGCAACCTTGGGCCGTAGGACTTGTGCCTGTTCAAGGCAAAACCTGAGTGTAGTTCTCTGTGGCTGGCATATTCTTGTCTCTGGCATTCTTCAAGGTCCCCTGCTTGCTTGCCTTGGTCCCTCCCACTCCAAAGATCTCAGTTCGCTCTTCTGTCTCCCCAAAGCAACGGAGCCCACTAGAGTCCAAGGCATAGAAGCAGCATCTCCAGGTCATGTGGGTAAACCTTGTCCACACTTCCGTCCAAGCCGGCTTGTGTTTCCTGTTCTGAGTCCCCGCCCACTAGTCCTTTCTGCTTCCCTTTGAGCCCTCAGCCTCTGAGGGTGCCACGCTGGGAACAGGGTGCAGCAGCTCTCTCGGAGCTGAGGTTTCGTTTCCTCTTGGAAAAAGGTTATTTCCTGATTGCTGGAGAAATAGAAGCGAGTCTCTAAAAGGCTCCAGCATTCCCGCTGGCCTCCAAACCGTCGGCCTCCAATGTTCTTGATGATTTAAGTGTCGATGGATTAAAAACATGTGGTTTGAGTTTCCCCTGAATTCAAACACACGTTGAACTTGAAGGAAAGTTTTTTTTAAAAAAAGAACAAGAGTTTGGAGCAGTAGACTGGTTTTACTCGGTGCCCCGACTTGGAAAAGTTGGCTTAAGGTACTTGCGGGTACACCTCCAAATGGGCTCTCCTGGGCCTCCGGAAATGTTTTCTCTTGGCCAGGAGGCAGAGGGGCTTGGACCTGGGATGGGAGTGGGTTTGTGGGAAGAGACTAGGAACCTGCATCTCCCTGAAGCTGGACCGAGACCAGCTTTTCATAACCCCGGGTACTAGGTAAGGGCTGAGTTTGAAAAAAATAAGTTCTAGCTTCCAGTCTTCCAGCGATTACCATCCACTTCACCCCCATTTCTCCAAAGATATCAGGGCCCAACGGGTCACCTGCTACTGGACACCTATTGTGTGCAATTCTCAGTGCATTGCGTGAGGAGGTCTGACTGTGTGCCATTCTCAGTGCATTGCGTGAGGAGGTCTGACTGTGTGCCATTCTCGGTGCATTGCGTGAGGAGGTCTGACTGTGTGCCATTCTCGGTGCATTGCGTGAGGAAGTCTGACTTGGCTTTTTTGTCAGCTGAACTCCACATGTTGCAGCCCCTGCCTTTGGCTGGGCTGGGTCTCCTCTGCAGACCTTGCTCAGCCTTTCTCATCGCTGGCCACCAACAGTGCCCTGCGGCCGTGTCCCCACAATGGCTCTGTAGACAGAGTCTGTATTACATCGTGACTTGGGTGTGACAGTAAGGACCGGCCTTCTGCAGCGACAGGCCCTCGGTGACAGCTACCCTCTGCTTCTACCCAGCATGCAGATTCCAGCCGGAGATACTGGTAGTCGCCTGTTGCTGGGCCTACCCCTAGAGGGGGTCCTCTGTCCCCCTCCTTCTTATGCCTGTTTCCTGCAGGGAATGACTTCAGTTTTCCAAGGTGGAGAAGAGCATCCCTTTCATGTGGCTGGAGGGCGGAGGCCTTCCCAGATAGCCACGTAGCTTGACAAGCTAGGAGTTGGTAAGTTTGGAGGAGAATGCTGATGTCTACGGCAGCCGGGGCCAAGGCCTGCGAATGGTCCCTTGCCAATGGCAGCTCAGTGACCTCAGCCTCCCCGCCTGTTTAAGGGGTGGTCTCTGGCTGCAGCTTTGGCCCACGCCTCGCAGAAGCTTGTGGAGAATCCCACTGGAATGCTTGATACTGGGTCAGAACTCCATATGCTTGGCCCTGCCGCAGATATTGAACCCCCAGGCCCGTTTCAGGATCAACATCCTCCCTCCCCCTGGTGAGGAACGGAGGTTCGAGATGGGCAGGGAGGCCGAGGTGGCGGTCACAGGCCAGCAATGGCGAGGGAAGCTAGCTCCTAGGCTGTCGGCCTGCGGGACGCCGGCCCCCTTTGCAACCAGCCTGCGGGCCAGTGTTTTTGTAAGGTTTGTGTTTTTCTTTGGTAATATAGAGAACACATGTTCTTCTCTTTTCAGGAAAGTTGGGAAGTTTAGAAGCGCGTAAAGAAAATTAAAGTCACCTGCACCCCTTGCCACCCACAGAAATCCCCTCGAGTGTATTTTTTACATTCTTCCTGTGTTTAGGAAGATAGGTGGGCAGACAGGAGAAACAGGATTCCCAACAGGCACCCATAAGAAGAACGCACGTTTTTATTTCAAAGAGTGAAGCGGAGAAGGGCAGAGTCTTTGTAGGGTGTTTGATGGGCTCTAGGCAGCCTGTCCTGGTTTCATTTTCTGCCTCTGGGGCATTTAAGTCTCAGAAAGGAAAGTGACTCCTCTCCACTCCGGTTGGCAAATCGCCACCACATTCCCCTTTGCTGCTTCTGGTCGCCTCTCTCCCTGGCCCACCCCATCGCTAAGGCCGGGGGCCATTTTGGGCACAGCTCAGAGACCCCTTGAGAAGGCCGAGGGCCAGTATTCACCTTGGGATTTACTGGTTCTGTGACCTTGGAGAACTTGAAATGGGGGAAAGAGGGGTCCAGAGCATGGGGGACTCTGACTGCATACGGTCATGTGGGCTCTGCAGACAGTCTCTAAACTGGACAGAACTGGATTCTGTAACCTACTTTTGCTGTTTCTCTCTTGGGAAGACACAGGATGTAGCTTAACCCATGTGTTGTCTTTTGCATCCACAGGACGACAGTGGCTTCTACCTCGTGAGGGGCCATGAGGTCAGTCATTCTAGCAGGGTCTTTGGAAATGATCTCGTGTGTTTGCTCACGTGGTCCTAACAGCAGTTCTTTGAGGATAAAGTCTGACTGAACCTGCACCCATTTTTCGGATTAAGAAACTGAACGGGAGGCAGAAGTCCAGAACTGACATGGCAGCATGAGGAAATGAACTGGAGATGGATGAAGGTTCATGGAAACTGGAAATCCATTTTCTATACAAGGCACAGAGCAGATCTGGGTTAACGCAAGCTGGTTCAGAATGTGTCCCGGCCAAGAAGACACGGACGCGAAGCGGCTTTCCACTGTCCCAGCTGCAAGACGGAGACTCCAGTCCAGAACCACAGAACACAGTGTGCATCTTCCAGAACTCAGGGATGCAGATGTCGGGGCTCACAGCATGGCGCCCCGGGGTCCTGTGATGGGGACACTGAGGACCCTACAAAGCCTTCACTATGGAGCTCTCGGACCTTCTCCTCCTACCTTTCTCTCCCGAATGGACGCATAGACGTCAGAATTCCTCTTTCCTAATGTGGATCACAGAAAAGGAAGCCATAGGGCTAGCCACCAAACCTCTCCAGAAGCCCCTCGTTCTGGAAGCATCTGGCCCCGTGCTAGGTACCAGGGAACACCGCAGAGGAAGGCTCAGGAGACTCTGCAGAGAGCCGCTGTGACTCCTTCCACCTGAGCCACGGCTCCTACCCTCTGGATCCCGCCATGTCTCCACAGGGCTGCCCCTCCGCCGCTGAACGCAAGGCTAAAAGTGGACAGCGTCCCCCGGACCTTGGGGGCTTCCTTTCTGAAAGAAAGGAGGAGACTCCTTGTGAAACTCACTTTATTTGGGTCAACCATGACCCTCATGAAAGGTAAGAAGAGTAATCCCATTTTCCAATCAGCACCAATCAATGACAGACGTGACTTAGGATGGAACTGAAATGATTTAGACTAAGAGTGAGTGGCCTTTGGGAAAAATTCCCAAGGAGCCATGGTTATGCCAAGGCCATCTACAGCATGGGTGGGCAATGTACCCATGGGGATGCAATTTGATATCAATCAGCGATGGGGCAGGAAAGTATTTGAGTCATGAACTAAACAAGCCTTCCCACCCCCTGTGCTCAAAGGTCCTGGTCTGAGGAATGTGCTGGACATTCTTGGAGGGGACCCCATGCAAGGAAAGAGGTACCCTGGACATGTGTCTCAGGCTGGCTCCATTCAAAACGAAAGCCCCGTGACCTGTCAATCACTAAATTGAAAGAGCTGCAAGGCGGAGAGAGGAGATCTTGACAGGCAGAATGTGTAGCACGCCTGGCGCACGGAGACGGAGGGGAAGTTCAGAGCTCCACAATGAAAAATACCATAGAAAGTGCGATCTTTCAAAAAAAAGTGTAAATGTGCTCATGGGGACTTGAGGGAACAGTGGTGTGCAGGAGGAATATGCTTCATGCACAATTAGAATCTTCAACAATGAGAGTTGGTGTGACAGAGAGTGTGGCCGAGGGTCTCCTCGGAGTTGAGTCTTGGAGGTCTTATTGGTTGATGGAACACGGTGTTTACTCTAAGACCAGACTCCTGTTTGTTACAGGACATTCAGAGACCTCGACACTACTCACAAGAGCTCAGCTAGTCAAAAACATTCCCCCTTTCTCAACATAGGTAGATATAAATTGGATAGAAAAGGTGATTTATCGTCCAGTAATAGACAAGGCAAATGAGATGGCTCACGGTGCTCTTTGGAAGGAGACGGTGAAAAATATTACTTGATCTAACCAAAGAATACTTGGTTGGAAGAGTGGCTGAGCAAAAGGAAAATGGATTTTCTGAACTCCACATGCTGCTTTTAGGAACGCTCACAAGAGTGTCAGCTTCCTCAAGCAGTTCCCTCTGTCTTATGCGTATTATGCATGTGTGTGGGCACATGCGTGTGGGTGCACATGCACCTGTGTGCACATGCGTGTGTGGAGGTCTGACGCAATTATTGGGGGCCATCCTTGATCATTCTTCTGCCCTATTCTTTCTGAGTCAAGGTCTTTAGTCAAACCCAGATCTCATCTTTACACGGGTTCTGGGAACCTGGACTCTAGTCCTCTTGTTTGTGCGGCCTAATCTTGGATTTATTTATTTATTTTTACTTTTTTTTTTTAACCAGAGTATGTTTGCCAAGAACACCTGTTGTATTTACAAAACATAAAGTCGTTTCCAGAAGCAAAAGTGAAGTGGAGCTTCGAGGCCTGGTGCAGCTGCTCTGCATGTGGGTGATAAATTTAAGCCCAAATGGCTTATAGGGGACAAGGGCTTCTGTTTTGGTTCATGATAGCCTGTTACAGTTCCTTGTTCAGTTTGGCAGGAGAGACACAGCAATACCAAGGACTGAGGGAACTGGGCAGACCAAGTCTGCATATCCGAAGAGGTACTGAGAAAAGGACAATTCTTACTTGCCAGACCAGCACAGTAGGTCAAGTCTTCAGAAAGATGCCAACTTCCTCAACCAGTTCCCTTTGTCTTATTTACTTACCCAGGACCTAGCCCCACCCACCATGGGCTGGGCCTTCTCTGGCAACTAGACAATCTCCTGCAGGCTTATTTGGGGCTTAACTCAACGACCAGTTTCTTACAACTGTGCCCAGAGCGCAGAACCTTCAGTTACCAAGTTGACTCCAGCATCCAACCATGACAAGGACCAAAGACAAAGTCCAACTGGTTTGGTTTCACCCAGGATGTGGCAGAAAGCTCTTTGGGGGCCGTGCATTTTGAACACTGATTCTGGGGTCTGACACTGATTCTGTCAGACTATCCAAAGTCTAAAACATAAAACAAACAAGAGCCATCCAGTGGAATTAGCAGTGTATGATTCATGTGTCATGTGTACTGCACACAGCTGTCACCTGTGGTGCGGTGGTGTAATAGACAGAATGTCTTTTTTCTTTCCAGTTGTCGGACACAGTGCTAAAGTGAACACGTCTGTTGGTGACTTGGAAACCTCTGGGATGCTGTTTGCCTGGTGCCAGCTCACATCACCCAAGCATCATTCCCAGCCCATGGGGTACCCCCAGACAGCAATGCGCTGTTCTCTACAGAATATGCTTCCCGTTTACATCCGTCTACAAGCGAGGTGGCATGGCATCTGGCTCAGGAATCAGAAAGAAGCTCGCAGGAATTTAAGAGGTTTACACGAGGACTATGATTTGTGAATCAGAATTTTCCAGCGAGGTCTGTCTAGAAAGTGTGGGGTCCCAGGGTATCAGAGACAGACTGTAGAGTTTGTTTCTTAAGACAGGGGTCATTACATGATGAAGCCCCAAGGGCCTGGTTGTGGCATCCCTCTTGGCTTCATGCCATCTTTTGGATGAGGGTCCAAACTCAGGTAAGTACAGGTGACCTGCTGTGGGAACTCGGTGCACTGTGTTTCCCGGGTCACCGTGATGAGTTCAGGGTAGACGATGACTCCAGGTGGCCCATTGATGTAAATACTAAGACTTTTTCTGGTGTGACCAATAGGCAAGGACCTGCTTTTCAGGGAACCCAGCTGCGGCACAGATGACGTCATCATGCACCCGCTAAGGACTACCGCAGAGATCCCAAGAACAGAAACAACATTCAGAAAAACAGAGCCAAGAGGATAAGATAGGCCAGTAGTTACTGTTGGGAAAACTCTTGGATCCAGCCACACCTGAATCTTGCTTGTAATGCACAAGGTGAGTGTTGCAGTTTGCCTGCATGGTTGCTGATAAATGAACATCAAAAGGCTTAAGGGAACAAGGGGTTTATTTTCTTACAATAGTCAGGTTACAGTCTGTAGTCCAGCTTGACAGGACACCAGGGCTGAAGGAACTGGCCACACCATCTCTACCCAATGGCTGAGAGAAGGACGATCCTTACTTGCCAGACCAGCATGTCTGGCCAAGTGCACATAAGGATGCTGACTTCCTCAGCTGGCTCTCAGTATTTTATTCATCTGTTCAGGGCCGAGTCCCACCCACCTGAGCCTTCCCCATCATGTAGACAATCTCTTGCAGGTTTGCTCTGGGCTTAACCCAACCATTAATTCTTTACAAATGTGCCCAGAGCTCAAACCCTCAACTGTCAAGTTGACACCTGTGCCCAGCCGTGACAGTGAGTATTTTACTTTACTCAGCTGATGTCTTGTCTTTGAGGCTCTGAGGTTTTCAGTCCTCCTGATCCATTTTCAGACACCACCCATGCTAGGTAAGAGCAGAGAGGCTCTCCGGACACTGTGTGGACAGTTCCACTCAGCACACACACATGCCTTGGTCCTCTGAGGACACAGCTGTGTTGGTGGAAGGGAAAGTCTTGCTCACTCGTCCTGCACCTGTATTTCAGGAACTGCTCTCCGTATGAATATCATTCTGGGATAGGCGAATGGGTTCCAATGGAAAGGTTGTCAGTTGGAAAGTTTTGTTTTAAATGATCTAAATTAAAGAAATGGTCTTTGGCGTTTAATGTGCGTATAAAATCACTACACTCTTTCGGTTAACAATATAGCTTCCATTCTCATTACCAGAACCATAAAAGTGAAAGAGGTGAGGACTTCTTCAGATGCAAAGTGTTTTATGCCAGAAGTTAGGAGAGTGGAGGAGGGAACACCCTCTCTCTAGGAGGGTGTAAAAGGGTAGCTTCTTTTTCTTGGCCGTTTCCCACAATTTTCATCTGCTTTTCCAGCCTTTTAAGCCAGAATGCTTCAATATCCTATTCACCAAAGCACATCGGAGAATGCTCACACAAACCCTGCATTCGCATGGAGACAAAGAGGCAGCGAGGCGTTTAGAAGAAAAGTTATAAAATGTAATGATAGAGAAACCATGTGGCTCACATTAATTCAGAAGGGTCCTTTATTGGATAGTGATCTGATTGTGTTTACAAATATATAGCCAGAGGCTTTTAATTTGGGGACAATTTCATTGTTCATAGATATAGATCCAGCTGCAGATATACATCTATGAAATTATGTGCTTGTGTGTTTTAAATGAGATACGGCCTCTCTCCGGTAATGCAATAATCTTTCTACTTTATGATCTACGGTTGCCCAAAGTTGGGGCAATTTTCTAACAATCTTATTTGAAACCCCGTAATAGATGAAAGATGTAAATAATGAGATGTTGAGAGACCTGCTTGAAATTTGAATTCATCGGAATTTAGCAGCCGCCGGAGCAAACCAGAACAGACTTTATTCCATCGTGTTGATGGGCTGTGTCTTGCATTCCCAGCCACCTCTTGCCTCCTTGAGGTTTATTTTTCTTCTAAGCTCAAGTTCAATAAATAAACCAACTAACAATTAAAAAATCTCCCAAATGATGCTAGATCGAAAGTCTCCCAAATGAGGCTAGATTGATGTGCAAAAAAAGAAATTCTTAGCTGGTACTGCTCAGAGAAATTGGGTTAAACTGTCTAATTGTTTCCTTGGGGCGGGGGGGGGGGACTGTCCATGTGTTGGTGTTTTAGGGCGAGCTGTCAGTGAACAACTTCAATCACTGCCCACAATGGAAAGTGTTCACCATAGATCAACACTCATCCTTTCTGAGAGCTGCCTTTGAACCACCGGGGAGCTGATGTGGACGAGACGCTATTCTGATTTCCTTCCCTCTCCGCGTCCACGCCTACCCTGCTCTTAGCTTAGCCACTTCTGCAGGCTACAGGCCACACTGCTGCCTTGGAGCCAGCAGGCCAAAGGGTTCGCGTTCTGCTCACATGCTAATTGGACCGCGAGAAGGAAGATGGGACTAGAAAGTTCTATGGAGAAGGAAAAGCAAGGTGGCAGAATGTGTTGCACTGTGGGGCTTGCTCTTGGTTGGGTCCTGCTAATGGAAGGTGTGTGATTCTGGATGTAGGACAGGACAAAGGGCTGTGTGTATGTATGTGCACATGCTACTACGTAAGTACATGTATGTGGAGGCCACAGGTCAACGTCAGGCATTTTCTTCAATGACATTCCACATCGATTTTTGAAACAGAGTCTCTCAAGTATTTGGATTTGACAGAGCTGTTAGGTGTGTGTGTGTGTGTGTGTGTGTGTGTGTGTGTGTGCGCATGCATGTATATATGTGCATGCATGTGTGTGCCTCTGTGTGTGCATGCTCCATATGGGTGTGTACATTTACATGCATGTGTGCGTGTGCATATGCTTGTGTGGATGATTTCTTCAAGTTTGTATGCATGCATATATGTGTGCGAGCCCTGGGTGTGTGTGTGCATGTATGTATGCATGTGTGTGTGCATGTCCCAGGTGTGTACACATGCATATATGTGTTTGCGTGCATGTGTGCATGCCTGCTTCAGGTGTGTGTGTATGTGTGTGCACATGTATGGGTGTATCCATGTGTACATGCATGTATGTGAGCCCCAGGTGTGTGTGTGCATGCATGTGTGTGTGCATGTTTTCATCTCCCTTTCTGCACATTTTCAAGCCTTCAAGCTTTGAAGAATCTTTAAACACCATATTTTGGATTTTCACAAGTACAGCTCATCTAAGTGTATTTTTTTAAACTTTACTTACTGATTTGTGTGTGTGAGTGTGTGTGTGTGTGTGTGTATCAGAAGGTACTGTGTGTCCCTGTGGAGGACCAAGGATGACTTCGGGTGAATCACCCTGGATTGTTTCTACCTTCTTTTTGCTTCACTCCGGGGTTTCCCAGGCTCCCCCCACCGGGGCTAGAGGTGCAGGCCACTGCCGTTTCTGCCTGGCATTTTTATGTGGGAGCTGAGATCTGAATTCAGGACCTTCTGCTTGTGAGGCAGAGTCTTAACGCTTGAGCAGTCTCTCCAGCCTGCCAAGTGCTATTTTGTAAGATGGTTCGATGTGGAGCAACCCTTGCAAGCTATTTGATCTTCCTTTCTTGACGCCGATAGAATACAATTTACGAATACAGAAGGATGTAGGATTCCTGTCAGAAGAACAGAGAGGGTCCAGTGTTGTGGTAAGATCTCAGGGCCGACACAGGGCGTCCTCTTCCAGGCCTAACCTTTGGTGATAAGGAGTGTTTTGGAAGGAAAGGGCTTTCCTCCTCTTCCTCTTCTCCTCTTCCTCTTGCTCCTCTTCCTTCTTCTCTTCCTCACCTTCTGTTCTCCTCCTCCCTCCTCTTCCTCTTCTTCTGTTCCTTTTGTGTCTTTTCTTCCTTCTCACCTTGTTCCTTCTCTCCGTCTTCTCCCCTCCTCTTCTCCTCCTCCTCTCCCTCCCCTTCCTGCCCTCCTCCTTCTTTGGGTTGCCGTGAGAGTCTGCACGATGAAAGATGAAAGCGAGAGAGCACAGCTCGTTGCCTCTCCTGCCTGCAGCTTTGCTGCAAAGGCCTCTGGGAAGCCCTTTGCTTCTGGGTGCCTCACCAATCTGGCCAAGCACATCCTGCAGCCAGGTCCAAGCACAAAGCTCAACCGAGGCAGCAGAGTGCCCCGCTTGCTTCTCCCTGGGGACGCTGGTCTGTCTGTCATCAGAAGAGTGGCTGCAGGCTGTGTGGAGGGGGCAGATTTGTGGAGCACTCCCTGCTCCGGAAGCCCTCATCCCTACCTGCACCGTCATTCCTCCCGGGAGCGCTGGGACGTAGGCATCCGTGAGCCACTCTGCAGATGGACACGCAAAGCATTGCGCAAGCTTTCCTGGTTTCTTTCTCCCTCCCACAAATGCCCAAAGGCTCAAATGCCACTTTCTCGCCTGACAGTGTTGGTCGGTTTTGAAATGAAATGGTGTGACTGTGACCTGGGATTGTTCTCACATAGCTTCCGAGCGGCTTGCTCTGTTTGACACGCAGCAACGCTGCCCAGGGCAAAAAGCTTTGCCCTTGCACTTGGGGAAACCACTGGAGTCTGTGAAGTCTGGGTGTTTCCAGGACCATGAAATGAAGCAGGTAGTGTTCTGAGACCGCACCAGGCGCCTAGTGGGGGCACTGGCTCCAGACTTCATGGGCACGATGCTTGGGATCACCATTGTTTGTGGTGGCATGCATGTGAAACTTGTGGTTTGGCTGCACGCGCGCGCACACACACACACACACATACACACACACACACAGACACACACACACACAGACACACACACACACACAGAGACAGAGACAGAGAGAGCAGGATCAGTCTATCAAACCTTAAGCTCTGTCCCCTGCGACATGCCTTCCTTCAGCAAGTCTCCATTTCTTAAAGGTGCCACAACCTTCCCAAATCTTAGCAGTAGCTAAGGATTCGAACACATGAGCTCGAGGGAGGCAGGGTGGAAGAACTCGGATCCAAACCACGACGGGGAGGATGTGGGAACATTTGGAGGCTGGAAAACGATGGATGGTTCTGACTAGATCACAAACGTGACTGTTCCAAAGGAGGGAGCAAGAGATTTGCCTCTTGGGAAGATGACCCCAGACCTACCCTGAGAGGAACGAAACTTGAGGCAGAGGGAGCAGTGTGTGGAGCTGATGCACGACGCATTTAAGAGAGGCCTCCACGGAAGCTGGAAGTACAGGATGGAGACCCGTAAGAGACGGGACACAAAGAGAAGCCCCGAGTGCTGCTGCATGCATCGACCTGCCTTGACTGGGATAGGGCACCTGACCTATTTTACAGAGTAGCCAAGAGGGACGCAAGGTAACAAAATCCCATCACACCCCACATACCCCGGGTCAGCTCTTTCTCTGATTCTTGCAGAAGAGAGACGAAGCCCATCCCCGAGGATGACGACGGAGGCTCTTGCCTTTGGGGACCTGGCTGAAGCGCACGTAGCCCAGCAGACACCTGTCCCGCTGCCATCCAGCCTCCTCTCTTGGGGTTGGTGCGGTCACGTGACTCACTCTGGCCAATGGGCTTCGAGACAAGCCAACCTTGGTCACTCCTGGGCTGGAGCATGTACTAGGTGGTGGAAGTCGTTCCGGCTCTGTGCTTCTCTTGCTCTGGGGATCAGGGAAGCACATGGGGCTCCCCCCCCCCGATGGGGAGGACCCGAATATGCCTGTCTAGCCATGTGGTCGTGGAATGTGGGGGCATCAGGCTTGCTTCTGCAGCAAACCCACCCGACACTGGCTGACAGGATCCCACCGTGGAAAGATGGAAGAAGAGGGGGGGCAGGTCGGGAGCCAGAGGAAGAAAATGCCGTTTGGACTCGGGGGAAAGTTCAGCCCAGTCTGGGTGCTGCTGTCAAAATGAACAGACTCAAGGGACCAGCGGGCGTGGGCCCAAGGTCACTTTAGGGGCTTCTCATCTGAGTGGTCACAACAAGCTCCCTGCTGACTTCCTTCCAGGTGGACCGGGGCCAACTGTGATCCAGCTGTGGGTCATTAAGGTGGGCAGTGCTGGCACGGGCATGCAGCAAGGCGCCCGATCCCTGGACACGTGTTTCCGTCCATCAGTGGTGACCACAGCCCTTGGAAAGTGGTTGGGACAGAGATGGTTTGAAGTGCAGGATGCTGCGCGTGCTGACCCGACACCATGGGGGTGTGTGAAGCATCTCCCGCAGACTCCAGCATTGAAAGCCAACTGGTGGTGCTCTTGAAGGGTGACTGGCTCACGAGGACGCTGGCCCCCTTGAGTTCATAGCTGAGTGAGCTCTGAGGAGGCGGGTCCAGTTGAAGGAAGTAGGTCGGGGAGGGGAGGGGGTCACTGGAGAACATTTCTTTCCTTATTCTCTCTGCTTCCTGCCCGCTGTGATGGGAGTAGCTTTGCTCTAGCTCAACCTGACCACACAGCCAGAGCAGCACTATAAACCCCAAATCCCTGGAACCCCCAAAACCTGATCTGAAGGGAACCTTTCTGTAAGTCAGTTTTCTTGAGCCTTTTGTCGCAGTCACAAAAAGCCAGTACCATGCTTTCTTTTTTCTCTTTTCCTTTCTCTTCTCTTTCTTTCTTTTCTTTTCTTCATTTCTCTTCTTTCTTCCCTTCCATCCCCTTCTCTTCCGTCCTCTCCTGTCCCCTCCTCTTCTCTTCTCTTCTCTTCTCTTCTCTTCTCTTCTCTTCTCTTCTCTTCTCTTCTCTCCTCTTCTCTCCTCTCCTCTCCTCTCCTCTCCTCTCCTCTCCTCTCCTCTCCTCTCCCCTCCCCTCCCCTCCCCTCCCCTCCCCTCCCCTCCCCTCCCCTCCCCTCCCCTCTCCCCTCCCTTCCCCTCCCCTCCCCTCCCCTCCCCTCCCCTCTTCTTTTCTGTGTACTAGAGAGCATTTGATGTGTGTGTGTCTGTGGAGGCCCAAGGGTGAATCAGGAATCACCTGGGATTACTCTACCTCTTTATTGCTTTGCTCTGGGGTTTCCCAGGCTCCACCTTCCAGAGTCAGAATTGCAGGCTACTACCATTTCCGCCAGACCATTTTTACATGAGATCTGGGGCTCTGAACTCAAGTCCTTTTGGTTGGGAGGCAAAAGCTTTAGCCCTTGAGTCATCTCCCCAGCCCCACATGCTTGATTCTCAAAAAGCAGTGGCTCGGCAAAATGGCATTCACATGGGTTGCTTTACACGCCCGACTCTCCCTGCACCAAGAGGGGCCTCCTGAGGTGAAGACACATGAGCTCATCGGCCCCCCCATGTCCCTTCTCAGGACTCTTTCCCTGACACAGTGAGTCACCTGGGCCTTAGACACTGACAGAGCCGTGGGCCGTTTCTCCCTGGCACAGCAATGCTTTGCTTCGCTCGGGGACCCATTCCATCCAGCTAACCCAGCTGCCAGGTCTCTACTGTGAGCTCGGGGACCCTGGGAGCTCTGAGTCCATGCGCTCAGCCACAGAAGCCACGCTGGCCGTCCCCATGGTAATCCAGGCTGGCTGCAGCCCGGCAGCTCTCATCCTGTGACCCTGTGCTCTAAGTCTTTCTGTAGGGGGCCGGGCATGGTCCTCTCGGGACAGGCAAGAGTGGGCCTGGGGCAGTTTCTGCTGCCCAGGCAGAGGAGTGCGAGCAGGTCTGTTTACGGACAACGCCCGCTGTAGCCAGAGGCGGAGGCTTAGCTGCAGCAGGAACGCCCCGTGTTGCTTCACAAACTTCAGGTTTCTAAGATGCGCCCTTGGCCTCTGCAGGGAAGATAAGCATCTGCTTTGGAGAGGGAGCCCTAGACAAGGGCTGATAAGCTCAGGAAAGAAAAAAAAGAAACCCCAAAACAACAGTGCAAGAAAGCGCAGCGACCCACCGTCGGAAGCCTTTTCAAGTTCGCTTGGGCGTGGGCCTCGCTTTCGCCAGCGCCCAGGGCGGTGCAGAAGGTCTGATTTTGATTTAATTTGGTGGTCACGCAATCATGGAATGAGAGCATGTCAGAGCTGGAAAGGACTGTGGGCATTGTCGGGCTGAACCCTTAATCTTCCAGGTGAGGACACAGAGGGCCAAGGAGCTGTAGTGACTTGTTTGGGATCACCCAGAGTGACTTCAGCCGAGGGGGGAACTGCACCCTGGGTGTCAGACCCTGGGGGCCCCAGATCTTTCTACCCTGGGGGTTTTGCTTCCAGGAGGGTTTTGCTTCAGGCGTGGGCAGCTGGCCGTGTCTTCCTGACCTGTTCCCCTAGATGTCACTCACTGGTCTCTCCTGCCTCTGCCGTCAGGCGGCCCCTCCCTCCCACCCGCTGCTGGGTTGATCAGATACCTCCGGGCGACCAGGGCCGGCTTCGCTACCCAGCTGTCTGAAGCCTGTGGTTTCACCTTAGGAAAAAGTGAAGCCCTGAAAAGAGAGGCAGCTTGCTAGAGAAAGTGAAAGAGTATTTTCCAAACTCTCCATAGCCCCTGTTAACCTGGGTGTGGTTGAGGATGTGTGGAGGGACCCTGGGCCCTGCAAGGGAAGAATCACACGTGTTCCCTTCAGGAAGAAAACGGGGTCCAGCAAGCCTTTGCAAACAGAGCATGTCCTCCGGCTCAGCCTCAGCTCAGCAGCTAACTGGGTAGCTGAATCCTCAAGAGCAGGCGTGGGTGGGAAGTCAGAGCTCAAGAAGGACTCGCCGATAGCAGACGTCTCCGTGAGAGGTGAGAGATGCCTTCCGCGCCTGCGCTGGGGCAGGGAGGGAAACAACAGTGCAGATTTCAGTGTGAAGAAGCTTCTGGAAGGAAGTCATCCAGCAGCAACAAACTTCTCATCCCTAAGTGTACGTGCTATGTCCCAAGCTTGATACCCGAGACTACAATATCAATTCAGATTTAGTTCAAAGGATACCCAAACCGTGTATCAAAGATTGACATGTGATTGGGATGTCACAGGGCAGAGAAACCTTGCTATGAAGAGCAACAGACTCTGTTGTGACAAGTTGCAGTCCGGTTCTCTTTGCCCCTGTAAATCATGCTTGTTTTACTTCAGTTTGGCGATGAATATCAGGAGTTTGGATAATGTATTAATAGTGTTGTTGCCGATTGGTCCTGTGACATTTAGAATGTGTCGTTCAGGACGCCCAGCTTCTCTCTCTGTTCCAACTAATTTTGTACATATGCATAGGCCTATACAAGCATGGGTGTATATGCGTACATATGCACACATCTGCTCATGTCCATGCATATAGGTCCATACACAAACATACATATGCACATGCATTCAGCACACACATATGCACACAAACATTGCACACGTAAACACAGGCACAAACACACATGAATGCATACACATGCAATGTACATGCATAAACATGCACACATGCATGGACATATGTGTGCACGGGCACATGTGCACGCATAGCCATCACATACATGTACATGCATGTATACACATGCACAAATAAGCACACATGCACGTACACTCACAGGCGGACATATACACACACATGCGTCACACATCCTCGCACACACTTACACACACATGCACACATATCAGTCTGTTTTCTTGGTTGACTGTGCTTGCAAATTGAAGCTACACGTGCACACCTTTTTGATTTCAACTATTGCAACAGCTGCTGAGTCTGCTTCGTGAGGTGGGCGCCTGCCTCGTCTTGCTTCTCTGCTTCTACTTCTCTTTCCTAGCAGCTACACTTTTCTCCCTTCTTGCTAGGAACAACAACGTTCATTTTTCTCACACTGTAAACTTAAGTCTATCGTGGTTTTCCCACAGGGTGAGTCCAGAGGTTGAAATTCATGGAAAAAAAAAAAACCCTTTCTGGTTTTATTGTGACTTATAAATATCACGCATCATGGCCAAGCACAGCACTGTTGTTCCTATCTTTTGACTCTTACGCTCAAGAATAACTTTGAACGCCTCGAATTCCATTTCCTTTCACAGACACCCCCCCACTGTCCTCTAGTCTGCTTTCATCTACAGCAACAACTCTGGTTTCTGCCAGCAACTCTGGGTCACTGGCTCTGAGGTCCTGGGTTTGAGCAGCATCTCCTGTTCAGCCTCGCTTATGGTATTCACGCGATGGCCCAGGATGAGGCCTGACCTAAGTCCAGCCTGCACCTCCTCCCAGGTTCTGCAGTTGCATGACCCCCGCCACCCCAACCCAGGCCTCCCCCTCTCTTCTCGCACGTGTCTTCCCAGGGACAAAGTACACATTCCCGTGTGCACGCTGCCTCCCAGCCAGGAGCTCACAGTTGAATGTTCGCGATAGTCAACCAAGCGGACAGGTCTCCAGCCTGCCACTGGCAGGTTCTGGTTTCATGGATGTGCCAAAATGTCACCGTGGGTTCAGCAGAGAGCCTGCGGGCAGGTGACCAGTAGCACCCTGCGTGCCTGAAAGCCACAGGTCCACAGGCAAAGGAGTAATGGTGGTGGTCACGGACCTTCTGTCCACGGGCTGAGAAATCACGCATCACCTGCATTCAGGGCCTTTCCGTTCCAGAGCTCCTCCGGGAAATGCCCGGGGCCTTCCGGTTTCCTGTATCTGACTCTCTGGGGAAGCTCTACCAGAAGCAGACACCATGGTAGCTTCGGGAGGGTGAACCCTGCCCACCAAGGTCCCAGTGTCGCTGTCCCTGCCCGTTGGCCCCTCAGCACTGCAACATCTCTTGGGTTAGAGGATTGCTTCTGGCTCTGTGCCCAGCCTGGGTCTCCCCCTCCAGGCCAAGACGCCACGCATAGAATCAGCCCCCCCACCCCACCCCGGATTCCCGTTGCTGACCCTCTCTGTGCTCCAAGCTTGTTGTTCTCTATCCTGCCCAAAGCCCACCAAAGAAGGGGGCAGGAGCAGCTCTGGCCACACACCCCTGCCTCGCGTCAGGACTCACTGTAACACATGCAGGGATGGAAAACAGACCCATGTGCGTCTGATCCAGTGGCTGATACGGGAGGAGTCACCTATGCCCCGCATCACCTAGAAGGCGTAAGGAGACCCGGTGTAAAGGAACCGTCTGCCCAGTATCATAGAACCATGGAGTGGATTGCAAGGTCCTCTCCCCGCAAACCCCCACCTGCAACCTCTTCCATTGCACACCCCTCTTGGAGTCACCAGCAAACAGATTGAAAAAAAAACTTCCCAAGCCCCCCTCAAACTCTGGAAAGTTCCTCCCCTCCCCTCGCACACAGGGCAAATCACCCCAGCGTCCCAGTTAGCAGAAAGCGACCCACATGGAACTGCGGACCGCCTACGGACAGAAAATGAGACGTAAGATCGTGTCGGCCCATCTGACAGCCAAAGTAAAATTTTATGTGAGCAATACATTCTCGCTCTGATTACCAGGCAGCGTAATTTTATTCTGGCTTGGCCAGGCCTGGGAACCCCTGCTCGCTCAAGTGTTCAGATACTCTGCTTGCCAAGATAAATGATTATAATTGACAGGGCATTGTCAACCTATAGCCAAGCTGATTTCATTAAGCATGCCAAGGGCCAGCTCTGGGGGCAGGCAGCGGAGCAGAGAGGGGGTTTGATCTCACCCTCTCCCCGTGGTACCGTCCACATTGGCACCAAAGGCTGGAGGGCAAGAGAACAAAGAGAGTGTGATGTCTCTGAATTCAAATCTTTCCCTTTGAAATGAGGCGTCCGTGATGGCCAATAGAAGTGTGGAAATGGATTTCTCCCTGCATTTGATGTTAAGCCTCTAGTGTGCGGCGCCAGGGCTCCTGCTTGCTCTTCCTCCTTCCTGCTTTCCCGTCCTTCCCCTTTCGCAGGATGACCTGGTAGGGGATTTGTTCTTTTGCAACTCACTTCTCAGAGTTGGGGGTGCAAGCGTTGCACCCCGCTTCTGCCTTGATGCCAGAAGGATAAACATGCAGACATCTCTGACTTGCTCTCACGATCTCTCTTTGTTGAAACACCCTGTCCCAGGCAGTCATCCTCAGCCCAGCCCCCATCTCTTTCTACCCTCAGAAAAGACGGGAAGAGAAGACTAATGTGTGGAGCTCAACACAAGCCCAGCTTTTCTGCCGATCCATCAGCCTGGCTTTGTTTAAGACAGAAGGACGCAGCCCTGAGAGGCGGTCGCCTTGCTGAGCAGCCCTAAGGCCGGTGGGATCCTGGGTAACAATTTGGAGCTCCCGGCCCTGTTGCAATTCATCTGAACGTTGCAGATAAAGTCACAACTAGAGAGCTTAGGGGAACAAGGGGGTCTTATTCTATCTTATGATTCTTCATTACAGTTCATAATGCAGCTTGACAGAAGAGTTTATAATAACTGGAACTGGCCACACTATATTCACAAGGATTGCTGAGAGAGGGACAAACCTCACTTGACAGACTACAAGTCTGCCAAAATATGCCAAACTGTGCCAGACTAGTGAACCAGTTCTGTCCATCTCCTCCATCTGCCCAGGGAATGGCTGCATCCACCACATCAACTAGATACGCTCCTGCGGCTTGCCCAGGGCTGGCTTTAACTCTTAACACCTCTCCACACATGCTTAAAGCTCAGCTTTCAATTGTCAAGTTGACACTTGTACATCCAATAGCCCTTGTCGACTTGACACCAAGACACATTATCTTTGAACTTTTCAGCTTCATAGATGTTACATTCATCTTATGGTACAAAATACGTTCACTTCACTTTTAAAAGTTCTATAATTCAGTTTTAAAATGTGTAGTCATTAATAGTTCAGTTTCAACATTTTCAAAGTTCAGTCTTTTAAAAAAAAAACAAAATCACTTAACTGTCAAGTCAAAAGCTAGTTAAACACTTCAGTACAGAATAAACATTAAAAAGGAAGCATTAGGACAAGAAGTAAATATCAAATTAAAATTAAAACCAAAATCAAGTCAAAATTAAGACTAAAGTCTGGCAAGGTAAATACCATATCCTGTGGTTCAGTGTCCGTCTTCTGTTGCTTCCCATGCAATCAAGTTGGGTCAGCGCCAAAATTCTGTGCAATTCTACTCCCACATTATAGTTCCAAGTTACACAAGCAGCTTTTCTTTGGAGCAAGTCCAACAGCACTTGCAGACACCCTCAGCATATGCCCCGTGGTTCTGGAATCTCCAACAACCTTAGATTCTCTACTATAGCTCTAAGCTTGACCTTCCCTTGCAGCAACTTCGCACATGACTCATGAAGCCAAACTGCCCTTCACTAACCCTTCAAAGTTGCACCCAAACCAGTACCACCCGGACGATGCTGTCAAGTTCTGCAGCAAGGTTTAGATGTAGCCTGAACTACTCAAACCACAGCTGTATCCACTTCTGTGTGCTGACCTTGGAAAGGAAAAAAAAAACTTTTCTAGGCATCCAAAACTTTCAAAGGGTAAGAAACTACTTCAGCTAAGGCTTTTGTCCACTAAGCAAGTCTGAGTTTTATAGTAAGTTCCTCCCAGCATGCAAGTGTGAAGAGCTAGGTTTTCTTAAATGATACTCACCCTTCCAACAGCCATAGCTGTTCTGCCCTTTCCTCATCTGAAACTTCAAGGCTGTCAACACAGCTAGCTCCTCTCTACCAAGCAAACTAGACTATCATATTTAAATGCATATTTCCCAAAATTATTGTTCCCTTAATCATAAGCTGGGCCTAATCAATTAATTTCTGTCTTACCATTATTATTTCCCAAAGGCTCTACTAAGCTCTTATTCAATGGTTTTTATAAAAATCTTCAAACATTTCCACATTTCTTTAACAAAGCCATTCAAAACAGGTCACATAGCCAAATTTATAAGCAACGCAGATCAATTTACAACCAAAGAGTTTGATAGAATGAGGGGGTTTTACTCTTACTTACAGTTCTCCATTAGAGTTCATTGTCCGGCTTGGTAGGAGAGTTCTTTCCAACCCCAGGAACCAAGGGAACTGTCCACGCCACATGCGCAGGAACTGCTGAGAAAGGAGAAACCTCATAGGCTCGGGGAATGGTCCCACCGCCATGAACTGGATCTTTCCACATTAACTAGATACTCTTCTAGGCTTGCTCAGGGCCTTCATGCTAGTTCTTCAACTGTGTGCCTAAAGCTCGGTCTTCAACGGTCAAGTTGACACATGGGTTTAAGGATCACGTACCCACAGATGTGAATGAGAGAGGAATAGCTGTAGAATGAGGTCAGGACCTCTTGCCCATATATTGATATATATTGCCCATATATATCGTTAAACTCCAGCCCATCTCACGACCATGCTGGCACTCTTAGCACCTCAACACTGAGCCCTTAGATCGCTTTCAGTGGTTGGCAGAGGTAGCCCATTCTCTTCCCATCTCAAATTGGGGCAACTGAGGCAGAGAGCAGCCTGCAGCAGCCACAGAGGCAGACCATTAACACAATACTCCCAGGTCCAAAATGAGAACCGACGAGGCAGCTGGACACTGCAGACTCAGTCCTCTCAGCAGCTGCCGGGCAGAGGAAATCCGAGGTCCGAATCTAAGGGAGTAGTTGAATGGAAAGGAGCACTGGGAAGCCAGGTCACCCCCAAAGAAATCTGGTAACTTTTGCGAATTAGACCTCACATTTTCCTCGGAGGAAACAGAGACTTCAGACAAAGCCTGGAGTCTGTTCTTTCTGTAAGATGACAGGTGGAGGTCAGAGACTCAGCAGTTCAGTGACTTGCAGTCAAGCGTAGTGGTCTGAGTTTGGCCCCCAAAACCCATATGATAGAAGGAGAGACTCCACCAACTTCAGTAACTTCTGACTTACACACATGTGCATGAATAAGTACACCACCTGCCATACACACACAATGAATGAATAAATAAAAGCAGAGTCAGGAGCACACACACACACACACACACACACACACACACACACACACACACACTGATACTCACACAAACCTAGTGCAGGGCAGCATCTTCCTCGTGCCCCACCCTGTCGCCTTCTCCTCTGGTGCAGCCCCATGCCTGGCTCGGCCCCTCCCTCCTGCCTCCATTGGATGCACACTCCCTGATGGGGACTTGTGGGCCATGTGATCGACCCACGTCGCTCCTTAGGTACCTGCCCCAGCTCCACGCCTCCCTGTGACTGTGGCTACTCCTCCCAGGTCTACAGACCCTGGGACAATGGCCATCGGTCAGATTCACTGTGAGGGTTTCTCTTTAATACGTGTGGTGATGGTCATAGACTGACACTTGTAAAAGAGCTTACAGGCCTAGTGCGTTTCCTGGAGCCAGGTGGCATGTGGGAGAGGGGAGGGGCCATAGGTACCAGCAGACGGGGGCTGGCAATGCAGAGTGGGAACACTACCTGCCCCTTCTCTCCTTGATGGCCCTGATGCCAGCACATGATTCCTCAAGGCCGGACTGTCAGACACTGAGGAGAGACAGATGCCCTGGCTTAAACTCGGGTTGTGACTTTGACCTCAGCTAAACCCAGACCTGAGCCCTGTGAGGCTGCAGTCGGCCTCCTGGGTCGCACTGCACCCCAGCCAGCGCACAGGGCTCTTTAGCAGGGCTGGATTCCTTTGTCCTCATGGGAGCTAAGAGCGTCTGTCCACTTGCTGATAAGGACAGGTGACGGCGGCAGAAGTGCCCAGGTGCGGCATGAGAGAGTCATGGCGGGAGACAGGAAGAGATGAAGGCACTTGGACTGTACCAATGACCTCCCAAGCAAGCGCAGGAAAGACCAGGAGCAATCAAGGGTCCTTGGCTGACCCCTGTCAGAGGGCCTCTCGTGTATGCCCCCTTGTTCTCTGTAACAAAATTCCTCCAAAGTTCTGAAGGGTCCACATAGAATTCCATACTCTGCTGGGCTACCGTGGAAGAATGGGATAGAATTCAGTGTGGGAAAGAGAAGGCCACCATTAGACAGACATCGCAATATTTATTGGGAAGTTTATGTTTGGGCAGTGCACAGAGTAAATAAGCGAGGCTGAACAGGAGATGCTGCTCAAACCCAGGACCTCAGAGCCAGGACCCAGAGTTGCTGGAAGAAACCAGAGTTGTTGCTGTAGATGAA